>CM068732.1:5275786-5875786 GCA_035136125.1 Quercus rubra
TTCATCCATAGTAAACATGTCAATGCAAAACTAAATCTTGAAGCATGTGTAGTCTTATATTGTGTTGATCTAATCCCAAAATTTTGCTCATAATGTATTTCATAACAAGCTGTTGTCCTTCTCGATCTCATTATTACTATGTTTACCAAAACAGCCTTGCCAACAAGCTAGTAAGTCTGCAATCCCTCTAGGCACCACCCACTAAACCCCAAAGAGGCTAATTATCACATTCCACATGTCTCTAGCAAAGAGACAATGAAGAAGAAAATAATCAATTGTCTCCCAACCTCTCTTGCTCACACAACACCAAATCACCAAAATAGATTTTATTTTCCTCAAGTTATCCACTGTTCAGATTTTCCACAAAGACAAAGTCCAGATAAAGCGAGCAAGACTTGTTCACACTTTAGGCTTCTAAATACTTTTCCAAGGGAAATTCACCCCTCCACTAGGGGCTAAGGCTTTATAACATGATCTAACCTCAAAGCCCTATCGAGCAGACAGCTTCCATAAAAGCTTATCCTTTCCATGACCTCACACAGATGCAGAGTAAATTATATCCACGAAAAATGGACTCCAACTCCCAATCTTGTACATTTCGTATAAATTTAACACCCAACGAATAAAGTCATTGCAAAATTGGATGTGATCTGTTATTGAAGCTTCCTTATCATGTGTTACACGAAACAATTTAGGGAAGGACTCCTTCAAAGACACATCACCACACCGAACGTCCAGCTAAAACTTAACTCTGGTTCCATCTCTTGCCCCAGACATAAAGAAACTCGAACACTTAGCCCAACCCCTCTATACATTTGTATTCGCTAATCCCATTAAAAAAATAATAATACATTAACAACATTGGTACACCATCCCTTAGAGAGCCATAATTCATCGCAACTTCCCTCCGTGGCTCTGCCACAATGCCTTTCTGTCCATACCATGATCACTTTATGTTATTTAGGACTCAAACGATCACTTTAAAGTTGTTAGGGAGTAAAATTAGATCACTTTAAACTTGAAGGTCTAAAATCACTCATGAGTCATGAGCTAAAGTTTAGGCACCAATAGTCTATTCTGGCCTATATTTATTTACAAGATAAGTTCATTCAATTCCTAAATTACAAGTACAACATAGCAATATAAATCAAATTATCAACACAAGAGAACAGAATTGAAAACAGTGCAATGAACTGAAAACAAAAAATCCCATTAGACCCACTTCACTATTTTTGTTTCTACATCTACAGGTCCCATTAACCATCAAAATTTCATTCTATATGACTCCAAAAAAAAAAAAAAAAAAAAAACCCATTACTGAAATTATCCAAATAGAACTAATAAAAGTAAGAACTTTACCAAAGATATGCAGCTGGATTATAAGAGGAAGGGTCTAGAGGAATCAAGAAACGCGACCACATCTTGTTCATCGAAGTAAGCTTTTTTACCATTGTCAACTATTTCATAAGGTTTCTCATCCCAAGCTGACACGTAAGCTCTCTCCTCTCCACTGACGGCCCGGAGGCAGCTTCCTTCAAAACAACCAGGAGCAGCTTCCTTTGAATGCTCACCAAGTGATCTGATCTGATAGGATTCCAGGACCATAGTTTATTTTTAAGGACTGAACTAACTCTAGCTTCGTAGTTGCTGGCAGCATCGTATATGACCCTGTACAGCTGTACCCATATTCTGTAAGTAGTACTCCATCAGGATGTCATGAATCATGCCAAAGAATAAATTTGCTGCCATCACCAATTTCATAGCTCAAAGGCTTCCTTGCCCCCTCTTGCAGTTTAAGAATAGCTCTCCAAGACTTCAACCCCAAGAACTATCTTGAGGAATGAAAGAGTGTTTAAGACGGAAGATGTGGGAAAGTGTTTTAGATGGAAGTGGTGAAATCATTAACTGTTTTAATTTACAACAACAAAAAAAGTTTCTATTATTCTATTGCATCCTTTAATTTTCCATCCCTTAATTTCAGTTGCTATTCAGGGATATTTTTTTTCCTTTCTTGCTCTAGATCTTATTTTTGGCTGAGGATTTTTAAGCAATTGGTTAATGATTAATAGATTTTGTCATTATAGGGAAGGGATATGGGGAGGGTGAGGAGTAACCCCCATTGTGTGGCTTAGTATGATGACAGAGTACAATATACTGTGCTTACTTGTTTTTTGTTGTTTTTAGGCCATAGTTTGTCTAAATGTAGTTACAGCAACAGATACTCCAAATCTCGGATTTACTCAGATATCAGGTTGCTGCAATGCTCTATTAAGTTGCTGGATTATAGTTTGTCTAAATGTTATACCTTGCTATTGTTTGGCCTGAAAAACATTGTATTTAGTAGATAGAGAGAAAGGGGATTTTTGCGAAAGGCTATCAACACATATATATTTTAATATAGTAAGTGTCCGTGCAGGGTGTAGGTATACCATTGAAATTAGTTAGTTGGTCCTTCCTCCAACACCTCCTATTCATTCTTATTATGGAATTACCTTTTACTTGGCTGCACAACTATTAAGTTTGAGTCTCATATGTTGTGGTGATATTGTTAGCCAAGTATATCAAAGCTTTAGACTATACGTTAAATGGAAAGTTGGGTGCCCACTTTAAATTTTTTTAGAGAGAGAGAGAGAGCCACTATCAACAAGTAAATCATATATCTCTCTTAATGATATACTTACTTTGTTAGATTTATGTTTTTGGCTATCTCATTCTTAGTGTTCCATTGTTAAAAATTGGGTGCATGCTTTATAATGAATTCAAACTATTAGTTAACTGAGTGAAGAAAAAAGTACCTTGTGTTAGCTATTAAAAAATATATAAAAAGTACCTTGTGAAGTATATTGCTAGGCACAGTGCTAAACGATTATTCAGACCTTCAAATCTTGAATCATGGAATTCAATTTCTGATTCTGTGCTTTTAACTCACCTCCTCGCCCCTCGAAGAATAAGGTGGGGGTGTGGCCATGGCTCATGGGTTCAAAACCCACCAGCTGTGTGTATATATTATTTCAATCAAATTCTTGTGCTGAAAATCCTTAGTTTGGGGCAGAATAAGCAGCACACGTGATATATGATGAGTTTTACAAGGTGTGGCTTTCATCATGTGTAATTGCCACTCATTTTGAGGCATGATCCTTCCTCAATTTGTATTTAGAGGCTGCATCTTGAAGCTTTTGAATATCCTTTGAAGGCCAAGCCCAACATACCTTCGACAGTATGTTGTATATCATATCTTTTATGGTTTTAAAAGAAACCTTTGCTTAGGGGATTGGGTAGGTATTTGTGCAATTTCAAGTGCGCAATAATATATTCTGAAGAACGATAGATAGTAAAACAATAAACATATGCAATACACTATTAAGTTCTGCATATATGTTAAGTTAATGAGAAGAAAATTTGTAAAATATCTAAGTATTCAATGTAAAATATCTAACATACCAATTTTTATATAGAGAAGTGGCCTGCTGTATTTGTCTGTAACTTAGTGTTATTTGTTGAAATTTTACTGTTAGTGGAAAATGTTTTCCTTTGAAACCATAGAGACATTCCTTTCTTGGGAGTTTTAAAGTTTCAATCTTGGTTCAGATTTGACTTTTTATCTTTGAAAAATCTGCTAAATTTATTCTCAGTGATCGCCTTTGCAGAATCCTGTTTCTGTTAACAACTAAAATCTGATTAAAACTTTAGAGAGAGAGAGAGAGAGCCACTATCACTGCTGTAACCTTAGAGTTCATACTTATAGATAATTTTGACTATGGATTACCCAGCAATTGGTTTTTGTGGGTAAGGTCAGTTGCCTGCAGGTTTTACTAGTTCAACATGTATCCATAGGGCTCTTCTTTCGAAAGTTTCCATATGTAATAAAAAACAGGTTGTATTTGTAGTTTTTTACCCCATAGTAATGTTAAAAGGTGTTCATGCTACCAGCACTAGGTGTCAAATGTGGGGTCTAAAGACCGTGAATAAATCAAGCTGTCTGCAATATAGAACTTCCCAAAAAAGCTGTGCCCAGTTTCCATCTGTGATAGTCCTCTTTCTTAGGGCTAGTCTGCCTCTTGGAATTCTTATGCATGTGCTAGTCAACAACAAAATTTCTCCTTGTCCAGTTTGGAAGAAAGATTTGCTCAATTTTTCTACTTTATCACCTACCTACTTGTAATGAGGATGAGAAATTAGAATTGGATTCACACTTCCAATTCCCACCACCAAAACAAAGATACAGCTCAAATGGTAGCCCCCCACCTTTTCGAGTATTCTCTACCCAAGAGAGAACCCAAAAAATCAATGATTTGCATGAAATTGAATATGCCTCCAGACAATTGTATAACTACGTAGATGGCATGCACATGGAAACTTTTAAATGTAGTTTAGCAAGTTCTAATCAAAATGGAAAGAAAAAATGAAAAAATGAAAAAATAAATATGGGACTTTACAACACTTTACATAAAAGGGGTTCAAAAAGGAAAAGCATGATGCATGCACTGCCTTATATTACCGGTAAAGGACATTGCGTCCTTGAAGTCTCAAAAAGCTTCAAAGATCTTGTTGGATCCTCAGCTAAATCTTCATAAAATATCCTTCAACCAGGAATAGATGCATTGTCTATAGTGAAAAGTCCCCTCTATTTGTCTACCCTCTATAATAAAAGGCTAAATTTCCCAAACAGACATTAGGGCCATTTCCAACCATAAAAGTATGAAATGCTTGTCAAACGAATTATGCCCAGAATGCATCCGTTCAAATCTTCTGATGGAGACCTTTTTCAATATCGAATCTGTTCATTGGGCGCTAACAGAGTAGAGAGAACGAACAGAAAGTAAATTATTTTTGTTCCTTGAATGTCCATGCGCATGTCATCACAACAGTTGCTTTGTAGTCTGTACCATCCAAATGCATTTATATCTTTACTGTGAGTGCAAAAGTACTTTGACACGAGGTTTTGCTTATAGATGTGTACAAAAATAGTAAAACTTACCCACAGTTCTTTAGGTGTTGTGGATTAAGTTTTTTAATTAAATTCAAATACATAATTGTTTTAACCAATAAAACACAGTAAATCTGCATGTATTGCATTTAAGGAATTATATCTAAATTTAATCCATAAATTTTATATAAGAATACATTACCTCCCATCCAAAAAAAAAAAAGAAAGAAAGTGAGTCATTACCGAATGTAGTTGGTGTGTGTGCTTATTATTATTATGGACAAACAAAGTGTTGTGAACCTTCATATAAAAAGATAACCAATGACTTCTTGATTTGTTGTTACATTCATTTGTGTAGTATTTGTGTTCATCCTTTAAACAAAGATTCGATCGAAGTAAGTTCTACAATTAATTAAGAGAGCTGTCTAGAATCTGTACTTTCTATATACCCTATAGGCAGTAAGAACATGCTAGTTGGTGGTGAGATTAACATTCTTGTTGACAAAAAAGAGAAAACACTTTTGGTGTACATTGTTGAAAGAAAAACAGGTTAGGAAATTTGGGACTCTCAAGCCCATTTGGTTCACGTGGAATGAATGCAAGATTGAAACTTGTTTGGTACAAACGTGGGCAGTGACTTAAATAACCTCAGGATTTGGGCCGAAAATATTGAAATAATACTCGAACAGAGTCAAATATTATTCTCATTTCTTTCCCTCAAGAAAAATCATTCTCATCTTAGAAGATAGAGCGGGGTTCATCTTCTGATTCTATAGGTAGAAGTGAATAATTAGGATAGTTTTTAGAGGAAATTATACATGGTCAGTGGCATGGTGTATTTCTAAGGTTCAATCCAAAGTCTTCACCTTAATAAAATATAAGGGTCAGTGGAAGGGTGCATTCAGTTATTGCCAACAAAATTATAAATGTCAAAATATTTAAATTAGTAAGTAGTCCGATATACACTTAATCCTTGAAAACTCATAAATTTAAATATCAAATTGTTTAAGTTTGTACCAACCATCTTGACCAGTATAAAATCATAAACTTATAACAATGAGTTTTGTATATTCTTAATATCATATGCTCTGTTATAACTGTCATTTTAATCTCGTATATCTATGTACTCTTATCAGACATTGGAAAGTTTAATTTGGGGTATTCATAACCTTTTTCATTATCTATACTCTTTGCAGTATGGAGCCTCGGATTGATGACGAGCTAGACATTTTGCACCCCGGTCCGCTTCAGAGGTCATTGTTGACGCGACAACCATATCATCGATCAGAGGCCATTTGGAATGGCGAGGTGAAATTTCTACTTGTAACAACCGCTTTAATTTTTTCGTTGTAATTTCCTTTTACCTAGCAAGTTCTTTGAAAGTTGTATTTTTTGTTCTAACAATCGCTATAACTTTTATTGATTTTGTAGGACCCGGGCCCACTTATGTGTCGTGGTCGCACTAAGGAGATGGCAAATGTCCAGATGCAAGATAATCGAGTCGTAGACATTATGAAATTGCTAAGACTGGAAGGATTGTTCAGAGTCCCTTCGAAAGAGATAGATCATTGCCTAGTATCGGCCCTAGTTGAACGATGGCGGCCAGAGACTCATACATTCCACCTTCCACATGGTGAGATGTCAATCACCCTGCAAGATGTGGAGGTGATTTTCGGACTTCCTATAGACGGTGAGGTCTTGGTTGGGCCGACTGCCGTGGAGAATGGGGATTGGAGTCAAGTGTGTGGGGAGTTGCTTGGTTTTACTCCGCCAAATGACAATAAAACTTTGGTGGGGCAAAGAATTATAATCAGCCGACTTGTTGAGGCCATTGCAGCGCCACTGCCTCATGATGCAACAGAGATTCAGATACACCAGTATGCCCGATGCTTTATTTTAGCGCTACTAGGGGATAAACTTTTTGTGGACAAGTCAGGAGATAGGGTGCATCTGATGTTCCTGCACTTCATGCGCAACCTTCATGATCCGCCACAATATAGTTGGGGTAGTGGTTGTCTTGCCTGGCTGTACAGGGAGTTGTGTCGGGCAAGTGAGAAAGGGGCATCGCAAATTGGTGGGGCGTGCATCTTGGTCCAGTATTGGGCATGGGCAAGGTTGCCTTTTTTGTGCCCGAGGATAGAGCCCCCACCTGGATGTGATTATGGCCCATGGCCATATGCTCCACTTGCATTTAAGTAAGTCTTTTTCTAATATTTAGTGTGTTATACAATGTACTCATCTTAATAACTAAATTGTATTCTTGTGCTTATGTTATTCGCTCGTCATTGTAGGTGGGTGCGGGTGCCAAGCCCGAAGAGTAGGCCATCCAGCACGACCTTGGTCCACTATCGTGAGCAATTAGTGACAATGCAGTCGGACCAGGTAATAATATTCAAAAATTCGGTTTGCTTCATCCTTTAACATATCTTTTCTTAAATTTTTTTTTTTTCCCTTTATCTATGTATTCTCCCTTGTTCCACATTTGAAGATGCTATGTTTATTGTTTTTTTGTTTCTATTGTAGATTGTGTGGCAACCATACGAGGCAGACTTCGGTCACCTTCCTGAGTTCTGCGTTGCGGGGAGGGATACGTGGACAGCAAGGGTGCCGCTTCTGTGTTTTTGCATAGTAGAGAGACACCACCCGGACCGTGTCCTTCGACAGTTTGGGTTGGCGCAGCAGCGGCCTGACGATGTTGTCTACGATGATAGACTGCATAAAATTGACCTACGTGGGAAGGTTGAAAAGAATTGGACGGAGGAGCATGGACCGTATATCATTTCATGGGAAATGCGACGACAACAAGTTTGTCATGCACCTCCTCAGATTGGTGAGATGGCCCCCGATCATCCCTATTATCTCTGGTACCGTTCGGTCACTCGAAAGTATGTCGACCGCAACAGCGCTAAATTACATCAACTGGTAATGTGTTGTAATTACAGTTTATTGCATACTTCCTCATTACTTGAGTACATGTATGAGCATAGAATAAAATTGTATGACTTTTTATCCCCATATGTGGTTTGAGTTGACTAACATCCAATTCCACAAACTTACGTTACATATAGTATTGTAATAAAAATGTTCATTAATTGATATACAATTAAACAGTTTCAGTAGATTAATAAGTACTATGTTATCCATTCATTAATTAGAGAAACACTGTCTCAAATATGATTGTAATTGCTGAACTTTCTCCGTTTCAGATTCAAAGCCATTTAGCGCTGTTGGAGATGCTTCCCGAAGGCAGCCAAGCGCACAACCATATCCGGCGTGTCCTAAATGGTGTGGCTGGCCTTGGTGGTGGTCCTGCAGCAAATGATGAGGCAAACAATGGGCATGAGACTGAACCAACAGCTACTGCAAGCCCAAGCACAAGCGCAGCACCTATAAGTACACGGACCCGTGCTCAGCGTGCTCTTGCAAGCCCAAGCACAAGCGCAGCTAGGGGCCGTGCTCGGCCTGCTATGGCAAGCCCAAGCACAAGTGCAGCCAGGGGCCGTGGTATGCCTGGTACAGCAAGCCCAAGCAGAAGTGTAGCCAGGGGCCGTGGTAGGTCTACTACAGCAAGCCCAAGCAGAAGTGCAGGCAGGGGCTTTGGTCGGTGTGCAACAACCCCTCGGGTTGTAAGTAGTCCTGAGATGCCTGCACCCATCCCGCACTCATCTCCTCAGCCTGAGGTCCCTCCACCCATCCCAGATACATCTCCTCAGCCCGAGGTCCCTTCACCCACCCCACCTTCGCAGCATAATTTTGATCTCAGCATTGATCAAAATTTGACCCCTCCTATATTCCTCGAGACACCCTCTTACCCACCCACCAGCTCTACTACACCCACTCCTGGCCTCTACATAGAGCATCATTACCCACCTACCGCATCCTCATCTGACCCTCTAGGACCTCCGGTTGGGATTGACACTCCAGAGCCACATACTGATGTACCGGACGAGCATTCCCCTCATCAGCCCTCACCCCCACAAGGTAGACCGCAGCGCACTAGAAGAGCACCCACTTGTGGCACAGGTGGACACAAAATAGGACACCGAGGCACCGCTATGGTATGATAACATTAATTTGGTCAGCAAGTGATATATTTTGTACTTTACTTTATTCTTATCATTATACCGAATATTGATTGCATGCATCTAATGGAATTTGCAGCACGATGATGAGCCTAAGGATGATGCCCCGCAGCCTCCTCCTCCCCCGCCCAAACATTACACGAGGGCTAAAAAACGCAAAATTGGTGAACCTTGAGTAAGTGCTAAAGTTGTTCTGCACTTCTAACCAGTGCAGTATATGTATAACTATTCAAGGTCGTATAACAGTGTAGATATAAATGAATATCTTTACCTGTATGCTTAGACCATCTATATTTGAATTGCAAATTTGGTCAGCAAGTATGTTGTTTATTGAGGTTTAATTTTCCTATTTCTTTGTTCTTCTTATAGAAATTCTTTCTGGATGCAGGGTAGGCGATGCCATCTTTTTGTGTATAAGATGTCGTTTTAGGATATCAACACCCTTCCATAGGGTATAAAAATAAAGATTTCCCAGATTTTATTTTTCTTTTTTGGGTAAAAATTCACTGAAAGTGTTTTTTAGTGTGTACTTTGTAGTTCTACTCAACCATTGTGTGAAAATATGCGTTTTTACATTCTTAGGGAACCATTAAAAAATTCTCATTCAATATAGGAAAAGAAAGCAATTCTTTTGCACTATTTAGACAATCAAAGGCCTTTTCCCAATCCAAAGAGACTACTTTCAACATGCTTTGTTTACAGCAGCAGAATCAGACCCAGAATCTTCTTCCTGTCAAGCGGAGCTCCAGTGATATGAATGAATCTGATCATGAAGATGGTGTTCAACAATCACCCTCTTCTTCAAGTCCCAAGTGCATGAAGCCCAGCGGGTTTGTTTCTGCATTTTTCTTTTTCTTGTTTTTGAATCTTGATGATGATGATCAATTTGTGTGTTTCGAGATTTTAATAATGTGTGGATATGTTTGTGTATTTTTTTGGGTTGTGTAGGTACCAATTGCAAGTGTTTGAAGTTGCAAAGAAGAGGAACACCATAGCAGTGTTGGAGACAGGTGCTGGGAAGACTATGGTACCCGTTATGCTTATCAAAGCCATTGGTGAAGCTATCAACTCTAATGGCCATAAAAAGTTGATTGTTTTCTTGGCTCCCATTGTCCATCTTGTTAATCAGGCATGGTTATTTTTTTTATGAAAAAATTATTTCCTTTTTGTTCTTTTTTTAATTCTTTCTGCACTTTAATGAAGTATTTCTCTTCAATTGTTGAATGAAAAGAAAATTTTTTAGTGCTAATAAAGTATACTTGTGAACCTACATGTAATGTGGCTACTTGAATGATTAGTGTATTTTAAGCCTTTTCCAGTTAGTCTGTTCTGGTTTAATTATTTTGCTTTCTCAACTTTACAGTATTTATTATTTAAGAAATATTCTTCTAAAAAATAAGTATTTAAAAAATATGAATGATATAGTTTTTTTCCCCTCAATTGCCTTGTTATATGAACATGTGTCGTCAATAGATTTGGTAAAAATATAAAATACATATTAATTCATGCAATCTTGCTCCTTTCCCCTTACTCTAGTAGCTCTAACTTTGATATTATTTCCAAATTTCAGGTTAATAATGCAGGGGTTAATGGAGCCATAACGAAGGAGGAATTGTGGAAAGTTGATTTTGGTGAAGTATGTCTTAATATTATGTTATCTTTGTTTGTCACTGATTAAGGCCATATATATAGCAGAAATTTTGAATACTAATGGAACATAAATCATTCAACCGGAAAGGAAAGGTTGAATAATAAACATTTTTCCCCTATAGAGTATATCTCACAATCAAAATTTTATATCTCATATCTATTAGTAAAGTGTACATGATACACCTCTTTTAAAATTTTGAACGACCTAATATTACAAACACCTTAATACTTTTAATATTTATTCCAAAACCATAAACTGACTCAATTTCAATTGAAATTGATTCTTGTACCCAAATATATATATATATATCTAGACAAGCAAATTTAACATTTACTGTCGTATACGATGACACAGATTGTAGGTGTAAATGCCAGGCCTTTAAAGGAGCTTGTAAAGCAGACTTATGAAACTGCAGAGAATTGTATGAGGACAAACTACTATGGGATCAAGCAACTGAGCAAAGCACTTATTCCACTTCTTCTATTATCCAATTCAGCAAGAACAGTAAATGTCTCTTCCATCCTTGGACAACTAGAGGTACAAAATAAATAAATAAATAAATAAATCATTTAAGTATAGCATTTACAAGCAACTGCACTTTGATCATAATCATTTTTGGCAATTTAGAGGGCAAGTTTAGTTGTAAGAACTAAGAACCATATATAGTGTGGTATGAATGTTTTGTGGTTGTGATGATTGTATAGGCCCTGTACTAAGCATTTAGCGGTAGGAAGAATATCAAGGATATGGAAATTTTAAATGCGTGTTTCTATTTCAGTTCATTTTAAATTAAAATGCAAAAAAAGGAATTAGAAGACGTTGATGGCCTCACAGAAGGGAAAGTGGATAAGGTGGTGGAAGGATTTCTAGAAGATGTCAAGGAGAATTTGATAGAAACTAATGGTTGGCCTTTAAATTTTACTCATCCAACAAATGAAGTGTTTGATATTGACCCTAAAAGGGATGCAGAACTGAAACCAGCAGTGGATTGTTTGGTTTGGTTGATTTTGGGTGTGGCTTGCAAATGCAAAAATATCCCCTAAAATCTGTTGATGAGTAGAATAAAGTGAAAACCTGTTATATCAAGTTTTTTCTTCTTCTTTTTTTTTTTTTTTTTTGTTTTTTTTGGTAAAGATACTTATATGATTCTATACTTATTAAAAAAAAAAAATAATGATGTAAAATTACTAAATCCAAAATAACAACAAATTCCTGTTAGACGGAAACAAATTTAGTGGTTAATTGATACCAAGTTGACTTCTGCTGGTGAGGCGTTAAACCCTACCTTTACAATTGGGTTGGTTTGTTTCAACCTGAAGACATCTTGGTCCGATTCTGCAGATGTGGGTTTGGGATGGCCAGCTCTTGGCAATGTTGGTAATTTATTCATGAGAAGTTTATAATTATATTTCCACATTGGAACTGGTTTATAGTTTGAAACCTGAACATTATTTAGCAATATGTGTTTATTCATGCTTCCTTCTTTCTTTTTTGGTTTTAATGAAAAAAATTGAGGTTCCCTTTTCTCTTTTTTTTTGGCTGAGCAGGTTCCTTTTTGTCTTTTTTATTAATTGTTGGTTCCATACTCTTGTTTTAGTTGAAACTGCATTGATACTAATTCGGCATTGATGAGTCTTTGTGGAATGAAAAGAATCTGTTCACTGGTTGCGTCGATGTGCCTTTAACCAAGAGGGGTGTAGAGGAAGCAGTTGAAGCTGGTAAAAGAATCAGTAACATACCTGTAGACATGATTTTCACATCTGCACTGATTCGTGCACAAATGACTGCCATGCTTGCCACGACTCAGCACCGCCGCAAGAAGGTATCACTTGTAGTTATATCTTAACATATATATCTGAAGATTCTAATAAAATACTTCTGATTACTTAGATTGCTTAAATTTACAAAAATAAGAATATAATTGTGTTGTGAATTTGAAATAGAACAGAAAGAGAAGTTACATTTGTTGATCCGAGAATGGTTTGCAGGTGCCTATAGTCATGCATAATGAGAGTAAAGAAGCAAAAGCATGGAATCAGATTTACAGTAAAGAGACGAAGAAGCAATCAATTCCAGTTATAACAGCTTGGCAATTGAATGAAAGAATGTATGTAATTTTTTATGCTTGACTACATCTTCCATTTCCACTCCATCTTACTTTAAAAATATCGAGCCGGATTGAATTACCAGCTGTTCTCTCTCTCTCTCTCTCTGTTTTTCTGTATAGGTATGGGGAATTACAGGGTCTTAATAAGCAGGAGACAGCTGAAAGATATGGAAAGGAACAAGTGCATGAGTGGCGTCTAAGTTTTGATATTCCTCCCCCTAATGGTGAGAGTTTGGAAATGTGTTCACAGAGAGCTGTTGCTTACTTTAGAGAACATGTAAGCACATCTAGCTTCTTCTTGCTGACATTTGAGATTCACGTAGAATTTTTTAAAAGTGTTTAAAGTCCCTTCCTTAATATATATATATATATATATATGTATATATATATGTTTAGAAACCTGAACATTATTTAGCTTAGCTATTAGTACTTTTCCTTTCGGTACCATCACCATTTATGTTGATCTGAATACTGTCACCTGCATTATGTTAGGAAGATTATTTGGTGATTGACAAACAAAATAAACATATAAATGTTTAGCATTTATGAAGCTATTTAACGTTGAAGACCAATGGAATGTTAATGTTTAGTCTGGGGGGCTGAGATGATGAACTGAATGTTGAATCTAATAAAGACTAACTGTGCTACTACTCACAGTAATGATATTAAAGTGTTTTATAAATGAAAAGAAAGCAAAAGACTAGAAAGGGGATTTTTCAAATTTTGTTTGGGATCTATGTGGGGAAAATAAATAGAAACGTTTATGTAATCTATAAATCTTTGTGGTGATCTGTTAAAGTTTCTCATTGTATGCAAATATCCTTGGATTGCATTGTTTTCAAGGTCTTCTATGGATGCCAGAGAATAATCATATTCCTGTGGTGGGGAATGTGTCCATGACAGAAAATGGTGGCCGTCATCGATATCGATGATAGAAAATTAAAGTGGCATCATTTGATCCTCAAAGCATTTTCAATCCTTTTATTATGAGTTCTATTTTTTTGTGATTTATTGCTTTTTCTTTATTGGGGGATCTGGATGTGTATAGTGTATACTCTTTTTTTTTTTTAAAAGAGTGTATACTCTTTTTTTGAATGAAGATTATAACTGTATTTGCATACCTTTGTCCTATGTAAAATTCCAAACATGCCCACTATATGAAATTGTCAATGAAAGGACTCTAAACCCGTTGTTTTTGTAACTTATGTCATGTCTTGTTGCATTTATTGAGTAATTAAATGGTATTCTCTTCATTTTTGGCTCAGGGGTGATGAAGTGTATTTTAAATGGGGTCCTTCAGCAGAATGACACCGTGTGCATGAGCCTATTCAAGCGTGCATACCCGAAGTGGCCAAACTATCGCTCTCCAATTCTTGATGCCTGATCAACTGTGGTTGGTGACCAATCCTGTACAGTTGAGTCTGGAATTTGGAAGAAAGCCATGCTAGTGCTGGGAATGAAGCTTCTGTGGTTCAGAATGTTGGTTCCAATTTCATGTTTGCCGGTAACCTTGCGTGCAGTTGGAGTGACATGGGGTTCATTGCGCCTTCTTTTTTTTATTTTCAATAGTGGTTTCTCTTTAACATATATTCTTTGAAATGTAGAACTTAAAATTTATAGCAATTAGCAAAAGGCAAGAGAGGGTAAGAGAGAGGGAATTTCCATGTCTTTTTTGTTAGCGCATATAGTTGCAAAAACGTTTGTTACCGTAATAGAACGTTTATGCAGCATGTCATTCCTTAAAATGTTCAAGAGAGTGCTAAGTTGCAAATATGCGTTTTTGCGTTTGATTCATACATGCCCCTATATTCTGTTATGTCATTTACTAATTCCTAAAGGGCGTGACATGTGACGGTTGTGGATATTCATTGATATTGGGAAATCTGCTGTGGCATCGAAATGCGTTTAAAGATTTGAGTTTTAGTTTCTGGTTACGAAGATATAAAAGCAGAGCACAAAATGAAGTTATTTATTTTATTTTTATTAATAAAATTTAAAGGATTTGAGGTTTATTAATTAAAATTTAAAATAATTAGGTGTAAAATATGGTTTTAAATTCATAATAGCAAGCACAATTGTTTTTGAAACCATAATAGCTCAATTTACATTAATTAAAGGGTTAAAATATGGTTTCAAATTCATGAATCATGATCACACAATTTAAATTAATTTCCTTTGGTTTGGCCAAAAAGCAATTACAGATTTTTTTGATAATTCAGAACTAAGAACATAGTTTATGCAACCCAAAACTAAGCTGGCCATAACAGTTGTGAGGTGGAGACAATAAGGTTGAAAAGGACAATGATACATAACATGTGCAATTTGTTCTACCAGTTCCAAGCGACTCCAAGCAAATGCTGGGTTCTTTTTTCTTTTGTAAGTGTCTTTTCGTTTTTGATTGATAAAGATGGTTCATATATGGACACTAAAGTTAGCCAAATATAGGGCCAGGTATTCATGTCGTCTCATCTATTACCTGTCCTCTCCCTCCATCCGAAATAGGGTCAAGGCAAGGCCTAGTTTAGGTATTGCTCAAATGTAATAATGTTGAATTAAGAACTAAGGATGTGGAAACTAGACTAAAATGCCATACTCATTATAGAAAACTTTCACTTTCGCAAGGTTTGGGTGAGGTGACTAAATAGGTTTGGAGAGACTTTCTTCCAAATCAAACCGACATCATACCATTGGAAAACACTTGCCATCACACTTTGACATTCCAACGAGGATGTCCAAAGTTCAATCCACGGTCAAGTTTTAGCCTAAATAAAAAGAAAAAGGAAAAAGATAAAAAAAAAAAAAATGAGACGATTTTATGAGCAACAATGGACACCTTCACTAAAAGTAAATTAGTAGGGTCTGATTAATGCATCAAAGTTTAAATTATGACCAATGGATGTATTCAATGCGTTCACTTTGTGACACAATTTTTTAGTGGCATTGATTATAGTGATTTTTTAGTGCATAGAATTGGATGGTTCATTTAATTAAAAATTTTTGATTCAGAATAGAGTGGTATAAGGTTTTGGGTAAATAGTACATAATTCCCCATTTTATTATCCAGCTCTAATAAATGACAAAAGAGTAAAAGAAAAAGTTGAGAAGTGCTACCTCCACAACTTTATTATAACAAAGTCTATGACGTAAGTTGTTATTATTACTATTATTATTATTATTATTATTAGTTTCAAATCTTAATTATTTTGTACTTGTAATATAATGTATAATTTGTACTCCTTCAAAATTAAGGAATAATTTGGTCCAATTAGGTCTACTTCGGTCCACTTTGGTGTACTTCAGTCCACGTTGGTCCCATTGAGTCCAATTTGGTCCACTGGGGAAATTTTGTTTTTCCCCAGTGGATCTCGAGTCTTAGAGTCTCGAGATCCACTGGGGAAATTTTTTCGCCCCAGATGCTCTGTTTAGGCCGAGAGACTAAAAAAACAGAGCATCTGAGGGAAAAAAAATTTCCCCAATGGATCTCGAGTCTTAGAGTCTCGAGATCCACTGGGAAATTTTTTTTTCCCCCAGATGCTCTGTTTAGGCCGAGAGACTAAAAAAACAGAGCATCTGGGGCTGAAAAATTTCCCCAATGGATCTCGAGTCTTAGAGTCTCGAGATCCACTGGGGAAAAAATTTTTCCCCCAGATGCTCTGTTTTTTTAGTCTCTCGGCCTAAACAGAGCATCTGGGGCCAAAAAATTTCCCCAGTGGATCTCGAGACTCTAAGACTCGAGATCCACTGGGGAAATTTTTCAGCCCCAGATGCTCTGTTTTTTTTTGCTCTCGGCCTAAACAGAGCATCTGGGGGAAAAATTTCCCCAGTAGGAACTCGAGTCTTTAAGACTCGAGTTCTTTGCAGAAATTTTTTTTTTTTCACCCCTGGACATGCAAAACTGCTGAATATGTGAACCAAAAACTGGGAAATCCTGGACATCAGAACTGCTGAATAGGTAAACCAGAAACTAGGAAATTGCTAGAAATGTAATCCATAAACACTCATTTAGAGGCTCACAAGCGAAGAATGTAAATGCACTTACATTACATCAAAAGGTGCTCTCAATAGGCACCAAACTATACAGATTTTTGCGCTCTCTACAAAGACATGGTTTTCCAATGCAAATGCACTTACATTTGAAAAAAAGATATTTTTAATATCAACATTCTAAAAATGCCCAAGCACGCTTAATTTGCAGTTCTAACCATACTACTCAAATCACAATCTTCATAGACGTACATTAGATAGAGAATTACAAGTACATTGAACAAAAACCAAAAAGTTCACATTGGCCCAATACAGCGTAGTCACATTTCCTAAGATCGGCGGTCCGCACGAGGAAAACGTCATCCATGGAAGCATGCCTAAAAAACATATAGTAATCACATTAGGAGACAAGATAGTAAAAATTAGGTAAACATGGAATGAACAACAATGATATAACTAATGCAAAACTTTTTGCTATCTACCTACCTACTGTGGAACATGACCGCTTGTGGAAGCGCCACGGGACTGCGGACATTTTCTGCGGTTATGCCCAGAAGCATGACACAGTCCACATGTCTGCTTGGGTTGACTCTCTATCAAATCTGCATCCTCCCTCCGCCGTCCTGGTTCTCGATCCTTATTCCTCACTCCATCCATCTCATTCCTTATTCTCGACCTCACTGGTCGACCTTTGGCCCGCAACAATGCTGGATTAGGCAACCACTTTGGCCCTATGGGATCCCTCCACAATGACTGCGACTTAGGAACCACAAATGCATGCTCATAAGTTTTAAGGGCATAGTTCAAACCATAACATGGGTGAATATATGTGGTCGAATCAATATGTAAATAGTCACATACTCTAATTGCATGTGAACACGGGATCCCTATGTTTTGCCATTTCCCGCAACTGCATGTTCTTTCTTGTAACCGAACTTCATAACTGTGGTTTCCCCCTCCTGCGCTACACGTGTTCAGTTGGGTAACAACTTGAAATATCAACTCTTCATTGCTAAATGGCTTGAGATAGTGTTTCTCAGATTTACACTTATTTCCATCCCACGTGGATAAGGCATATTCACTCCATTTCTTACCCTCTGACAACTGATAATGGTATTCTTTGTTACGGTCGTGGAAATATTGAACAAGTTTGTTCCAGGTGAACTCAACCAACGCGGCAATAGGAAGGCCTCGTGCACCTTTCAGTACACCATTGAAGCACTCTGATATATTGGTTGTCATTGCCCCAAAACGTCTCCCACCATCATGTGACTGGGTCCACATATCCACAGACTCGCCCATTAGGTATGTGTATGGAAGATAATCTTGATTCTTTTCCTTGCCATCCTTCCCCGTCAACTTCTTCTTATTTCTAATGGCCTCAATTTCCACCTCCTTAATGGTCTCCATTATGGCATAAAATTTCACTACCTGACTAGCATATCCCGCCCTCAATGCCGCTGACTTTAGAGTCGAGTTCTGAAAATGTGTGTTGAAGTTGCTAGCAACATGTCGAAGGCAGTATCTATGAAATACCAGTGGTCTTCCATCATCCCTTCTAGGCCAGTTTGCAATGGCGTTTTTGATACCGAGATGTCGGTCAGAAATTATGCAAATGCCTTCGTTAGGTATCACGTGGCCAATCGCGTCACGAAGGCATTGTAAAAACCATCTCCAACTAGACCCTGACTCAGAATCCACAATACCAAAGGCAAGAGGGAATACCTTATTGTTAGCGTCAGTTGCCATTGCAACCAACAACTTCCCCTGATATTTACCATACAAATGGGTCCCATCAATACTGATAACCGGCTTGCAATATTTGAATCCATCAATGCTTGGACCGAAAGACCAAAACACATAATTCAAAAATACCGTGTCATCTTCATCGGTGGATGTCGTACGATAGAACACCTGGGTAGTCGGATCCTGATCAATATATGCCATTAGCAGCTTTTGCAACCTCTGGTAAGACTCTTCCCAATTCCCAAACATCTTCCCAATCGCCTTTTGTTTCGCATCCCATACCTTGTAGTAAGATGGCTTTTGTCCCTCATATTTCGACCCTATCATAGATCGAAGATGCTTAATTGGGGTAGTGTGATCCTTACATAACTTCTGAAGGATGTCATCTGCAATAAATTTACAACTCATCATTCTACCATCATTTCTCACCCCAGTCCGTATACACGTGTGAGGACCCTTGTACACGGTGATCATCCATAGATTGTGCAACTTGGGTTTCATGACTGCACAGACATACCACGTGCATGATTCATCCACGCATTTCGCACAAAGTTTTGTCGTGGTTGACCTACTAATCATAAAATGTTTATTTTCCTTCATGGCACACTTTGTTAATACGCGTTGCACCTCCACTTTATTGGCAAAAGTCAGGCCTTTGTACAAATTCATCCCCTCTCTCCAAGTAGACACAAATGGTGTCTCAATATGTGAAGGATCAATCATATTTTCCCAAGTATTTTCGGAAAATGACAAGGCAGGTGCTGAGTACGCAGGGATTGTGTCTGTAATGTTTTGGACACTAAGAACAATGTCTGCATCAGGTTGACAACTGTCCAATGTCTCATCGTCATCAATATCCCTCTCAAAGTCCCTAAAGTCCCCTTGTTCAATCCTGTCTTCAATCTCATCTCTATCGGCAAAATCTTCACCGTTAATGGCAATATTGTCATCAACATCGTCGTCATCATCATCATCATCATCATCATCCTCATCCTCATCCTCATCCTCATCCTCATAATCATCATCATCCTCATCCTCATCCTCATCCTCATCATCATGGGCATGAACATCTTCATCGGCATGAACATCAGCATGCTCTACATGTGTAAAATACTCATATTGAGCATCTGGAACTGTAACTTGCAAACTTGTTTGTGTTTGTTGGATTTCCTCGATACCAACTTCTCCACGTGCCTCCAACTGTATGTACAACTCAATGTTAATTACTTCCGGTATTCTCTCCAACTTGTCAAACATGATCTTCACGTGTTTGTCTGTTTCTACCGCCATATACTTGTAATTAATCCGGTGCTTCAGGATTTCATTTGGCATACGATACGTAATGTGTATGTTGTGCACAGCAGGGTTCTCACACAACTCTTCCATAACCATCATCTTCAATTCGTCAAGAGTCTTCAATCTACGATCAATTTGGGTATAATAAGTCTTTATACCTGGCCCTTCAAATGGCAATCCCTTGTTCGCATTGGCATTCTTCAACGGACCACCGTGATATATGATAATATCAATTTCAGGCATTGTGAACCTGTTAAAGTCACTATGTTAGTTAACAAACATTTTCAAGAAAGATGTTATCTAAAACAAACTTGAAGCAAGTCTTTAACTTTCTAATAAAAAGAGGCTGTAGTACGACTATATTAAACAATTTGACATATACAAATCCATCTGTCCTTCCTATATACAACAGGCTAATTAAAGCAGGATGGTATGAGAGGCAAACACACGATACACACTCATTCATTTTAGCCTAATGAACACACGATACACACTCATTACAAATTAAATCTGCATCAAGATTGTGACTGTTCTCAACAAAAGCCCGTTCAAAAATGAATAAGAGAACCTCTGCTATTCTGTACAGACCACTTTGGTAATGATTCCATGAAAAGTCGTTACAAGACTAAAGTCCATAATATTATTTTCACACATACACATTTATATTAACATGTACTACAAGTAGATAGCATATTTTCTAACCTTTTATCCACAAGAAGTAGAGAGAGCTTATTATTGAACAAAGCGGAAGATACCAAAACCTTAATTACCTTAAATTTCTAACCTTCCTATTGGACAAATGTTTACTTCTTACATGCTTGAAAGCAGGTTAAAAGTTGATCTTAAGAGGAATTTCCAATACGCTAAGGCTAGCAGCATGTTTAACCCATTAATCAAATACAAAGAACCATCTCGTAGAAAACTACAACTAATACCCATAGACCGAAACACACTGAGAACCATTGCAAAGTTTTCTCAATTTAATCAAACACTTCTACTCAACCATTATTTAATTCCAATCCATAAACTCATATTTTTCCAAACATTTTTAAAGCACTTGCTGCAAAATAAATAAACAAAAAACACCCTTCAAATTTACATTTATATCTACTCATTGCAAGCATGGAAATCCAATGAAAGTTCTTAATTTAATAGTGCAACACTGAAAAAAGTTACACAATTCAGGTGTAATATGACCTTATATACCTTACATATGTTGGTAACTCAAAAGCCCAAAATCCTTACAAAAAAATAAATTCTGTTACAGCTATGAATAAATTGTTGAGAGGGAATGGGAACATGCATTGTGATAAGAAGTCAATAAAAAGATTTAAAGACACTAACAACCATTGGAAAGTTCTCTTTGTGGCAAAACCCATACACAACTAATACCCAACTACAATAACAATCAATTCAAAAAACCCTTACCTGAAATATGAAATTGTTGAGAGGGAAAAGCAATGAGAGAGGCAATGTGATGAGTGAGAGTGAGAGTGAGAGTGAGAGTGAGAGGTGTGAGAGTGAGAGTGAGAGGTGTGAGGATATGGGTGAGAGTTGAGGATGCTCTGTTTTTGGGTGAGAGGGTTACTGAGCTGAGATAGGTGTATGGGTGAACTGCTACGTGAGAGACTATGACTTGAATATATAGTCTGGTTTTTTTTATTGAATCTCGAGTCTCAAAGACTCGAGATTCTATCAAAATTCTGGTTTTTATATGTGGTTGAATCTCGAGTCTCAAAGACTCGAGATTCAATTAAATAATATTACATCCTTGAATCTCGAGTCTTAAAGACTCAAGATTCAAGTAAACAGATCTCGAGTTTTTAAGACTCGAGATCTGCGTGGCACATATTGCCACCTCACCTGGTCCAAAAAACAGCAAAGCGAGTCTATGAGACTCGCTTTTTAACTTAAATCTCGAGTTTTTAAAACTCGAGATGCTAGTTTTCAAAATTCTTTAAAACCATGTTTAACTTACGATTTTGATGTGCTGAATATGTCTATTCTGCACATTCCCTCTCTAGAAAGGTGTCATTACTCATGAGGGTTTGTACTTTGATGGTGAAAGTGACTCTAGGGATGAAGACTCTGATGATGAATGGTGAACATAATTATGGGCCAAAATGGGCTTTTACCCCTTTCTCACAAACTTTCTAGCAAAATGCCCCATGTCTGAAACTAATTAGGAAAATACTCCTATTTTGAAACTCGATTTTCTAAAAATCGAGTTTCAAATGTAAAACTCAATTTTTGGAATATCGAGTTATAGCGAACGTGGACTTAGAAAAAAAAAATATTCTGGAACTTGAGTTCCGGTTCCACTTGAATTTTTTCAAGGAACTCGAGTTCCATGAACTCGAGTACTTCACATGGAACTTGAGTCCACGGAAAAACTCAATTTCCATCAAGGAACTCGAGTTTCATGAACTCGAGTTCCAGAAATTTTTTTTTTTATATTTAATTTTCATTTCGCTATAACTTGATTGTCCAAAAATTGAGTTCTAAATTGAAACTCTATTTTTAGAAAATCGAGTTTCAAAACAGGAGCATTTTCCTAAATAGTTTCAGATATGGGACATTTTGCTGAAAAGTTTTGGCAAAAGGGGAAAATGCCCATTTTGGCCCATAATTATGTGTGAAGGGAGAATATAATTATACTCTAAAAGATAATAATGCTCCTACGGATTATGGGACACAGTCAAATATGCCACACAATTTTGAGCTACATGAACTTGGGTACTTCACATGGAACTCGAGTTCATGGAAAAACTCGAGTTCCTTGAATGGAACTCGAGTTTCATGAACTCAAGTTCCAAAATTTTTTATTTATTTATTTAATTTTCATTTTGCTATAACTTGATTGTCCAAAAATTGAGTTTTAAATTGAAACTCAATTTTTAGCAAATCGAGTTTCAAAACAGGAGAATTTCCCTAAATAGTTTCAGATATGGGACATTTTGCTGAAAAGTTTTGGCAAAAGGGGCAAATGCCCATTTTGGCCCATAATTATGTGTGAAGAGAAGAATATAATTATACTCTAAAAGATAATAGTGCTCCTATGGATTATGGGACACAATCAAATACGCTACACAATTTTGAGTTACGTATCTCATTGGCTGCAGCCTGCTTAGAGTATGTTCAGCAAATTTTTCTTTTGCTTTTGCTTTTATCTCAAATTTTTTTTGCAAATAATATAACATTAACTTTTGTGGAAATAAGCTAATTTGAACTTTTTTAAATCACATATCTATATAAAAGTTACCAAAAATTATATCTTTTAATAAATACTATGCATCCATGTCTAACGCGTGTCCCGTATCCCATACATAACGAACAAGGACACAGCAGCCCAAATGTCGTGTTTGTGCTTTCCAATTAACCATAAAAATAAATAATTAAATAAATAAAAGAAAAGAAAAAGAAAGAGTATAGTTAAAAGACTGACGGTGTCAAAATTTTTCAAAGATCGATAAGAATTTTTCACTAAAAGAGATTTCATTAAAAACCACAACCGTTGAAGATGATGATTGATTTGTGTTTCCTTTTCTAGTTGGCTTAGACCATTTATTGGTCATAATTTGTAGACTTTATGTTATTATGTATCTTGTCCAAATCCACAATTGAGTTTTTGTTTGCGTGTTTGTTGTTATTTGCAAGGTTGTTAAACTCGAACCGGACCGTATGGTCCGATCGGGTTAACCGGGAACCGTTCATCAAGAGGGTTCTTTAAACTCCAAGAACTGGCCTATGCAAGAAAGTCAGTGAACCGTGCCAACCGCAGTTGAACCTTCTGGGTTTCAAAACCGTAAACGGTTCTTACAAGTCAAATCGTTAAAGGTTTTTTTTTTTTTTTTGAAAATTTTTTGGTACTTAGAGGCTTGCCGCCATTGTTGAAGGCTAAAACCTCAACCACCGTGAGGTGCTATCAGACTTAAGATTGCACCCCCATCTTCCTGTTCTTCTTCTCTGTCTTGCTTGCACTCTCTCTGCTTTCTCCCTCTGTGTTTTTGACAATACTGTTTCTGCATTTTCCCCGCTAAAGTCGTCTTTTTTTTTTTTTTGGTAAATGGAGTCTCCTTTTTGTGCTGCTTCAACTCAACCACTAATATTTGCTTTACTATCAACCACCAATGCTTTACTGTCAAGCACTTTTAACTTTTGTGTTTAACTCATTTTTAAATAGGCGGCATCCTAGCTAGATTTTTGAGTTGAATTTTAATGGTGTATGTCTTGTCCATGGTCTCAGGCTAGCTGATTAGCCTATTGTAGCCCATTGACCCTCTTATACTTATTTTACTTTCTCTTTTAATAAAATGATTTTACCTATTTTAGTCCTAAAAAAAAAACAGGCGGGCATCCTATAGGATTCCTTTTTTTTTTTTTTTTTTTTTTTAAAAAAATCATAAATGGTGGACTATTCAAATAGGCTTGGGCATAAATTTTTTTTTTATTGGATTGTCAAATAGGCTTGGCCATGGACAGACAAACCAATTTCTACCTTAACCATTTTATGGGTCTCATAAAATTAAAAATTAAAATTATTGGGTACTTAAATGAGATTTGTCATGACTTAAGAGCTCCAACAAAAATCCTTCAGCTTGCAGAAGTCTTTCTCCACCTGTAGGCTTTTCTCTAAGGCTGCCACATGCTCCTTGTCATTTTTAGCTTCAACAGTGGGAATAGCAACCTTGTTCTTAAACGTCTCATTCTCTGCAGATAGAGACTTGATCATAGGCTCAGATGTGGCCGCCTTCTTTTCCAAGTCCAAGAGTTTCCCAAAGACAAACAAAGACTCCCCTCAAAGCCTACAAAAAATCTCCCTTAGCAGAAGTAAAGCAAATGATAAGAAGAAGTAAAGATAGCCTACAACGCTTACCTGCATAAGCTTCTGAATGTGAGATGACATCACCTCGCTGGACGACTTTGCCATCAGAGGACTTAGGTCATCCATGGAGAGCGCCTCATGAGACTTTTAAGCGGCCGCATCAGCATCGTCCCAAAAGGTATGAAAAAAATATTTACCACCAACCTTCTTTTTCTTCCTGACCTCCCCTCTAGTAGAGGCAATTACTTCCAAAGATGAAGTGGGAGAGGCAAGGCACTTGGCTAGCGAATGGGCAGGAGAAGGGGTTATCACAGGATCTTCCTTAGAAACGTCACTCGTCTTTGAACGTTTCTTGGACAAAAGACCACTAACGAGGCCACCTTTGGCCTTCTTCTTTTGAGCCTCAACTAACTTCTGCTTGCTAAACCTAGTCGTCATTCTTGAAAGGATAAGGAAATATATATATAAAGAGAGAGAGAGAGAGAGAGAGAGAGAGAGAGAGAGAGAGAGAGAGAGAGAGAGAGAGAGAGAGAGAGAGAGAGAGAGAGAGAAGAAGAAGAAGAAGAAGAAGACAAAGGCTCAAGATTTCAAGAGAGAAAGGGAAAGAAGCACTTACTCTTTTTCACAACTTCTAAATTCTTCCGAACCTTAGTAGACGGTTCAAGACCCAAAAAATGAAGAAATAAAGATTGAGGAGAGACGAGTTCATCAAAATCCTTGATGGACTCCAAATATTCCTTAACTTTTTCAGCATGACGATGATACCTCTTCTTCAAACAACGCTAGGAAACTGCAAACAAAAACACAAGTATATCATCTACCATTGTCACTCATAAAAGAAAAGAAAAACAACAGAAAGACTAGAAAGTCGCACCAGACATAGGAACTCCCCAACTACAAAAAAACTTGGAGGCTTCGTCTAGGTCCTCACTAGGGACGAACTCCCAACTACTTCTAGAAACAAAAAAGAAATTTAGCTTCCAATTTCAGAGAGATGACGAGTAATCGAGTATTAACCTAAAAGCCCTATCTCACGACTTAAACTCATAATAGCCAAGGTCCTTTGACCTTCTCAGAAGATAAAAATGAAGGAATTCGTCCTTCCTGATGACATCACCATCATTGGTAAACATCCATACTATCATGCAAAAGATGATGATCTGCCAAGAGTTGGGCACTAAATGTGTCAGAGCAAGATGCAAATAAGAAAAAAGTTCCCCAAAAAAGGGATGAACAGGGAAACGAAGGCCACTAGTAAAATTGGCCTCGTAAAAACAAACCTCGTCAACATAAGAGTGACAGGCTCTCTCTTCGTCACTCGGGATCCTAATCTTTATGGAATCAGGGAACTAAAACCTATCCCTGATCTACTTTTCATCCTTTCTCGTAAAGGAACACGAAATTGTCCAGGCTTTGTAAGGGTGGAAGGAGAAGCAGTCTCTGAAATCACATGATCATCAGATGAGGACAACCCCGTCTCCAAGTCACTAGACCTAACCTCAGACATCTTTAACAACCTAGCTACCTTAGTAGAATGGGAAACCAAAGGGAATAATGAAGAAAGGACAAACTTGTGTGGACAGTCCTCCCCCATGAAGAGATTGACCCACTTAAGACACTCTTCCTCTATAGACTTGAGTAAACAACCTAAGCGAGCAAAAAGAAACGCTATTAAAGGACAGCCAACCCTAACAGCAGAATAATCTACCATGGAAGAATAGGAAAAGAAGCAGGAGCACGAAGGACTTACCAGGGAACGTAGGATAGAGAAAGGAATCTTGAAAGAGAGACAAACCCTAGGATGAAAACTAAACAAGGAAAAAATGCAGAAGAAATGAGACAAGAGGGAAAATGCGAAAT
Organism: Quercus rubra; assembly: GCA_035136125.1. Classification (NCBI taxonomy): domain Eukaryota; kingdom Viridiplantae; phylum Streptophyta; class Magnoliopsida; order Fagales; family Fagaceae; genus Quercus; species Quercus rubra. The sequence goes on from CM068732.1 coordinate 5,302,265, forward strand.
AAGTGGCCAAAACATGCGTGGGAAAACTGAGAAACATCTGCACGATGAAGGCATCCTGACTGTACACATGGCACCCAACTACCCAAACATCAAATCGTTATAAATGCGCAATACATGGAATATGAAGCAGCCTCTGAAATCATATGATCATCAGATGAGGACAACCCCGTCTCCAAGTCACTAGACCTAACCTCAGACATCTTTAACAACCTAGCTACCTTAGTAGAATGGGAAACCAAAGGGAATAATGAAGAAAGGACAAACTTATCTAGACTGTCCTCCCCCATGAAGAGACTGACCCACTTGAGACACTCTTCCTCTACAGACTCGAGTAAACAACCTTGGCAAGCAAAAAGAAATGCTATTAAAGGAAAACCAACCCTAACAGCAGAATAATCTACCATGGAAGAACAGGAAAAGAAGCGGGAGCACGAAGGACTTACTAGGGGACCCAGCATAGAGAAAGGAAGCTTGAAGGAGAGACAAACCCTAGGATGAAAACTGAACAAGGAAAAAATGCAGAAGAAAGGAGGCAAGAGGGAAAATGCAAAATAAGTGGCCAAAACATACGCAGGAAAACCGAGAAAAGTCTGCACGATGAAGGCATCCTAACCGTACACGTGGCACCCAACTACCCAAACATCAAATTGTCATAAATGCACAATACATGGAATATGAAGCGTCAGACGAACTTGTTCTTATCTCGTCTAATAGACGACAATGCAAACAAGGTGGCAACTGATGAGTCAGAAATTTATGATCATCACTAAGCGAAGATCGTCATTGACTTAGAAAAGACGTTACGCATTTATTACGCTCATTGATGACGAAACGTAATGGACAGAGCAACGGTCACAAAATGAGCTGTGAACTTCAAACAAAGATTCTGTAACACACTAGCTGTTGAACATAAATACAGCAATTCGTTGCCCATTGATTAGCCACACAACTATAAAAGAGAAGGTAACAGAAGTTAAAAGTACACGCAAATGCTCTATGAAATCACTCTCTACTCATTTTCTCTCTAGAATTTTTCTCCCTTACTGACTTAAGCATCAAAGGCAGTTTTGTTGACGCCACACCGGCGTGTTACTCCCAGTTCATTCTTGCAGGTCATACTACAACAGAAACGACCCCAATCATAGCTTCGTCCATCCACTACGACGAGGAGCTCAACTGTTGATTTTTTGCATTATTAATCTAAAAAATAATAATAATAATTTAAGATTAATCAATAGATTGGTTGGGGCCACCAATACACACAAACATTACACTATTTACTAGTACCAAACTCTCAAGAACTTTGCCTACAATATGAGATTGTATATATAAAAGAGATATATCTAAACCAAACCCAAAATTTAGATAAAGGAAGTAAACCAAAAAATCTATTCACTAATCCACTACATTAACAAAATAAATCAAAATATAAGGATTTAAGAAAACTAACATTTTGGGTTTGATTGTGATTGGGAGAAAGAGAAAGAAAGAGTAAACGGTGGATGGATATTGAAAAATATGTGGGCTATAGAGTATAGAGGTGAGAGCTTTTTTACTTATTTTTTTTCTTTAGTGAAATAGAGTGTTAGTACTTAGTATTTTAGTGAGAGGGAAAGGGAGGCGTGGGATCAAAAAAGAAAAAGGGGGGACTTTTTTTTAGTGAGAGGGAGAGGGAGGGAACTAGGAGGTAGGGTTTTGTCTTTTCATTTTCTTTTTTAGTGTTAAAATGATACTATGTGTGTGTTTTTTTTAAAACAACAATAATGTGGGGCTAGGTTTGTTTTATAGCAATGTGACTTCTTCTTTTTTGTTTTATTTATAAAATTATGTTTTTTTGTTTATGACAACCACGTCACATTTTTTTTTTTTTTTGGTCACTTTGAAATATCACTTTTTAAAAATATTATTATTAATAAAAGATAGAAACACTATGAAATCTCACTTCTTGCAATTTTTTTTATAGCAAGTGTTCTTTTAAAAAAGTCAGGGAAATATATCCTCAATATTGTAGGTGGATTTCTTTTACAGAAATATAAACTCAATATATATATATATATATTTTTTTTTTTTTTTAAACTTTGTTTATTTCATTTGGCCATTTGATGGTAAAAAAAATTTTCCACTTGACATCCCATTTACCAAATTTTCTTAAATTAATATTAAAAATGTTGTGTACTTACCTACCCGCAAATTTCCAAAATTATCTTATTTTCTAATTAAAATTCATGTATTTCAATTTTTAATTAAAGAGTATTTTAAAATATTTAGTATGCCATTTTTTAAAAAAGTTTTTCAATAAGTTGTGGAAAGAATTGTTGTTGCATGTATTTGGGTGCTTGATAAACTTTGCATTATTATTCTAAAATTTTCATTATTGTAGGTACTATTCATTATTAAACTTTAGTAAAGAAAATTTTATAGAAAAGCATAAAAGTCGAGAAAACCCTAAAATACAAACCAATACCCAAAACCCACTAAAAACCTCCCTATTCAACCTAATTTGATCCTATCGAATGGTCATAGACCCAACTTCGATGGTTGACCATGTTTGACAATATATTGACTAAGTTTTGCAAACTTTGACTACTCATTTCTCACAATCTGACTGTCTAATTGTTGTCATACTTCATCAACACCAATGTATCATCACATTCTTCAAATCCAACGGTCAAATTTGGGAATTGAGTCTAAAGCATTTTGGACATGTGTTGTTGTACCAATACACCAAGAAATTTTGATTGGTCAAGTTATCCTAATCCAACCGTTTGATTGAGATCAAAATTAATTAAAACCAATATTTTATCCCACACTTTCAATCCAATGGTCAAATTTTAAATCTGACTTTGGCACAAGATGGACGCGTGTCGTTGTATCTACCTATCATGAAACTTCAATCACTAAAAATATCCAATACTCTTCCAAGAGAGTAATATGCTATATAAATATTACTAAGAATTGAGAAAATTACTTACAAAATACAGCCAAAAACCTAGAAAATGACCCCAATGGATTTACATATGACCTTTGACTTTGCCATTTTAAAACTAGAAATTGATAAAAGCATGAAAACCCAAAAAACCTTAAAATACTGACCAATACCCAAAACCCACTTAAAATATCCCTGATCAACCTAATTTGATCAAATCCAGTCATCCTGGAACCAACTTTGAAGTTTGACCAAAGATTGACCAAGTTTAATAGACTTTGAAATTTCGTGGGATTTGACTGCTCGGTTCTCACAATTTGATCGTTTGATTGTCACTGTAATTTACAAACACAAATATTTCACCACATTCTACCAATTCAACGGTTAGATTTTGGATCTCCAACTAGTTGCATGATGGACATATATTGTTGTATCCACTTACTAGGAAACTTTGTTTAACCCCATTGACACAATCCGACCATCCAAAATATTTTACCATATTTGATGGCTTCATGGCTGTCGCTAATAGTCTCTTTTATATTTACGATGGAAGAATGTTTGTCACAAATAATAATACCATAAAAAATATATTTTTTTGTATTTTCAACGCACAAAAGCCGTCACAAGTGTTAATAGTTTCAACGGTTTTTCTTCGATCATCATAAATAATACCCTCTTTTATATTTACGATGGAAGAATGTTTCTCACAAATAATAACACCATAATTTTTTTTTTTTTTTGGGTATTTTTGACGCACAAAAGCCGTCACAAGTGTTAATAGTTCTAACGGTTTTTCTTCGGTCGTCATAAATAATACCCTCTTTTATATTTACGATGGAAGGATTTTTGTCGCAAATAATAACACCATAAAAAAAATATTTTGTATTTTCGATGCACAAAAGTTGTCACAAGTGTTAGTAATTCCAATAGTTTTTATTCAATCGTCGTAAATAATACTTTATTAGCGATAAACATTTTTATGTTGTCGTAAAAAGTAAGGTGGGAACATTACCCTCCAAAATAAATCATATTTTCGACAAAAAAAATAGGCATTTTCGACGAACTCGGTTTGCTATCACAAATGTTTTAATATTTGATGAGTAATTATCGACAAAAGAGACTTGCCGTAAAAAAAAAGCTAGTTTTTTGACGGCCTTTTGTAATTGTCGAAAAAGTTTTGTTGCAAATAGCAATATTTTTTGTAGCACCTTACTTCACTTGACAATGAAGAGACCCCTCTCTTTTGTAACAAATTTTAAATACAAGTTTCCTGTAGCTAACTTTACAATTTTCACACAATGAAAACAAGTCTACAGCTATTGTTAGACATGGCAAAACATTTCAGAATTTTCTAACCCGACCCGAAAAATACTCGAACCGAACTTTATTTTTTTGACCCGAAACAAAAACGAGTTGACTCGTGATCCGACCCGTGTTTTTTTTGCGGATCAACCTGACTCGACCTAAACCCAAACCATAAATGTTTTTTTTTTTTGGTAAAAAAAATAGTAAAATTAAGACAATATTGGTTTAATTATTTATTGTGAGCTTTAAGTAAACAATTAATACATTTACATAACCGCATGCAAATTAATTGAAAGATAAATGCATGTGGTTGAGCATTCTATAATGAGTAAAGATTTTTAGATATCAAATAGAAAAGTACATGCCAAGATAATCTGTAGAGTTAAAAACATAGATTTAAAATTGTAGACATCTGTGAGAAACATTCACAAATGTGAAAATAGTGAAGCAAAAGTATCAAATTAATATAAATTATGAATGCTTAGACCTATTTTTTAACAATTTATGTCTAAAATAAATGGCTTTTCAAAATAAATTATGATATTTCCTAGTGTATGTGTTGCTTAACAATGATATTCATAAAAAAGGCCATGTATAAATAACTAAGCAATCAAACTTTAATGTATATCTCAAATTGAAATAGAGTGTCAACCACAATTGATAATAAATTATAAAATTAATTTTCAAGATTGTAAATTTCTTATATGTTTTTATTCTTTATCAAATGAGTTATCGATAAGTCATTTGTAATTTTGTTTTAGTTTTGGGATGTTGATATTGTGTAGAAATAAAACTTGTGTATTTGTTTTACTTAGCTTTATGTTATTTTGTTTTAGATAGCAATGTTAGGATTTGTATAATTTTAAAATTATTGAATAAGTATTAATAAGTTTAACTGAGTTCATTCTTAATGTAAGTGGTGAATTCAACATAATGCATTTTACATCAAGTAATTTGTTGCATAACTTTCCAAATGAAAAATACATGTTGTTCTTTATTAAAAAAAAAAAAATCATGTGAAAAATACAGGTCAACTCGACCCATAACCCGATTGACCCGAACCTATTTTAAACCTGCTTGAAATGACCCATTTTTGACCAGTGACCTGTTTGACCCGCAACTTGATTGACCCGACCTGCCTGTTTTTCCATGTCTAGCTGTTGTCCACATTATGTAGCTCATTTCATATTCTTCCCAATGTTATCCTCACCATAACTGACCAAATTCAACCATTCCCAGTCTCATTGTACTTTGTGTTTTTCAAAAGATGATCACGGTGCTAACTGCTATGTACTTTAGGCAAACCACATACCCAAATTCTCCTTCACAACATCTTGGCCCCCACCAAACTTTCTGTTGTGATGATGTTCCTCACAATTTGGTGCAGCTTGCGAAGAAGCTGAAGAGGGGTACCAAGCGTTTTAGTGTATAATTTTCTCTTTAATCACTTGTTTGATGGTATTTTGAGGAATTGATCGTTTGGGTTAGCAAAAATAAATAAATATTTGCTTCAAATGGGCGTTAATTTGGGGAGGGATATGTTATTTTTTCTTAAATTTTTTGGGCTAATTTGTGTTGTTTATTTGATCATTTGGGCTAATTGGATTTATTTGGGCAATTTTTTGTTCAACCTTCAACTAGCCAAGATTTTGGATGGTCAAATTTTACAACTCAATTTTTTTTTTTTTTTTCAGGGTGGTCAACAATTTTTTTCAGGGTGGTCCACAACCCATGTAAATTTAATATTTACTTTTTTTTAGGGTATATTTTTTTTTTTCAATTCGCGCCACCTCTACAAATAGAGCTACATGAAAAAGAGAAAGACAAAGAGAAGAAAACTAAAAAGGAGAGAGAGCAAAGGAGAGCTATGTGAAAAGAGAAAGAAGAAGAGAAGAAAACTGGAGAAGAGTAAGCAAAATGTTGCCGTCTTCGAGATAAATAATTAGCGTCTATGAGAGCAAAGAAAAACAAAGTTTGTCCCATAGTTTTTCCCTTCCAGGAGAAAGAGTTTTCCACGTAAATTTTTTGTCTTTTTGTGTGTGATTTATATTTGGATTGATAATATTTGTGATAATATTATTTGGGACCCAACATCAATTTGTTACTAGTTTGAATATATTTCCCTTTTATTGGTTACTTTGTTTTTTCTTTAGATTGGCTCATATGCAAAAGCAAAAGCAAAAGAAAAAAAAAATTAGTAAAAATAAAAAGCGATCCATTCTAGGTTTTGATTTTAGTGTTCTTGCCCTTTTATTGGTTACTTCATTTTTTCTTTAGATTGGCAAATATGCAAAATAAATTTTTTTTTTATCTGTTAGTCATCTCATATGCAAAAGCAAAAGCAAAAGCAAAAAAAAGAAAAGAAATAATAATAAATAAATAAAAAGAGATTCATTAGTGGGTTTTGATTTTAGTGTTGTTGCCCTTTTATTGGTTACTTCGTTTTTTCTTTAGATTGGCTCATATGTAAAAAAAAAAATTTATTTATTTGTTAATCATCTCATATGCAAAAGCAAAAGAAAAAGCAAAAGAAAAAAAAGAAAAGAAAAAGAAAAGAAAAGAAAGAGATGCATTTCTAGGTTTTGATTTCAGTGTTCTTGCCCTTTTATTGGTTGCTTTGTTTTTCCTTTAGATTGGCTCATATTCAAAAGCAATTTTTTTATCATATGTTAATCATCTCATATGCAAAAGCAAAAGAAAAGGCAATAAATAAATAAATAATAAATAATAAATAATAAATAGATCCATTTCTAGGTTTTGATTTTAGTGTTCTTGGTCAAAAGTTTAAAAACTTTCAAAATTTTACAAATATTACTTCTAATCTTGATTTATGTGATTTTGTTATATTTTTTTTGTTTTTATCAGTGAGACATTGAGGTGAGTTATGGAGGCCTGACAGAAGACACCTCAAGTTAGTAAAGTGACAATTTTCAAACCACATATGACAAAATCGAAACGGGCTTAATCACAAGTGGATTAAGTCTAATTTCCCCTAAATTTTATCGATACTAGCTACCAAAGTGATTGATGGCTTAGTGACTGAAGCCTTGGGCCAACAAGACTCCGCCATACAAGGCATCTTGTGTTTGAGTCACCCTTCCCTGTTAGCAATGTATTGGTACTCTCATCCTTCGTCAAAATAAGGCGTTGATCGAGAGTGGTCAATGGCTACCAGGTAGACCAACCTAGCCGTTCTATACTTCAAAAAAAGGGAGACATCGCATTAAAAACCTATCACACAATCACACCTATAATTTAAAAATGTTGAAGGCATATGAAGAAGGGTTAACAAAAATAACTGTTCTTTCTATCTCACATTGCTAGTTTTCGTCGTTATTTGAATGTGAAAGAGAACATACAAATAACATATGCAAAATGTTTCATCGATACCACCCTAGCCCTATGGCTTAAGTCCTTAAATCATACTTAGCCTAATGTCCTATCGGTTCCACTTCTATGTATATCAAACCTTGTCTGAGATCAAACTTTGTCTGATATCTGATATCTGATTGTCAACATTATTTTTTGGGTGGGACCAGATATATTTTAGGAGACAAAAGGATTAGTTGTGCTTTAATTGAACCGGCTATTAGGACTTGCACATGGTTTTGATTTTATTTGATTTTATTTTTTTCTTGTTTTTTTGTAACCTTCAGAGAAATATTATTGGAAAATACCGAGGACCCTAATCAAATTTTTACCACCTTTATATTTAATTGAGATGACAAAATCTAAATCCTTGAAGTGATCACTTTCTATTTCACTTTGAAACAGAGAGTATTCAAATCCTATTTTGGTGCCATGTTTCTAGAGTGTAGCTAAACTTTTTTTTTTTTTTGGGTAGTATCTAAACATCTATTTGTCTTCTTTATTTCATTCTTTTGGTTAAAATTTAAATTATAGGAAGTTGCGTTCTAGTATTTTCATTTGCTCTTGGAGGCGGCAGGAAGAACCATTATAGTTGGGAGAAACCACAAGGGGTCATGAGGGTTTGTATTCTGATGGTGGGAGTCACTTTAGGAATGAAGGTTCAAATGATGAAAGTATAATGCACTCGGGGAAGGTGGTTGATGCTAGTGCCCCTGTAAATAGGACAGAGTCAAATATGCTACACAATTTGAGCTGCCTATCTCTGTCTCATTGGCTGAACTTCAGAGTTATGGTGGACCTGGGATGCTCATCAGCGAGGGTTCTTAGTTAGGAAACAACAATCATAATTTTTGACACATTAGTTGAGTGTGAAATCGGGTGTCTCTGGACTTACTGAACAAAAAATAGAGGCTATTGTTGGATGCCAAGTCCAAAAGAATGATGGGAAGGGGCTTGCTCTTGAAAAAGAAAAAAAGAAAAAAAAAAAAAGAAAAAGAAAAAAGAGGACATTAACCATTACTGACTGAAGGAGAAGCTGCTTGAATATGATTATCAAAGATAAGTTTTGACCAGTAATCATAATTTTTGTTGGATAGGCTGTGCTTGTCTTTAAGGGAAAGCTTAACTTAGGGCGTTTGGTCGGTTAATATTTTGATATCCTAGAACAAAGCTTAGGCCGGCCACTATATTATTTTATTCATGCTTAGTATAGTTTGTCTATGGTTTTGTTTTGTGGAATTTTGCTCCACATGGTATACAAAATCTTGTTATTTAGTCTTGATTGGCATCAATGCAAGATTTTGCTCAATTTTTGGTGCAGGAAAGAGCAGGACCAATATAGCTTTTGAGGTTGAAAATGTTGGAAAAGATATCACTTTTGATGATTTCCCCAGTAAGGTAAATATAGCAAAAACTCTATACAAAGGTAATTCAACACCAAAGTCCAATATAAAAGAAAAATCTAATTCAGAGGAACATAAATTTTAGTAATTTTCAGTCATTATTTTTTCATTTAGTTATTGGCAATTCAATAGATCGTTGTTAGGAAAAAAAAAAAAAAAAATGTTATCCATACCTCAACTTGGAACAATTATTACATGTTACCCACACACACCTATAAATGACGTAGCATCATTTTTATTAGATGAACTAAATACATGTGAAAAGCTTATGTGGCACTCAATGGAAACTATGGATGGAGACGGAGGGCAACTGATGCAAGCAAAATATAATTTCAAGGGTAAAATTTAAATTTTGAAACTTTATAATATAAAATTCGAATATTTCCAAATTTTAGGAATGTAGTTTGCACATTGACCTTTTAACTTTTTATACTGATGGGAGTTACCCTCGACATGGCCCGCTAACCCCTTTTTGCCTAATTATTCATCCTTTTATTTTTTGGGTTCCTTTCTCCTTCTGTCTTTTTGTTCTCCACTTACATTCACTTCGCACATTCTTTTCTTTTTCTGCTTCTCCTTCTTCCTTTTATACCCTCTTTTCTCCTCCCAAATCTTCACTCCACCTCAATCCTCACTCATCTTCCTTACTTCTTTCATTCTTACAACCCACTCCTCAGTCTTACACCACCTCCCAATTTAATCATTGTACCTCAGAATCATACGAGTTTCTTTGTTCACACTTGTTTGTTTTGTTAGAAAATCCACGTCTCGCCTTCATTTTGTTCGTTGTCCTTGCTCTACCGCTGTGCAAAACAGGTTGCTATTTCTTTGCTCCTTTTGTTTGCCTTGCAAGGCGTTGGTTGCAAGGTGTGTTTATTTGAAAAATTTTAGTATTACCTAGTTTTATTAGCTTTTTTAGAAAGTAAATATTATAAAATAGTTTTATTTATTTATTTATTTTTTCACACTGATAGACAGATTGATAAACTGATTATAGAAGAGGGAAGGCAATACGCAATGAATCCTGATGTGTACCGAGCTGCTTCCACTGGTGATTCAAGTTTCTTTGAGACTATGACAGATCCCAATAGTAGTACCCTTCTCGAAGTGACAATCGAAAAGAACACTGTTCTTCATGTTGCACTGCAATTCAAAAAAATTGAGGCTGCGAAAAAGATAGTTAATTTAAGTCCAAGCCTTGCTTTAAAAACAAACTCCAAAGGCAATACTCCGCTACATGTTGCTGCGAGGGTAGGGGATTTTTCAATGGTAAAGCTTCTAATGGATCAGGCCAAAAAAGTGGACCTTGAAACTGGTGGCCGACGGCAGTTTCTGAGCATGGTGAATCAAGATGGGGATACTGCCTTGCACGTCGCTGTGCGATATAGTAACTTTGATGTTGTTAAAGAACTAATTAATGAGAATTATCCAACAGAACTAGCTATGCAGGTAAACAAGGCTAAGGAATCCGCACTATTCCTCGCTGTGGATAGACAAGACTACAACATGGCTTCTTACATACTAAGTGCTACTCCAGACTGCTCCTATGCTGGAAGGCACGGCATGAATGTCTTGCATGCACTTGTCCTTCACACAAGCTGCTGTAAGTGCTGCTCAATTATCCTCATTGAATATTTTTAAGAAAAATCTTGTTATACTCATTGTTACATATACTCCGTACACTTTTTTTTTTTTTTTTGAAATCCTTTTTTGAGAATAGGATTTTACAATTTTGATTGAAATTATGTTTTCAAAACATAATTTCAAAGCGCATACAAAGTGTGTCATTACTCAGATTTCTAAGTATAATGGTCTTTCAGCAAATCAAATTTACAAATATTTTAGGTTGTGGTTCAATTTTACAAATAATAAGTATAGTGACACTAAATTTTTTGGTTTTTTTTTCAAGGCAAATGCCAAATGATATTTCAACCTAAATTGAGTTCCTAACATTAGCCATTCATAAAAGGAAAATACAAAAATTAATACAAATTTTACTATACAAATATTACACATTTATGTAGCATGTAATTGGTGCTACGTACATTACCACTTCAATAATATAATATAAATAAACGCATTTTTTTAAAAAAAATTGTGACAAATTAATTTATAAAACTTATATAATAAAATAAGTAAGGGTGTCCACGGGTTGAGTCAGTTTAGATTTGGGCTTAACCCAAACTCAACCCAATGGAGTCAGGTGGTAGAAAATGTCACCAGCCATCGATCAAAGTAGAGATCAAATCAAATTGAGTCAATTGTCAGTTGGCGATTGGTTTTGTCGGGTGGGTCGGGTGGTGGGTTATGGTGGATAGCCCTAAAAGAGGTAATATTAGAGGTGTGCATCCAACCCACCAGCTCAACTTGACACATCAGATTATTTTTTATGAGTTAGTAGTGTGAGAGACCAAGCCCCCACCCCAACCTCTCAAAATGGTTTGGCATAACCCACAGGAATGGGTGGAGTAGTGTTTGTGCCTCTCAAAAGATAGTAGAGTTTTTACTGATGTTACAAATTGAAAAAAATAAAAATACATATATTATTGACGAATTGAAATTGAATATACATCTCTTGAGAATAATTATAAAATTACATAGCTTTGGTCTTATATATCATTTAAGAAAAGAGTGTAAATTTGATAAGAACTTAGTGTAAACTCTCCTCTTTATGCCCTCCAATATTATTATTCCACCTCAGCATTTCAACAATCAACAAATCAGACATGCCACACATGATAAATTCCCATTCAATACTAAATTTAATTTTTTTAAAAACCAATCAAATGAAAAACCCAGCTCCACTTCTAACCTCCAACCAACAGGAACATTGCTAACGAAAAAGCTGTCGGAGCTCCGCTGTAGTTTGGAAAATACTTCAGAGCTTTCGTTAACAAACAAACAAACTCCAAAAGCCCATAATGTTACAATAAAAATTCTCGCACTCGTCTAACCCCAATAATAGTTCAAATATCTGCGGCTAAAATCTCAACATTTACATATATTCTCTCTCCCCAATCCCAACCGAATAACAAAACAAAACCCAACAATCATGGATTCCAAAAACCCAAACGGCTAAACCCCTTTTAAAACTAAAAGTACTACTATTATTTCCTCACACTCACAGCTGGTGGGGCCCACCAGCTGTGGAACCCACACAGCTGTGAGTGGGAAGAGGTATACACCGGTAACAAGGTATACTTCCTCCTGCCATTGGTCTAAATCTATCTACTGCACTCATAATATTTAGGTCTAGCATTAAATGTGTAATTTTTTGTTCTTTTATATAAAATAACTTGTTTTGTTAAAAAGAAATTTCCCCGTCATTGTTCCATTAATGACATGGACAAAAAAAAAACTAATGGAAGTGGAATGGAAGAGAAAATAACTAGCGCTAAAGGAAAAGAAAAAAAGAAAGACTAATGGAAGTGGGTTGTAGGAACCAACGGTGCTCATTTTTTATATTTTAAGGAGTAATAGTTCTCATTTGAAAATTTTACAAACTAAAAACATTTAACATGCAAACTTTAGAAACCAAGAGTGCATTTTGGCCAAAATTTTCTATAACATCATTTTTACATAAACCTACAATTCCTCTTTTATTGAGTACATAAACTTACAATTAGCCTCATTTCAATTAACACCAATCATAATATATCACTTTAGCAATTTTTTAAAATATTATGAAAATTTTATGTCTAGAGTATTACTCAAACCAAACAGCTTTGCCTATGGTTGAGAAATTATTTTATAAGACGGTCTCATAAAACACATCTCTCACACTATGTATGGATCTCATATGGTGTGAGAGAGATATCTCATAAAATTCATTCTCCTTTTAGTCATGCATGCCTAAGGCATGCCCTTGGTTGGAGCACCCCATCAACGCGGGGTGGCAATGCTCCAAGAAAGGATGAATCCAAATAGCTAATATCCGTTGGCATCTCTGAAACTCTGAAGAGGAAATCACTTATCAACAGATTTTTAAAGTTCACTTTTATTATTATAATTTTTTTTAAGATACAATCATATATCAATTATATATATATAAGTTAAAGCTGAGAGAAAATCCTGTTAGATTTTAAATTGGATTTCAATTGTTGTGTAATTTTATGTCATATGTCCCATTAAATTTTTTTAATTTTTGTGCTAGGTAAGTTAATGCTATGCAAAAGACAAAGAGTTTAATATAAATAAATTATCAAAAATAAATAAATAAATAAAGAAAAAAAAGAAGAAGAGAGGGTAAACTCGTGTGTGTTTGTGTAATATGAGAGACGGTGAGGATGTTTTTGAATAGTTAGATTGTGGGTTGGCAACCATTGAGTGACTCATTTTTTCAAAATGTTGGTATAGATACATGGTCATAGTCACTTTGAACCATCTAGGTCTCTTAATTGATACACACATACGGTGGTGCAAAACAACCATGTTGTGGATGAAACGATTGTTTCATTTGGAAGCAACACGGACGAAGTATGTACAGTATGATGACAAATGAGATTAATGTTAAGGGGTGGGCAGTGAAACATGTTGAATTAAAAATTTCTAAACTTAGTCCGATACTTCGAATTCTTCATTGCCGTCAAAAGAGGATTGGAATGGCCCATCAAACTACTAGGCCTAGATTTATTTATTTTTTTATTTATTGTCTCGCTCCCAAGAGTTAGGATAGTTGTAATTTCTAAATCTAAATTTCAATGAGTAAAAAACCATTATATCTTTTAGAAACTTATTACTTAAAAAATATGTAACTTTTACACCAAGTCTAATTTGAACTCATATACATATATATAATCGTAATTATTTTTAATTATATGCTTGTGCATATATACACGTAAATATACGCTAGTTTATATTTAAAGTTATTATTTCACAGGAGGTTTTAAACTTCTTTATCCAGTATGATTATTTCTATTGCTTTTGATTTATCCAATGCAGACTGTAACAAGGGAAATTTGCTCCTAAAAGAAATGGAGGAAAACCGACAAAAATTTGAGACTGTCCCTCAGCGTTTCAGGCGGGCCAATCCGCGTGTTACTCGAAGTGTCTTTGCTGTCCTTTGGATCATCAATATGCTATTTCTAATCCCTATTCCGAAATTTTTCTTTGAGGATGATTCAAAAGAGAAATATCATATACCTTGGAACAAATTTGAAACCATTCCAAAAGGTAAATAATCTACCTCAACTCAAGTACTCTTCTTTATTTACCGGTAAACTATAATTTCACCTTAGGTTATTATTACATTATATATCAAAAAAAAAAAACCTTTTGGTTTACTGGTACGAGAAATAGTTACTCAATTCGTCCCAAATTAAGTACTGTTTTTTCTCCAATTTTAGTATATCTCAAAACGAGTCAACTTAATTTATAACACTAATCACAAACCTCCGTGCGATGCACAAAAAACTTTGCATAAATGTATAATTTAAATGTTTGTATCAAAATACAACAAATATAAACTACGTTTTCAAAGGTTCTAATCTTCACTAATTGCATCAACAAAAAAACTTAGTAACTGGGCTTGGTTACAACTTACAACCTACAACCTACAACCTACAAGTACATCTTTTTTTTTTAACTCCTTATAAAATGTTTTTAACTCCTTATAAAATGTGAAATATAAATATTCACCCCACTGTAAATATATGAAAATACCCAATTTAATAGGTTTTTTGGAATTGGGTTTACAAGTTAGTCCAAAAAGAATTAAAAAAAAAAAAAATCAACTGAGTAGTGCTTTTGGACACTGAACCCATTGAAATTTGAATACATGTCAAATAATTATCATGTGTCCATATCTCAATGGGTCCAGTGTACCCTTGCCCATAAAAAATTTCCTAACGTTGAATACAAATTTTCTTGCTGAAAATAGTTGATGTTCTCACTACAAAATAGGGAATTTTTCTATTGCTGAAGGAAGATTTCTATCGTCAAATACGAGATTAAGCTCCAATGCATCATTTCATTAACTGGAAACTTTTTCAGCAGAGAGTTATAGGCTTGACTTCCTCAGGTCCACAGCTCACGAATTTTACCATGACACATGACATGGCCGAATAGAGAAAGTGTCACAGATAACCAAGCCTAATAGATTATCCTACCGCAATTTTATATATTTTGAAGTCCAGCCCACGTTAATTTTTTAATGAAAAATACCACCAAATCAATAAGAGCAATCGCATTAGTGTTTTTGTGCTTCTATAATAGAAAAAGTACTACATTTTAGCCAATTAAATTTAAAATTTATTCACATGATACTATTTAAAATTGTGTAAAAATACATGTTTGTCACATTAACCTTGTAAATTTAAATTTATATTGACACTATTTATTTTGTATTTGGTTTTTTATTTTTTCTTTTCGTATTTCGAGAATGAGGGAAGAGAGTAAATGGCGGTTGTTGTATGTCAAGAAAGTTAAATAATTAAAAAATTTAAGAAAAATTGGAATTTTAATGAAATTTAGTGCAAAATAAATAATCCAATGTGGGTATAAAAATGAGTATAAAAATAAAAAATAAAAAAAGTAAGTTTTTATACTAAAATAGACTGAAATTTTTGCATGAGAATGCAAATATACTAACAAAAACTTTTACATTTATGCTTCTTTTTCCCATAATTTATATATTATATATTAAAAAAAGTTACTTCAAGTTTTTATAATTGGGAACAAAATTTAGGATAAAAAAAGGGATTGAAATTTTATAATTAAAAAATAAAAAATAAAAAAAAAATAAAAAAAAGCGCATAAATTTTTTTATGAAAACCCTCTTCCCATGTGTTGTGTCAAGAGGGAATGCTCTTAATATGTACTAAACTCAGCAATATGGTTTTGCTTTAGATTTTGTGAAAAAAGTGATGGAAAAATGTCCATCTACAATTGAACAAGGCGATGACTTAGGATGGACTCCTCTACATATTGCCGCGCATATGGATAATGTGGAATTTGTGAAGCTGCTTTTAGAAAAGGGAAATTCCCCTGCATATGTAAGAAACAAAGAAGGTTTATCTGCTCTTCACATTGCGGCCAAGGAAGGCAATCTTGAGGTAATGAAAGAACTCACGGAAGCATGTCCAGATATCTACGAGTTGTTGGACAACAAGGGTCAGAATGCTCTTCATGCTGTTGCAGAAAGTGGATGGTGGACGGGTATCGAATTTTTTGTGAGGAGACCAGAGCTTGAGAGTCTCATCAACGAGCAGGATGAAAAAGGACGTACGCCTATGAATCTGGCGGCCAATAGGGAGTTATATAATGCATTGAAATCGAGCAACAGTAAATGTGTTGACTTAAATGCTACGAACAAGCAGGGCTTCACCACAATGGACAAACTTTTGTTAACAAGCGGGTTACTGATCGACTCGACAGAGGTATGCCCCTTCCGTCATACTCTGCTGAATGCAATACTATTGCACAATTTATAGGAATTCTAAACAAAGAATTTTATTCACATTTGCCCCCTTGTTTTGGGTAGATACGTCCAAAAAGGATTGATTTGGTGGGGAAAATCTTTTAATTTAAAAAGGGCTTTTATATTAAATTTTTATGAAATGATTAATACTTAATACATAATTACAAAACAAGGAAAGCTTTTCTCTCAGTCTCGTTCATGGGTTGAATCTCTTATCTCAGAGAAGAATTTGTCTAAAGAAGCTAATTATTCCTCCTAGAAATTTTTAAAGCTCATTTGAATGTATCTAATGCTTTCTAGAAAAACTAAAGATTAAATTACAAATTACATCATTTAACTTTACTTGGAATTTAATTAAATTCTATAATTTTACTTTTATTCAATTCAGTCATTTATATTTGAACTTTATGTTATTCAATTTTCTAGTTATTCTTCGTCATAATTGTGCTATTAGTCATCCCATAACGACGAAGTTCAGTGTTTTTTTATTTTTTATTTTATTTTAGCCAATTACAAAGGTGACCAAGTTCTATTAATTTGATTTTTGATTGAAAGTATATTATTAATTTTTCTCAGAAGCTAGGATGCATCACGTACACGTCTTACTTACATGTATAATGTGTGTGCATGTATTTGTCTTTATGGTAGCTAGCTTTAGTGTTTTACAACAGCCATCCATTTATAAATTTTACATGATGAAATACAGAGAATTTTGTGGGAGATGGGAGCTCGACCAAGCCTGAGGGGAGCACTCTTAAAGATGGGTATTCAGAAATTTGACCCTAGAAAGAAACAAAAACTGGCAGGCGATGGCAATAGCAATAGCGATGGCGATGGCAAAGGAAATGGCAAAGACAAAGGCAGTGGCGATGCCAATATGTTGGTAGCCACACTCATTGCCACTGTGACCTTCACGGCAGCTTTCACGGTGCCTGGTGGATATAACCAAAATGGAAATGTGGGTGAGGGCTTGGCAGTATTAAGGAATACAACTGCCTTCCGTGTATTTCTAATAGCTAATACTTTAGCTTTTGGTCTTTCCACTACCTCAGTATTCGTCCACTTTTTGGCTTCAGCAACGATTGATGAAATAGTAGCTTTTCACAAAAAACTGGCACGACGTATCGCTTTTTTCACAAACTGGTCTATCGGAGCTTTGCTGGTAGCTTTTATTGCAGGCACCTATACAGTGGTGCCACACTCCTTGGGGATTACTGTAACCGTTCTTCTTTGTTGTTGCTTCCTAAGTAGCATGTTTTTCCCTCTCACTACCGGAACAATTTGATAGCTAAGCCCAAGCTGGTCTGGGATGATTTGGTTGATTGGGGGCCTTCAGAATTTGCAAGGAAATGACTTTAAAGCTATGTGTTGCAAGTTGGTATGGGCACAATTGGAGTAGGAGGAATGTTGCTAGCATGAGGCAAGCATTTTCAAGATCCTTATACGGGAGGCTTCTTGTGTTTGGCCATGTTTCGAAGACTTTGTTTGATGTGCTTGTGTACTACTTTTTTATTTTTATTTTTATAGAATATTATTATTATAGTTGTTTTTGCTATCTATATATACTATAAAACCAAAACTTTTAACTTTTTATTGATTGCTTCATGTTGTGACACATAAGCTTTGGAGTCTTCACAATTTTTCATATCATAATCATTATAACAAAATAATAATAATAATAATAATAATAACAATACATTAGTACTACAAACTTAAGTCGGTAAAAGTAAAACACAAAAACCCTAAACATGTGTCTCTTTTCTTTTTAATCTTTGGCTTATGAATAAGCTTCTTTGAATATAAAGTTTATAATCTCTCTCAAAGATTCAAACAAATATGAAGCCAAATCTTTTCACCACTCCGGCTACTGTGTGAGTATTTTGTTATTTATTATTAGTTTTATTTGTAAATTTAATTGTATTGTTAGCTTATGGTCACCAAACTCCACATCTATGATTGTTTATGATTATTTTTTTGTTCATTGTTTAAAGTTTAGACCCATTAAAACATATTGCTTTATGGTTTTTCATGGTTTTTTTGTTTCCTTTTCCTTTTGTTTTTGCAGGGTAGCTAGGAACACAACCTAACGGGTGAAAAAATAAAATTGTTTTATGGTTTTTCATGTAATTTTTAAAAATTTATCTTGGTACATCTTTTTATACAACCATAAACCACCAAATCCTACACCTATGATTGTTTATGAATCTGTTTTTTTATTGTTTAAAGTTTAGACTAATTAAAATTGATTGCTTTATGGGTTCATGTGCTTTTTTTCTTTTTCTTATATTTCTCTTTTGAATAGTCATATATTTTTTGAATTGTTTCAATAACTTCTAAGTTTTGAATCTTCTAATTTTTTTTATTTATTATATATATATATATATATATTTTTTTTTTTTTGCATTTTGGAAGTTTTAACATCTAAATTTTTGTGTTAGTTTTGTGTTAGTTTTTGCAATATTTGAACATGTTTGGCATATTTTAATAATTTATTCTTTTGAAAGTAATCAATTTTTTTCTTATATTTATCTATTGTGTAATCATATATATATATATATATATTGTTTCAATAATTTATAGGAAGTGAATTTTATGATTCTTTAATTTTTTTGGATTTTTGAAAGTTTTAAAATCTGAATTTTTGAGGGGTTTTTTTTTTTTTTTTTTTTTTTGCAATATCTAAAACTATTTGGCAAATTTCAATGACTATGACCATGAATTATTCTTTTGATGGTAATATATATTTCTCTACTGTGTAGTCACACACACACACACATATATATATTCTATAATTTGTAGACTCTGAATCTTTTGTTTCTTTAATATTTTTTGTCTTTTGTAAATTTTAACATCTACATTTTTTGGGTTCATTTTTTTGCAATATCTAAAATTTTCTGACAAATTTCAATAATTAAAACTGTGGATAATTTTTTTTTATTGTAACCCATCATTCTTTTATATTTTTCTATTGTATGGTCATATACATTCTATTTTGTTTCAATAATTTCTAAGCAATGAATCTTTTGATTCTTAAATATTTTTTGAATTATTCTTTGAGTCAAATATTGTTTAATATCTTGATTTTTAAGTTTTTTTTTTTTTTTTCAATGCCGGCAAATTTTTTTGTAAATCATTGCACATTCAAACAATGGTTTGTTCATCAAATTGTAATACAAATTAAAATTAGACAAGAACAAATCATGCAATGATGTAGTTTTATAATCAATTTAAGATTATTTTAGTCTACAAAACAAATAAGTAAGTTTTTGTGTGTAGCACAGGTTAGCGACTAGTTATAATTATTTTAGTGTTGTTACTTTGATTGTATTATGCTTTTGAATAAAATTCGTCTTCCTTAAAAAAACAAAAAGAAAAGCATATGATTTTTCTTGTGATTGTTGATTTGTTGTATACCAAAGTAGCATTTTTGCAATAATTAATTGATGAGCCCAAGGTTTCTATTTAGAATGGGTCTTATTGATTTCTTTTTTTCTTTCGCTTAACACCTTTTGACACTTGGGTGAGGTTTATTCTCAAAAGATGATGGTTTTCGTTATTGTTGTTACTATAGATTTTTCTTTTTATTTTTTTGATAAAAGGTTAGAAAGAGAAATATCCGCTTGATTTAGCTAAAACCATTCTTCATTTCAGGTTTTTTTTTTTCTTCTCATTTTGCCTTTTGTAGGGGCCTCTTTGTGTGGTTGGGTCTTGACCCTTCTACCGTACTAAGGCCTGTAAATCTGGGGTAAGGGAGTTGGAATTGGTCTAGTTTAGGTTGCATTGTAGGCGAGCTTGTGTACGAATTGGGCTTGCCCAATGTTGAGACAACCCAATGAGAACACTACAGGTTGAGTGTGAGGTGAGGTGGTAATTGGATAGCTGCTACAAGAGAATATCATAATAATGCACTAAAATAAAGTCACTACAAACAACTAACGCCGTAAATAAAATAAACAGAGTTACAGTAGTACAACTAATACAGCAAATAGAAAAAGAAAAGAAATACTACAATAGGATATATAACACTTAGAGCAAAAAGACATGAGTATTGTTAACACAAACTAAAAAAAAAAGGACTGTTGCAGGACGTCCAGTAATGCAATAAGGATGACCTTGTTTTCCCCAATTTTAAGCTAGGCTGTTCAGCAAGAACTGATCCAAAAAGGGAGTCAATCCCCAACACAAGTAACCTCAATGCAAGTTTCTGCCATAGAAATTACTTGTGCTAGGAAAAGGGCCTAAATGGTTTTGGGTTCCGGTTTATGGGACAAAGAGAGTGAGAATGTTGAGGGGAGAGAGAAGTAGATCTATTGATGCATGCCTCTATTTCTGCCATAAATTACCACTTAGCTTTCTTATTTTCTTTCGTTAGGTTTTATCTTCTCTTTTTACTCTTACTATGTTTTTCTTCTTCTTTTTTTCTCACCATCTATCCCCTCTGTATCCATCCCCTGTTCATGGCTACTTCTCTTCTTTTTATATTGCTTAAATTGATGGGATTTCTTCCTTTTGTCCCTAAGACTGTACCAACCATTTTTTATTTCTTATGGGTATCTCTCCAGGATTGCCCACTAACCTGTAGGTTGCCCAGCCACTACTTCTGCTCAGAGTGTGCTTGCTACACCACTCTCCATTATTAGACAAAATCTCTTGTTTTGTTTCCCCTCTCTCACTGCATTGCCTTCCCTAAACGGATAAGGGTTGATGGCTCTCTACACCTACTCCTATGGCATGCATCAAGTGGTCCCAGCTTGTATTTACCCCTTTTAGGAGAAATGTCATCCCAGCAAAGCAATTTCCCAAAAGGAGCCTCGGTAAAAACCCCAGAATAGACCTCATTTCTCCACTGTCAAACCACACCCCTTGAATGCCCTTGACCAAGAGCCCACCTCCCATGTATTGGTTGGGTACACATAGGTGGTGCCCTAGGGCTTGTGCGAGTGCCATTACCATCTGGGTTTGTCTTCTTTTGTTCCCACGCCATTTCTGCCACTCCTACGTCATATTCTTCTATTATGCATACTGCGTAATGTTTATCTTCTATTTCATGAGGAATGTGTGGGCTTTTGGACTTGTATTACCTTCTTTCGTTCCTCCGTGGACTGGGCATTGTCCAGAAAAAGGTCTCTGCCTGTATAGCCCATTTGGTTTCTACTTCTACCATTCCTCTTTCTTTCCATGGGTCTGCTAGCCATGTCGGCCCATTGGGCTTGCTACCTCTTTCCTTGGGCTTCCTCAGCCCCTATACTTTATCTTTACCTCTTATTCCTCTCATGGGTTTGTTGACAGTCATTCTTGCCATGTTAGCCCATTAGGTTTAATAACTTGCTTTTACAATTCATATTTCTTTTTCCTTCCTCTTCCCTTATTGTTGGGCTTCTTCTGTTATTAGACTTTTCGTCAAAAGTGGACATCAACACCTTTCTATTCAATACTACTAATAACTAATTCCCAAATCGTCATCTTTGCCATCAACGACCTCTCCCAAACTAACAAGCACTTCTCTTAGGTAATTAAAGACATCAAAATATGTCTTGCCTCTTTTGAATGAATAAGTGTAGAGACACGTTATTTTCACAACTAAGACAATAAATTGTAAGTAATGAAAAATAAAAACTGTGTGAGTAATGGGTCCATGTAAAATCGATTATTCACTAATCTTAACTTCTCACCTAAGTAGATTGTCAAGTAAGTTGTGCCAAATGCTAATAGCAAAGCTGTTACTGATTTTAGGACTTTTTGTTATGTTGACAGAACTCCAAACTGGTTGGCTAACTTGTTGCAGCGACGACCGTTGCCTCTTTGTTTTGCTAAATGGCCCTCGCCCATCTCCCCACTTGCTTTTATTAGAGATGGGGCGATCATTATGGGCCCCTCGTCTTTTTAATCTTTTTTTTTTTTTTCTGAATTTATTAATCCAGCAATCCAGCTAGCATATTTTCTTTTGCATTTTTTGTGTGTGTAACCTCAATTTTTAAGGTATAATTTATTTTTATCCATTTTATTTTTTTAAAAAAAATAATTCAATAAAAATAATCTCATTTCAACAAACATGAAGAGTTTTGAAAATTTTAATAGTTGTAGTTCCATCAAAATTTTAAATTGATTAATGTTTACCATCATAGATGAAATATGTGCTATAAAATAGCATCTTCTTAATGGGAACGCAAGTGAAATCGTGATTTGAAGATATAATTTGAAAAAGTATTGTATCTTTATAATTTATTTTAATACTGATAGTGTTTTTATCCTTACTATATATAAGGGGATTTCCTCTCTTTCAGCTAAACTTTTATATAGTTCAAAAATACCTTCATTAATAAAAGGTAACTTAATTTAGAAATTGGATCATAAATGTCAAATAACAAATTTCATTTTGAATTCAAAAAGAGAATTCCTAAATTTTAGGAATTTTTCCCCTTCACATTCAAAAAAGAAATTATACTTACCATTTATCTCTAAAGTTTATCATTCTTATTTGTTTGAAAAATTTTAAAAAAAAATATTTCTAAATTATAATAAATGCAAATTATTAAGTATTAATCTTTACCCAAAAAAATAAAAGAGCTTATGAGCACATGCATGAGCACTTACTCAGAAGCTTGTATTTTGATATTATGTTAACAATTTCAACCCAAATCACCCTATTGGTGTCTATTGCCAAAAATTTCGATGTGCCCAAATTTATAATATTAAGTACATTTGTGGGTTAATACTTTTTTTTAGTTAATACTTAATAATAATTATGAACATGATCATAGGGCTATTCGGCAAATGAAGATTACTAAAAAAGAAAAAGGAAACTTATAGTATAACAAGGTGTTGCTAACATTTCAAAATATTTCCATCTAAAAATATATCATAAGCTTGCCATTACTCATTAATGGTTTTTTTTTTTTTTTTTTTTTTTTTTTTAAATCAAGCATCGTCTATCCATACGTACTATCTATACAAAAGGTTTGGAGTTTTAGGATCTAAATCTTTTATACATGTTTATTAAAATTTATGAACAAGTGAATATTCGAAATTTTAAGATTTGAAATATCTATATTTTTTGTTAAATAAAAAGCCTCTAAATATGTTTGTGAAGTGGCGAGTTATAAATAACTAGTGTGTAGTCTTATGCATATGCATGAATATAACTAAAAACAATCACAATTATATAGTTCAAATTATAACTTTTTTTAGAAGAAATTCAAATTATATATGGTATTAGTTTACACTTTTTTTAAACCATATATTTTTAAATACATAATGGTTTCTCATTATATATATATGATTTAGAATTTAATTGGATTTAGACTCTTCGGTTTTTGCACTCAATAATTCACTTGCCACAAAAATTAAAAAATTAGATGGACACGTAATAGAAAATTAGACTTTAATTGAAATCCAATTTATAATCTAATTGGATTTAAACTTTTCGATTTTTACACTCAATAATTTACTTAGCATAAAAATAAAAATTAAATGAGACACGTGGCACAAAATTTAGAATTCAATTAAAATATATAACACTACTATTTTTCTCAAAAAAATAAAAAAATAAAATAAAAATAACACTACTGTCACATACATATACATATTAAGTCTATAGTATATAAGATTTTTTGTATAGATTCTCAAAGTGATTTGGATAACCACCGTAAGGAAAAAAATATATATATAAAAATGAGAGAGAGGTTGCTTCAATATTTCCTGTCAAAAATGTAGATGCTATGTTCTCCCCAAATCCCAATCCCTTAATCAAAATTTTTCCCCATTTTCACGTTCTTTTTGCAATATTCCTCCAGGTGATGGACTGAACATGCGGTGGCATGTGTAGTACTCGATCTCTAGTTATCACTTGTTCCTAAAATCAAATTGCATTGTTGATTTTGTACCGAAAAATTTTGGACAGTTGATTAAAATGCCAAAGGCAATGAATATGATTAGTGCCACTTTACCAATTAACCAAATAAATGTTGAATTACTTTTTTGTTATTAGTGACACATCAATTTCTAATGTTCATATAGTAAAATGAATAATGCTAAAGATACAAATTATTTTACAAAAATTTTACAAACTGCTGATGTGGTGAGTAATTATTGGTAAATGAAAAATTGATATTAATGGTGAGTCTAGATGAAAATCAATAAAAGGTTGGCCATAACAACATTTGTAAAAATATTGTAAAATAGTTTGTGGTTGTAGTATTACTCTAGTAAAATTCGAATTATTCCTAACATTACACTAAACATCAAAGAGTAATTTTATAATTATTACAAATTTTACTACACAAATTAATATGTCAGTTTTTAAACACAAAACAAATAAATGGGTCAATCTGCAATACACTTTTTTCTCCCAATACATACCTTTTTTTTTTTTTTTTGAGAAGAATCCCAATACATTCCTTAATTACTTAAATTTGATTGTTCATCTAGTATTATAAATTTTAGGGGAAATTACATTTTGCCCACCTGTGGTTTGGTCGAAAAACACTTTATCTACCTGTGATTTAAAAATTGGCACTTTATCTACCTGAGGTTAACTCTGTTTGTTTTCAGTTACCCACCTCTGTTAAAAATTGAGGTAAATGTGTATTTTTGTTACCCTTTTATGTCTCTCTCCTCTCAAAACATAAAAAACTAAAAAATCATGGCAAAAGAAGATCTAAAAGCCAGGTTTTCCATAAAAATTATAACCTAACTTTTACAGATCTCCTTGAAATCATATTGAAATTTAAAGTTTTACTAGAATAAGACCATGTATAACTGACATTGTGAATGTTGGTATTAGCTTACTTAACCAAACCAGGAGATATTAGAGACAATTATAAATTGAAGTTAGCATTATGTCCGAACACAAGACTTCCTGGATGGCAGCAAATTCAAGCGGTAATGGAAGATTTGTGGAGCACGAGAAGATAGAGCTAGGAAGGAATTTGGTTAATTTGCAATGGTTCTTTCTTGAATACAAAGGACTATGCATAGAGATTTTTCCTTTTTGAAGTTGAATGCAGTGTGCTAGCATCCATAATTTCATTATTCTGTCCCAATTAACTCCCTGATTGTGTTGTCTCAAGGAGCTCATTACCAATTATATTGACCAAAGTCTCAAATCTATGATCCTATTTAACACAATAATTTTTTCCCGAGATTGAACTAATCAATTAACCAAAACTAGAGCAATAAAAAATCAAATTATTGGCAAGTCAGAAGTTATGAATTATCTCAAACTGGTTTTGTTATTGAAATTAAGAGTGCAAGATCATTGTTACCAGGTCTGAACTTTTTTTTTTTGTTCACAATGTTAAATCATCATTTCTTTAATTCACATTTTGTATATATTCTATTTTGTATTGATGGATTGTTTAGTATATGGTGGAGTGGGAGAAGATAGTGTGGAGGATGGGGCAGTGGATTGACTTCAAGGATGGGTACAAGACCATGGACTTGAGTTACATGGAGACTGAATCACAGTGTGTATTTATTTATTTCTTTTAGCAATTGTTTGAAAATTTAAAATTTCATGGCTTACTGTACCTTGAGAAAAAAATAATATGGTTTCATTTATATATGAGAATTTCTTGCAAAGCTTCTACTGCCAAAATCGTAGTTGTTACTCTCAAACTAATTTCAGCATTATTGAATGGGGCTTTAGAGATTTTTCTTGGTTGAAGCCGGTGTTCAGTATAAGTTCAAAGAACATTATAATTCTCAATAATGCTACACAAATTTCAAAACTTCTTGCAATGGTAGATTATGATTAGTGCACCATCTTTTTTATATGATACCACCATTTCAATTTTTAATGTGTTAAAATAGAAGATCTAAAAGTTGATACATGAAAAAAAGATGTAAAATTTATGTTATAATTTTTTGCAAAACATAGCTTTTAGATCTTCTTTTCTCTTAATTTTTTAGTTTTTTATGTTTTGAGAGAAAAGAGACATAAAATGGTAACAAAAAGACAAATTTACCCCTATTTTTTACTGAGGTGAGTAATGGGAGACAAACGGAGCTAACTTTAGGTGCGTAAAGTGCCAATTTTTAAATCACAGGTAGATAAAGTGTTTTTCGGGCAAACCACATGTGGGCAAAATGTCTTAATATTAAACAAGACAATATCATATGTCAATAATAGTTAAGATCAAATACATATGGTACAAACAAAAAGAAAAAATTTGTGTACAAATAGAATTTTCCTAAATAATTCTAAAATATATTTATTATTTATATTGATGTGACATCAATTACATACATTACAAAAAATTATTAAGTACTCACAAAATACGGCTAACATGATATTCTACACCAATAAAACCAAACTACCTAATACAAAATTATGACATAAGCTCAAAAAGGCTATATTGGTGAATACAATCATATAGTTGACATCTAGAATGTAAACAACCATGCCTAATTTTTTCTTGATAATTTGATAGTTAGAGAGGGAAATTTCAATCTTAAAAATCTCCTTTAAAAGTTAAGTATAACTAAGTTACAAAACTCTTATAAAAATACCATACTTCAAGTTCAAGTTAGTCTCTCTAAATTTTGTTTCACCAGCCTTATTGATATACTCTCTCTCACACACGTGTTTTTTTTTATAAAAAAAAAATAGAAAAAAAAGTCTAAATATGGTCCTGCTTGCTAGACGTTACATACATTTTTGCGTGACAATTTTTATGGTCAAAGCCTTTTTTTTTTCTTTTTTTGAGAATGTTTATGGTCAAAGCTAAGACCAACAAAATAGTTGATATGTTCCCCAAAACCCCATAATCACCAACTTGTATAACTTTCTTTCTAATAGATTTTGCATTCTTTGATCATGTGGTGGCACGTCTATCTGGTACTCTCTCTCTCTGCTTATCACTTCTTCCTAAAATCAAACATTCAAACTGCATTGCTGATTTTTTGCCAAAGCTTCTCATTACAGTTAGTTTACATAAAAAATAGAAACTTTCCCTCGTCTTTATCCCTCATTTTTCTCAACAACCAAACAGTGTCTTATGCCTCATTTTGTGTACCTTTTTAACCTTGCTAATGATATGATTGTTCTTTTTCCAGAATGCTTTTGAGTCATCTTTGACACTGTTTTCTTGGAATATTGAGCTTAAGGTACATTACTTTGATTCGTTTGATTCGTTTGGGAATAGCTTACTTGGCTTTTTGTTGAAAGTTTATTACTAAAAGTATTGTATAAAATTTAAAAAAAAAAAAATGCTAACTGATTTTTTTTTTTTTTTTTGGTTGAAAGTAATGTAGAAAAAAAAAATAAATGTGAGACCTGCAAATAATAAAGTCACCGTTGGCAGAAACACAAACATTGCCATTGCCAACGGTGGGAATTGCTAGTACTGATAGCTTATTTTGGTTGCTTTTTCTCCCTTTTGTCTTATTTAGCTTATTCGTGGGATCCAATGTTGGGCCTCTAAACAGTAGAGGAAATAAGCAAAAAGCCAACTTTTCATCCATTCCCAAACATACTCTTAATGTTTTGATGCATGAATTGATGGTTTAATTAAGGCCTCTCTAGTTCTAGGTTTTGGACTACTTCTGCGCTTCACTAGTAAAGTTGGTTAATTTTGGCTTTTTATGGTTTTATTTATTGTATTCTGGTGCATATGATTGTTACATGGCACCATTTGCATGAACTATTAAGCTAGCATAGTGTTAAGAGCATTACGTGTTGCTGATGATGGCATGAGGAATGAGGGTGCTTAGGCAGCATTGGGCCAATCACTTGGCTTTATGTTTTCTCAACACTTATGGCTCCTCATGCCTGACTAGTGATGCTCCTAAGTGCTCTTTGATGGGGACCTGCCCAGTCTTCCTACTCGAGTTGGATCGATGAGCAATGATGAGAGATAGCATGTGGAGGCACCTTACTCCACATGATGCCCCAAGGCCATGGCAGAGAAGAGCCATAGTGGGCAGAAATGGTTATGATGGTGGGCAACAGCAGGTGATGCTGACCCTATGTGGTGGTGCATGGCATTGGTGGCTTAGTTGCTGATTCCTAGTGTGTGTGGGCTTGGTGGTTTGAATGCAAGGTAGGGCTAGGCTACTGTGATGATTAAATGATGTGTGCAAGGCATTGGGCCAGTAAGGGTTGGTTGAATACATGGACAAGTGCTAGTGGGCTGATGGCAGTTATTTGTGTACTGCATGTGGGCATGCTATATGGGTTGTAGTGCTGATGGAAGGCCTTGAGCATGGGCCAAGCCTCCCCAAAACGTGTAAGAACATGTTGTGTGGGTTGCTGGAGGAGGGGCAGAGGCCCCATTGTTTGCTGAGACATGGGTTGTGCATGTGCAGCATGTGCAGTGGTAGTTACCAAGCAATTACCAAGCAATCCCTAGATTTCCTGATGATCAGACCTGCTGTGTAGAGGCTGGAAATGTGGAGAATAAGCCAAGACAGTAGCAGTTGAAGATGTCCTAAGTCAGAACACAAGTGACAGATTGTCCAATACCTAGGTTGTTACTAAGGTAGTAACTGCCATAGCAGTTAATTCTGTGTATTTAACCCTAAGGCTGTTAGGGGTATCAACAGCAAAGTGTATTTTGGCCTTGGGAATGTTTTGTGTAATTCTCTAGGCTTGTAAAAGGGTTTCCTTTATACTTTTGAAGGAATTTTTGCTATGATAAGTTGAATAACACACACATATATATATACATATATATATTGCAAGATGAGCTTCATATGTTAGTAGAAAAAAGCTTTCACGTGCTCAAGTGAATCATTTAAAAGCTTAGACAATCATAGTTATAGTAATCTCCTAATTTCTGTAGGACTTAAAAATTTATCTTCAAATTCAAATTATAACATATCAAAACACTAAAATTGTGTAATTCACTCAAAAACTAAAATGTTAATATCAAGTAAGAAGGTAAAAAAGAACATAAAAAAATATACCACAAATCATTTTTTTTTTTTTTTTTTTTTAGAGATAATTACAACATGCTACTAACCTGCAACTCGAACCCTTTCCCCCCTAGATCGCTAAATACTTTGTGCATGAGTAAGTGTTAATTCAGTTACAAGGCCTTTGGCAGATACTTCAAATCATTAAATTAAACAATTAAAATATAATATTACTTTTTGTCATCTATATAAATTTAAATTATGATTTGGAATAGGTACCCTCAACCAAACCTATCTTTTCTCATTTTTATTAAGTGTGCCAAAATAGACAGAACGGTACTTTTGCCACGTTTGATTGTATTCGTATTTTTTCTGACACTTAATGGTACCATCTTCAAATTGTGCAGTACCAAAAATCACATGTGATTGTACTTTTGTCACGTTTGGTGATTCAATTTTTATTTTCTCGCAAATGATGGTTCTATTGTCACATTTGACCGTACTTTTCTCACATTTGATGGTACTTTTGTCACATTCGATGGTTCCCTTTTTTTCTCACCAATTACCATAATACCGATGAAACCTAAAAAATGACCAAAATGCCCTTAGAACCTATAAAATGACAAAATAACCCTAAAACTTAAATAAATAAATAAAAACTACTTACCAAAAAAACCCAAAATATGACTAAAATAACCACGAAAACTAAGAAAATGACTAAAACACCCTTAAAAAAAATTGATCAAATAACTTTAAAACTTAAAAAATGACCGAAATTACCATAAAATCTAAGAAAATTACTAAAATAAACACGAAACTAAAATATGACCAAAGTACCCTTAGAAAAGAAAATGACCAAAATACCCTACAAAAGAAAATGACCATAATAGTCCCTATACATAGAGAATATCTAAAAATATCCTTAGAAACTTAACAAAGACTGAGATACCCTTAATTAGGGGTGTGCATAAGTTGGGTTAAGAAATTTTTTCAAGCCAACCCACCATAGTGGATTAAAAAAAATCTAACCCAACCCATCATTAGGGTTTAACTCAACCCAACCCAACCCATGTGGATCGGGTTGGGTCAGTTGGACCTATGGGTTGGACAAATTTTCTTTTCATTATTATTAAATTGAGCATTAGAACAACACCACTACAATTAAAAGCAAACTTATAATCAAATAATCATGAGCATAACGCCAAACAAACACAAACTATATAAGAAAAACTTAGGGTTTGGGTTTTGTATATGCAAGTTAGATTTGAGCTTATATGAAGGAATAAAATAAGTTATCTAATAGTATATTTACATGAAAAAGCTTCTAGGTGACAAAGATCCTAGCTTTGACATGACACATGTTAGAGAAGAAGAAAGTGATAGCAAGAACGTAAAAAGGACACAAGATGTACTTGGAAAACCCTAGGAAAATGGATGAAAAACCACGGTTTGAGCAAGAATTGAATGTTCTTGCTCTGTTCAAATTTGTATTATGTGGGGAAAAGAGGTCAATCTTATACAATAAGGGGGTTCTTCCTTAAAGAGAGACCTTGTTTTCTACCTTCCTATCTTATCAACTTTATTCTCTCTTCTTCAAATATTTACTTGGGTTCTTACCCTAAAATATAGCTGAATGTTCCTCTTATAATTTGAGGAATATGGCTAAGTACAAAGACAGGTGTTAAGTCATCATTTCTCTATTTTGGACCTTTCCATAGCTATGATATGGAAAGCTAACTAGAGGATAGAGATTGCGCCAACGTGGCATTGAGACCTGTGGGTAGGTGACTTTGCCACTGCTTGGGAAACAAGTCCTGGACATTGAAAGGGACATTAGGAGTGCTGTGAATGATACACGTGTCTTTAAGGTAGTCCAACATGCATTCAACCAATAAGGGGTGTCCTCATAATTGCTAACCTTAGAATAGTGATTATGATTTTTATGGTATCTTTACATTTAATCATTTAAATTTTAATGAATAGACCCTTTTAAAGCCAATGAGCTATAGCTCAACTGGCACTTCATCCTCCCATATTGGGTGCGTGTGTAACTTGGGAACTTGCATGATCTGAATTCCAAGTTGTGGTTAGGAGGCAAAGTTCATTATTAGTACCGCAGGTTAAATATTTGTATTTATAGGAATGGTGTTTGATAAGTTGCAAGGTTTTGTGTATGTGTCCTAATAACAATAGCTTTCAGCTGTGTTCTAATAGAATTCTTAACCTTTGACTCAGCAGAAAGGACTTGAGTATGTATTGTCTTTGTGACATCTCTTCATTGATAAGGGATTTGTGTTGCAGGTTATATAGGACCCGTGCTGTGTTCAAACTTGCCGCACTGGGTGTTCACACAACCAGCAATGTGGTTATGAGGGCTCTCTAAATATGGCTATTCCATAGCTGTGAACCATATGATTGCAATTGGACATATTAATGCTGGCCTCTTTGCGTGTGTACAGAAAAATCAACTTTATGATTCAACACTTCCTGTCAACTGTGGTTATTTTGTTTGTACATAATTGTGAATAGCATTTGCCATTGAAACCAGTGTACTCCTTCAGTGACTTGCTGTTTAAATTGATCTCTAGCCCAACACACCCTCCCCCCCCCCCCCCCCCCACCCACCCTACCAAAAAAAAAGAAAATTGCCATCAAGGTATTGGCATCCATAAAGATTCATTATGTCTGTTATTTATTTCTTTCTAGCAACACATTGCAACGTGCCAAGAGTTATTCTAATGTGATTTCTTGTATTTGTGAAGTCAAGTTTTCTCAACTCCTCCACTTCCGATGTTTTTCCTAAATGATTGTAAATGCTAGATAAAAGCCATGCGACCATCTCTCAATTTCTCATGCTCTTTATTATTTTTTTGCTTTTCCTTTTGATTGACATGAATACGCACAAGTCATTCTCAAGGAAAGGAAAAATAAAAATAAAAAATACAAGTCAGTCGCTCCTGCAAACTTGATACTAACATTTCCTTAACTATAAATTGCATCCCACGCTAATGACATTAACTAAGTATAAATATTGCGTTATTGATAAGGTTCGGAAAAACCCATTCAAAAAAAGATGTAGAACTCATACAAATGTTCATATGCGGCAACATACTTGCCAAGATTAAAATAAAAGACAAGTGCAACATTGTCAAAAACCTAAGATTACAATAAAAGACAAGGTGCAACATTGTCAATTATCTTTTGGTACAACCGCTAGCTTTTAGCACAATTTGTTGAATGCAAAATTAACCATTGTTACATCTCAAAACAAAAGTCTGATATGCTCTACTAGCTATAGGGGCCAAAATTGTGATGTATACAGTATACCTAAATTGTCTCAGCAAATATTTTCTGGTTCCCAAACAGCTCAATTGAAAAAAACCCATTGCTAGGAAATTCGAACCAGACATACCAGTTCAACAACACAAATAATTGAACTGTAATATATGGAAGAGCATCAAAAACAGATCATTTTACTTCTGATGAATCACCTAAAATGAATAATTAAAAATACATCTGCTTGTAGAAGAGTAAGATTATGTTTCTGGAGTCTTTCTCTTAAGATTGGAAGCTGAGGCAATATCTGACTGGGCCTGACCAAATGCTAACCTGCATGATGTCCAAAGCCACAACTATAATCAAGAGAGGCAAATCAATGATAGAACTAACCTCTCAGAAATGCAGAGCAATTATTATTTGTTTTTCCGAAAATAACTATTGGCAAATTAATGATGTCCAAGGCAGAAGTAATTTGATTCATCTAGAGAACTATTTTTTTGACACCAAAGATCAAGAGTAGCAATCTACAGTGACTGTTTTCTCTTTTCTTTCTTTTTATTTTTGGCTAAGTTTGCACCAAAAACCCAACCACTGATTCATTTTAACTTACCTTCAGGTTGTAAAGCATTTCTTCCTGCAATGAAGTCATGGTATTTTTTCCATTCATGTTATTGTCAACCTTCCTCACTTTATCTTGCAGTTCCACAGTGGCCTAACTAAATAATATACTAACAAATTCCCGTCCCCATCTCAAACTCCTGAAAAAAGTTCAACATAGAAATTCATCACAAACTGTAATAGGCTTCACCATCCAGCTATTGGCAACCCCCATATCCTATTTGGAGAGCAGAAAAGATTTCTCACTCCCTTGAACCCTCAAGTCTGATGATTCAAGACCATATCTCAGGCTTAATCAGAAAGATAGCCTTTTGTGATAGTATTAAGGATATCCTCATAGCAAAAAATTCTTTTAGTTTCTTTGTGATTTTATATTTAGTCTGGTAAACTATCACTTGTCCGAAAAGTTTAGATTGTTAGGAAATGGTGAATTTAATTACTCAACCATTATTCTAACAACTACCGATAGGTTTAGTTTGATTATAAGCGGGGACACTATTGTAAGCAGCATGTCATAAACATCATAATACAACTTAAAAGATGATATATCTACTCACCCACAGGTTGAACATTTCTTGTGATGCTTACAGAATATGGACAAGCATACGGAACATATGTAGCCCATGTCTATCGTCTTTTTATGGCAAAAGCACCTGCAAGTTTCATAGTCTCAATAAGGTGCAAGGAATTCTAAAGGTGGGTGTGTGAGCTAGTGTGCATGTATGCTAAATTATTGCTAATACATTTACATATGGGGAAACAAATTAAGATTTTTACTGCTTCAAAGTGATTGCAAATGAGATTAAAGGCTTTGCTTTGATTAAGAAAACAGACTATCATGACTGATATTAGTAACCCAAGGGTTGTTTCATCACTTCCTATGGTCTTATGGAAGATGTTATATTGTGACAAAACTACATATTGTGACATTCTAGTACATTAGCTGTATCCACTATTATTAGACACCCAAACAAATTGTGTATAGCCAACAGGTATCAGATTTCCCACCAAGATCCAAATACTAATCTGCAGAAAATACAACCAAATCACTTACACTTATTACTCAAGACACAATCTTTAATAAAATATAGCTGAAGATGAAGTGCTACTCCAGCACTTATTATTCAAGACACAATCTGCAATATAATATATATTTTGCTTCTAAGCAAAAAGAGACTGCCAAAATAGTTA
This sequence comes from Quercus rubra, assembly GCA_035136125.1. Lineage (NCBI taxonomy): Eukaryota > Viridiplantae > Streptophyta > Magnoliopsida > Fagales > Fagaceae > Quercus > Quercus rubra. Next base: position 5,336,628 of record CM068732.1, read on the forward strand.
AGAGTACTTTCTTTACCACATTAAAATTGAAAACTATAATTTATCACATTGTACTCCATATCCTACAAGAAAGACACATATTTGCTAGTCTGGTAGAAAGGCCACAAACCTTCTCAAGTACCTCTAAAAAATACTAAAATAGCCAAAACTCAAGATGGGTCTAAAAAGAAACTCAAAAACATCAATTACTATGATATGACCTTTACACAAACCAAAAATCTGTTCAATGCTTCAGATGAAGAGAATGGGGAGATGTCAGAAGCTCTTTAAACCAAGCAGTTGAAATCAAAACAGTTTGTGCACACAACACAAACGTATGTGATAACAAAAAAAAAAAAATTCAGCCTCACATTCATTAGAAAAATAAAAAACAATTTACTAAATTGTTGTATGAAAGATAAAAATTCAATCTCCCATTCATTAAAAAAAAAAAATCAATTCACTAAATCACTAACTCATAAACAGTATCCTATTCATTCTTTTATACTAATCTTTGAGTGACCAAAAATATTCCTGTAGTGGAATGTTTCTAGCAATTTCAACAATTCTCAAACGTTGATCATTATTCTTTGAAAGCACTAGACTTGCTGCCAACTTGTACCGTAAACGTTCTGACCAGCTCTCCTACAAATAATTAGGCATGTAATTAAGAAGTAGTTTAAACAAATTATGTGAAAATTTGTATTTAATTCAAAGAAATTTATTACCAAAAGGGGTAAATGCCCGCTGGAAGTATTTGTAAACATGTGTTTTATAAACCTCTTCTATCAAATCTCCTATCAAAATAATAAAAATAAAAACCCAAATCAATTAATAGCATTAGGGATTACTAACAATGAATAAAACTAAAGACAAATCATGTGTTGATAGCCAAAGAAACTTAAATAATCTGTATAAAATCAACTTCGTCTGAGAGAAAGAGAGACAAACCTATTTCAAATATCGTCGCCGGGCAGAGAACGGCTGATACTGTTTCTTCTTTGGGTTTTGTTTAGCTGCTCTGGGTTCCTGTGGTTGATTAGTAAGAGAAGAAGCTAATACAGAAGAAGTTGAATAAATCGAATCGGAAGCGTTATATAGAGTCCGATGCGTGATAAAGAGAAGGAAGCGTGATAGAGAGAATTTTGTTTTTGAGAAAGAGAAGCGCACAGTAATTACTGGGTTCTTTTTTGTTTTTTTACTTATATATGTAACTTGTTTAACTGGATGCAGTATTTACTCTAAATTACTCCAAATTAAATGAATGGTCTGGATCAAATTTTTATTTATTTAATGGTTTAGATTTAGGTGGGTACTATACCCAAAAAAAAAAAAAAAAAGAGGTGTGGTAGAATGACCCATGTGTGGTTGTGTGGGTTTATTAGAGAAAGAGAAAAAGGAAGAGAGGACAAAGAATTGTTTGTATTAATTAATGTTGTAGTTTATATTATTTTAATGAATTGTATGTAAAAATAGAAACTGTAATGTGATAAAATAGATAAAATAGATTTTGAGGATGTAAAATAGACACTATTTTCCATTCTCGGATTCTAATGCTCTAAAAGTGCTTAACAAGCAAATTTTAATGTCCAAATTTTGGCTAATATTTTTTAAAACATCACTTTGACATAAAACTTTTTTTTTTTTTTTTTTTTTGCCCTGTACAGAATCCTACAATTAACCTCATTTTAATTAACACCAATTATAATATATCACTTCAAATTCTTATGTCAATAGTATTAATCGAACTAAAAAGCTTTGTCGTTTTGTCACGGATGCCCTTGCTTAGGGCTCTCCACACTCCACGATGCCCGTAAAGGATGAAGCCAAATGGGTAAAACATCCCTTGCATTTCTAAAACTCTGAGGAAGAAATTGCATTTATTTTCCTTATGTACAGTTTCTTAAGGTTTAAATTTTGTTTTTGTTAGAAACAATTTAATTTTGGACAAAATTTAGTTACAAAATTGATTGTAGTCTAAGGTGATAACCTTATTCAATATATTTTTATTTGAGGTAAATTTTGACAAATCCACCATTAGAGTACATTTTTTTCTTATATTCTCTATACTTGCAAAATTTTTAGAAAATTAAAGATCAATAATTATGTCAATAATTTTATTAATAAATTGTTTAAATTGCAAGTTTTTTGTAATTTAAAATTATGCATAAAATATAATCTTATAGAATATATAGTAGATCATATCCGATTGACATAAAATTTGATATGTGTGTTAAGAGTGTAAAAAACATACAATCCGGCGGTTATATTTTCAAAATACGTAGTAATGTTAATAATATTGAGTAGAGTTATAACTTTTGGCAACAATTGATTCTATAGCTAAATTTTTTCATTTAATTTTAAATTTTAATATTTCTGGATACAATTGGTATAATTGTTTTTAAAGTTACTGCTTTTGATTTATCCAATGCAGACAGTAACAAGGGAGATTTTCTCCCCAAATTCCTATTATTTTGGGAGGAGGAAGGAGGACATGTCCTTATGGTTGTCGAATGATTCTTCCGTGTGCTATTTCTCAAACCTCTTCCGAAATATCAAACACGTCGTTAGGAAGTCAGTGATCGATTAGATCATTTAAGACTTTTGCGCATATTAGGGGGTGTTTGGATTTTGTGTTTCCATAACTCATAACTCTGTTTCCATCACTCATAACTCAAAAATGGTGGGACCCATAACTAAGAAGTTTGTTTGGTTTTTTATAACTTTGTTTCTAGTTTTTGTTTCCATCAATCAATTTTCTGATTTTTGAGTGATGAGTTATAGAAACTGAAAACACATTTTAGGTATTTTCAGTTTCCATAACTGTGTTTCCAATGGCATTTTAGTAATTAAATACATATGGAGGGACCCATTAGTTAGGGTCAGTCGCAACTTTTGACCTTTTTTTTTTTTAATCTTTTTCATTCTTCTCCACTGTTCTTCAGTTGTTCTTTCTTCTTTTCTTTTCTTTTTCTTCCTTTTCGCTCTTGTCAGTTCGTTCTTCCTCATTTTTTTTTTTTTTTTGGTTCTTCATCACATAATATTTTTGGTCTTCGCTTAGTTCTTTCTTTCTTTTTCTTTTTTTCTTCTTTCACTGGTCTCTACTGGCTGTTTTTTTTTTTTTTTTTTTTTTACTGGGTTTGGTGAGTTTGGGTACTGGGGGTTGAAGGAAAAAAAAAAAAAAAAAAAGTAAAAGTAAAAGCTACACCAAGTTACAGGTATGGGACCAACAAAAAGTTAAAAAATATTGAGTGATGACAAGTGAGTGATGGTGCCAAACGGGGTGGGGTGTTTTAAGTGATCAGTGATGAATGATAAGTGACAGAAATTGAGTGAGGAGTGATGAGTGATGAAAAAAAAAATCCAAACAAGGCCTTAGTTTTAGTTAACTTTCTTATTTTTTATTTTTTGGTAAACTATAAATTTTTTTTTTTAGGCTATAACGGGCAAGGAAAGCTCAACCACGCACTATATATAAATCCAAGATACATAAAATAAACACGTGGGGTTCAACACACCCACACAACATACAAGCTACATTTGTCTCAAAAAAAAAAAAAAAAAAAAAAAACATACAAGTTACATGGTTTTACAGGATTCAGATCCTCTAGATTTCTCAAGGTACTCTATCAAATAGATTTCCTTAAATCTTAACAATTCTTTAATGATTTGAGGGTCTAGATTTTGCCATATCAGCATTTTACTAACAATAATCTTAATTATTTTGTTTGTAACATTATTTTATTATGTTAAAAATATTGTTAGTGGAATGTTAACATGACAAAATTTAGACCCTTAAATCATAAAAGAGTATTTAGGATTTAAAGAAATCTATTTAGTAGAATACCTTAAGAAATCTAGAGGATCTAAATATGGTTTTACAAGGTTTGTTTTGAAACTTTGATACCGTTATAATGACTAAAAAAAAACTATTAGTATTGTACCTTAAAAGGACAAGTCTAGTTGTAGTTGGAGTTCCTCGTAATCACTTAATCTAAGATCTACCTGATAAATACTCAATGTAAGATTCACGCCCATATAACACACTCAAAAAAAATATAATCCAATCAAATCTGCACAATTTTAGTTATCATATTAATTATTACATTACATAGCGAAACAAAAGTAAGACAAGAGTTTTGACTTAGGAACACGAAAATGATGTGGCTAGAAAGAGTATATCCTAGAGACGAAGTTTTTGAATAAGCATGTGTTAAATATAGTGGCCCGTACATACAGACCACTGTGGAGAGCTCTAAAGAGGTTTTAAATGAACACTGGAAGTGAGACTCAATATATGCCCGCACAATACATACATTAAAAAAAAAATATCCAATCTACTCAACTTCACACAATTTTGGTTTGACAAAATATCTAATCTATTAAAGATTAGATATACATGGTATACATCATGCTACCATAACACTAGCATACTCAAGTTGTACTACCACAATTCAGTTCTCTCTTATTTTATGCTAAAATCAAACTTGTTTTTATTTTTTTTTCTTCATTCACTTTAAAATCTTTAAATATAAGTAGTACCTTCTCAACACAATGAAACTGACATAGTGCATCCCCACTATGTTACTTTTATATTTTCGTCTATCGAAAGACTTTCATAACATTTTAGGAAGTACACACCCATAAGTTCTCCAACTATATTACTTACCAAAATCACTATTTAAGAAAGGGACATTTTAATTGATGTACAATTAAAATATTTGATGATAAACAATCCAAGATTTCCTTATTTTTTGACTCATTTAACGTTCACTTAGTGAATTCACTGTAATCTTTAATTCACTAAGAGGTACTTTTTAAGACAAAATGTTAGGCTTTAATTATATCCCATCTTCCATGTGATGAATGCAAATCTGATTCCCTGTCTTTCCATGTGTTGTGTACGGGGAGATTAACGCTCTTAATATGTACTAACCCGAGCAATATGGTATTTCTATATCTTCTTAGCTTTTGTAAATAGAGTGGTGGAAAAATGGCCATCTGCAATCAGAGAAGGCGATGACCCAGGATGGACTCCTCTACACATTGCCGCCCATTTGGGTAATGAGAAATTTGTCAAACTGCTTTTAGAAAGTGGCAATTCCCCTGCATATGTAAGAAACAAAAAAGGTTTATCTGCTCTTCACATTGCCGCCAACACCAAGAATGACAATCGTGCAGTAATGAAAGAACTCATGGAAGTATGTCCGGATATGTACGAGTTGTTGGACAAGAAGGGTCGGAATGCTCTTCATGTTGCTGCAGAAAGTGGAAGATGGGCTGCATTTTTGTTTTTTCAGAAGAAGCCAGAGTTTGAGGGCCTCATCAACCAGCAGGACAACGACGGAAACACGCCTACAACTCTGGCTGCCATCAATGGGCATATCTATTTAAATTGCGAATTCGGAGAAGGTAGACGTGTTGCCTTAAATGCTACGAACAAGGAGGGCTTCACCACAATGGACAATATTTTGTTAAAAAGGAAGTTAGGCTCCAGGCCAATGGTAAGCCCCTTTGTCCTGCTCTGCTGAATGTAGTAGTACTACTCCACAATTTATAGGAATTTTGAACAAAGAAAGTTTCCGAAATTTGCTCTATTTTTGGGGTAGATTTACAGAAAGGATTGCTTTGGTGGGGAAAATCTTTAATTTTTACAATACCGTTTTATAAAATGGTTAATACTTGTATAGTACATAACTACAGAACGAGGGCAGCATTCTTCTTGGGTCTCTGTACAAGAGTTGAATCCCAGAGCCCTGAAGAATTTGTCTAAAAAAGCTAATTATTTAATCAAACAGGTGTATCTAACTCTTTTTGGAAAGTTAAAACTTACTGACCCCTATAAACAATAAACATTAAGTGGGAGAATACAATGGTGACCGAGTTTTATTAATTTGATTTGATTGAAACTAGAGAGTATTGTATATATTTTTCTCAAAAGCTAGAATGTATCATATACACGTCTTACATGTATAATGTTCGTGTGCATGTGTTTGTTTTTACTGGGTAGCTAGCTCATGTATATATAAACTTGACATGATAATTCAAGACCCAAGTTTGGAGCGAAGGCGCTCGACCGAGTCTGAGGGGAGTACTCTTAAAAATAGGCATTCGAAAATTGGACCCTGGAGAGAAATCAGAAATGGCAGGCGATGGCAATGTCAAGGACAATGGTAACAGAAAACAGAGTTCCACAGAATAGAGAAACTAGAGAGAGAATGGAGAAATCAAGACTGAAGAAGCTTAGTAATTCTTTGTATTAATTAACAAAATGATATAAAAAGGGTTATATAGCCGAGTTAACAAAAGAAATCAAAATAACTAACTCTAAAACTACCTCCATAACATGCAGATCAACTGTCTACAACCTATCATCACGTTACACGTGTCAATACATAACAACCAACTAATCTAAGACTAAACTACACGTCGTATCTGATATAGTAGTCGTTTAGTGAATTAGTAAATTCATTCATAAAGCTTTCAGTGCTCTACTCCAATGCTCTGCCTCTCTGCCTGATCACATGTCTTCATTTATTCTTCAACAAACTCATCTTGAATTACTTGCATCTGACTTCTTATCATGTAAACTTTGATATTCCCCCTCAAGATGAGAACTGTTGCTTGCATCTGATTTGCTTGAATCTGATTTCTTACCATCTAGACTTTGACATTCCCCCTTAAGAGGAGAAACTGAACTGTGAATATTCATGATGTTCATTTACTCAATAAGTATCTCAATTGTTGACTGTTAAGAGCCTTTGTAAGTAAGTATGCCAATTGTGTGTGTGTGGGAGTAAAGAGCAATCTAATTACATTGTCTTGCACCTTATCTCTAACAACATGGCAGTCTACCTTTATATGTTTGGTTCTCTCATGGAATACGGGATTTTCTCCAATATAAATGGCTGCTTGATTATCACAAAATAAAAGAGCAGGTTGAGGATGATATATCTCCAAATCCTTCAATAATGCCAGCAGCCAAGTTATTTCACAAACTATAACAGCCATAGCTCTATATTCTGCCTCAGCAGAAGATCTAGATACAATAGACTGTTTCTTAGACTTCCAAGAGATTAGAGAATCACCCAAAAATATGCAATACCTTGTGGTTGACCTTCTAGTATCTATGCAAGATGCCCAATCAACATCTGTGTAAGCTTTCAAATGAAAGTCTGATGAAGCTGATAGAAAAATTTCTTGACCGAGACAGCTCTTTATGTACTGCAACACCTTGTAAGCAGCATCTAAATGAGGCTTCCTGGGTTTGGACATAAACTGACTTAGCTTGTGAACGGGGTATGCTATATCTGGTCTAGTTATAGTTAGGTATAACAACCTTCCTACTAACCTTCTGTACACTCCAGGGTTAGTCAACAATTTTCCTTGAAACTTGCTCAACTTCAAGTTTTGTTCTATTGGTATCTTGCTAGGCTTGCAAGCTGACATGCCTGCATCTTTCAAAATTTCTAAGGCATATTTTCATTGACATAGGGTAATTCCCTTAACTGATCTAGCTATCTCAAGACCAAGAAAATATTTCAAACCTCCAAGATCTTTAAGTTTGAAGTGTTGATGTAAAGAAACTTTAAGTGCTTCAACTTCTTGAACATTGTTGCTAGCTATGGGAATATCATCAACATACACCACCAATACTATGAAAGTGTTATTAAACTTCCTTGTAAATAATGGGTAGTCAGCCTTTGATTGTTTAAAACCAAGCTGCTTAATAACAGAACAAAATTTTGCATTCCATTGCCTTGATGCCTATTTGAGTCCATACAAAGACTTATTTAGTTTGCAAGCAACATTCCCTTTGTTGCTGTGAAAGCCTTGAGGGAGTTGAATATATACTCCCTCATGTAAATCTCCATTTAAGAAAGCATTGTTGACATCTAATTGGACTAAATGCCACCCTTTCATAGCATAAATGGCAAGAAAAGTCTTCACAATAGTCAACTTGGCAATTGGTGAGAAAGTATTTGTAAAATCCAATCCCTCTTGCTAAGTAAATCCCTTTGCAACTAGTTTTACTTTATATCTCTCCACAGATCCATCTGCCTTGTATTTCATCCTATAGACCCATTTGCATCCAATAGCCTTTTTGTTAGAAGGTAAAGGAGTAAGAGTCCAAGTATGATTGGAAACCAAAGCTGCAATCTCAGAATTCATGGCCTCTTTCCATTTAGGATCCTTAACAACCTCATGATAGAATCTTGGTTCAGGAATTGAGGTGCTAAGAGAGCAAAAGTTGGCATATGAAGAAGATAAAAGGGAAGAATCAATGTAACAAATGGGATATTTAGTACCTAGATTAATGGTGGAAGTACCTAACTTGTTGTTAAGTGAAGTGGACTGTGAAAGCTCAATTAAAGTGATAATGCTGCACTTATAGTCTTGCAAGTATGCAGGAACTTTGGAAGGCCTAGAGGATCTTCTTAAAGAAGGAATGGAAGCATGTGGAACAATTATGTGGCTATGATCAAAAGATAAAGAATCAGGTTCTGTAGAATTGATGTTAGCAGAATCTGATAAGGCAGATTGGGGTACTGTAGAATCTGATGGAACAAATTCTAGTATTGCAGAATCTGAAATAACAGGTGGGATAGGATCTAAAACTTGGTTAGAAATTGGAGTAGGATTACAAGTGGAAGAAGGAAGGTCTGAAGAAGAAACAATAGGATCTAGAAACATGGTATTAACTGGGATTTCCACATTAGGACAAATATGAGGAAAAGAAAAAGATGACTATGGTGAAGTGACAGAAGAAATAAAAGGAAATACATTTTCATGAAATGAAACATCCCTTGAAATGAATATCTGCCTTGTGACCAAGTTTAACAATTTGTAACCTTTGACACCAAAAGGGTAACCAAGAAAGATACAAGGAATAGATCTAGGAGCAAACTTAGACCTATTGTGAGCAAGTGTAGATGCAAAACAAAGATAACCAAACACTTTTAAATGATGATAAGAGGGAATTTTGCAATAAAATTTCTCAAATGGAGTTTTATTGTCCAAAACAGTACTAGGCAGCCTGTTAATGATATAGACAGCTGTCAAAAAACAATCCCCCCAATAGCAAAGTGGTCTATTAGACTGAAATTTCAATGCTCTAGCAATATTTAAAATATGTTTATACTTTCTATCCACAACTGAATTTTGTTGTGGAGTAGCAACACATGAGTGTTGATGAATAATTCCATGTTGAGCATAAAAGTCTTTGAGGAAAAATTCATGAGCATTGTCAATTCTAATTACTTTGATGTTGGTTTGAAATTGAGTAAAGATCATCTTGTAAAATGAGATTAACAAAGGCCTAGTTTTTGTTTTAGAATTCATGAGGTAAACCCATGTGGACCTTGTAGCATCATCCACAATTGTAAGAAAGTATTTAAAACCATCATGAGTTGTATTAGCAAAAGGTCTCCATACATCACAGTGTATTAAATCAAAGGCATGCTCAGATATATGATTAGAATCAGGAAATGGAAATCTTTTTAGCTTTGCAATTGGACAAACAACACATTCTTTATTTGAATGAATAGAAGATACATCTGATATACAATATTGAAGTTTGTCATCAGACACATGTCCTAATCTAAGATGCCACAAGTAAGGCTTATTGACATTAGAAGTGTTGGAAACAGAATGAGCAAAAGACTTGAAAACTGACTCTAGAACAGATGTGGCTTCTGAGGCATACTTGCAATTCTCTGAAGTTTGTAGCAGATATAAGTTGTTGTGAAGCTTACCCAATCCAATCACTCTCCAACAGATAAGGTCCTATATGAAGCAATAGGTTGAGAGAAAAACCAAGCAACATAACAAGGATTTGGTTAATTTGCTTACTAAAATCAGATTAAAAGAAAAAGCTAGGACACAAATCACATTTTCAAGAATCAAGGTTAGAGTGAGTTGAACTGTGCCTATATGTGTGACAAGAACTTTTTCACCATTTGGCAAATGTACAAAAGAAGATATTGAACTAGTTATATTGGTGAATAAAGATATGGAATGAATGATGTGATCAGTGGCTCCTGTGTCTAGAACCCAAGTTTCTGCATTGTGAGCTGTTTTGTTTGAAGGATTCTCAACAAAAATTGAATTCTTCAAATTAAGGCTAACAAAATCCTGGAAAGAGGCACAAGAAATATCTAAGAGAGCTGAATTAGCTGCATGAATAACATCTTAAGTGTTGGAAGAAGATGCATGGGAGCTTTGCATTGACAATAATTGCTGGCATTGTTCAGGTGTAAAGGGAAAAGAGTTTGATTGTGATGCAGCCTCGGACTGACCAATCTCACCATCAAAGGTCACTTGATTTGCCACAGGAACTCTGCCCTTTTACTTGTAACCTGGTGGAAATCCCACTAGTTTGTAACATTTTTCCATGAAATGGCCAATTTTGCCACAGTGGCTGCACATGGGTCTGCCCTTGCCTTTGTTCTTCCCACCTTGGTTGAACCCTTGAGTCTTAACTACAAGAGCTGTTGAATAAACTAATACACCTCCATTGAAACCTAAAGCCCTCTGCCTTTCCTCTTGTATGACCGGAGAGAAAGCCTTGTCAATTGAAGGACTTGGTTCCATCATCAGAATCTGAGTTCTGACTTGAGAGAAAGCTTCATTCAAACCATTGAGGAATTGCATCAATGTATCTTGATGATTGAAGAGTGTGACTTTATCATTCACTCCATAGACACATTTACCACAAGAACAAGATGGTAAAGGCTTGAGATTAAGCAGTTGATCCCAAAAAGCTTGAAGATTAGTGAAGTAGGTAGTCACTGTTGCATCTCCTTGCCTAATTGTTGAAATCAACTTTTGAAGCTGTGAAATTCATGGACCATTGGCTTGGGAGAAACGGTTTTTGAGTGAATTCCAAACCTCCATTGCAGTATTTCTATAGATCACACTTGTAGTGATATGAGGTGAAACAGAATTCAAGATCCATGAAGAAATCATGGAATTGTTCTTTGACCAAGCAATCTTTTCCAGAGGGGTAACAGCCATAGAAGCTGTGATAGAACCATCCATGAACCCTAGCTTGCTTTTTGCATCCAATGCCATAAGCATAGCCCTAGCCCAATTTGGGTAATTGTCCTTTGTCAAGAGCTAAGTGACAAGAATTGCACGTAGTGATTCTCCATGATGCAAGAAGAAAGGGCTTCTCAGATCCTCATTGGAGAAAGCTCACGATGAGCAGTGGATTGAGAAGCAGAAGATACTGAAGCTTGATCTTGATTCGCCATTGATAAAGCCACGAGGCTTTGATACCATAATAGAAAACAAAGTTCCACAGAATAGAGAAACTAGAGAGAGAATGAGGAAATCAAGATTGAAGAAGCTCAGTAATTCTTTGTATTAATTAACAAAATGATATACAAAGGTTTATATAGCCGAGTTAACAAAGGAAATCAAAATAACTAACTCTAAAACTACCTCCATAATATGCTGATCAACTGTCTGCAACCTATCATCACATTACAAATGTCAATACATAACAACCAACTAATCTAAGACTAAACTACAGGTTGTATCTGATATAGTAGTCGTTTAGTGAATTAGTAAATTCATTCACAAAGCTTTCAGTGCTCTGCTTCAATGCTCTGCCTCTCTGCCTGAGCACATGTCTTCATTTATTCTTCAACAAACTCATCTTGAATTACTTGCATCTGACTTCTTATCATGTAAACTTTGATAAATGGTAAGGGAATGCACCAATCAGATCTTCTTGAGAAGGAAGTGAGTGAGACCAATTTCTTGGTAGCCACACTAATCGCAACTGTGACCTTCGCGGCAGCTTTGACGGTGCCTGGTGGATTTAAACAAAACCGAAGTGTGGATGAGGGCTTGGCAGTATTAAGCCATAGAACTGCTTTCCGTGTATTTCTGATAGCTAATACTTTAGCTTTTGGTCTTTCTATTACCTCACTATTTTTCCACTTTTTGGCTTCAGCAATGATTAAGGACGTCAATTTTTACAGACAGATGGCAAGACGTGCCCCTATTTTCACAAACTGGTCCGTTGCAGCATTGCTGGTAGCTTTTATTGCCTGTTTTTACCTTTATCAATTCAGAAGGGAAATGAAAAGTCTTCTATCCGAGTCGTGTAAGTTGTACTAGCTTATGTACTGCTTGTTTATTTTTTATTTTTGGTGTGTTGTTTTGATAAATTAATTTGATTGTTTGCTTTTGAATAAAATTCTTATTCATTAAATAAATAAGAAAAGGCATGTTATTTTTCTTGTGATTTTTTTTTTTTGAGGAAAATTTTTCTTGTGGTTGGTGCATACCTGCAATAATTAATTAACGAGCCCAAAGTTTCTTATTCAGATTAATGGGTCATATTTAATTTGGATTTCCAAATTAACAAGCCCAATGGCCCTCTCCCATATCCCCACTTTCTTTTATTAGAGATGGAATGGTTATTGAGGTGAGGGCCTCGTTTTTTTAATCCTTTTTTTTTTCCCTGTATTTAGACCCCACCCCCAACACACACACACACACACAAATATAAATAAATAAACCTGTTAGGCTCAACGTATAAGCTGGCTTATTTAATTTTATTTTTTCTCTAAAAAAAAAACACACACACACACACAAATATAAATAAATAAACCTGTTAGGCTCAACGTATAAGCTGGCTTATTTAATTCTATTTTTTCTCTCAAAAAAAAGAAAAAAGAAAAAAAGCTAGCCTATTTTGTTTTTTCCTGTATAACCTCAATTTTTAAGGTATAATTTATTTTTATCCACTTTATTTTAATAAAAAAAGTTCAATAAAATCAATCTCAATCAAACTAATTCAAAGATTTTTTTTAAAAAAAATTTTAGTAGTTGTAATTCGATCAAAAAATTTAAAATTGATTAATGGTTACAATTATGGATGAAATACGTGCTATAAAAATTGCATCTTCTTAATGCGAATCCAAGCGAAATTGTGATTTGAAGATGTAATTTCATGCTGAAAAATTCGATGAGCCCAAATTTAAAACATTAATTGTTCTTTTTGATTTACTACTCTCTTGTGACATTAATCACAATTATTACAACTTTAGTTTGCAAGTGTGTTTTTTTTTTTTTTTTTTTTTAGCAAAACTGTTAGTAATTATTGAAATTTTAGGAACACAACATTTTTCATAACTTAACTTGTGATGGTTGAATAAAAGATTTAAGGTTTAATCATCGTCTATATAAAAAATCGATTAGCTTCTTAGTCTAATGATAATGAGTTATCATCAGGAGCGGATGCCATATGTTGAAACTTTATCTTAAAAAAAAAAAAAATTTTATTGTGATTGGTACGTAGCCAAAAAAAGAAAAGAAAAACGTACATATTAAAAGTGGCATTTATAAGATTTATTTTATGTATATAATCTTAATAAGTTGAAGTCATTGTCAATGTTACAAAAAAAGAGTTGTGAAAAATGTGGTATCTGACTTAGACCAAACTATTTTATTTAAAATTTTGGGGTTATTACACTCCACTCCAATTTTAAAAGGAAAAAACACTTTCCCCCTTTTAACATCTGATTGACCAAACATTATTAAATTAATATTAAAAATGTTGTGTATTAACCTATTCTTTGCTTCAGAGCAAGTTTTTGAAATTGTCTTATTTTATAATTAAAATTCATTGTTTTAAATTTTTAATTATTAAAGTGTATTTTAAATATTAAGTGACCGTTTGGCATGATTAATTTTGCCAACTTATTTCACTATGCAGATTATTTTTACTACTATTTATGGGTCTCACTGCACTTTTTGGTACTATTCATGAGTCTCATTGTATTATTTCAGTTAATTTTTACCTTTATCTACAGTACTTTCAATAAAAAGTTTTCAATTTCAGCAAAATAAGCGAATTCCAAATAGATCCTAAGTGTGAATTTTACTTAGTATTCCTTTCTTTCTTTTTTCAATGGGTTATGGAGAGATTTGCAGCTGCAAGTGTTTTGGTGTTTGATAAATTTTGTATTTTTATTCTAAATTTATCAGTTCTTTTTTTACTAACTATTGTTAAATTTTTGTAAAGAAATACTTATAAAAATTTAGTATATTTCATTATTAATATAAACAAAAACGGGTGGGGGGAGTCTTAATTTTTTCGAATCTCAAGAGAGGGAGTGTTTTTTCTCTTCAAGTTTGGGATAGAGTGTCATTCCTCCAAATCTCAAGGGAGGAGAGTGTAATTACCCCTAAAATTTTTTGAAGATATGACACAAAGTTATTGGCACACATAGAAAAAATAATTTGACAAAATTTACCCTCTAACTTAGGGTCTATTTGGATACCGTGTATTGTTTAAAACTGAAAAAACTATAATAAAATCATTTTTAAATGTGTAAATAGTACCGTGCGACCCAATTTTAAAGTGTTTTTGACTGAAAAAGAGTATTTGCAAGTCTCAAGAATAGTACACGAGATCCACTGTTTTTTAGCAAAAAGCAAGAATGCATGAAAAATGTGCAATCCAAACGCACACTAAGCAGAACCTAACGTTTTTCCACAGCCATGAAAACCCAATGCCCAAACCCCTGCAGTGGCAACCTCAACCAGCGAGCCTAATTGGTGACTCCAAGGTGGTGAAGCAACAGTGAAAACCCCAAACCATCAGGTGGTTAACTCTCCATGGTGCGAAGCTAGTTCATTGGAAGTGGAAGTGGTCTTCATGTTGTTTGGGTCTGTCAATCTATCAATTAAGTCTAGGAAAATACTGAAATTAGTTCAAATCTAAGTAGTGGCAGTGTAAGTTCTCTAATTGTTATAAATATTCTAATGTTCTATCGTTGCTTGTGGAGTAGCAGAAACAAGATTCGACACAATCAACCCCATACCAACCTAGAGTGATGGCATCTCAGTAACTAAGTAACTGAGTTTTCCGGAAAATAAAAAAATAAAAAAATCATGTAAAGTTAAATATGAATTTCCTAAAGCTTCACGCAAACCTTCCATAATGACAAAAGGATTAAGATCAACCATGCAAAAATTAGCATCCCTGATTGCTGGTTTGGGGTGGGAATTTCACGGTAGGGGTTGCCGCCTTGGAGTAGCTGATTAGGCTCGCCAGTTAAGGTTGCCACTAGCTGTTGGGGTTTCTTGGTTGTGGAATAAGGTTAGGTTCCATCCTAAGTGAGGGGTGATTTCCTGGGTTTTCTTTTACGCGTGCCAATAAATTTGTGCCATGTATCCAATATTTTTTTAAATAAAATAATTTGGTTCAAATCAGATACCCGTCAACACTCTATTAATCATGTAGCTAGGACACAAACTAACAAACATGGAAAGATATAAAATAAAATATTTTGCAAAGTTTAGAGACAAAAAATAAATTTTTAAAAGCTCAGAGATAAAAAACAAGTTTTTATAAAAATTTTAAGGACAAAAATGATATTTTACCCTAGAAATGATTTATATGTTATTCAATTCCCTAATAAACGTAACTAACCTGGAAGAGGACAATCTGAACACCAGCTTCCAAGAACAACACAAGATTAACGACACCAAGTATAACAGCTCCAATCAAAGCCCCATTCAAACCAAATCTAATAAAACGAAACAAAACAGGTGCGCAGAACGCCACAAGGTTGATCCCTGTGGAAACCTACTTAACGCTTGGGCATAACGATTAACGAAAACATCATCTAACAATAAGAAGCCATTTTTTTTTAATTCCCTTTTTTGGATTCTTAAGTATGCTTCCTTTATTATATACTCAAATTGTTGTCTATAAACTTTAACGGCTTGTCTTGGTAAATTTGCAGATGATCAAACAGAAAGTTGGAACACCAACTGGACAAGCTAGTGCGACTAAATCACATCTATTCAGGTAGGAGCTCTTTCAACACTACCTTTTTTTTTTCTTCCTCAAAAGTTTCAAATGAAGATCAACTGCCGAATCTAGTTAGAAAACTGTAGCAGGATTGTTAAGCAAACTCTGATGTTAAAAGTTTTGCTTTAGAGAGACGTAGCAGTATAGTGGAGAGTGATGCTAGCTTAGTCCTAGATCCGATCATGTGTAAATGTGTAATGCTACCACCTCAAACAGGTGCATTGCACAAAAATTGATTTTGGCACTCTTAAGTCTGAAGCTTGAGTATAAGACCTGTAATTAATTTTTCTAGAGCTAATAGATTGGTTAATTCGATCTGTTGCCCACGATCTAGCTCTCTTTAACATTAGAGTATGCGTTTTTCATATTTTATTCTCTCATATCCCATTTTTCATTTCATATCCATCTATGTGTTAAAATGTAGACATTTTCATATCAATTATGAATATGCATGTAAAATAATATATTTTCTATTTTTAAAGTATCACTTTTTTCAACACAATAATCAAGAAAACTTGAAGAAAATGAGGTTTTTTCTTTTATTTTAAAGAAAATATAGTATTGATTTTTTTCCACAATACTAGGCAGAGTGATATCCGACTATGGAAGAAGGAAGGCAATACAGAATGGATCTTCAATTGTTCTTAGCTGCTTCAAATTGTGATTTAAAATTCTTTGAGAAATTGACAGATCCCATTAGTAGTACCCTTTTCCAAGTGACAACTGAGAAGAACACTGTTCTTCATGTTGCAGTGCAATACAAAAAATTTGAGCTTGCGGAAAAGATAGTTAATTTAAGTCCAAGACTTGTGTATGAAAAAAACTCCAAAGGCAATACTCCGCTACATGTTGCTGCGATGGTTGGAACTTCTTCACTAGTAAGCCTCCTAGTAGACCATGCCAAAAAGTTGGATATTGAATCAGGTGGCGGACAGCTTCTGGGTATATTGAATCTATACGGAGATACAACCTTGCACGTTGCTGTGCGATATGGTAAGTTTGAGATTGTGAAAGTACTAATTAAGGAGGATCCAGAGTTGGCTATGTGTGTAAACAATGCTGGGGAATCCGCACTGTTCCTTGTTGTGGATAAACAACGCTATGACATGGCTTCTCATGTCCCAAGTGTTGCTCCAGACTGCTCCTACGCTGGAAGGCATGGCATGAATGTCTTGCATGCACTCGTTATTCACACAAATACTTGTAAGTGTTGCCCCATTTTGCACCTTAAATATTTTAGAAATATTAATTATGTCAAATATTTTGTACATCTTACCCACCACCTCAATGAAATCAACCCAATCCAATACATTGACGGGTTGGTGGTTTGAGTTGAGATGAGTTTGATGCTTTTTGTTTGTTTGTTTTAACAATAATGGTTTCTAAAAAATGGGTCATTTTTAAAAAAATATTTTCTATAAAATTATTTTATTTTCTTATGTTTTGTAGTGACCTTAAATGAGTTGAAAAATAATCTCTTAACTTTTCTTATTTAGCTTGCTGTGAGATGAAGTTATTTTTCAAAAAAATTTAGTAGAAAACAATTTCTAAAAATAAGTCATACTTTTTATGTTGACCAAAGATTATTTTCCTTTGACTATTTTTTTTATTTTTTTATTTTTTTATGTTACCAAATACTAAAAAAAAAAAAAAAAAAAAAAGAAAAAAACTAAACTAAACTAAACTATCTTCATACAAGGTTTCAAAACAAACCAAGCATGAACTTTATTTTGAGTCTCTAGTTAGGTCTTGGGTCACCCACTGTATATATAATATAACTTTATATTATTATTTTAAAATTTTAGTTTGATTAGTTTTGGTATTTTGAGAATTGGTTTCCATGTATTAGATGGATGCTATCCACTATTCAATATTGAACCAAACGATTGGGGAGAAAATGGGTAAATGCTCTTTTCAAAAAAAAAAAATTCAGTATTTTGTCCCATTTTCCAAACTAATTAGGGAACCATCCATCTTTTGAAACTCGATTTTCTCAAAATCGAGTTATAAAAAAAAAAAAAATTGGAACCCTATAGTGACGTTTTAAGGAACCTATAATGGTGTTTTAAGGACCTATAGTGGCGTTTTGTAACTCAATCTCCATGAAATCGAGTTACATGCAATTTGTTTTCCTTTTTTTTTACCTATAACTCGACTTCATGAAAATCGAGTTATAAAACGTTACTATATGTCCTTAAAACGTCACTATAAACTCTTTAAAAATGCCGTTATAGAGCTTAACTCAATTTTGAAAAAATTGAGTTTTAAAAGAGAAGCTTTTTCCTAATTAATTTGAAAAATAAAGCAAAATACTGGATTGTTTTTTTAAAAAGAGTAGAGGCCAATTTTTTCCAAACGATTGGTGATACATGTCCTCACCAAAGCCCAGCTAATCTTGGGCCACCAGATATTTCTAAAAAGGGGCCAAACCAAGGTTCGGCCCAAGTCCAAATTGAAAAGAGCCCAAAAGATGGCAGATTGATTAATTTTGAAGCTGAACTTAAAGAGAATGCAGCCCAGCTTATATAGTAAAAATAGACTCTGTCACGCATCAATTAAAATAAGTACAAAGAATTTTTTTTTTTTTTTTTGAATTAAGTGCAAAGAAAAGTAATAGCTAAAATAAGTATGTGGGCACATAATTGTCTCTTAAACTTTATCTTTCTTTTATTTATTTTTTTTGTGCTGAATTAAAATTTATCTATTAAGGTTTTTTTTAGGTACTCAGTTAAGTATTTTGAGTTATTGAAGTTTTCATATATGAGTCATTTTAATCTTTAAAGTTTCAAAAAGAAGAGTTATTCCATCAAAAAGAAAAATAAATAAATAAATAAATAAAAGGAAGAGTTATTGACTCCCATGTCTACTCTCGTTGGTTTTTTGTTTGTGTTTGATGAAAATATAAAGTGGTATTTTTTTTTAATGACTTGGCAAACTTATTTATTTATTTATTTACACATATAGAGTCGTAGACCTGTTTCTATGCCCCAATTAAATCCATATGATATCAAAATCCATTTCTCACATGTTGTGAGAGAAATGTCTTAAGAAATCATCTCTTAAGATAATTTTTGCCTTATCCCTCCACACTTCGAACTTGGCAACCCCTAAACTCTCATCTTTATCAACCAATTCCACTATCTCTAATGTCTAATACAACCTACCTAAAATCTGCAGCATAATTTGCAAGAACCAAGTTAAACAAAAAACAATCATCAAGCAAACTTAATTCCCTTATATTTAACATTAGCTTTTATATACCATGTTAAATATGTTTGAATAGATGTAGAAGAGAGAAACACAAAATAGGAACAAAAAAATATGAGGGTTATGTGGTTCAACTTAACGGTCTATGTCCACAGAGGAAAACTTTAAAGGCTACATTTTTAATATATGAGTGTAATACAAATCTTATGTTACAATGAACCTAACAAATATATATATATATATATAGTAGACTAGATGCTATAGTTAATAGATTTTTAGTACAAGTAGGAGATTTGGTTTGCACATAAAATATGATTAGGTTTGAGCCTATTACATTGGGTTAATATATCTTTAACATATCTCTAACACCTTCTAATCAATGTCAAAGAATAGCCAAGAGCCTTATAGTTTCTAACATAACCATCTAGGATTCAAATCCATTAACTACCGAATTAACCAAAAAAAAAAAAAAAATCAAAGTAAGAATACCAAATCCCATTTATAGACATCATTAACAACTTCTTTACAAGATGTACATTTTTCAATTCTCTCTCCTTTTTTTATTTTATTTTATTTTATTTATTTATTTATTTATTTTTTACAATACTCTCTTCCTCTTCTATGAAAAGTCAAAACTTTCATCTTTTGCTGAATTCTACAACATAGATTTCACATTCGAACTCTTGAATTTTAAGTAAAACTTTGATATGACAATCTTTTAATGAATGGTGCAAAACATGAGTTTTATATCCCATCATTACTAAATTTAGACTCTTTTCTTTTATATAAATTCTGAACTTAAAAAACATTGATTAATAAGAAATATTTTATTTTTATTTTTTCAATGAAGTTTGACATATAAAAATTTAAATGAACAAAAAATAGACAAAAAATATTAAATAAAAAATAAAAATATTAATTATAAAAGAAGGAATAGAAGGGTATTTTTGGTGGAGCCGGCGGCAATTGGCCCCCTCACTGCCCTTGGCTTTGCCATTGGTTTGAACCTATCTCCTGCCCTCATGATATTTGACTAAGAGAGAATGAGAACGAAAAAGAGGGAGAGAGAACCTCATTAGGAGAGAATGATACTTTTTGTTTTAATATCATTCAGTTTGAACTAAGAATAGAAATGGGTTTGGGTCTAGCGTTGCTTATCTCCAATTTTATTATTAAAAAAATAAAAGAGAACCTACTACGTCATCAAAAAAATGCCACATCATTGTCCATTAGAAATATGAACAAAATAATCTAATGAAAGTGGAATAGAGGAACAAATAGGGTTCTAGAAACCAAGAGTATATTTCGACTAAATTTTTATATATCACTTTGACCTAAACCTAAAATTTCTTTTTGTTGAGTACATATACCTACAATTAGCCTCATGTTAATCAACAGCAATCATAATATATTATTTCAACAATTTTTAAAAAGACAATTATGAAAATTTTAATGCCTACCATTACTCATACTAAACATTTTAACTAATATTAGTTGAGAAATTATTTTATGAGACATCTCTCACATCACGTGTGGATCTCACATGGTGTGAGAGAGAGATCTCTTAAGATACCTTCTGTTAATCACGCTAATGCATGCCGCCTGCTTAATTATGCATTGGACAGTGAGAGTGGGAGATAATGCCAGACAAGGATGAATCCAAATGGCTAATATCCCTTGGCATCTTTGAAACTGTGAATAGGGAATCGCATTTATTTTCCTTATCTACAGTTATTTAAAGTTTAATTTTGTTAGATACAATTTAATTTTAAAGTGTATTGTTTCGCACTTTCGCTGGAATAGTGTTTAAAACTTATTTCTCTGGTTCGATTATCTCAAATCTATTGCCTTTGATGTATCCAATGCAGACAGTAACAAGGGAAATTATCTCATCCAAGGAGACAAGGAGAAAAAGAAAAACAAACTAGTATCTAGATTAGGTCATCAATATGCTATTTCTCATCCCTATTCCGAAATTTTTTGAGACTGCTTCTAAAGTTCAAGATAAAATACAAGAATTTATACATTTGCGCACATTTGGAACCATTCCAAAAGGTAAGTAATCTACCTCAATCAAGTACTCTTTTCTATATTCTGGAAAACTATAATTATTTCACCTTAGGTTATTACATTACATAGCGAAAACCTTTTTGTATACTGGTCCGAGTAATAGTTACTCAATTCGCCCCAACTTGAGGTTTTTTTTTTTTTTTTTTTTTTTTTTTTTTTTTTTTTATATAATTTTTTTAATTTTAATTTCTTTTAAGATATCTCAATACGAGTCAATCTAATCTATAAAATTTAAAAAGAAAGGTCAATATAAAAAATGTTATTTGCATAACCTTTCTGTTTTTACGTATTATTTTCTTAGATTTATATGTCTACACTAACGCTATACATTTAAATTATGGTGGCTTCACTCTTATAGTGCAATAAACTAACCATAATCGGATGTGGCCACGTCACTTCTATATAACATCTCATGTTATTCCTTTTCCTTACCCGTTGTTAGCTATAGGGCTTAAATTTGGGGCCCAAGCCCAAATTGTATGTAGTGTTGGTCCAATTAGCCCTATACAATGAATTTGTATAGAATGGGCCAAAGACCCCGGTCCTAATGAATTGGACAATGGCTAATATTGGATTAAAGGACAATCAAGCATAAATAAGAGATATTGACGTCAATGGACTTTCAATCCGAGGAGGCCACAATTGTTGTGTATTGACCACGGTCGGATACAAGGATAGTTTATATTGCTACAGTGTTTTCTCTTTGTTTTTCCGATCCCTTCTCATGGGAGTTCTTCCACATTATATAGCTCCTTCTTGATCATCTTGATCCTACACTTCTTGATCATCTTGATCCTACACTTCTTGATCATCTGAATCTCTACTTGAGTGCTCATCCCATCAGATATCCCCTTCAGCCTTTTGTGAGTTGTGGTAGTCAAAATAGCACTGTTCATATGTCCTCTCCACGTTAATGCGGTCAGAAAAGTAGCTGCGGTGCATTTAATGTGGTGGTAGCAGCTTCTCCTTAGATATTTTGAGTTTTTTTCCCTCTCACATGTTCATGGGGCACATTTCAATTGCTAGAGTATATACTTGGAATATATTCACCGTGTCCGAGGAGTAATTCCTCCTCGGATCTCCTTCCCTTCATCTCCCGCTTATGAGACTTTTATTGGGAATCATTTAATAGTTATTTCCTCCTCCTCAGACTTGTTAGTGTCCTCAGACAAGGCCCAAGGCCCAATACATTATTTTGGGCCCTAGTCCCTACAATAGCCCCTCAAAATTCCAATTTTTCCCTCCTATCCAAGGAGAAAAAGTGGGATTTTGATTTTTAAGAGATAAGATCAACTAATTTTTGATTCACATGTGTGGGAGTGTGGTTTTATATGCTTCATGATTGTTTCTGACGCTTCGTAGTCTACGAGGCACTATTAATTACTCCAGGTGGCTTTGTGTCCCCCGCATCCAACGGCGAAACGCAAATCCAATGGCTGACGTATCTTCTAGTATTTTGAGCGGGAGTACTCCCTTCCATTTTCTCCTTCTATATAAAGCCTTGAAGGAATCCCTTTTTCCTCTCTTTTTTACGAATCTTCAAGAACTTCAGAGAACTCCAACGCCCAGTCTTCATAAAACGCACCAAACTCTTGAGTTTCCGTAGTCATTTCCTATAAGAAGTGTTCTTTCGAAAAAATCTCTGAAAGTTTCAGAGATTGTCATACGAATGCCCGTAAGTTTTCATTTCTTTATATTACCCTTTTTTCCTCTCGGCCTTTCTCCTCGGCCTCTTAGTTTATCTAGATGGGTAGATTCAAGCATTTAGTAGGCACACCGGCCGGTATGGAGGGTTTTAGGGCTAGGTACCGTATTCCACAGGGGGTGGTTTTAGAATATTGCCCTCCGGAACGAGTACTGACTAATAAAGATGTGGATCAAGTCGTCATTCCCATGATTGCTTTAATAGAGGGAGGAATGACGCTTCCCATAGGTAGGATAACCAGAGACTACTTGCTTAACCATAGATTAACCCTCTACCAATGCGCCCCCAACTTATTTAGGGTCTTGGACTGTGTAGATGCCCTGAACGAGCAGATGGGCTTAGGGCTCACGTGGCACGATGTGGTTCACATGTATGAGTGCCACAAGCTTGCTAGTGCAGGTTACTACCTCGAATCCTGGTCTAAGGTCGTCAGGCTAATATCCTGTCTCCCCAAGTCCAATAAGGGTATGAAGGATGACTACCTAATTGCCTCAAGGGAATGGAGCAATAATCTTCATTGTCCAACTTGAGCAGGAGATCCAGGTGTGGTACCTTTAGGATCAGTCCCTTTGGAAGGGGACTTAGGCTTTTAGCTTTATTCTTTTTACTTGACACTTCATCTTCTTTTGGTAGAAAATATTATTTTGGCGATCTAACCATGATTTCCTTCTCGACTTAGCCATACCAAAGTC
Source organism: Quercus rubra (assembly GCA_035136125.1). Taxonomy (NCBI): domain Eukaryota; kingdom Viridiplantae; phylum Streptophyta; class Magnoliopsida; order Fagales; family Fagaceae; genus Quercus; species Quercus rubra. The sequence goes on from CM068732.1 coordinate 5,360,119, forward strand.
CAAGCTCTTAATTACCTTTTGAGGTTGAAAATTTTTGAGAGCGAGGACGAACAACTGCGAACCGCTCATCTGATCTTGGATTACGAGCCTCTGTCTCGTACCTTCCAGGACATAGGCCAAGCGATAAGGGCCAGGAGTTCAAGGTTGGCTCGAATCGACGCCTCTAAGCTAGGATTTTTGGCTCGAAGGGATCTTCCCTCAGTTTCCTTGCCAATTCCACAAATCCTTCCACTAGCTGCATAACCACCTCCATAAAACCTTGTCGAAGTAGAAGCATTTCCTGAAGAGGAGATTACCTCATCTTGCCTTTCATTAGAGGAGGAGATAGACGAATTCTGTTTCGAAGAAATCAATCCAAAGGCTCCTTTAATTAACCTTTTGGATGCCGTGGGTGAGTCAAATAGGAATTTCGACGTTCGCATCCCCGTTTTAGTGATTGCCTACCCGGATAACTCCTCCGACGAAGGGGAAGATGACATGGCCTTGAACAAAGGCAATAAGAGCCTAAGGGAGCTTATGGCTACCAGGGGCAAGGGGTTAACCTCGAAGGCACCTCCCAAGTCCCAAGATCCCTCCAATCTTCCTCTTCCCCCTTCACAAGTCCCCACCGACCTCGGCCTAAAGCCTAACCCCGACCTGAAGAAGAAAAGGCCAACTGAGTCGTTCAAGGAAGGCGAGGTGGGTCCTTGGTAAGGGACAAAGCACCAAAAGGTGGTCCAGGAGCCTCGAGACAAAAGGTCCCAGTCCGTGAGGAGCAGGACAGAGCTAAAGTGCGCATGGCACCACGTACTTGGAGCCCTCGGCTTGAGGTGGATGGGGCACCAATTCCCTGGAATGCCTCTGTTTTAGAATACTAGAGGGGCCGAGCAGGATACATAGCTAAAGCCCTAGAGCATCCCATGCTCCTTCCCAGGGACATGGAAGCTTACAGGCGTTTCTTGTAAAATGACCTCTTCCTGTCCTTGAAGAGGGACCTTGTGATGGTAAGGCAGCTTATCCCTTTACAAACATAAATGATGTATCGTATTTTGTCTTAACTCATGCTGTTTTGTGACCTTTGAGTAGATTACTCAGCAAATTTTTGTGGTCGAGGAATGGTATCGTGATGCTCGCAAGCGAGCCAATGCTAAAGCCCTCTCTGATGTCAAGACTAAGAAAACACTAGGGGCTATCAAGTAGGAGCAATACGGGCTAACTAAGAGGATGAAGGAGGCACAATCAGCTTGTTTAAGCATCGAGGCCGGCTTGAAAAACGTGGAGAAGCAAGCTGAGGATTAGCGCCAGAAGCTGTATGTGACTGGGATCAATCTAGCCACAGAGAAACAAACGGTCTTAGATGTCAAGACCGCATTGCAGAAGGCCAAGGAGGAGGTCTAGCTTGCCAATCCAAGTATTAGACAAAACCAAGGTCTTGCATGACTCCTCGAACAACAAACCTTGGGGAAACTAATAACTTATGGCAACTATCTATATACTAAATAGAACCTAAGTCCAACGTGACTCCTCGAACCATAGGCTTAGAGGAAATTAACCATCTCTGATGACTTCTCAAATAACAAAAGGATCTTAAAATGGGTCAGGTCTTTCGAACCACATGTGGGGATGAAACTATGCATTTTGTGATCTTAAAATGCATATATGTAGAGGTTTAGCCGAGGTCGAGAAGAGAGTTGCATACCAACTCGGTGTGGAGGAAACGCAAGTAAGGCTTACTGAGGAGCTATCAGAGGTATGCAGGGACTACTGCAGCATGACATGGGACAAGGCCCTTAGCGTTGCAGGTGTCCCTGCAAACTCTGTTTGGAGGTTGCCTGGAAGCATCTTCTATCCCCCAGAGATTCAGGAAGTCCCTGCTAATTCCCCAAAATCTTCTGAGCAACCTATGGCTATCCCAGATGCTATTCCTTTAACTGAAACTATGAAGAGGTCTAGCCAAGCTGGCAATCAAGGCAAGGGAGCCGAGGGGGAGAAGGGTAAAGGCAAGGTCAAAGGGAAGAAATTCTCTGCCAAGTCAAAGGATGCCACCCAAGAGAAGCCAACAAAGGCCGAGAATCAGGGAGCTGACCCCCAGGCCAAGGATGTTCCTTCTTCTCAGCCAAGCTAAAACGAAGACCCTTATGTTGAAGCTTAGCCCCTAGGGTTTCTTTTGTAATACCATTTGTAGTAGAAGTGTATTTATTTTTATTTTATTTTTATTTAAAGACATCATGTTCATGCGTAATGTACTATCTTTATTACCCAATGAAAATGCTCTTCCTTTCATCTTTTATTCTTTTGCCTTATGTGATTTGAATTTTATTGCATAGCTCTGAGTTGATGTAATTGTGCCTTCAATTAGAGTTTACAATAATATTTTGTTTGCTAATCTGACTAAGTGTCAAGAGTAAAGTTGTGAATTGAATCTTAGGTAATGAAGACTGGCATGCATACACTTATATCATGTGGTTCTTCAAGGTTTGTGGTCCGAGGAGCCATGCAAGACCTTGGTTCTGTCTAATACTTGGATAGTTACCATAAGTTATTAGTTTCCCCAAGGTTTGTGGTCCGAGGAGCCATGCAAGACCTTGGTTCTATGTAATACTTGGATAGTTGTCATAAGTTAGTAGTTTCCCTAAGGTTTGTGGTCCGAGGAGCCATGCAAGACTTTGATTCTGTTTAATACTTGGATATTTGTCATAAGTTATTAGTTTTCCTAAGGTTTATGGTCTGAGGAGCCATGCAAGATCTTGGTTCTGTGTAATACTTGGATAGTTACGAACCGCATGACACGCAATTATAATAAATCAGAGTGCAAATAAAACTGCTTTCATTAATAATAATACCTTCTTAGGTTATTTACATTTCATGGGCGGAGTACAGCTTTCTCCTCTAAGTCTTCTAAATAATATGCAGCTATTCCTACTACTGAAGTGATGTGATATGAACTTTCCTAGTTGGGCCCCAGCTTTCCCTAAGACGGGTTCTTGGCGCTGCCCAAAACGTTTCTCAACACCAAGTCTCCTGGTGCTAATGGTCGTAGCCTCACATTGGCATCATACCCTTACTTGAGCTTCTGATGGTAATAGGCTAGTTGGATCATCGTATTTTCTCTTTTTTCTTCAATTAAATCCAAACTCTTTCCTAGCAGTTCGTCATTGTTACTCGAAGTGAAGGTACTCATTCTTAGAGTTAGGAAGCTAGTCTCTAGGGGGATAACAGCCTCGGCCCCATAAGTCCTGGAAAAGGGAATCTCTCCTGTTGATCGATGTGGTATAGTCTGATATGTCCATAGGACGTGTGGTAGTTCTTCCACCCATCTTCCCTTCGCATCATCCAATCTCTTTTTCAGCCCATTGACTATGACCTTATTAACAGCCTTGGCCTGTCCATTTCCTTAGAGGTAAGTCGGAGTGAAATACCTATTTATAATTCCCAGGTCACAACAATATCTCATGAAGGCCTTACTATCAAATTGAAGGCCGTTATCCAAGATGAGGGTATGAGGGACCCCAAATCGAGTAACGATGTTCTTCCAGATAAATGTCTTAGCATCCACATCCCTGATGTTGGCCAATGGCTCGGCTTCGTCCCATTTGGTGAAATAGTCTGTGCCGACCAATAGGTATCTCTTATTTCCTGTCGCTTTAGGGAAATGGCCTACAATACCCAAACCCCACTGAGTAAACGGCCAAGGACTGGAGAGAGGATTGAAGACCCCTCCCGGTTGGTGGATGTTTAGAGTAAACCTTTGGCATTGATCACACTTCTTAACATACTCTTGAGCTTCCTTTTGCATACCCGGCCACCAATACCCTTGAGTGATGGCTCTATGGGACAGAGATCTTGCTCCTGTGTGACTCCCATAAATTCCCTCATGCAACTCCTCGAGTAGTAATTCTGATACTTTAGGATGTATACATAGCAAATACGGCCTAGAATAGGAACGTTTGTACAACTTGTGATCCTTGGACAGCTAGAACCGAGGGACTTTCTTCGTATTTTCTCAGCTTCTGATTTCTCTTCAGGTAGTGTATCATCTTTAAGAAAGCTTACTATAGGATCCATCTAGCTCAGACCTACTCTGACATGATGGATTCGAACCATGTCCTTCTTGACTACATTTGCCTTGTACAAGTCCTCGACAAGGATGACTCAAGGTAAACCCTACATCGAGGAAGTGGCAAAAGTGGCCAATGAATCTACATGCGTGTTTCCACCCCTAAAGACGTGTGACAAGTCAAAGAATTCAAAATTCGATTGCAAGTGCCTGACTTGACTTAAGTACTCCTGCATTCTCACATTTCTGGCTTCTAGCTCACCCTTCACTTAGCCTACAACCAATCTCGAGTCTGAGAACACTTCCACTGCCTTTCCCCCCATTTTCTATACCATTTCCATTCCTTGCAATAAAACCTCATATTCAGCTTCATTGTTTGTGGCCGAGAACCCTAGTCTCAATGATTTCTCTATGGTAATCTTCTTAGGGGATATTAGAACTAGCCCTACCCCAGATCCCATTTGGTTTGCTGCGCCATCAATGTACACTTTCCAGCATAAGGGTTCTTGCACGGAGATTGTGCCAACCAATTTTCTATCCATGTTTTGCTTCTTTGCCATTATTTCTATCGGGGATTCGGCAAATTTGACCATTAAATCAGGGAGGACCGGGCCCTTGACGAAGCTCTGAGTCATGTATTTGATATCGAAAGCCTCTAGAACTATACTCCACATGACAATTCTTCCTGTGTAATCGGCACTTTTGAGTACGGACTTAAGTGGAAGCTGAGTTAGAACAACAATTGTGTGCGCTTGGAAGTAATGAGGGAGTTTTCGCATGGCATGCACTACCGCCAAAATCACCTTTTCCAATGGTAAATAACGCACCTCGGCCTCATAAAATGATTTACTCACATAATAGACTGGCTGTTGTATGCCACCATCAATTCGTATCAACACCAAGCTTACAGCATGGGGAGCCACCGCAATGTAGGTGAACAAGACCTCGTCGACCTCAGGGCTGGATATGATGGCCGGCCGTGATAGGTATTCCTTAATTTGCTGGAAGGCCAAAGCGCAGTCCTCGGACCATTTGAATCCTTTCCATTTGTTCATCAAGAGGTAAAAAGGTCGGCACCTATCAGCAGATCTAGAAATAAACCGATTCAAGGCTACGATCATTTTAGTGAGTTTTTGGACTTCTTTGGGGTTTCGAGGAGGTTGCAGATTGTGAATTGTTTTGATCTGATCTGGGCTCACCTCAATTTATGGCCCAAAAATTTGCCGAACTCAACACCAAATGAGCACTTAGAGGCATTAAGACGCAGTTTGTGTTTCCTTAAGATGTCAAAAATGACTCTGAGGTCTCTCATATGCTTGGACACCACTTTACTTTTCACCACTATGTCGTTGTTGTATACTTCAATACTCTTGCCCAACTATGGCTCAAACATTCTCGTCATCATTCTTTGGTAGGTAGACCCCACATTCTTCAAACCAAAGGGCATCACTTTATAATGGTAATTTCCAATAGGAGTCACGAATGCTGTTTTTTCTTGATCACCTAGGGCTAGTGGTATTTGATGATAGCCTTGAAAGGCATCTAAGAAGCTCATCCGAGGATGGCCTACATTTACATCCACTAATTGGTCTATCCAAGGCATTGGGAACGGGTCTTGTAGACACGCCTTATTCAAGTCTGTGAAGTCCACACAAACTCTCCACTTCCCACTCTTCTTCTTTACCACTACAGTATTGGCCAGCCACTCGGGATAGAAAAGTTCCTTGATAGCCCTTGCTTTTTTGAGCTTCATCACTTCGTCCCTAATTGCGTTGGTATGCTCTTTTGACGGGCACCGGGGTGGTTGCTTCTTGGGAGTAACGGATGGGTTAACGTTTAGGTGGTGGCAGATGAAGCTCGGATCAACCCCTGGGGCCTCGTAGGCGTCCCACGCAAACACATCCACATTTTCTCTAATAAAACCAATAAACTCTTCTTTCTCTTGGGGAGGTAGTTCTGAGCCGACTTGAAAGAGCTTTTCCGGATTAGTGCCAACGGCTACCTTTTCTAGATTTTCACATTTTGTCTCCTCAGCTGATTCGTTACCGAGCAATGCCGAGATGGATGATTGCTATAAGCCCCTTCCAGTAGATGCCGAGGGCTCAGCATTAGGTTGGCGTGAGATGGCAGCCACCATGCACTATCTGGCCATGGTCTGATTCCCCACAATCTCTTTGACCTGGCCCTTCGACGGGTATTTCACCTTCTGGTGTAGTGTAGAAGAGACAACCCCTAAGGCATGAACCTAAGGTCTGGCTACAATAGTTGTGTAAGGTGAATAGGAGTTAACTATAATGAAATCCACCTCCACCACGTTTGAACCGGACTGTATGGGCAATCTGATCTGGCCCCTTGGAGTAACAGTCTTCCCCTCGAAACTTATCAAAGGGGAATCGTACGCCATTAGGTCTTCGGGTTTTAAATTCAGCCCCCTGTATAGGTCGGGGTACATTACTTCTATAGCACTGCCTTGATCTACCAATACTCTCTTCACATCAAATCCCACAATCCTGAGTGTAACTACCAGAGCATCGTTGTGGGGTTGGATGGTTCCGGCTTTATCTTCGTCTGAGAATCCCAACACAGGTGAGGCTCCCTTCTTGGCCTTTTTGGACTCTCAATCGTTATCCTTGGTGAAGAGCCAAGCCACAGATAGTACTCTGGAATGATAAGAGCCGGTCCTTCCCGGAGCAGCAAGGATGACATTTATTGTGCCCATTGGAGGTCTTAAAGACGTGTCTCTCTAGGGCTCCTAGTTTGCCTGGCCTTGATGACCACTGGAAGGATGCAAAAGGTGCTTCAGTTTCCCTTCTCGAACTAGCTGATCCAGGTGGTTCCAAAGGTTCCTGCAGTCTTCTGTAGTACGTCCATGGTCCTGGTGGTACTGACAATACAGACTCCAATTGCGCTTCATGGAGTCTCCAGCCATCTTATTCGGCCACTTGAAGAATGGCTTATTCTTGACTTTTTCCAAAACCTGATGTATTGGTTCTCTAAAAACGGCGTTAATCGTTTGCATGTTGGTTGATCCTGATTGCCCTACGAAATCTCTCTTCGGATGGTTATTGTTGTATCGGTCCAACCTAAAGTCACTCCTCTTTTGAGGGATGACCTTATCCTTTCCTTTCCCTTGCAACTGGTCGTCTTCCACTCTTTTGTATTTGTCAATCTGGTCCATAAGTTGATGTATGCTGGTGATAGACCTGCCAATCAAGGATTTCCTCAAGCCGTGCTCGGTCAGGAGACTGCTTTTAAAGGTGTTAATGGCAATGTCATCAAAGTTGCCATCCATCTCGTTATACATTTCCCAATATTCGTCCGAGTATGCTTTTAGAGTTTCTCCCTCATGCATGGATAATGACAACAACGAGCTCAGAGGCCGAAGAACCCTGCTGTTCGTAATGAAGCGAGAGCCAAAGGCTTGGGTGAGCTGCTTATAGGAATCTATGGAGGTCGTCTTCAAACTGTTGAATCACCTTATTGCCACAGGTCCTAAACTGGACAGGAAAACTTTGCACATCAAAGCTTCATTCTGGGAGTGGATAGCCATTCTTTGATTAAACTGGCTCACATGTTCTATGGGGTCTGTTTGACCATTATAAATGGTGAACGTAGGCTGATGGAACCGCCGAGGTAGCCTAGCCTATTCTATCCTACGAGTGAAGGGTGACTTAGAGATTTGATCCAGAGCCTTACTCATGGCATCATTACCTAGGCCCTTACTGGATGGGCTCTTGTGTTTTTGTCTATGACAGTGCTTGTCTTCATAAGAGAATGTCTCGCTTAAAGGAGTTCTTGATCTCTGCCTATAAATTTTGTCCTCTTCATCATTAGAGGATATGCCAGAGCTGGGAGAAGACCACCTCCGCTATGCACGGCGCAGTTTCTTTTTCAAGTCTTCTATCTCCTACTACATGGCTTGGTTGTTGTTCCGTCTCTAGGATACACGACTGCCCACTTGGGAGTGGCTTTTGCTCGTCTAGCTGATATGCATACTCCCTTCTCAATTCCTTTCATTTTCCTGATTTCGCTCATGTTCGGGGCTAGGAAAATTACCCTGTCGTTGGGATCCTATGGGTTCTATCCGTTGCAGACTTGCTTGGTGTGGGTTTTCTTGATGTAGACCTGATCCTTCCATGGCCAACTATTGTACTCATTAACACCCAAGTTCTTTCCCACAGATGGCGCCAATTGTAGAGCTTAAATTTGGGGCCCAAGCCCAAATTGTGTGGAGTAAGCCCAAATTGTGTGGAGTGTTAGTCCAATTAGTCCTATATAATGAATTTGTAGAGAATGGGTCAAAGAACTCGGTTCTAATGAATTGGACAATGGCCAATATTGGATTAAAGGATAATCAAGCATAAATAAGAGATATTGACGTCAATGGACTTTCAGTCCGAGGAGGCCACAATTGTTGTGTATTGACCACAGTCGAATACAAGGATAGTTTATATTGCTATAGTGTTTTCTCTTTGTTTTTCCAATCCCTTTCTCATGGGAGTTCTTCCAAATTATATAGCTCCTTCTTGATCATCTTGATCCTACACTTGTTGATCATTTGAATCCCTACTTGAGTGCATATCCCATCAGACACTCCCTTTAGCCTTTTGTGAGTTGTGGTAGCCAAGGTAGCACTGTGCAGAGGTCTTCACTACATTAATGCGGCCAGAAAAATGCGGCTAGAAAAGTAGCTGCAGTGCATTTAATGTGGTGGTAGTAGCTTTTCCTTAAATATTTTGAGTTTCTTTACCTCTCACATGTTCATGGGGCACATTTCAATTACTAGAGTATATACTTGGAATATATTCGCGTGTCCGAGGAGTAATTTCTCCTCGGATCTCCTTCCCTTCATCTCCCACTTATGAGACTTTTACTAGGAATCATTTAATAGTTATTTCCTCCTCCTCGGACTTGTTAGTGTCCTCGGACAAGGCCCAAGGCCCAATACATTATTTTGGGCCCTAGTCCCTACACTAACCATGCTATAAACTCTTTTTATGGTGGATTAAGAAATGCACTTTTGGTATATAAAAAAAAAAAAAAATGCACTTTTTCTTTCTCAATGCTCATAAAGCCATAAGTCATAAGTGAATTTTATTTATTTAATTTATGAACAAGTCATAAGTGAATATTTTACTAATATGGATTTTATCACTTTCACCAATGATCATTTAAATTTTTGACCATATCGATATCCAGTAATTTTACAACATTGCTTTGTAATGATCTTCATTTGGATTACAAAATCCTAAAAATCTTTGTGAAGTCCATAACTCCATGTATGCATCGTACAATGCATGACACACCATACTTTAAGTGAGCGTTTGGGTTCAGTGTTTTTTTTGTCCCACACATTTCAGCTTTAGGGGACAAAGTGCACTGTTCACATACTGTTTCACGAAACCCACAACCACTTTATTCAGAAAAAAAAATATTAAAAATGGGTCCCACGACACTATTCACACATTTAAAAATTATTTTACATATTTTTATGTAATTGGAAAATCTTTTGACAAAACGAACTTTACTTGTATTTGGATAAATCTAAGTAGGTTCATGATGATAATTACAAGTGGTTACATTAAAGACATGAAGATTACTCAAGAACTATTCAAGAAAAGTGCAATATGTAGGTTTCGATACCTCCTTAATAGAAGTTTGATTTGTTGAGATTCATTAAATCTCGACACATGTCTCGATCTATCGAGTTTACGGGATTCAAACTATAGTCAGCAACATTTTTATTCTAAAAGACTATTTGTTTATGGGTTTGTATAATCCTTATTGGACTAGGAAAGCCCAAGGTTTGTGTATAATTATTTGGAATAGGAGAGCCCATTGAGCTCCTATTTAAACAAAGAGGTGGAAAAAGAAAAACCTAACCCTAGAGAGCTTCATAAGGTTTTCTTTTTGAAACCCTAGCCTCCTCCTACAGAAGAAAGAGTTCTTGCTGTATTTCTTGTACGCCTTTGGGTTTTGTAACCAAGCAAAGTCTCTCACACCATCACTGAAAATCTTATTGGTGTTTCTATGTGAAGCTATTGCAAATCAACTACATCAATTAAAGGGTTGTTGTGGAGTTAGTCACATACTGGGATTCGTGCATCATTAGTTAGTCACCAACAGGGATTCGTGCATTGAACGGAAAGATTGCCGCTACAATACAAGTCCAATTAGGTATTGGGGTAAGAATTTAATTGTAGGTTGGTATTTCGGGATAGGTCAAAGGGTTTGGTAAGATTCGTTATACTTGTAACCGCTTGTAATTGATAATAGTGGATTCTTGGGAGTGATGATCCTAAAATCACTCGGTGGGGTTTTGCCACGGTGGTTTTCCCCATTTGTAAACAAATTACCTGTCAAATTTATTTTCTACTTCATTTAGATAATTTGGTGATTTGTTTGTGCTGCCACGCTATTGCATGAAATTTGATCTAATTAATTAACTTGGATAATTAATTAATTAATTGCAATGGGTCAATTTATTTTAACCCAACATTTTTGCTTCCTAAGTAGCTTGTTTTTTCCTCTGTCAATAGAGAAGAAGGACGAACTGATTGATAGCTAAGCCATACTTGGTCTAGCCAGATTTAACTGATTGGAGGTCTTTAGAATTTGAAAGGAAAAGGCTTTAAAGCTAACTTTTGCAAGTTGGTAAGGGTACGATTGGAGTGAGAGGAATGTTGTCAGTATGAGGAAAGCTTTATCTAGATCATTACAATTTACATGGGAGGCTGCGTGTGTTTTTAGCCTTGTTGCTTCGCCTTTGTTATGTGTGCTTGTGTGCATTTTATATTTATTTTTTTGGTGTTGTCGTTGGTTCATCAAAAAAAGATATCAAAATATGTCTTACCACTTTTGAATCTTTGACTGAATAAGTTCAGGGACACAATTTTAGAGAAATGCTATATTGTTTCTTTTTCAACACTTTCACAATAAATTTTAGGTGGTAGGAAACTTACTTTTACGGGAAAAGAAAAGTATTTTCAGTGGTGGGTTCATATTAAATCAATAACAACCTGTCACCTAATATTTGTTATGAAAGTATTGTGTATAGTCTATATTTTTAGGTTGGAAACCATGAACAAATTATAACCTTTTGAACTTAGTTTGTTTGGTTGTTTAGTATAGAAATATTCAGTTAAACAAGACAAATGGAGTTTAGCATAGTTGAAGACTCAAGAAATCAGAAAAAGCATGTGCATTTTCGTTTCACTTATCTCGACCGATCGAGATGCACATCTTGGTCAATCGAGTTTTGTGCCAGATTTCAAATTCTACTTTTTTCTCAGCCGTTTGATTTAGGGTTTTGATGGATCTTAAGTATATATAGATACAAATCCTAGAGCACGTTTTTACATATTCAAGAGGGGAGTGTTATGTACGCATCTGGAGATTTTCCATACCCTTTTAGAGCTACAGCTGGAGACCTTGTTCAAACAACAAATCCAGTTATAAAGTAAAGTTGCCGCATTCAGTCAACCACAGTTGTTGATCTAAATTTTTGAGTGGAGATCTCAAAGTCACAAATTGGAGAGTTTGTGTTGCTAATCCAAATCTTTGAATGGAGATTTCAGAGTTACAATAAGGAGAGTTTGTATGCAACAGTTTCATAGTAGAAGAGTTAGTGGATATGGAGCTACGTGTGGTCACGCCAATAAGTACTACATGAGGTAGCAGTAGAATTAGGGTAATTTGTTGTATAAACTTCGATTCTATTAGTGAAATGTTGCCTTGAAGGTTTTTTAAGTTAAATCCTCCCTAGGTTTTTTACTTTGAAACCACAATTTCAAATTTTATTTGAAATGTTGCCTTAGTGTTCATGTGATTTGTGCTTGTTTGATGATTAATTGAATCAGATCGATTGCATAATCAATTTAATTAATTATTTGGCTAAGAGTTGATTACATTTAAGACAACTGAGGTCTAAAATCCTAACATATTGTGAAATTCTACACTCTTGATAGGCCACATTTATTCTGATCATATGTCTAATTTCTATCAAACCTCATTAGAGTAATTATTTTTTAATATTTTAATGAAAGTGATTTAACGTCTGAGTGACCTAAATGAGCCTAGTTAACTTGTTCTTTTTGGCAATTTGGGAACCTGTTTGTTTGTTTAGACCCCATAACGTAGATTGTTTAACCTAATATATTAGCCAAATGATTACTAAGGTTAATTATGAGATCTAGGTTAAACAAAGAGAAATCATATCATGCAGTGTGGAAAAATAAATAAGACAACGATATGATTACCCAGGGAAATCAATGAAAAGAACCATTTCAACGTAAAAACTTAGGGAGGATTTGACCTAACTATTCTCAAGATAAATCAAATCCACTATAAGAGAATTGAAGTTTTTACAAAAGATCTAACCCTAAATCTATTGCTATCTTCAGTAGTAACTTATTGACACGATCACATGCAAGTTTCGAATCCACGGATTCCTTCTCTCTTGGATTTGCAAAGCACAAACTCCCACGTTTATGACTTTGAGATTCCACTCAAAGGTTTTAGATTACAGCTTGTTGATCTTGTAGCAACTAGATTCCACTAGCACTTTATTGTAGATCTTGTTCTGGTAGACACTTGTAGAGTTAGGAGGTACAAAATCTCTCAGACCTTATAGGAGTAACTCACAAGTCTTCCAAGAGTCTACAAAATGTAGTTAAGGTTTTCCTTTATACTTAGAAGTGTTGGATTGAAACCTTAAACGTTTTCGCGGGCTTGGGCCGAATTTAAAATTTTGCAGAAATTATTTTCTGCATTTTCGATTGGTCAAGCTTGATCTTTCAATCGATCAAGCTTCACAGAAAATGACTCTTTTTTCTACAGCTTAAATATTCTTAAGACTTGACTTGCAACACTTTGAGCAATGTCTAACACCTATCCTAGACATGTTTTTGTTCTCGATTTGCCAACATAAACCAACTGAGACTTTAAACATTTAATCCTAAATCTTTAGAACCTAACAGAACCATTTATAATATATGTGCTTGTTTATATATATCTATACATATACCTATACAAATATCAAAGACATTTGACTTTTAGTTGACTATATTAAATTTTTTCTTATAAACTTTTGAGACTTCACAATTTTACACATTATTATTTCAATACATATATAATTGAAATTGAAATTTATTCTATATTTAAATATTTTTTATAGGATTCTATATTAAAATCCTTCATTAAAATCATAGCACATTATATTTTCTTTAAATTATAAATATATAGTTTTATATATAAACCTAATTATGATAAATGCTTAATTATTTTCATATAAAAATTAAGCATAATAATACTTATTAATTGTTATCATAACTATCAAATTTTTATATTTAGAAAAAATATGAAAGTGAGAAAAAATTATATCATGTATAAATTTTGTGTGCATTTTATTGTTAGGTGTACTAGAACTTTTATCATCTAGAACTCACAAATTGATGTGTTACCAGCAATTAAAATAAATTTTAAACATTCACTTATCAGGTGGTTAATGTTTACCAATTATATACATTGTCATATTAGTTTGTAAATATTACATCATTTTTTTTTTTTTGAAAGTAAATATGACATAATAGTTCAAATTTGTATAAGAATAAATTCACAGTTTTCACACATAACCTTGCATTAAAATTAGTTATTGCTGCAAAATGGGCCATGGAAACCCACTTAAGGCTTGGCCATAACGATTAACGAAAACATATGAATTTTCACTAATTATAAAATATTATGTCAAATATTCCCTTATAACTTATGGAGGAAGAGATTTCACTGAAAATCACAACTATTGAAGAATGAAGATGATGATTGATCTGTGTTGCCTTGGCTAGTTAGCTTAGACCATTATTGGTCTTTTTTTATAGACTTTATGGTATTATGTATCTAGTCCAAAGTTGCAATTGAGTTTTGTTTGTTTGTTTGTTTGTTTTTTTTTTTTTTGACAAGGTTGTTTATGTGTTTGTTGTTATTTGGATTTAATGGTATTATGCATGTTATTTGATTTGGACTTTATATTATGATTCATGTATTATATTTCGACTTTAATTAATGAATTTTGTATTGAATTTTGATGTATTTGTAGACGTGGACTAATTTATGGTACTAGTAGATGAGTTTTTCGGTCGGTGATTGTGTGAATATTAATTGGAAAAGGTGTTTTGTTTTTTTTTTTTTTTTCATCTAGTAGATAAAATTTTGATGCTATGCAATGGATTGTGAATATTTATGGAATGAGTTTTGTAGTATATTTATACTTGTATTAGACCATTTAAGGTTATATTTTAAAGTCCAAAATCTAATAATTTGTTCCAAATTGGTTAATTTTAATATTTGAGGAAAAAAAAAAAAAAACAAAAAGACCCAAAACTGATTGGAAAAAATCCCAAAAATGAAGCCCAAATTTGGTTCCAAGTTTGATATTTGGATGAGTGTGTGTGTGGCGAGGGGTGTTGTTTCAGAAGTCCCTTTTTTTAGGGGGCCAGTGGGGGTTGATTTATTTCGGTTATTTTTGGTGCATTTAATTATCATTACCCAAATGTTATTTCTTTGTTTAGTCGCTAGAGTGGGGTGTTGTTAAGTGAGAGGGTATGGATTTGGATAAGAAATGGGTGGATGAGGGGTGTTGTTTCAGAAGTCCTTTTTTAGGTTGGGCTGGGGGGGAAGGGGGGGGGGGGTGTAGGGGTTTATTTTGGCTATTTTTGGTGCATTTAATTATCCTTACCCAAATGTTATTTTCTCTATTTGGGTTAAGGGTTTGGATAAGAAATGTGTGGTGAGAGGTGTTGTTTTAGAAGTCATTTTTTGGCTGTTTTTGGTGCATTTAATTATCATTACCCAAATGTTATTTTCTTTGTTTAGTCGCTGGGGTGGGGTGTTGTTAAGTGAGAGGGTATGAATTTGGATAAGAAATGGGTGGGTGAGGGGTGTTGTTTCAGAAGTCCTTTTTTAGGTGGGGGTGGAGGGGCCGGGGGTTTATTTTGGCTATTTTTGGTGCATTTAATTATCCTTACCCAAATGTTATTTTCTCTATTTGGGTTAAGGGTTTGGATAAGAAATGTGTGGTGAGAGGTGTTGTTTTAGAAGTCCTTTTTTGGTTGTTTATGGTGCATTTAATTATCATTACCCAAATGTTATTTTCTTTGTTTAGTCGCTGGGGTGGGGTGTTGTTAAGTGAGAGGGTATGGATTTGGATAAGAAATGGGTGGGTGAGGGGTGTTGTTTCAGAAGTCCTTTTTTAGGTGGGGGAGGGGTGGGGGGGGGGGGGGGGGGCGCTATTTTTGGTGCATTTAATTATCCTTACCCAAATGTTATTTTCTCTATTTGGGTTAAGGGTTTGGATAAGAAATGTGTGGTGAAGGGTGTTGTTTTAGAAGTCCTTTTTTTTGGGGGGGGGGGGGGGTTGGGTTTAATTTTGGCTGTTTTTGGTGCATTTAATTATCCTTACCCAAATCTTATTTTCTCTATTTGGATTGAGGGTTTGGGTAAGAAATGTGTCGTGGGAGGTGTTGTTTCAAAAGTCCTTTTTTTTTTTTTTGGATTGTGGGGCGGGGGTGGGGGGGGGGGGAGGGTGGCAGTGTGGTTGGTTTATTTTGGCCATTTTTGCTGCATTTAATTATCATTACCCAAATGTTATTTTCTCTATCTTATCGGCTTTTGATTCATAAATGGTTTATTTTGGACTTTTTTTGTTAGGGTTTTTGTTCGGCTTCTAGATTTTACTGATGGCTTTAGTTTTCCTTCTCTTGTTTCACTTTTCAATGATTACATGTATTTTACATTTGTTTATTACATTCATTTAATTACCACTGATTGGTTTACTACATTTGTCGTTTGATATGATTTTTTTTAGTACATCCTTCTACTTGAATTGTAATTTCTGTTTTTCTCTTTTCTTAACAAATTTTTTGGGAAAATTACACTTTATTACCTTAAACTTTACACTTAGTTATGGTGATTCAATAAAATGTTTCTTAAAATAGTTCCTAGACCAATACCCTTAGGATATTTATTAACATTTTCTTATGAACAATTTGCCCTAAGAATACTCATTACCATGATCCTTATGTTGTTAATTTTTTTGATAAGTAGATAAACTAGGGAGTCACTACAAAAAATGAAGGTTATAGTTGCATTTGAAAAACGCAGCTATAGACCCTAAAAACACAGCCATAGGCTATGAGCTGCGTTTCTATAACTGCGTTTTCAAACGCAGCCTATCTTGCACGACAATAGCCCCTTGCGGGGACCTATAGCCGCATTTTTATAAAAGCGGCGTAGGTACCCCTATAGCTGCGTTTTTTAACCCCCTATAGGCTGAGACTTATAGCTACGTTTTGTAAAAAATGCAGCTATAGATCCGCTTTGGGCTGCGTCTAAAACTTGGCTATAGGTATAGTTTTGGCTGCGTTTTAAATACGCGGCTAAAGCCTCCTATAGCTGTGTTTCAAAAACGCAACTATAGGTTTTTTTTTAAACAAAAAAAAATTCTGGGTTTTTTTTTTCCTCGAAAAAATTCAAAATTTAAACAAAAAAAAATTCAAAATTAAACACAATCCCAAAAAGTTCAAAATCAAATGCAAACCCAAAAAATTCAAAATCAAACACAACATACTCACAATACAAACACACCTATAAATTCAAAATCAAGCACAACAAATTGACAATACAAACACAACGTGCTCCAAAATCTAACACCAACCCAAATCTAACACTAAATCCATTCAAGGAACACAAAAGCACAAGCTCAGAAACATAAAAGAATAAGCTCAAGAACACAAACCCATTTAAACATAAGCACAATATCAGCAACACAATAGCACAAGTTCAAGCACAGATCCAAAAAATTCAAAATCAAAACTCTAATCCAAATCAAGACATAGAAACAAATATTGCTAGAATATCCACTTCATTCAAAATTTTCAGCATTTCCTCCATTTTCTTACTAACTAAACATAAAATAACCAAAAAAAAAAAAAAAAACTAGATCTGTAGACAAATCAGTGTGCTTGAGATGAAGAAAAAAAAAAGAAAAGAAGAAGAAGTAGTAGCAAAGAAACAAAGAAAAAATAAATGTTGTGTTGGAGTGAAGAAGGAAGAAAGAAGAAAAAAAAAAAAAAAAAAAGAAGATCCTAGCGTGACTTGCATAAGAAAGGAGCAAAAACGGAAGAAAAAAAGAAAAAAAGAAGCAGCAGCTCCAAAGAAACAAAGAAACAAAAAAGAAAAAAGAAAAAAAAAAAGAAGAAGACTTACACTGGAGTTGTGCTGAAGAAGGAAGAAAGAAAAAAGAAAGAAAGAGAAAAGAAAGAAAAGATGAAAGTGGGGTAGGTGGGAAAGTGGGGATGTAGGTGGGGAAAGTGGGGGGAACGTGGGAAAAGAAAGAAATTTTTTTTTTTTTGGTGTTACATATAGTTGTGTTTTTTGAAAAGCGCAGCTATAGGTCCCCCTTTAAAAAACCGTTTGGTAGGACCTATAGCTGCGTTTTAAAAACGCGACTATAGGTCCCCCTTCAAAAAAATTATTTGGTTGGACCTATAACCGCATTTCAAAAAAACAGCTATAGGTCCCATTTAAAAAAATTTATTCGGCTGGACCTATAGCTGCGTTTTAAAACGCAGCTATAGGTTAGCTATAGCTGCGTTTTTAAGAAACGTAGCTATAGGTCCCCCTTAAAAAATTATTCTACTGGACCTATAGCTGTGTTTTTTAAAAACACGGCTATAGCCAACGTATTGCTACGTTTTAAAATGTAGCTATAGGTCCTCCTTAAAAAAAATTATTTAACTGGACCTATAGCCGCATTTTAAAAACGCAATTATAGGTTAGCTATAGTCGCGTTTTTAAGAAAACGCAGCTATAGATTAAGTCGATAGCCGTGTTTCAAAGAAACGCAGCTATAGAGAAGCTATAGCCGCGTTTTTGTAAACGTGGCTAAAAAAAAAAACGCAGCTATAGCCCGCATTTTTTGTAGTGAGTGGAGGCAGTTGAATGTTGATCCGCACACATTTTTATAGCTGGGACTGGGCTAACATTTCAACAAACTGGAATTAAATTTTTAAAAAGTTTTCAAGGATTAACGGCATTATTGTAAGAAATGAGACTCCACATTTTCCCTTCTTTCCCAACTGCCAAATTGCACCTTTAGTCCTTTTCATCAATGATCTATTAGATCATTGGTTGTGCACTCCCCACAACCATTGTATTCTACCCAAATCGGTGACTCAACGAGGTGGTGGGTGGATCTGAACTGTGAATTAGTGTGGTTGGGCTTTTAATACTCTTATCTGATTGAATTTTGATGAATTTTGATGGTCCTTACACGTATGTTATTTTCACTATGTTTTCATCTTTTAGTTAATATTTGGACTTTTTTGGTTGTGGTTTTTGTTCCGATTCTAGGATTTACTGATGGCTTTGGGTTTACTTTCTATTTTTTTAATTTTCAATGATTGCTTGTTTTTTACATTTGATTATTACATTCATTTAATTACCGTACCGCTGGTGTGCAATTGTCGTTTCATATTTGCTTTCTTCTTCTTGTTTTTTGGATAAGTTGACAACCATGGTGTGCAATTTTGAGACTTTATTGACCTCTTATGGCACTTCCAATTCGTTCAAAATGTGGGTAATGAGATATTGGAATTGGTTTTCACTATTGCATAGAGCATTTGGTTTAACCGAAATTCTGTTTGACAAGGGAGGATTAGACAATCTGCTGTTGTGATTCTGCACAAGGCGAGGATGTTGCTTAAGGAGTTTCAAAAAGCCAACTACCAACCCTCAAAACATATAGTGAAGGATAGTGAACAGTGGACTAACCCGACTCCACCGTGGTACAAGATTAACGTGGATTGCGCAACTTTTCAATCCCAACAGGCTTCGAGTGTAGGGGCCATCATTAGGGACCATGGTGGACTGGTATAGCAGCGGCATTGAGCAAGAAACTGTACTTCTCTCTGGGTTTATTGAAGGTCGAAGCAAAGTTCTGGAGGGGCCGTGGATTGTGCTTGGGACGTTGGTATAAGGGATGCACACTTTAAGTGTAACTAAAATTGGTTGTAGATGCAGTGCTAGGTGTGAGCAGCCCTCAAGTGTCTATCTCAAACATCATCGCAGGTATTTCTTTAGGACTACGCAGATTTTACATGTCAAGCAAACAGGAAATAGGCCAACAAACATTTTGGCTCAGTATGCCAAGGGCATTGATAGTTATGTAATTTGGATAGAAGAAAATCCAAATTTTATTGAGTTTGCTTTGGCTTAAGATGTATTGCTTTTATTTTCTTCTTAATAAAGTTGTAGTCTTTTTTTTTTTTTTTTTGATTGAAAGTTGTAGTCTTTTCATTTAAAAAAAAATGTAATATTAATTGTGGGTCCAAATAAGTAAACTCAATGTATTAGAGGCCTAAGGTGGAAAATTTTATTGGGTATTTTTCATACTCAATATTATTAATTACTATTTATTTAACCGAAAATTCTTAGGTATTCTTGAAGTATGGAGAAGTGATATTCCCTCTTCTCATATTTGTGATGGACCCCACCATGAATGTAAAGAGAGGGAGCACCATTCTCTGTATTCTATAAGTACCTAAGAATTACTCATATTTGACATATATATTGTTGTATTAAATTGTTCTTCTTTTTTGGGATATAAAACTACTAATTAATAAATACCCCAAGGGTATTGGTTTAAGAAATATAAAAGTTGCCAAAAAATTAATTGCTTTATCATATTTCAATAAAAGTAATTAGTAATATTTTGACATTTTTTTTATTTTCCATAAAAGTGATGTTAAAACTTTCTTAAAATGGATTGTTAACCATTGTAATAAAGGTGCTCGTTAACATAACTTTTTTAAAAATAATTCCTAAACTAATGTTTTTAGGATATTTATTAATATTTTCTTATTAACAATTTGTCTTAAGAACACTCGTTAACATTACCCTTATCTAGACAATTTTTTGGATAAGTGGATAAACTAGGGAGTGGAGGCAGTTGAATGTTGATCCACAGACATTTATGGCTGGGCCAAGGCTAACACTTCAACAAACTGGAATTTAATTTTTAGAAAATTTTCAACGCACTTATTAATGGAATTATTGTAATAAATGAGACTCCACATTTTCCATAGGTCTTAAAGGCGCACTGCTTAGGAATTTAATCCCAACTGCCAAATTGCACCTTTATTCCTTTTCCTCAAAGAGCATTGGTTGTGCATTTACTCCCCACAGTCGTTGTATCCCACCCAACTCGGTGGCTTGACGATGTGGTGGGTTGGTGTCAACTGTAAATTAGTGGGGTTGGGCTTTTAATACTCTTATCTGATTGAATTTGATGAATAACATCAGGTAGCAAAACTATATTTGCTCACTAATGTCAGCTATTTAAATGATTTTTACCAATTACAAAAAACAAATACAGTGTGATATGCCTTGCTTGTGTGGGCGTTCATCTTCCTTTAATTATCGACCGTTGAACAGTAGATCATGGCAGGCTAAACAAATTTGCTCTTGGAGGCGGCATGAAGAACCAATGAAGTAGGGAGAAACTGCAAGTCGTCATGAGGGTTTGTATTCTGATGGTGGAAGTGAATTAGGAATTAATGAAGGTTCAAATGTTGAATGTAATTATGCACTCAGGGAAGTTGGTTGATGCTAGTGCTTCTGTAAAAAGGACAGTCAAATATGCTACTCAAATTTGAGCGGCCTATCTCATTGGCTGAACTTCAGAGTTTTGGTGGACCCCATGATGCTCATCAGCGATTCTTGGTTAGGAAACAACAATCATAGCTTGATACATTAGTTGAGTGTGATGGGAAGAGGCATGCTCTTGAAAAAAAATAAAAATAAGGAGGATATTAACCTTTAGTGACTACAATAGAAGGAGAAGCTGCTTGAATGTGATGATCAAATATAATCTTTGACCAGTAATCATAATTTTGGTTGGATAGGCTGTGCTTGTCTTTAAGGAAAGCTTAACTTAGGGTGTTTGGTCGTGGGTTAACATTTTGATGTCCTGGAACAAAACTGAGTCCACTTTTTTATTTTAGTCATGCTAAGTATAGTTTGTCTATGGTTTTGTTTTGTGGAATTTTGCTCCACACGGTGTACAAAATCTTGTTATGTAGTCTTGATTAGCATCAGTGCAAGATTATACTCAATTTTTGTGCAGGAAAGAGCAGGACTAATACAGCTGTTGAGGTTGAAAATGTTAGAAATTAAAATATATCACTTTTGATGATTTCCCCAGTAAGGTAAATACAACATAACTACAAAGGTAAATTCAACTCCAAGGTCCAAAGATGAAGGAAAATTCTAATTCAAAGGAATCTAAATTTTAGTAATTTTTCGATTCTCAAAAAAAAAAGTAATTTTTCAGTATTTAGTTTTTCATTTAGTTATTGCCAATTCAAATACATTGTGTAATAAATTTTAATTTTAAAAAAAATGTTGTACATACCTCAACTTGGAACGATTATTACATTTTACCCATACACACATATAAAAATGACATGATATCATTTTTATTAAACGAATTAAACACATGCATTGCAAGCTTATGTAACACTCAATGGATAATATAGACAATTATTAATGCCAAAATATATATATATATATATATATATATGTGTGTATATATATGTATTTTTTTTTTTTTTCAAATTCTAAAATTTTAAGGTGGAAAATTTAAATTCTCATATTTTAAAAGTATAATTTGCACTACAACCACTAATTTTTTATATTTAGGGGCAGACGCGAGATACCCTCGACATGGCCTGCAAACCCCTTTTTGCCTAATTATTCATCTTTTTATTTTTTGGGGGTCCCCTAGCTTTCTTTTTGGCTTTTTCTTCTCCACCTGCATTTTCACCTCACAGTTCTTTTCATTATCTTCTCCTCCTTCTTCCTTTTATACTCTCATTTCTCCCCCCCAAATCTGCACTCTTCACTCGTCTTCCTTACTTCTTTCCCTTACCTCTTTCATTCTTACGAACCACTCCTCATTCTTACACAACCTCCCAATTCAATCATTGTACCTCAGAATCATACGAGTTTCTTCCTTCACATTTGTTTGTTTTGTTATTAGAAAATCCACGTCTCGCCTTCAGATTATTAGCCCTTTTAAAAAAGTCAAATAAAATAAGTTGTCTTTAGCTAGTTTTTTTTTTTTTTTTTTTTTTCACACTGCTAGACAGATTGATAACAGACTATGGAAGAAGGAAGGCAAAACAGAATGAATCCTGCTGAAGTGTTCCAAGCTACTAATTCCATTGGTGATTCAAGTTTCTTTGAGAAAGATTCCAATAGCTCCATTCTCGAAGCGGAGTAGAACACTGTTCCAACTAGAAAATACGGAATGAAACCTGAAGTGTTCCGAGCTGCTTCCAAGGGTAATTTTGAGGGAGATTCCAATAGTAACCTTCACGAAGTGACACCCGAGGAGAACACTGTTCTTCATGTTGCACTGCAATTCAAACAATTTGATGCTGCAAAAAACATAGTTAATTTAATTCCAATCCTTATTTTAAAAAGAAACTCCAAGGGCAATACTCCGCTACATGTTGCTGCGATGGTTGGAGCTTCGTCATTGGTGAAGATCCTAATACAGAAGGCCAAAGATGAGCGGGATCTTGAAGCAGATGGCCAACAGCTTCTGAGCATGGTGAATCTTGATGGGGACACTGCCTTGCACGTCGCTGTGCGATATGGTAACTTTGATGTTGTGAAAGAACTAATTAATGAGAATGATCCAGCAGAACTGGCTAAGAAGGAAAACAATGCTAGGGAATCTGCACTGTTTCTCGCTGTGGATAGACAAGACTACGACATGGCTTCTTATATCCTAAGAAATGCTCCATACTGCTCCTATGCTGGAAGGCACGGCATGAATGTTTTGCATGCACTTGTCATTCATACAAGTAGTTGTAAGTGCTTCTCCATTCTACTCCTTAAATATTTTGGGTTGCACTTTTCTCTTAGGATGTGGTCTTTTCGAAGCGTTAATGTCATGGCTATATCCCATGCGTGATGCGTGTTAGCAAATCAATTTTACTGAGGTTGAACGATACTCTAGAGTCAAGACTCGTTATTTTACATTCATTTTCATGTTTTAAAACGTGAACATTTTGAATATCTGATTGTGGAGATAGTATGGGTCTGTTTGGATAGGACTTATTTTGCTGAAACTGAAAACTTATTGCTGAAATCACTGTAGCAAAATAATTTTAAATGTGTAAATAGTGCCGTGGGACCCATTTTTAATGAAAAAATTGATAAAAAATGAAATTTGTGGGTCCGTGAACAGTGCACAGATGTACTGTTCACTGAAAAAAGTCAACATTTGTGGCTACTGTTCATTGAACAGTAGCCGCACTCCTCCAAAAACGCGTGAAAACAAAATTGTTTCCCTAAATTCATCTTCAAAAATTTTATTATAAAAAATAACAAATTGATGTAGCATGTGAATAATACCACCACATTACCATTTTAATACGATAATTCTTTTAATAGGAAAAAGTTAATAGAAAATTTTTAAATTCAATGTTTTTAATAGGAAAAGTTAATAAATTGATGGACCATTTTTAGAAATCTTTCATAAAAAAGAAAAAAGATAACTCTTTTTTTTTTTTTTTTTACAAGTTTTTGTATTTTTCATGAAAATGTTATTAAAATTTTTCCAGAATTGTCAATTAATAAATTGGCTAAGGGCAACCTTCAACTAGATCATTATGAAAAATTAATGTATAAAGCTTATATAATAGAGTTGGCAATATCCCTAACGGTACTCTTTACAATTTGCATGGGTGGCATCCCCTCTTCAGCATAGAGCTGACATACTCGTAATAAATGACCTCACTAAAGCCCAATTGATCTTGGGTTGCTAGAGAATTCTGAAAAAGGGCCAAAGCAAGGTCCAACCCAAGTTCAAAACTTGAAAAAAGTCTAAGAATTTTGTACTTGGAGACTTGAATTCTAACTTTTATCCTGCACCACTACAAGAATTTTGTACCTGTGAAGTGACTATCACACTAAGAATATACAGTGGTATTTTGAAGTTAAACTTAAGATATTGGAGCCAAATTGATATGGAAATAGCTTGAGTCCAATGTCCTTGTGCATTGAACTTTTTGAAATGTGAATGCATGTCAAACACTTATCACTTGTTCACATTCTAATAGATATAGTACATAAAAACACTAGATCCAAGCCTTGCCCAACTTATATATTGTAGAGACTAGACCGACTTTGTCAAACATCAATCAACAAAAAGTACAAAGAAATGCAAACATTAAAATAAGTATGTTGACATAAATATATTATTTGAAATATACAATTAGTCGTTAAAGTTTACCTGTCAACTATTTTTTTTTATCTCTAATATTTTAAATGAGCATTTTTAATCCTAAAATTTAAAAAATGAGCACTATATGTTTTCACATTTACTTCCATTAGTTTTCTTGCCCATGTATTTAATAGAAAAAAAAAAAGGGTGGTATTTTTATTTAATAACATCTTATTTTTTATTATAAAAAAACTAGATATACGGACCTAGACCCAAATCCATTTCTATGATCTAATTCAAACCGAATGTGTCAAACCCGTCTCCATGCTCTGTCCCTCCGCATTTCCATAACCTTTGGCAACCAAAAACTCTCATCTTTGTCACCCAATTTCACTATCTCTAGTCCAACCTACCTAAAATCGGCTGTATACTTCGCAAGAACCAAGTTACAAAAATCATCACGCTAACCCAATTCCTAGCACGAACACAAAAACTCCCGTTCACAAACGTCATTAACAACTTCCTTACATGGTTTACAACTTCCGATCCCCATTATTTTACGACAGTCTTTTCACCTTTTATCAAAACTTTCACCAAAAATAAAATTTATGGGGCATTGGGTTCATCGTGATATTACATATTTATATTATTATAATTTTACATTAATGTAATCTCAATACAATAATACAATATTATATTATTTAGGAAGATGATGAGATTAAGGTGATGCATTACATTTTGTAATTTTAGATTATAATAAGGTTAGAAAAATAAAATAAACTAAAAATTTGTATATCACACCATCGTAATATACATTCTATCAAGAAGTCAAAGGCCTTGTAGTTGAATTGGCACATGCTCATGCACAAAGTGCTTGGCAATTTAGGGGAGAAAGGGTTCGAATTGCGGGATTAACAACATATTGTAATTATCTCTCAAAAAAAAAAATCATATCAAGGACACATCGCAGTGAACCAAACACTCTCTTAAAATTCAATTTATTAGATAATTAAAGTTCATTAATTATATTTATTACCATATCAATTAGTATAGATTAAGCAGTAATATATATATATATATATATATATAATATCTTTAATATTATCCTTTGTAACAACATAGACTCTTCATGATTGAGATTTTAAAAACCTTGAAAGCATGCGGGTGAATTATGATCGACTGTGCCGACACTGAGTTATAATATAGATGGATGTACATTCTAATTTCTAGAGGTACATAAATATAGTCTAGTGCACATATATATCTTAGACACATGGTGAATCATATAGGAGGAGAAATTCAATTTGTCTAGTGAATATAGAATAAACTAGTGATTATGGGTAAAGTGGTGCTTTTATCTTGTGTCAGAGGTTCTTATATGTGAAAAGGGGACAAAATGAGGGGACAGTTTTCCCCTCTCCTAACTCTATCAGTGGGTCCACGTAACAGTGATGATTCACCAATCAAAATTACATATGTCTTCAAATTGTGATAAATTGTGTGATCCAATAAAAATTGCCAACTCATAACCCAACTAAGAAAATGTCATAATCATGAATAAGTCAATCTCCACCAACTAATATTAAAAAGAACAAGATTTGGTTTACTTTGAATATTTTTTTAATTGGAGGTCTCTTTTTATTTAAAATCGTACGTATAGTATGATACATAAACATGTGAGTTTTAAATGAGTTTTTTGGGTCGAATTTGTGCTTTTATTTGTGTCCAACAAGTTATAAGGCTTGTTTTTATCACAAAATTATAGGGCTTTTTGATTGTATTCAATAAAATAACATGTTCATAAGTGCCACCCCTCCCCCCCCCCCCCCCCCCTTCCTCTCTTTCTCCTGCAAATTTGGACTACACGCTACACTTCATTTTTGTATTTGCAATTTTTTTTCTATATATACCATGAATAAGGTATTAAATGTCAATATAATCATTTTTATTGTTGATATTATTGTTATATCTTATAAGTCTATAAGAAGTTAGAATGTCAAGAAGAAATATAAAATCAAATATTATTAAAATAGGAGAACAAGAAGAGATAGTAAATATTGATGCAGAAGAAGAAAATATCAATGAAAAAATAATTTTGCAAGATGATGAACATTGTGATAATATTGACTTAAATGGAGTTGATTGGACAAGATGATGAATATGATGAAAATAAAGTATTATTTTGGCTCATATGTTATATATTATCACTTTTGAGTTTAATCAATCTGATTGTGCATGTTATAATTATGTATTAATCTAAGTTATTTAGTTATATTTGTTAAATATTGTTACATAAGTAATGATTAAATTAGTCCTAATTTGAATATTTGTTGAATTTGTAATTACTATACATTTTATATGTATATCTATATATTTTAATTATTAGATGTTTGTGTATCTTACAATATACAATACGATACAATACATGATACATAAAATAAAATAAAAAATTGATTCATGGTATATTCACATTTTGACAACTATGCTTATAAGCTTGCTTGAATTAAGTGGTGTGTCCACTTAAAAGTTAAAACTTATTATATAAGTGGTATTTTTGGTGGGGCTAGCGGGCAAATGCCCTCTGGCCTGGCTTTGCCATTGGTATGAATTTATCTCAGGCCCTCGTGATATTTGATTCAGAGAGAAAGAGAAAGAGAGAGAATCTTATTAAGAGAGAAAAAAATATATATTTTGTCTAGATATTATTTTGTTTAAACTGGGATATCCCAGTTTCTATCGATAGAAACGGGTTTGGGTCTAACATCGCATGTGTGTAATTTTTTTAATAAATAAAAAAACTGTTACGTTATTTAAAAATAAAAAATAAAAAATAAAGCCATCTCATTATTTGTTTAGACCAAAAAAAAAAAAAAAAAACACTAATGGTAGTGAACTATAAGGGACCGACAATAACATTTTTTAAACTTTAAGAAGTAATAACATTCATTCGAAACTTTATGGACTAAAAATTCTTGACAAGCAAATTTTAGGATTCAGAAATGTATTTTGACTAATATTTTTTAAAACACTAGTTTCACAGAAAACTCCTTTTTTTTTTCTTTTTTTACGGTGAACAGAATCCTACAATTGTACTCATTTTAATTAACACCAATTATATATAATATATCACTTCAAATTTTTATGTCAATAGCATTAATCAAACTAAAAAGCATTGTCCATTGGTCACGCATGCCCTTGCTTGGAGCACTCCACAGTGCCCGTAAAGGATGAAGCCAAATGGGTAAAATATCCCTTGCATATCTGAAACTCCGTTTAAGAAATTGCATTTATTTTCCTTATTTACAGTTTCTTAAGGTTTAAATTTATTTTTTTTTTTTTTCTGATGATAAGTTAATTTTGGACAAATTTTAGTTACAAAATTGATTATAGTCTAAAGTTACAACTTTACTCAATATCTTTTTATTTTAGATAATTTTGACAAATCCACCATTAGATTATATTTTCTTCTTATATCCTCCACATTTACAAAATTTTTAGAAAATTAAAGGTCAATAGTTATGTAATAATATTATTAATAAATTGTTTAAATTGCAAGTTTTTATAATTTAAAATTATGCATAAAATATAATCTTATAAATCATATAGTAAATAATATTCGATTGATTTAAAATTTGACATGTATGTTAAGAGTGTAAAGAATATGCAATCTAACGATTAGATTTTCAAAATATATAGTAATGTTAATAATATTAAATAAAATTGTAATCTTAAGCTACCAAATTTTATAACTAAATTTTATCCTTTAATTTTTTATTTTAATGTTTCTGGAGACGGTATAATTGTATCGAAAGTTACTGCTTTTGATTTATCCATTGCAGACAGTAACAAGGGAGATTTTCTACCCAAATACCTAAAATTTTGGGAGCAACAAGGACTGGAAGGCACACGTGTCGTTGTAGCTGTCTTATGGGTCTTCCATATGCTATTTCTCAACCTCTTCCGGAATACCTTACGCGTAGTGAGGATGTCAGTGATCGAATAGACAGTCTAAGACTTTTGCGCATATTATTTTTAGTAGAAGA
Source organism: Quercus rubra (assembly GCA_035136125.1). Lineage (NCBI taxonomy): Eukaryota > Viridiplantae > Streptophyta > Magnoliopsida > Fagales > Fagaceae > Quercus > Quercus rubra. The sequence goes on from CM068732.1 coordinate 5,388,488, forward strand.
AAACTTTCTAAAAGGTAAAAAATCTACCTCAACTCAAGAACTTTTTTATTTTTTTGGTAAACTATAATTTTATTTTAGGTTATAACGGGCAAGTAAAGCTCAACCACGCATTATACATAAGTCCAAGATACATAAAGTATACACTTGGGGTTCAACACACCCACACAACATACAAGCTACATTTGTCTCGAAAAAAATAAAAACATGCAAGCTACATGGTTTTACAAGGTTTTTTTTTTTTTTTTTTGAAACTTTGATACCATTATAATGACTAAAACTATTAGTGTTGTATCTTAAAAGAACTAGTCTAGTTACAATTGGAGCTCCCTGTAATCACTTAATCTCGGATCTACCTAATAAACACTCAAGGTGAAATTTAGTACACGCTCATATAACACAGTCAAAAAAAATATAATCCAATTAAATCTGCACAATTTGAGTCATCATATTAGTTATTACATTACAAAGCAAGACAAAATCTTTTTGTAAACTGTAATAGTTACTTGATTCGTCCCAAATTGAGCTCTCGGATAACTCAAAACAAGTCAATTCAATTTATCCAAAATAAATAAATAAAATTTGCACAACTAATGAAGAATGAGTCAAACTAGGCGCACAGTAGAATTTTTGTTCCCTTCCGTTCGGAAGTTAGTGTTGTCCAGCAGTGTAGTTAGAAATTTTTTTTAAGGTGCGTCAAGCTAAATGTACGCATCATTGTATTCTAGTATCCTTAATTTTTTTTTTTCAATATAAATGTGTATGACTTTATTTTTAGAAAAAGAAAATTCTTTTGCTAAAAAGAATTACTTATATATTTTTATAAACCTATGCTTTAAATGTTGCTAAAATTAATGACTTAAATATGACAAAATGTCAATATTAAAAAGGAAATAAAGGAAACAACAATAAAGTAGTAAAGAGTATTTATACTTTTTTTTTACATAAAAATAAATCGAAGGGGCCTCCCCCGGCGGTGTTGTACCCTCTTGTAACAATGTTACTTGTAAGGCTTGTGGGATTTTTTCATGGGCTTACATAAAATAGGTTAGAGAGGGTGACGGAGGATTTGACAAAGGATTGGAGTCGTTTCTCCTTGTCAGAGAAGTAAGACGAGTTTTGACTTAGGAACACAAAAATGATGTGGCTAGCGAGAGTATATCCTAGAGATGAGGGGGTGCATATTTAAACACACATTTTCAGTTTTTAAATAATATTACACGTATTTTTACACATTTTTTCATTCATGTGTAGTTCCACACATGTTTTCAAACAATAAAACACATATTTTTAAGTGCTTTTACTAAACACCCCCAAAGTTTTTTAACAAGCGTATGCTAAATATAGTGGCCTTCAGAGTTCAGAATTTGAAAGGAAAAAGGCTTTAAAAGCTTTGTTTCGTAAGTTGGTATGGGCACAATTGGTGTTAAGAGGAATGCTGTTCGTATGAGGAACGAAAGCATGCATGCATTATCATGACCATTACAAGGGAGGCTTCTTTGTGTTTAGGCTTGTAGCGAAGACTTTGTTTGGTGTGCTTGTGTACTGCTTGTTTATTTTTTATTTTTGGTGTGTTGTTTTGATAACTTTGATTGTATTATCTTTGCTTTTGAATAAACTTCTTATTCAATAAATAAATAAGAAAAGGTTTGTGATTGGTGTACACCAAAGTAGCATTCTTCTCAAAAAAAGAAAAAAAAAAGGGGTAGGCTTCTTGCAATAATTTATTAACGAGCCCAAAGTTTCTTATTTAGATTAGTGGGCCATATTGAATTTGGATTTCCAAATTAACGAGCCCAATGGCCCTCTCCCATCTCCCCACTTTCTCTTATTAGAGATGGGATGGTCATTGGTCATTGAGGTGATGGCCTCGTTTTTTAAATCTTTTTTTTTTAATCCTGTATTTACCCCCCCCAAAAAATAAATAAATAAATAAAGAAACCTGTTAGGCTCGCTTATTTTGTTTTGTTTTGTATTTTTGTATATCCTCAATTTTTAAGGTATAATATATTTTTATCCACTTTATTTTAATAAAAAAAATTCAATAAAATCAATCTCAATTGAACAAATTCAAAGATTTTTGAAAATTTTAATAGTTGTAGTTCTATTAAAAAATTTTAAAATTGATTAATGGTTACAATTATGGATGAAATATGTGCTATAAAATTGCATCTTCTTTTAATGCTAATCCAAGCGAAATTGCGATTTGAAGATGTAATTTCATAAAGTATTGTATCTTTATAATTATTTTAATACTGAATTTTTTTTTTAATAATTTGATATTAAGTTATCAGTTTTAACCCAAATTAATCACTCTATTGGTGTCCATTGCCGAAAAATTCGATGTGCCAAAATTTAAAATATTAATTGTGCTTTTTAATTTACTATTCTCTTGCGACATTAATCACATTTATTTCAATTTTAGTTTGTAAGTTCTTTTTTTAGTAAAATTGTTAGTAATTATTGAATTTTATAAAATAAGTTTAGGAACACAATATTTTTCATAACTTAACTTATTGTGATCAGTACATAGATAAAAAAAATAAAAAATACCTACTAAAAGTGGTGTCGATGATAATCTTTATAAGATTTGTTTAGGTAAATAATCTTAATAATAAGTTAAAGTCATTGTCAATGTTACAAAAAGAGAGTTGTGAAAAATGTTGGGTGAAATATCATTTTTGTCCCTAAATTTTAAGTTTGTTTTTCATCCTTAAACTTTTAAAAGTTTTTTTTTTTGGTAAGAATGGCAATGGATTGGGTTCGGGTTAGGTTTTTTATACCCAGACCCGACCTGTGGGTCTACCCCGGACTCGACCTATTTATTAAACAGAATTTTTTTTTAACCCCAAACCCAGCCTGTCGGGCACCTGCAGGCCCTGCCAGCCATGCCACAATTTGGGCCCAAACTGTGGCCTAAACCATGGCCTAATCCCAAAAAAAAAAAAAAAATTTGCCCAAATTCATTATTTTTGAAAATGTGTTTGCCAGATTCTTTATTTTTGAGAATGTGTTTGCCCAGATTCAAGGCTTGAATCTCTTGGTATGTTTTTCTACCTTTTTTCTATAAAATTAAAAAAAAAAATAAAAAAAGGCTTGAATCTAGGCAAACATAAATTTTTTTTTTAAAAAAATACTAGCAGGAGTATACTTAGGTAGAGAAAATCAAAGAAATCAAAGAATGAAATACCCACATACAGAAATTGTTGAAAAATAATAAAGATTTGAGGATTGGCAGAGAAAATCAAAGAACGAAATTGAAAAATTGAAAAAGAAAAAGACCCACTAGGAAATTATGGGTGAACAATGACCAAAGATTTATGATTTTCCCTTTCAAAATCACAAAAACAAACACAAATCCTAACACAAACACAAACACAAAAATTTCAAATTTATAATTTTCCCTTTCAAAATCACAATCACAAACACAAATTCAAATTTATGATTTTCCCATTCAAAATCACAAACACAAACACAAACACAAAAATTTTAGATTTATGATTTTCCATTTCAAAATCACAAACACAAACACAAACAACTCACATGATTGAGACGAAATGAACCTAGAAAAAAGAAAAAGGAAAAAAAAAAAAAAAGGATAGAGAACGAGGTGGTTCGGTGGAGACACAAGGAGGAAGCGAGGCGGCTGGGCTGAGACAATGAGGCGTGGGAATAAATGGGGCTGTGGCCAACGGCGGTGATGCAGGGATGAGAGTGAGAGTGATTGAGGGTAAGAGTGTGTGAGGGTGAGGGAGGGGGGTGGCTGGCATGAGGCTGAAATGAGTGAGTAAGAATAAGAGAGGTTAGCGTTAGGGTTAGGTTATGAGTTATATATATATATATATATATAGAGAGAGAGAGAGAGAGAGAGAGAGATTTTTGTAATTTTATTTTTATTCTAAACAGAACAGGTCGGGTCGAGTCGGGTCTAGGTTCAAGGCGGGTTTTTACTAAAACCCGGACCCACTTTGGGTTGTTTTATTTTTAAAAAACCCAAACTTGACCCTATTCTTTATCGGGCTGAGTAAAAGCCAACTCATTAGGGTCGGCCTAGGCCGGGTATCAACGGATCGAGCAAAAATTGCCATCCCTAATTTTTGTCCTTAAATTTTCCAAAACCTTCTACTTTACATTCTTCAGTCTATGCTCGTGATAAACTACGTGGTCTAATGGAGTATTGACGTTGTATATGACTTAGACCAAACTATTTTATTTAAAAATTTTTAAATACATGGCACAAAGTTATTGGCACACATGAAAAAAATAATCCAACAAAATTAACCCTCTCACTTAGGGCAGAACCTAACCTTTTTCCACAGCCACGAAAACCCAACACCCAAACCCCCACAGCAGCAACCTCAACCAGTGAGCCTAATCGGCGACTCCAAGGTAGTGAATTGACCGTGAAATCTCCACCCTAAATCGGCAAACGATGACCCCAAACCGTCAGGTGGTTAACTCTCCATGGTGCGAAGTATGTTCATTGGAAGTGGAAGTGGTATTCATGTTATTTGGGTCTGTCAATCTATCAATAAGTCTAGGAAAATACTAAAATTAGTTCAAATCTAAGTAGTGGCAGTGTATGTTCTCTAATTCTTATAAATATTCTAATGCTCTGTCAGTGCCTGTGGAGTTGCAGAAACAAGATTCGACACAATCAACCCCATACCAACCTAGAGTGATGGCATCTCAGTTACTAAGCAACTGAGTTTTCCAGAAAATAAATTAAAAATAAATAAATAATCATGTAAAGTCAAATATGAATTTCCTAAAGCTTCACGCAACCTTTCATAATGACAAAAAGATTCAGATCAGCCATGAAAAAATTAGTGTCGCCGATTGCTGGTTTGGGGTGGGAATTTCACGGTAGGGGTTGCCGCCTTGGAGTAGCCAATAGGGCTCGTCGGTTAAAGTTGCCACTAGCTGTTGGGGTTTCTTGATTGTGGATTAAAGTAAGGTTTCATTCTAAGTGAGGGATAATTTCCTTAGTTTTCTTTTACGTGTGCCAACAAATATGTGCCATGTGTCCAAAATTCTTTTAAATAAAATAATTTGGTTAACAACACAAGATTAACGACACCAAGTATAACAGCTCCAATCAAAGCCCCATTCAAACCAAATCCAATAGAATGAAACAAAACAGGTGCACAGAACGCCACAAGGTTGATCCCTGTGGAAATCTACTTAAGGCTTGGGCATAACGATTAACGAAAACATAATCTAACAATAAGAATCATTTTTTTTTTTTAAATGTTATTCCCTTTTCTGGATTCTTAAGTATGTTTCCTTTATTATATACCTGACTTGGATTCGTTGATATAATATATTCTTAGCTTGTACTTGCCTGTTACTCAGATTGTTGCCTATAAAGTTTAACGGCTTGTCTTGGTAAATTTACAGATGATCAAACGGAAAGTTGGAACACCAACTGGGCAAGCTAGTGCGACTGAATCACATCTATTCAGGTAGGAGCTCCTCAACACCACCCTTTTATTTTATTCCTCAAAAGTTTCAAATGAAGATCAACTGCCGAATCTAGTTAGAAAACTGTAGCAGGATTGTTAAGCAAACTCTGGTGTTAAAAGTTTTGCTTTGGAGAGACATAGTAAATAAGTGGAGAGTACATTAATATCAGCTCTTTAAATGATTTTTACCAATTACAAAAAATAATTAGTATGATATATAATAAAAAGCTATCATCAGAAGTGGACGCTATAAGTTAAAAGTTGAAACTCTCTAAAAAAAAAAATTCTCATTAATGTCAGCTATTTAAATGATTTTTACCAATTACAAAAAATAAATAGTGTGATATATAATATGCCTTACTTGTGTGTACGTTCATCTTCCTTTAATTATTGACCGTTGAACAGCAGGTTGATTAATTCTTTGCAACCTATTGAGGGTTAGTAGAAATTATCACAGCACATAGGAAGACACAGCAGATCATGGCAGACTTAGCAAATTGTCGCAATTGAGTTTTGTTTATGTGTTTGTTGTTATTTGGATTTTATGGTATTATGCATGTTAGTTGATTTGTACTTTATATTATGATTCATGTATTACGTTTCGACTTTAATTAATGAATTTTGTATTGAATTTTGATGTATTTGTAGATGTGGACTAATTTATGGTATTAGTAGATGAGTTTTCCAGTCGGTGATTGTGTGAATATTAATTGTAAAAGGATTTTTCTTTTTCTTTTAATAGATGAATTTTTGATGTTATGCAATGGATTGTGAAAATTTATGCAATGAGTTTTGTAGTATATTTATACTTGTATAAGGCCATTTAAGGTTATTTTTTTAAGTCCAAAGTCTAATAATTTGTTCCAAATTGGTTAATTTTATTATTTGAAAAAAAAAAAAAAAAAAACCTAAAAGTGATTGGAAAAAACTCCCAAAAATGAAGCCCAAATCTGCTTACAAGTTTGATATTTGGATGAGTGTGTGTGTGCGTGGTGAGGGATGTTGTTTCAGAAGTCCCTTTTTTTTTTTTTTCTTTTTTTTTTTTTTTGAGCAGGCTGGTGGGGGTTGCTTTATTTTGGCTGTTTTTGGTGCATTTAATTATCATTGCCCAAATGTTATTTTCTCTGTTTAGTAGCCGGGGTGGGGGGTTGTTAAGTGAGAGGGTAAGGGTTTGGATAAGAAATGGGTGTTGTTTCAAAAGTCCTTTTTTGGGGGGAGTTTATTTTGGCTGTTTTTGGTGCATGTAATTATCATTACCCAAATATTATTTTCTCTATTTAGTCACCGGGGTGGGGTGTTGTTATGTGAGAGGGTAAGAGTTTGGATAAGAAATGGGTGTTGTTTCAGAAGTCCTTTTTTTGGGAGAGTTTATTTTGGCTTTTTTTGGTGCATTTTATTATCATTACCCAAATATTATTTTCTCTTTTTAGTCGCCGGGGTGGGATGTTGTTAAGTGAGAGGGTAAGGGTTTGGATAAGAAATGGGTGTTGTTTCAAAAGTCCTTTTTTTGGGGGAGTTTATTTTGGCTGTTTTTAGTGCATTTAATTATCCTTACCCAGATGTTATTTTCTTTATTTGGGTTAAGGGTTTGGATAAGAAATGTGTGGTAAGAGGTGTTGTTTCAAAGGTCCTTTTTTTGTGGTTTGATTTCTTTTCTATATATATATATATATATATATATATATTTTAATATGTCCTACTTGAATTGTAATTTCTGATTATTACATTTGTCGTTTGTTGTCGTAAAGTTAAGCAAGCCCCTAATAACATTAGGTAGCAAAACTATATTTGCTCATTAATGTCAGCTATTTAACTGATTTTGACCAATTACAAAAAATAAATAGTGTGATATATAATATGCCTTGTGTGCACGTTCATTTTCCTTTAATTATTGACCATTGAACAGCAACTTGATTAATTAATTCTTTGCAACTTATTCAGGGTTAGTAGAAATCATCACAGCACATAGGAAGACACAGCTGATCAAGGCAGACTTAGCAAATTTGCTCATGGAGGCGGCAGGAAGTACCAATGCAGTAGGGAGAAACTGCAAGTCGTCATGAGGGTTTGTATTCTGATGGTGGAAGTGACTTTAGGAAAGAAGCTTTAAATGATGAAAGTAATTTTGCACTCAGGGGAGTTGGTTGATGCTAGCGCTCCTGTAAATAGGAGAGAGTCAAATATGCTACACAAATTCAAGCTGCCTATGCCACTGGCTGGACTACAGAGTTTTGGTGGACCTCAGGTGCTCATCTCATCTGCGAGGGTTCTTGGTTAGGAAACAACAATCATAGCTTGATACATTAGTTGAGTGTGAAATCGGGTGTGTCTCCACCTCTCCGGACATGTTGAACAAAAAATAGAGGCTACCGTTGGATGACAAGTCCAACAGAATGATGGGAAGAGGCATCCTCTTGAAAAAAAATAAAAGTAGGGTGGATATTAACCATTAGTGACTACAATAGAAGGAGAAGTTGCTTGAATGTGATGATCAAAGATGAGTTTTGACCAGTAATCATAATTTTGGTTGGATATGCTGTGCTTATCTTTAAAGAAAGCTTAACTTAGGGCGTTTGGTCTTGGGTTAACATTTTGATTTCCTGGAACAAAACTTAGGCCACTTTATTATTTTAGTCATGCTAAGTATAGTTTGTCTATGGTTTTGTTTTGTGGAATTTTGCTTTACATGGTGTACAAAATCTTGTTAGCTAGTCTTGATTAGCATCAATGCAAGATTATGCTCAATTTTCGGTGCAGGAAAGAGCAGGACTAATACAGCTGTTGAGGTTGAAAATGTTGGAAAATATATCACTTTTGATGATTTCCCCAGTAAGGTAACTACAAAAATAACTACAAAGGTAAATTCAACTCCAAAGTCCAAAGATAAAAGAAAAATCTAATTCAAAGGAACCTAAATTTTAGTATTTTTAATGGACAGTATAAGTGCTTCTACTTGCATAAATGGGAAAGTAAAATAAATATAATCTCACCACAGAAGATATATTGAGAGGACCTAGTGAAATCAATACAAAAAATATTGTTTGGGTCTAGTTAACGGGTATTCTTAAGATATTTGTTAATGATTTTTTTTTAATTTTTAATATTACTTTTATAAAAAATATAAAAAATTATTAAAAAATCAATTATTATTTTCTTTTCTTGAAAAAAATTTCTAAAAATACTTTTTAAATCAATACCCTTAGAATATGTGTTAATTTTCCCTGTTCTTTTTTAACTCTCTATAATTGTAATACTCAATATCCCTCTAAGAAAAAATCATCAATTTATCTTTCCTAACCTTACGTCTGTCTATTAAGAAAAGAAAAATCAAATCTTTTTTTTTTTTTTTCTCTCAAAGCTTGCAGATGCCGGTTCTCTCTGTGTATATAGCGTAACCCTCACCATGCACAACTCTGTTTTTCAAAAAGGGGTGGCCAACTTTAGGTGGCCTGTACAGCAACCTCAGAAATGAGCTTTTGTCACATCTGGGCTGGACTTGGTAATGTTCTGTGCACCCATCACTCTCTGAGTTTTGGTACTATAAATGAGTCATGGATTTTATATACACTTTTGTAAAAGCTCACCTTTTATTTTATTATTATTATTTTTTTTTTTTTACGTACAAGTATATTTTAGCATATTTTTAACAAAAAAATTCAAATATATTATTTCAAATTGGACACAAAAATTGATTCCTGCACCAAGTGGGTTCACAACTCACAAATGTGTGGGATCCATGAAAGGCCTGCAACATTTTAAGGGGCTAAGATTCAATACAATACCAAAAAAAATTCAATACCCCTTTATCCCTCCCACAAAATTTTTACGCCGTCTAATTTTTTTGACTTTTTATCCTTGATACTCTCAAGTTGGCCCGTTAACCCTTTTTCTTTGCCTAATTAACTAGGGAAATGCTAATGAATGCCCTTAAGGTAATGGTTAACCATTTATTTAAAGAAAGTTTTTATGAAAAAAGAAAAAAAAAATTAATGTTTTGACAGTTTTTTCTATTTTTCATAAAAGTGGTGTAAAAAAATTTCTAAAAAAATTGTTAACCATTATCCTAAGAGCACTTGTTAGTATGACTTAATTAATTATTATTATTATTTTTTTTGTCCCCTTCTCAGCTTCTCCTTATGATGTTTTCTTCTCCACCTGCCCTCCCCTCACACGTTCTTTTCCTTATCTTCTTCCCCATATTTTTCCCCCCATTAAGAATCTTGTTAACATTTCACTATTATTTATACTCTCTTTTCCCCCTCTCAAATCCGCACTCCACCTCAATACTCACACTTCTTCATTCTTCATTCTTACAAACCACTCCTCACTCTTAGATCATTACCACCCAATTCAGTGATTGTACGTACCTCAGAATCATATGACTTTCTTTGTTCATACTTGTTTGTTTTGTTAGAAAATCCACGGGTCTCCTTCATTTCGTTTGTCGCCCTTACTCTCTCGCTGTGCAAAGAAAAGGTTGCTATTTCTTTGCTCCTTTTGTTTGCCTTGCAAGGCATTGGTTGTGAGTTTGGGATGTTTGTAAAATTTTAGTATTACCTAGTTTTACTAGAATTTTTAAAAAAAAAGTAAAATAAAATAAAGGAAAATTATATTTTACATTCACAATTACACTCTATATTGTAGACTAACTAAATGTATACAACGTGGTACACATTTGCATGAACAACATGTAATATTGTATACTATTCATGAAAATTTGTACAATTGTATACACTTTACATGAGCAGTGAAGATAAACAATTAATTGTCATAAAATAAAATGGTATTAGCTTTTTTTCTTTTTTTGAGGAAGATAAAATGGTATTAGCTAATAATTTTTTTTCACACTGCTAGACAGATTAAATGCTACAAATCTAAGAGAATATCCGTTGTCATGTCAATTAAAATTTCAATTCACTCTACACTCTAGACCGTATTAGATGTAAGAAATAGTTTAACGTGAAATAGACTATCTCAACTTCCAATGAATTAGCGAGGATCTTATTTCCTCTTTATTTATTTATTTATTTGTTTGGAGAAACTAAATTAGTTTTTTTATATATAAAAATATAGGTATGTCTAAAGAATTTTTTGTTTTATTTCCTGAATGAGCCCTTTTTTTTTCGTATTAGTTATTTATTTATTTATTTCACAATGCTGGACAGCTTGATAGTCGACTATATATGGAAGAAGGAAGGCAATGCAGAATGGATCCTAGAGTGTTCCGAGCTGCTTCCAATGGTGATTCAAGGTTCTTTGATGAAAATTCCAATAATACCCTTCTCCAAGTGACACCCGAGGAGAACACTGTTCTTCATGTTGCACTGCAATTCAATCAACTTGAGGCTGCAGAAAAGATAGTTAATTTAAGTCTAAGCCTTGTGCATAAAAAAAACTCCAGAGGCAATACTCCGCTACATGTTGCTGCGAGGGTAGGAGATTCTTCAATGGTAAAGCTTCTAATAGACCAGGAAAAAAAACTGGATATTGAAACAGGTGACCGACAGCAGCTTTTGAGCATGGAAAATCAGGATGGGGAAACTGCCTTGCACGTCGCTGTGCGATATGGTAACTTTGAGGTTTTGAAAGAACTAATTAAAGAGAAGGATCCAGCAAAACTGGCTAAGCATGAAAACAAGGCTAGGGAATCCGCATTGTTCCTTGCTGTGGATAGACAACACTACCACATCGCTTCTCATATCCTAAGTGCTGCTCCAGACTGCTCCTATGCTGGAAGGCACGGCATGAACGTCTTGCATGCACTTGTCATTCAAGCAAACAGTAGTAAGTTCTGCTCCAGGATCTGCTCTTAAATATTTTTGCACTTTTCTTTAACGTTCCTTGGTCTTTTATGATAAATCTAGTTTAGATCCCCTTGTTAAATAATGAGAGGCATTATCAATTAATTACCAATTTATCTCAATTACATGACCCACAAGATTAAAATTATTTAGGCTAAAGGGCAAACTAAATCTCTAAAGTTTGGAGATCATTGGATTTAATACTTTTATGTTATATTCTGTTTGCATCAACAGTTCCTTTATTTGTAAAATTGCTTACATGACTGTTAAATGATACTTTAACAACCCAGACACATTCCAGGTAACTAATGTGTTAAAAAATTGCCACGTTAAAGAAAAAGCTCAAAACCACTCTTGAATATACAAAACAACATCATTTCTCTTGGATTCAGGAAAACTTAAGAACAAAACACCAGTATCTGGTCTGACTGTAACTACACTATATTTGATTAATTTGATCAAGCAGTACAGCATGCTAAAATAGTGAGCCACTTTGGTCGCCACTGCGGGTGGCAATTGGGCAAGTTGGGTGAGTTTTAGGTTGGGTCATAAATGGATCAGTACACAATTACCTATTTATTCCATTTCAATGTATACTAAATATCTATTAACCAACCCATTTAATCTGGATGATCTGTTTTGTATTGTAGGTGATGCATGCTAGAATGGGATTAGGCGTAGGCAGTGTTTATTTTTATTTTTATTTTTTTCTTCAATCTCAATAGGATAGGCAACGTATTTTAATTACAAATTTTGAGTTTGTTTGCCAACTTGAGAAAATTTTGAATGCTCATAAATATTGTAAAAAAATTAATATATTTATTTATTTTTAAAATTTTAGTACATTTTTCATAAATTTTTAATCTATTTAATTATATGAAATAATTGAGGAAGGTCCCCAAATTTTAATCTCATGACGCAGAAGCTGAAAGCTCTCTCTCTCTCTCTCTCTCTCTTATAAAACATAAAAATCCAAAAATAGAAGAAGCTTAAACCTTTTTTTGTCAATATCGTCGGAAAAAACATGTTTGATTTTTTCAATATTTCTTTGTATTTGCTGATTCTGCTACGTGTTGGGACTCTTCGTTTTAACCATTCTTCAAGTTTGAGGTTTGTCTTGAATTTATTTATTTATATTTATCTTTAGATCTGTGTTGCTTTAATTTGTTTGATTGTTTCACCTTTACTGGTGTTGTTACGTATCTTTACTAGTTTACTTTTATGTCTTTATCTTATGAAAATGGGGAGTGAAATATGTGGTGCACCACACCAACACGATTTAACAACACCCCCCCCCCCCCCCCTTCTCTCCTCGTCTTTTTTTTCCCCCCTTTTTTAAGTGAAATATGTGGCTGGTGATTTATGCCTTTATACATTTTTTTTTCTTTTTAAAATAATATAATACCCACTAAATTTGTTTATATATAAAAAATAAATATACTAGTTGCACGGAAAAAAAATTGTAAAAAAGAAAGTATCAAATAAATATATTATATAATTAATTACTACTAAATAAATTTATAATCAATTAACTTAAGAATATTATTAATTCTAAAAAAATAGTTTTTTAATAATGTTGTTCCTTTTAGTTGTATTGTATTGTTTAATCCAAAGTGATGTAATTAATACATTTTTATTATTTATCAAGGAACAGTTGGTTTTTCAATGCCAAATTTCAGAGCATATAGAAGAACGCAAATCAACAAAATAAGAAATACCAAAAAGACAGACAAAATAACATGCATAGAAATTACAGAAGAAGAAAATTCTGGTATAGAAATCATATATGGCAATAGAAACGTTACCTCTTCACAGTATGAATGACCTTTTGTAGTTCTTTTGATCGGCCCCCAATTATTTACAACCATGACTTGACTTTTTGGATTGAAAGTAGCAATAGACTTCAAAGGGCTATTAAAAAAAAAAAAAAAAAGTGGATTTGTAATCTCAAAAAATCTGGTTTGGAATATAATATGGAATGCTCTTCTAGAGGGGAGTTTTGTTCAGGAAAAATAAACTCTTTTCTAAGAGAACTTATTTTGCAGAGAAAAAACGTGGAAAATCAAATTTTCTTTCCTTAATAATTAACTCCCCTCTAAAAGATGATTTTCCAAAGGGTCAAGGTTTATATATATAGAGCTTAAGAGCCCTTAAAGTTGGTGGGATTTGGTAGACTTTGATCCTGGCCATCAGAAAATGGCTAGAATCCTTATGGTTATGAGAAAAACCATTTTGAAAAATTAGGGTTCCTATCAAGGAGCAATGGCGGTTTTAGGAATTTTTTCCAAGGTCGTCAATTATAAAAAATTTAATAAAAAAATAATTTAGTTGAGCCTAATATATTTTTAAGAGGACCAAATTTTAAGAACAAAATTTTATTACAAACTTAGTTGTAGCATAGAGTTACAACTTTCACTAAACAAATTAACATGGTTACATATTTTAAAATTTTAACTATTGAATTGCATGTTATTTATGTTTTAAAACACATGTCAAATTTCATGTCAATCAAATATTATTTACTATTCGATCCATAAACTTATTTTTTAGATATATTTTTGGGCTACAAAAACTCAAAATTTAAACATATGATTGATGACATAACTATTAATCTTTGATCTTATTGAAATTTTGCAAGTATGAAAGATATAAGAAAAAAAAAAAGTAATCCAATGATGGATTTTTCAAAATTCATATCCAATAAAAAAATATTAAGCAAAATTGTAGCCTTAGTCTATAACCAAATTTGTTGCCAAGATTTGTCCAAAACTTAATTATGTTGGGCCTAAAAAAATTAAGGGTGGTCACAAATTTTTTTAAATATAAAAAAAAAATTCATAAAATCATAAAATTTATATATAAAATTTAATTTTTTTCCAGGTCAGGGTGGTCATATGACCACCCTGGCTTCAATGTGGAGCTGCCCTGCCAAGGAGATGGCAATAATATACAATGTCCCATGCTGGTGTATGCTGGCATGGAAAGTGGTATATGCCACTCCAAAGCAAGAATCCTTAAGGGTCCTTTTGGTTGGAAGAGAAAAAAAGTGGAAGGATGGAAAATGATGAAAAGATAGAAAGTGGAAGGATAGAAGAAATTTAGTTTTCTCCCACTTGTGTTTAGTTGGGAGGATGGAAAAGTAGAAAGATGAAAAGCTTATTTGTTTAGTTAAGATGAAAAATGAAGTTGGTATAAATTTAAAATTATGTCCCCACTAAATAAAACAGAAAAATAACACTTTTTTTTATTAAAAAAATTGTGTATGGACACTTCAAAAAAAAAAAAAATTCTTTTTCAAATAGCACAAGCCAAAGAAAGACGAGCACCAAAAAAAAAAAAAAAAAAAAAAAAACCTAACCTACAACTGGATGAAACCAAAACACATTTTGGTGGGCTTAGGGAGAAATACCCGAGTCCCATCACATTTTTTTCCTCTCCTTTTCCCAACCAAACACCCCCTAAAAATAATTTCTCTCCACTTTTCTCTACTAAATTTTCCATCCTCCCTAAATTCACTCCAAACAAATTGTTGTGAAATTTTAAAGTATTCGCAAGTGCACGAACCAAACCAAAGTATGGTTTAACAAGAACAAAGTCAAACTCAAAGGGACTTGTATGAATGAAGGAAAATTAATCAAAGCATAACCAAATTAATCCTAATCTAGTTTAATAAAAATTGGTTGTTTTGAAATTAAATAGACTAAGCAAATAATTAAACTAAGCAAAGATATTATTAGAGCAGTAAAATTATGTAAACAATTAAGAGAAAGGAATTAAGGTTTTGGAATCCACCATATAAATCATATCAGCATATATTTTCCATAATCTTGCAATTATGGAAAATATTTTCATTAAAATATTTATTTTAAAAACCAAAAGCATGCTCTTCTTCACTTTGTAGTTATAAAATCAAATCATCAATTGTATTCGTTAACAAAAAAATCACAAAAAATATGTAATTTTATAATCAAGTAATAATAAACCAAGCATTCAATTAATTAAAACAAATCCTAAGTTATGAGAAAAACATGATTGAACTCGTATTTAGAATCTTATCTTAGTCAACTGTGATGAAGCAAGAATAATTTAAATCATTATAGAACAAATACTATGGAAAAATCAAATCACATAAATAATACTGACAATCCTTAATAAGGTTTTCATCCTTAACTTTAATTATAAATTTAGCTACTCATAATAATTGAAATAGAACACAAAAATAAAATACTAAACATTCAACTAGACAAATGAAACAGAGAAAAAAATAGTCACAATGCTGAAGAAAAATGCCATAAAGGAAACATACCCTAAATATTGGTAAAAAAATGTTTTCTTCTATTTATTGGTTATTTGTTTAATTATTTCTACTCTTTTTTTTAGGTTATGTAGTCAAGCCCAAGCTCGTCCCTTCGCGGTATTTACCGAGGCCATCTACTCCAGATTTTGGTATCTTTAAATTTCTTATATTTGGATTACTATTTCAAGTTATTTTGTTATTTCTCGCAAAAAAATAGTAATTTTGTTAATGTATATTGATTATTTGTTTATTTCTTCTAATTGACACTAGTCATGAAATAGTAAATCAAAGTTATATTTCAATTACAGTTTGTATGAAAATTAAATTTTTGTTTCATTTGTTATTTACTTTATTACTTCCATTAATTAACTTTTTAAAGATGAATTTTGATTAAATAAAGTTAGGGACACAAAAAAAATTTAAATCAATGTCACAGCATTTTTAAAATAGTCTACCACCTCACATATGAACCCGCCACAAATTTAAATTAAATTTTTTTTTTAATGACCCATGTGTAAGGTAACATGCTAACTTGAAAATATTATGAAATTGTAATAAATTTTGTTTTCAATTGTCTTGTAAATTTGTCACTGTACGGCTGTACTCATCACGTTTGAAAGCTAAAGGTCTTAAAACTAATTTCGAGTCCTCTTCAAGCACTTGCTGACCATTTTGAGCCAACGGAAATGGATAGGTGGGCTATAATAGCCTGGACCATCTGAAATGCGAGAAACCAGTTCTACTTTGAGCATGTCCAGTTACACCCTCAAACCATCATGGATGGGGCGAGGGCTGGGTGGGACGAATATAAAAAAATAATGACTATCCGATGTAAGGTGTAAACACGGGCCCTGTCTTTCAGCTTTAGACGTGTAAACCTTAGAAAAAGAGTCTGCTTCTGGGGGCACTGATGTATGGGCATTGTTGCCCACCCCCCCTATAGCCAACCACATTGGTTTTGGTGTTATACTTGTATATCAGTTTTGATCAATAAAGTTTTTCTATAGTTTGGAGTTTTAAAAAAAAAAAAAAAACTAATTTCAAGCAATTCTGTATATACCAAGAGAGCCTTGACTCAGTGGCAATATTTAATATATACTAACCAGAACAATACGGTGCGAACCTCTTTGTGTTGTGTAAGGGGGGAAAATGGTTCTTAATATATACTAACCAGAACAATATGGTGCGAAGCTCCTTCCCTCGTGTTGTACTGTTTGTGTAAGAAAGAAATATGCTCTTAATATGTACTAATAAGTAATGTCAGCAATAAGGTTTTCCTTAATTCTCGTAGATTTTGTGAAAGAAGTGGTGTATAAAATCTGGAACTTTCTCTCTCTCTGAATAAAAGTCAGATCTTATTGAATCAGAAAATGAATGATACAAAAGCTACCGAACCCAATACAATAAAGGTATTCTATATATACACGTCTCTAACACAACCAATTCCCTAAATTTCAGCAAACTTGTTTATTAACAATCCTAAACTATACAATGGAGTTACAATATTTACATGACAGACCAATGGCTACAAGCCACGTGTATTATAATCTCCAAAGCTATGTATGAAAACTTCATGATAAGGCACAGCTTCAATGGTCTCTAGCACATCCTTGCTAGCCCACTGATGCTCTGTATCTGATGCCTCTGCTTCGGAGTGTTTGTAACTGAAATTGTGTGCAAGTGGTGCTGCTCCACTCTTGCACTGCTGTCCTCCACTAGTCTCAGCAGATGCATCCTCAAGTTTGGAGCAAAAGGCATTAGTTTTAACACCCCCCCCTCAAGAGCAAGGCTCTTGCAGATTCTGGAAAGTCAATGTTGGCAGCAAAGATGTTAATCAATCCCAATTTCTTGATCAATCTAACATAATTGTCTACACCCAAGGCCTTGGTGAAAACATCAGCTAGCTGATTTTTAGAAGCCACATGAAAAGTCTTAATTGTTCCATCTAAAACCCTGTTTCTAACAATGTGGCAGTCAGCTTCTATGTGCTTTGATCGTTCATGAAAAACCGGGTTTGCAGCTATGTGTAGTGCTGCCTGGTTATCACAGTATAATAGGACAGGTTTATCATGTTGCACATGCAAATCCTTCAACAGATATAACAGCCATGTGACTTCACATGTTGTGGTTGCCATGGATCTATACTCAGCCTCAGCTGAAGATCTTGAAACCATGGATTGTTTCTTTGATCTCCATGATATTAATGAGTCCCCAAGGAATACACAATACCCTGTAAGGGATTTTCTGGTATCTGGACAACCTGCCCAGTCAGCATCACAGTATGCTTTCAGCTGCAAGTCTGAATCACAAGGAAAAAATACCCCTTGACCTGGAGTTCCTTTTATATACTGTAATATCCTATTAGCAGCCTGCATGTGAGGGACTCTAGACTGAGCTAGAAACTGACTTAACCTATTTACAGCATAGGTAATGTCAGGCCTACTCAAAGTCAAATACATCAACTTCCCTATAAGCCTCCTATATTGACTTGAATCTTTTAGAAGCTCTCCATTACCCTTTGATAGCTTAAGTTGCTGCTCCATGGGTGACTTCAACGGCTTACAACCCATCATTCCTGTTTCTTTTAGAATCTCAAGTGCAAACTTCCTTTGATTCAAGCTAATTCCCTTATCACTCCTTGCAATCTCAAGTCCCAAAAAATACTTGAGTGAACCTAAGTCTTTTATTCCAAACTTAGCATCCAGAACTGACTTTAAAATTGCCACACAGTTTGGATCATTTCCTGTAATCATCATGTCATCCACATACACAAGTAGTGCAGTAAACAAAGGACCCTTGGCAAACACAAATAATGAGTGATCAGCTTGGGATTGAACAAAACCAAGTTGTTGAATAGTTGAAGACAGCTTAGTGTACCATTGTCTAGAAGCTTGTTTTAACCCATAAAGTGACTTAACAAGCTTGCAAACAGTAGGAGCAGTAGATGTAGATGTAGATGTAGATGGAGAATGAAAATTTGAAGTTGAAGACCCCCCCTTACTGTGAAAACCAGGAGGTAGTGACATGTATACTTCTTCAAGCAAATCACCATGCAAGAAAGCATTGTTAATGTCCAATTGATGAAGGGGCCAAGAGTTAGCAGCTGCCAGAGCAAGAACCACCCTGACAGAAACAGTTTTAGCTACAGGGGAGAAGGTTTCAATAAAATCTAGACCTTCCCTTTGAGTATAACCCTTGGCAACTAGTCTAGCCTTATATCTATCAACAGTCCCATCTGCCTTCAGCTTAATTTTATATACCCATTTACAGCCAATGGGGGTTTTACCTAAAGGCAAGGTAGTGAGGTCCCAAGTATGATTTTGTTCAAGAGCTTGGATTTCCTTATCCATAGCTTCTCTCCAAAGTGGATCTTTGATAGCTTGGAAGAAGCTTTGAGGCTCTTGAGGAGTAGAACTAACTGCCAAGACATAAGATTGATAGCTGGGAACAAGATGTGCATAGGTAAGACTATGACCAATATCATAAGGACCACCAGAATCAGGACAGCAAGCTAAAGCACAAGAATAATCCTGCAAGTAAGCTGGAGGTTTTGAAGTCCTAGCTGACTTTCTGATAGGTGCAGGTGGTGCTTCTAGTGTTGATGCACAAGTCTGGTCTGGTAAGGCAGCGAAAGGTATTAAAGGAAACTGAGAAGGGAGACAATCAGTAGTGGGTGATTCAGCAAGTAAGGTGTTAGAGGTTTCAATAGAATGATCAACAATATTAGGGACAGAGGGTGGAACTAAAGAATCAGAACAATCTGAAAGTGAGTCTGGTATAAAGACAGGAGTAACAAAAGAGTCAATAGCTGTGCTGGAAGAATCAGTACCTTGAAAGGTAAAATCTGAAAGAAAAGGATCAACAAGAGCAGCATGTGTACCATCAAAAGGAAAAATATTCTCATGAAAAATTACATCCCTAGAGATGAAAACTGACTTACTAGAAAGATCATAGACCTTATAACCCTTTACTCCAAAAGGATACCCTAAAAATACACATTTTTTTGCTCTAGGATCAAATTTAGATCTGGTATGAGAAAGAGTAGAGGCATAACAGAGGCAACCAAACACTCTTAAGTGATCATAGGTTGGCTCATGACCAAAAAGGACTTCATAAGGTGTTTTGTGAGACAATGGTGAACTAGGGATTCTATTAATCAAGTAGACAGCAGTTAAAACACTATGCCCCCATAGATATAAAGGTAATTTGGATTGAAACATGAGAGATCTTGCAACATTTAAGATGTGTTGATGCTTCCTCTCAACAATAGCATTTTGTTGAGGGGTTTCAACACAACTTAATTGATGCAAGATACCCTTTTGAGCAAAGAAATCCTTCATGAAGAACTCAGTCCCATTATCAGTCCTCACAACCTTAATCCTTCTACCAAACTGAGTTTCAACCAAATTATAAAATTGCTCTAAAACAGTCTGTGTTTGTGACTTGTGCTTCAACAAATAGACCCAAGTAGTCCTAGAACAATCATCTACAATGGTAAGAAAGTACTTGCAATTGTCAATAGTAGCAATAGAAAAAGGACCCCACAAATCACAATGCACCAAATCAAAACAATTTTCAGAAATATGAACACTTTTATTAAAAGGTAATCGTTTTTGTTTTGCAAGAGGACAAATGTCACAATGAGAATTGTTGTTTACAAAACCATGAAGAGGCACTTTATTAATCTTCATCAAAGCCAATTTAGCATTTGATAAATGCCCCAATCTGTGATGCCAAACATGTGGCTGAATAGAATTGACAGAAAACACTGCAGAAGCTGAAGTAGAAATGGATTTGCTTTCTTCCAGCAGGTAAAGGCCATTGTACTCTCTACCCAGACCAATTGTGCTCCAATGAGCAAGGTCCTGGATGAAGCAGAAAGTACCAAGAAAAATGAGGCAACAAAGAACAGATTTGGCTAACTTGCTGACAGATATGAGATTAAAACTAAAAGCTGGAACACAAAGCACATCATATAGAATAAGAGTTTCAGAAATTCTGACAGTTCCTATATGGGTTACTAAGGCAATTTCACCATTAGGCAGGTTTACATGTGTGTTTAGTGTAGAATTTATGGAAGTAAAACAAGAAACTGAATGCACCATATGGTCAGTAGCACCTGTGTCTATGACCCAATCAGTGGATGAAAACATATCTTTATTGACTAGTTTTGCAGAGAAAACTGAATGCTTCAAGTTGGAATTAAAAGATAAACTAGAAGCCATACCTGCCATAGTCTCAAGATAGGAATTAGAAGTTGATGGATGTGAAACGGTGGCTGCCAAACCAGTACCAGCAGGAACACCAAATGAAGAAGCCACACCAGCAACTCCAGTCATCAAGCTTGGCACTCCATCACCATTGCTTACAGTAGCAGCTTGATGCTTATCACTAGAATTAGAGTTAGCGTTGAAGAAAGCTAACAGTTGCTCACACTGAGCCTTTGTGATTGGACATTGAACTGATCCAAGTGAAGAATGCTCAACCATAGCTCCTTGATCATAAGAGACTTGATTAGCATTAGATTTTCCCTTTGGCTTATACCCGGGTGGATATCCATGAAGTTTGTAACACTTATCAATGGTGTGCCCAAGCATGTTGCAATGTGTGCATAAAGGCCTTTCCTTTTTGTTGTTTCCTTTAGTCCAATTTGCATTCCCAGAACTATTCCCTTTTGAATTAACATACATAGCAACAGAATCTGGTTTTGCTGTAAAAGATCCTCCATGTCCAATGTTCCTATGAGACTCCTCTTGAAGAACTAAGGCATAAACTTTGCTAATTGAAGGAAAAGGCTCATACATTAGAATCTGAGTCCTTAGAGTCTCAAAATTCTCATTCAAACCCATCAAAAAACGCATTACATGGGCTTTATCATGAGTAGCACTTAGGGTTTTCATTGCTCCACAGCTACACTCTGGTAAAGGCTCAAGATTCAACAATTGATCCCATAATCTCTTAAATTTCGAGAAATACTCAGTCACAGACAATTGATTCTGAGTGATGTGTGAAATTTCCTTTTGAAGATTATAGATTTTGGGACCATTGCCTTGTGAAAACAAGTTTTTTAATTCTAACCACATATCTCTAGCAGTTTCACAGTAGATTATATTACTGGATACATCAACATGCATTGAGTTGATAAGCCAAGAAAGTACCATCGTATTGCAGCTTTGCCAATCTTCATAGAGAGGAGATTCTGGATCAGGCATAGGGATTCTACCATTGATGAACCCTATCTTCTTCTTAGCAGTGAGAGCTAAGATCATAGCCCTTGACCAGGAGTGATAATTTCGCATTCCAAGCAGTGGTTGTGTCACTAAAACGCTTCCTGGATTCTCACTTGCACTGAGAAAATATGGATTCTTAGGAATTGATTCATTGTTGATCGGATTTAATTGGTTGTTGACTGGATCAGATTGGTTGCTTGAATCAGGGGACGCCATTGAAGGAGCTTTGAGGTTTGCTTCGTTTATTGCTCTGATACCATATAAAATCTGGAACTTTCTCTCTCTCTGAATAAAAGTCAGATCTTATTGAATCAGAAAATGAATGATACAAAAGCTACCGAACCCAATACAATAAAGGTATTCTATATATACACGTCTCTAACACAACCAATTCCCTAAATTTCAGCAAACTTGTTTATTAACAATCCTAAACTATACAATGGAGTTACAATATTTACATGACAGACCAATGGCTACAAGCCACGTGTATTATAATCTCCAAAGCTATGTATGAAAACTTCATGATAAGGCACAGCTTCAATGGTCTCTAGCACATCCTTGCTAGCCCACTGATGCTCTGTATCTGATGCCTCTGCTTCGGAGTGTTTGTAACTGAAATTGTGTGCAAGTGGTGCTGCTCCACTCTTGCACTGCTGTCCTCCACTAGTCTCAGCAGATGCATCCTCAAGTTTGGAGCAAAAGGCATTAGTTTTAACATGGTGAAAAAATGTTCATCTACAATTGATCAAGAGGACGACTTAGGATGGACTCCTCTACACGTTGCCGCACAACTGGGTAACGAGAAATATGTCAAGCTGCTTTTAGAAAATGGCAATTCCCCTGCATACAAAAAGAACAAGGAAGGTTTATCTGCTCTTCACATTGCGGACAAAAATGGCAATGTTAATGTAATGAAAGAACTCATCACAACATGTCCAGATATCTATGAGCTTTTGGACCTCAAGGGTCAGACGGCTCTTCATGTTGCTGCAGAAAGTGGAGAGAAGGAAGTAGTCGAGTTTTTTCTGAAGAGACCAGAGTTTGAGAGTCTCATCAACAAGCAGGATAAAGAAGGAAACACGCCTATGCATCTGGCGGCCAACAATGGTCATATCGAGCTTGCATGCCTGTTAAGAAGACGAGGTATAGGTGTTGACCTAAATGCTACGAACAAGGGGGGCTTCACTGCAATGGACCATGTTATGTTACGAATGAAGTTAGAACAGTCCCACCCAACAGTATGCCCTCTCTTTCTTACTATACTGAATGCAGTATTAATATCTTAGTCTGATGTTAAAAATCAATCCATCAAGAGCACACATCATAACATGAAATTAACTTTATATATATATATATATGTATATGTATATATATTGTTAGAATTATTGTTAGAGCTACAAATTGTTAGAATTATATTTAAATAATTGAATTTATCATTTTTGTATGACTTGAATTTTGAGAAGACTCAGTAATTTACACATGAAGAAAAGTGCTAGAATTATGCTTAAATGATAAAACTTACCATTTTTTAATAATTTAAACTTTTAAGAGTATCAGTAATTTACCATAATATCAATGTAGGTGGTGCTGAGGTAATAGCTTATCCTCTACCCAACCACTCATATTTTTTTATTATGTATTTTTTAGATAACCCTACCACTCAATTAAAAAAATGGCTTATGAAATAATCGGTAATATATAATACATTAATTGCAATAAATAATAAAATTAAAAGTATAAGAATTATAATACCTATAAGAGAATAGTATACAAAGGTGAATCGTGACCTGTCTCTCTTTTGCGAAGAGTTAAAAGAAGAAAGTGTAAGAATTAAGAAAAATGCTGGGAGACCTTCAACTGTACATCCAAATTCATAACACGGTTAAGTATCACCTGGTAATTAGTGTGTGTGTGTATATATATATATATACAATTTGTTAAGTTTTTATGGTGGTTCCATACGTAAGTATTGAAATCCAATCACAAGATCAAGATGACACCGAAGCAAGTTGTGAAAGAGGGTGTAGATTTAGGTGTTGTCATAGGCACTTTAAAGAATTAAAGTATCTAACTAGATTCTATTTCAAAAATTTGTTTTAGAACAAAGCAAATTAATTTGTGTGTGTATTAATTTTCCTCAAATTCTAGCTAGAATGTATCACATATGTATAATGCGTCCACGTGTTTGTTTTTGAATATTCAAAAAAAATCATCCATTTATAAATGAAGAATTCTACATCGACAATATTATCACAACAAATCATAGATGATAGGTTATTACTAATTCTAATTTAAATTCACAATTTAAATTACTTTTTTATCCCCGTAACAACCAAATATGATTTTTTACTTATAATTTGTCGTGAAAATATTATGATCATATGATTCATATCACTTCCCTTTAAAAATGGGATAAAATATTGTTTTCCACCTTTTCCTCTCCAAAATTTATAAGAACGTTTAGTTTGTCCCAAAACTTTATAAAATTGGCATTTTATATCCCTAAACTTTTGCATCTGCTCTACTCAATGTTCTTCCGTCCATGTTATTTAGTTTTTATCCAATGTTAGTTTTTGAATTTTCCATACAAAAATCATCTATTTATAAATTTTACATGATGAAAACAAGATCCAATTGTGGGAGGAAGGCGCTCGACCAAGTCTAAGGGAAGCGCGCTTTCAAATGGGCATCCAGAAATTGGAACCCGAAGAAGGGTCAGAAGACAAAAAAATGTCCACCTCCGAATTAGATTATATGAATCAAAAGAAGCAGACCGATTTGGTGGTAGCCACACTCATCGCAACTGTGACCTTCACGGCTGGTTTCACGGTGCCCGGTGGATTCAAAAGCGGAGGTGTGGATGAGGGCATGGCAGCATTAAGCAAAAGAACTGCTTTCCGTGTATTTCTGATAGCTAATACTTTAGCTTTTGGTCTGTCCATTACCTCCGTATTCATCCACTTTTCCATTTCAACAATGTATACGGAAGTCATTCCTCTCATAAAAGGGGGAGGATACACACCTGTTTTCACAGGCTATTCTACTATGGCATTGTTGGTAGCATTTATCTCAGGCACCTACACAGTAGTGCCACACTCTATGGGGATTACTACAGCAGTTATTTGTTGTTGTTGCTGGATCTTCTGGCTAATTGACCACTCGGGTCGTTGCTCATATAAACAAGCATGCTATCAGGGAAACCGGTGGTTAATTTCTCTCTATGCTCCTTATATAGAATATTAAGGAAGGAAATAATGAAGAATTGTTTTTTTTTTTTAAATTGCTAAGCCCTACCTGGTCTGGGATGATTCGAAAGGAAAAACCTTGGAAGCTATGTTTGGAATAAGAGGAATGCTGTCAGTCTGAGGACAGCATTGTGAAGATCATTATATGGGAGGCTTGTTGCAAAGCCTTTGTACGGTGTACTTGTGTTCTTCTTGTAATGTTTTTATTTTTGGTTTTGTTTTCGGGTGCTGTTGGTTTGATTATATCATCTTTAATTTTGAACAAAATGCTTATTCATGGTAAAATAAAAAATAAAAAATATCATGCATGTTATTTTTGTTATACCAAGTCAAAGTACGTAGCATTCTCGCAGTGACTAGTTGACCAAAAAAATAAAAAAAAAAATAAAAAACAAAACAAAACAAAACAAAAGAGCATGAACGTGGTTTCAACTTTGAACTAGATAATGTGGATATATCTATGGTAATGACTAGAGATATATCCACTTCAAACTTGTTGCAGCTTGAGCCGCTGCCTTTTGTTTTTGCCTAACGGCCCTCTTCCAATGAAAAAATAACTATTTACCTTTTGGAAAAATACTTACACATCTCCTAAACTTGAGATCAGTGGCCAAAACACCCTCTCAATTTTTATATTGGTCAATTTACTCCTTAAACATTCCAAAACTGCCAAATTAATACATCAATTAATCTAACGTTAAAACACTAACGGAAGTGGCACATGACACTCATGTGAACTCAAAAAAAAAAAAAAAAACACAGTCCCAATTTTTATTTATTTATTTTTTTGAGATAAAAAATAGAACAGTCCCAAAAATTTGAACGTGATAGAAAGAAAAAAGATGAACAGACTGGTAGAGAGGAGAGAGAGGGAAAGAGGCAATAGAACTAGAGCCACTGCAGCACAGCGTGTCGGCGCCTAGTTCTTTATCCAGCCATCGTCTCCCCGTTTGTATCCTGAAGGTGCCTTGGTGGGTTCAGAACAAGCTGACTCGTTTTGTTGATCCGTGGCACATTTTTTTTATTTTTTATGTTTTCTCAGTGTCAAAATCTAAAAGGCAACTTTGATAGGTTCCATTTTCCTTCATACTTTCCCAAAAATTTATCTCCTATACCAACACGTATTTGTCCATCAAGCATCAACCCATTATTTTATTCATTACAATAGTTAATATGATGCCAAAAAATGAGATCGATTCCCATTGTTATATAACTTGGTAATCTATTCCCTAATATCAAATAACTAAAGTAGCAAAAGCCAAAAGAGAATCAAGAGAAAAGATTAAAAAGAGATGTTTTTGATGGGTCGCTAAGATGAGTTAGGTTTTTGTGATCAATCCCAACATCAACCAAAAATTTTTCAAAAGGGAATCAAAACAAGCTTATTTTTATCACATGGTTCTATCGCCTCTCTCTCTACTCTCTGCCGGTTAGACCCAGGTCTGTCTGTCTTTCTTCTTTCTTCCTTCTATTGTGTTTCAGATTCTTAGTACTGTTTGGCATTTTAATTTCACGTGAGTCTCACATGCCACTTCTGTTAATGTTTTAATGCTAGACTAACTAATGTATTGATTAATTTGATTTAGCAGTTGTGGAATGTCTGAGGAGTAAATTGGTTAATATAAAAGTTCAGGGGTATCTTGACCACTATTTTAAAGTTTAGGGGGGTGTTTGAGCATTTTTTCTTTTACCTTTTGTTATTAAACTATTTAATCAAATAGCTCTCTCTTTGAAGTATTTAGTAAAATATCTCTGTTTTTGGAACACAATATTGTTAATATTAGCAATGTGGAGTTCTATGCATATTTTAGCTTTTTTTTTTTTTTTTTTTGGGAAAATTTTGCATAAATTTTGACATTGCTATAATATCAAGTTCTACTTAAAAAAACACATAAAAGTCGATTAATGTCGAGTTCCAAGCATAATTTAAAAACATCAACAATATTAAGTTCCAAAACATAGGTATTTTTCCAGATACTTTGAAAATATGGTTGTTTGTTATGAACTTAAAAACTAAACGGTATTTAGCAATTTTTACCCTCTCGGAGCTCCCCCATTCCTTTTATTAGAGATGGGTTGGTCCTTAGGCCCCTCTTTTTTTTCTTTTTTCTTTTTTTCTTTCTTTTTAAGAAACATACACAAAGAGAGAGAATTGACAAGGTTCTAATACAAAGATACATGGTACACTTGTTATGTATACTTTTTAAAAATCTCATTTATTTTAGGTACGATTTATTTTTATTCGATTTAATTTTAATAAAATAATTCAATAAAAATAGTCTCATAAGATCAAACATGAAGGGGTTTGAAATTTTTAATAATTGTAGTTTTATCGAAATTTTAAATTGATTAAGGGTTACACTTACAATTATGGATGAAATATGTGCTATAAAATTACGATTCCAAATGAAATTGCGATTTGAAGATTTGATTTCAAAAGTTTTATCGAAATTTCAAAAGATTTGTTTTAATAATGATGCTGTTTAATGATTTGATATTAAAGTAAAAACTTCAACCCAAATCACCTTATTGGTGTCCATTGTCGAAAATTTTGATGTCCAAATTTAAAATATTAAATACACATTTGTGGGTTAATGTTGCGATGTTTTGATCATATGGATCACGTTTAATCAATAGCAATCCTGAACACTATCATGAGGCTATTAGACAAAAGACGTACGCTTAAAAAAAAGAAAAAAATTCTATGTGCATTAATCTCTACTGTTGAAGAGTTTTTAAATGGGGTTCGACTTCGACCACCAATCTCAATATTATCATGATCCAGAAAGGGGAGGGAATTTTGTACTTTTTTATTCAAAAAAAGAATTCTTACAAGTTACAACTAGTCATCACCTTCCCTCTGTCTAAAAAGCATTTTTTGATAACTACTCACATCAAACTCGCTCCTTTTTTTTTTCTATCTAAAACTAATGGTCACAAGAAATATTAGGAAGATAAGCCATATCATCAACTAAGAATGAGATACTAAAAAAACTTGAATACAAAATTTAGTTAGTAATTTTGCAACCCAAAAAAAAAAAAATTTAAAGTAATGACTGTAAACAATTATACTATAGAAATTTAAATAAAATATTAGTATTTAATTTATATTTTAATATAAGAAAATACTATACTAAGATTGTCTCCTTATGCCTCAAATCTTATTGAGTTGACCTTGACTTCTTGTGAATTAGTTCAATATGCATATTTAACTAGAAAAATGTTCTTAGACTTGTTGATATTTACACCTTACATATAATGTCTATAATTTCATACGTGATCATCTTATTGTTTTAGGCCAAATTATTTTGCCAATCCTATGACTGATAACATTGCTGCTGCTATTTGCCCCCCTCTACGATTGACAAAGCTGGCAATACAAAATCGTGCGTGTATGTACTTTGTGTGTAATAGCGTGTGTGAAATAAATACCACTCTTATTTTATAACGGACCTTAACCAATTGCCTCATTTGGAAAATGATAGAGCTAATAAGT
The DNA here is from genome assembly GCA_035136125.1 of Quercus rubra. Taxonomy (NCBI): domain Eukaryota; kingdom Viridiplantae; phylum Streptophyta; class Magnoliopsida; order Fagales; family Fagaceae; genus Quercus; species Quercus rubra. The sequence goes on from CM068732.1 coordinate 5,417,019, forward strand.
ATGGCAAGGTGTAACCCCACCCATGCTTAGTGATATTATGTAACATTTTACTTTATTGATCAATCAAATTTCTACCATCTACTTGAGGAGGAAAAAAATTGCAGATAAATTTTTTTTATAAAAAAGCTAGGGAACGGGTTGGAGAGGGAGGAAATGTAGCACAGACATTTACTGGACTATAACCTCAGCCTGTTTTCAACCTTAAAAAGTTTTCTAATTAATGGCATTATTGTAATTTTCCTCTTCTTCACCGGTCTAAATGATGATCTGCTTATAAATTTATGGTGTTTTTACTCAGAGAACTAAGTCCCAACTCCCAACAGCCAAATTGTTCCCCAACGATCTAATTCTTCAATGACTATGCTATATTTTTCTTATATATTTACATGGTCTACACCTTTTAACTTCTGCTTATGATATTTGTTTTTTATCATCTAAGTATTCAACTAAAACACCAATTGATTTTTGGTGTAGATGGAGATCGAATCTCAGATCTCTTATGCAACCACAAGAAACTTTACTAGTTGAGTTAATACATATTGAAAATAATTATTACTTGGTAACAGGTTGAATAACCGAATTTTGTTGAACTATATATATTTTGTGAGATGCCATGCACGGGACATCAACACTCATTTTACTACTCAGGTAATAGATCTTTATAGTGAATAATGTTTACTTCCCGTTTTACAACAAAAAAAACTAAGTACGCTCCAGATATTTGTTAACTCGTAAGGTACTGCCCCAATATAACCTGAGGGACCAAGATTATATAAATCTAATTTTGCAACTTTGAACCTTTGATGGTTGACAACTCATTTAATTGATCCAAAACATAAACAACCCTCTTTAACCCTGTAAAGTTGTGATTTACAACTATATTTTATGTTAGTTTTATTCCATAACAAAAAGTGTTGTAACTGTTCTAATTTTGTTCCTTGTATTTTATGGAATTTTATTGTATTGGGTTTAGTATTAAGTTGGTGAAGACTCAAACTTATCTGAAAATTAGTGGATTTCGCGAGAAGCTCATGAGAAGCTAAGCCGCAAAAGAACACATGAGGTGAACATGACTAAAAGTTGAAGAGTCGTGCCAGACCGTCGTTTTCGCAAGTGTCTCGCGGGTAAGGCCTTCCCGCGAGACAGTCATGAAACATTCTACTTTGAGAATTTTTATGTGTGACTTCCTTACCCTTCACCCATACTATATATACCCTCATTACCTACAAATGTAATAGAGACCATTCAAAGAGGAAAACCTTAGATAGGTTTTCTACAACACGCACTCATCTTTTAGAGAGAGAGCTACTCATCCTTAGTGAGAATTCATTGTAGCCTCTTCTCCTTCCCTCTCCCATTATCATATCTTGAAAGGAAATTTGTATCCAAACACAATCCACACATTTTCAAAGTGTAGTGAGTGTTTTTTGAGTTGCTGGGAAGCATTGGAAGAAGCCAAGGATGGCAGATGCAACATGAAGCTTGTTGCGAGATCCGGAGAGCGAGACACGACACGGTTCCAAGAAGTCTTGTTAGAGTAGGAGCTTGGGGGGTCTCTTACTAACCCATATATCCTAACTGATTGTCTAGTGAATCGATTACCACTTGGAGGGCGATGAAGAGATTTTTCGCCGAGTTCTTCGATTTCCTCTTCGATAATACATCGACGTGTTATCTGTGTTTGCATTCTTCTTCCATACTCTTTTACATTTCATTTTACTACTGTGATTATATGAATATGTGTTAGAGTAGCTTGTTTATTTATCAGCTCGCATTTACACTATTTCGCACTTAAAATTAAGTTAGTGTAAAATCTATCGAGCCGTAACTTTTATTTGAAGTTCTAAATAGCTCTTGTGTTTTTAACACATTTTCGAGCTTTCAAACCCCATAACAGACTCACTTCCCGTGATGCATGGATGGGTTGGTTATAGTTGATCCTAAAGAAATTTGACAATCTCTTCTCTAGATATTTGGCTTATGCGTGGTACTTTGTCATACTACATAAACATATGCGGCTCGAGGGGTAACATTGATTGGCCAATCAGGAACATGATTTCATGCTAGAATCCAGCACAAGGTTTGCACCAAAGAAGAAAGCCAAACATGGGAAAGAAACAATACCCAATTGTATTCTTGACCAGCTTGCATGTTGTGCATTGCCGTGAACACAATCTTTTACATAACTTGTTGAAGTGTTAAGCTGTGAATGACCCTATTTCTGATATCATTTTTATTATACACCAATTACAATATGCTACCTTATTAGTTGTAAACATTTTGTCACTAATATTATTGATTTCTATATTGGCTTTGAATAGCCAGAGTAGACTTCAGGTAGTACTCTTAAATACAACTCTATCAGATGCTTAATACAAAACCACAGGACTAATTTTAGTTGAGTAACACTCAATCACATGCATTTAACCTATTACTAACTTGTAGGCATCTAACCTTAAAGAGGCATTTGAAATTAATTTATGTTGCATATTGAATGATTAGGAATAAACAATACCAGAGAAGAGTCACTGCTCAGTTGCCAATACAATAGAATAATTTACCTGAAAGCATTTACAGCATTAGCCTTTTGCTTTGGTTTATAAAGTCAAACCATGCTTCCAATAAATTGGTAAAGATAAACAAATCGTTGAGAATGCCTAATAATAGGTTACCAAGTTGCAATGACATCTCAAAATTGCAATTTGTTTATCAAAAAATCATCAGTTGACTTCCACTGCTACAAGAAGCAGAGTCTTTCCGATGTGATGCAATCTCTCCTGGTACACAACGGATGCCTTTTTGATTTCTCAAGCAATCACAAGTAAAGCAACTTCATCAGAGCCTGACATGCCAACCATCAATATAAATTCAATACCATATATATATATATATATATAGGATTGCTTGGGCTAAATAATACTTAACTTGTGCAAGGTCAGAAACAAAAAATTATAAGAAAAAAGAATCATACAGGTTTAAAAAAAAAAGTGACACAATCACTCCCTTCCCACTGCATTCAGCTTGTCAGATATTACTTTTGGATCAAAAATCACAACAAGCTGGCCAAGGCTTTAGCAAATTTCATTGAGGTTTACCTCTTTTCTATTCTTTTAATTCACTTTATTTTGACCAGCTTACAAATTTTCCAAATAGGTGGATTGTGGCAGAGTTCAAAATAATTAATTAAATTTGAGTTTCAAAAAGAAAATCTTGGAAAATAACCGAACTTTGTACTGTCATTATTTAATTAGCTCCCTGCCCAAAACCTGAATTTGACCAAGTGGTTGTGAACTTACCTTAAATTACTAATAACATTGAGCAAGCCATGTCAAGTTTGCAAAACAGACAACCCCATTAACACCGAAGTACAAAATGAGATCAACAAAGGTTCTCAAGTTTCAAGTATAGAGAAGTCATACCTGGGAAGCCATAATCCATTTTCCATCAATCCAGTCCTGATGTGGCCTTAGGTCAGAATGCTTAAACTCTATTTCCTCATCTGTGTCCCTAAAGTAAACCAAGTATTTTGAGCCACCAAGAACCTTAGAAATCACACCCACCCACCACCCATCATTGTACAAAGCATCGACTTCTTCAAAAAGACTGAAACGATCAACAACAAGAGTTTCTGGTGGACATGGCCTAATATGCAGGGTATCAAACTCTTCTCTCAGAAAGCCTGAATCATCATCAGTCCTCAGGCTCTGGTACTGGACAAGGAACTTGTCCTTTCCCACTGCTTTAACAATAGTTGCACCAAACCAAGCACCTTCAAAACCATCATCATCACTGCTAACCTCAACTAGTGTCCCCTTGCTGAACATTTTTTGTGCTGTTGCGTCACTAGCCTTCACCTCCTTTGTGATTGACATGTTCTGCAATACAAATTTTCAAAAGCTGACAATGTGAACTACATTAAAAACCTGAGCCAAAGATGACCTCTACAGGGAATGTATAAAACAAAGTAGAATATGTTAATCTAAGATGCATGGGTATGGGTACGATATGGGTATGGGTATAGGGACACAACATTTCTTGAACAACCTAGGGTACGTTAGGGATACGTGTATTAATTACTTATTAAATATATTTTATTTATATTTTTAATATATTATTAAGCATTTATTTTTCATATAATTTTAAGAATATATCAATTTAAGAGCATAATGCATAATAAAGTGAATCCATTGCCATTAATGGATGTTTAGAACAAACCAAGATCCAAAAAAAAGTAAATAAACGATAACTAGATAAGTGTTCAACATTGAAACTAATCTATAAACAATATAAATGAAAATTTTTACAAGTCTTGGCTATCTCTCACTATTGGGGGTTGAGTTACAATGGTATTCAAGCTGCATCACAGGTGTATTCTGGACATATTGGTAACTTTTTTTTTCAAAAAAAGAAAAGAAAAAAGACTAGGCATGTATCTTAGAGGTATACAGTACGATACTGGTACGATACATATCAGATACGTGAATATGAGCAAAAATGGAATATCCGTGCATCCTAGATGCTATTAATGAATATTATTAAATCAGATATTATTAATTTTAAGAGCTTCAGGCATTCAACCTTTGATTACACACTAGCCAAAGAAAAGTAACAGCAGCAACAACAACAAAACCTTAATTCCAAAAAATTGGGGTTGGTATGGATCCTGGATCTCAACAGACTAGTCAAGGTCTGCCACATGTACTCTTTTCCGTTGTTCTATTTTATTTGAAGTCATACTCTCCCCTATTTCCTGAATTGACATGACTTTTTTTATTTTTTATTTTTTATTTTTTATTTTTATATATTACACATATAGGAACTACATTTATTGGAAAAGGCCATCATAGTCAACTCCCGAATCTAATACCTGCAATGAGTTTATTGTTCTCAAGCACTAAAGTATGTCTAAACAATCAAGAATTTCCTCCTCTAAAACATTCTTTTGACCAATGTAAACAAGCTGAGGTTTAGAAACTCTACCATTCTTTTAGAAAAGAGAAGAACCCTTAAGAGTGACGCAGTGATAAGTAAATTACCAAATGAAAAGATTGATTTCTGTGATCTTAGAATCATTAGGCAAAGAGTGTCGAGTTTACTCGTAGCAGAAACCAACTAAATCTTCCTAGAACCATTTAAAACCAAACCAAGCAAAATCACCACCACCATTTCAAATAATAATAATAATAATAATAATAAAACCCATTATTTCCACAAAAATTAAAATTAAAGATCCCAGAACCATTTCCATCAAAACTAAACAAAAACACAAAACACCAAACTGAACCCATCATCGAAAACTCATCAAAAAACACAAACCAAAACCTTGAACCCCAACTGAACCTTCCCACAACCATTTCCAGCCAAACCAAACAAAACCACAATCACTATCCAAAAGAAAATTCAATTTAACCCAAAAAACAAAAAACAAAAAACAAAAAGAAGAAGTAAGGAAAGTCACACCTCTTTTTCTTGCTCCTCAAATGGCGGAACGCCTCATGAACTCATTCCCTTCGCAAACCCACTCTTCTCCTCAGAGTCTCTGAACAAAAGCCCGAACCTCCTCCCACTTCCCAGATCATTATTTGGGAGGGAGAGAGAGAGAGACAGAGATGAAGGGTCAGAGGGAGTGAGTACTTTATGACTGAAGAGAAGTGGATGGTGAGTGGATGGTGACTAGCTTTAAGTTTATAATGACATTAAAATTTTGAATTTGGGTTGGGCCTCTAGACTTCCCACGTATCAGCTAAAAAGCCTAAAATATTAGGTGATTTTTTTATTATCTATATATTCTATATATATATATAAAACCGAAGCCTCTGAACTTCCCACAATTTTCCACATCATCATTTTAATTTATAAAAAAATTTAATTTTTTAAACTAAATAGTGAAAGAGTCCTAACAGGAGTCTCTCTCTTTTATATATATATATAAAACATCTCACTCCCCTCTCTCATCCGCTTCTCTCAAACCCTAAAACATCTCACATAGCCTCTTTCATTCGCTTCTCTCAAACCCTGAGAAACGTAGCCTCTTTCATTCACTTCTCTCAAACCTTGAGAAAACACACAAAGGCTGAAACTAAGCATGTATTAGAGGATGTAATCTGCTATTCAAAATCATATTTTGCCTGTCAGATTCACCAATTTTGTCATTGTCTCTCTGTAATTCTCTCTCTCTAATGATTTTGCTGGTGTAACGTTTGAAGAACGAATTTAAAAGTGGTATCTTTTGTTTCTCTATTTTTTATTGGATTGCTTAATTGGTGACTAAACAACAATAAACATTTACCTATTTGGCAGCTAAGAAACAAAGAATGATCATATCATGTTACCTAGAACTGCCAGATCTCCTTTGATTCGTTTCATTATTGTTGGACAATTTTTGAATCTGCATAGGATTTAATGGACTTTGAAACTATGGGGACAATTTGAGAGGTAATTTTTTGTTTTTGTTTTTAATTATTCCAATCTTTTGTTAAATTTGATTGCAATAGTAAGTTTATAATTTAATCTTCATTATGAGTTCAAATTTAATTTTAATTTCCTGTACCGGTTTAATAGTTATCGCCATTGAAAGTGTCAAAGTTTATAATTTTAGTACAAACTTACTATTGCAATCAAATTTAACAAAAGATTATGTTGGAAGCCTATATTATTTGCACCTTCATAGTGTTCGACAATGTTTGAACCAAATTTTTCATCAATTAGGAAGAATTGGATAAAAAGAAACTTAGAAAAACTTTCCATCCTTACTAAAATTGTCTCGCAATAATGACTATATTTTTTTGTTTTGTTTTTATAGTTTGTAGGTTTTGAATCTTTTGATTTTTAATTTTATTGTCTTTTGAAAGTTTGACCATCTGAATTTTTGGAAAGTAACCTATCTTTCTCTTATATTTTTCCATTTGGTAGTCATATATATTTTGTTTTGTTTCAATAATCTCTAGGTGAATTTTCTGATTTTTTTATTCCTTTCAGAAGTTTTAACATCAGAATTTTTTAGTTATTTTTTTACAGTATCTAAATTTGTTAGCTAGATGTTTTGCAACCCGTTGCATGTTCAAGCAATGGTTTATTCATCAAATTGTAACTCAAAAGGATAGGAGCAATTCACACAATAGTATAATTTCATAATCAATTTAAAATTTTGTAAAATTATTTTAGTCTATTATAAATAGGTAAGTTCCCGTGCGTTGCACGGGTTTCCGACTAGTTATTATTAAAATTAAAGCTAAGATTTTTTACCGTTCATAATTTGAAACCGTTGAGTGACAAAGAATATTCACATCAGCCTGAAATTTTAGTTAAAATGCATCATATTCTCTATCCTTTTTCTATTTTTATTTAAATATACTTGTTTATTTATTATTAATTTTTTACACAAAAATTTCTCAATTTTTTTCTCTATTTCAGTTATACTCTCAACACTATTTGGAGAGGCACAGTCTCCTCAAATGTGTTCTTTTTATTCTAAAAATATCATGTTTTTTAGGATTTCTTCCATCCAAAGGTGTGTCAATAAGCCTGTGAGTTTTTGCATTTTAGAAGAATTGGTTTGACATTTGGCAATAAAGACGAGATCATTTAGGTTATGGTCTTTGCCTTCGGGGGTTTCTAGGATTTTATTAAGGGTTTGAGTGATTGAAGTGAAGTTTTTTTTTTTTTTTTTTTTTTTTTGATATGAGAAAAACTTACACAAGACTAGAAACTGAGCTACAACAGAGAGCAGAAAGAGGCAGCCCCGCTATAGGCAATCAAGATGAACCAAATTTCGAACAACAGGGGGAGACACACCCCTCCAAACCTGGCTAATATTATTACATTTTGCAAAGTGGGCCAACTCATGCGCAACCCTGTTTAAGTCCCTTTTTAGGTGCCGAACTTGCCAACTAAGAAACTCTTCAAGAAAACCGGAGATACCATGGACAATATGGCCAAGCCCTCTGCTGAAATCATTCGCCAAAATTCGATTAACAACTGAAAGAGAATCTGATTCCACAATGACATGATGCAGGTCCAGTTCCCTTGCGAGCATAATTCTCGCCTCAATAGCCAATGCCTCTATCTCATCCACCGAGAAGCAGCCAGGAAGAATTCTACACAGAGCAGCAACCACCTCTCCTTTAGAGTCCCTAATGACCACTCCTATACTTGACCGCCTACCATCATCAACTGTAGCTCCATCAGTGTTAATCTTAAAGACCCAGCAAGAGGTTTTTTCCAGCCAATCTCTGAGGCCGAAGGACCCAGCCCACAAAAATTCACCGCCTCTCTATAGTCAGATAGCATACTGATTGCATGACTCCATACCTGATCCACCCCCTGATAAACCAACTCAAAAACTCTCAAGTTTCTACTACACCAAATTGCCTAAGCAACTACAACCAGCAACTCCAAGTCTCTTGAAGAACCACACTCCAACATCTTTAAGGCCAACTCTGAAAAGTCCATATTTTCAGCCCCAATCACCATTGGGCACTCCTTCCATAGCTCCCAAACATTCTTAACACCGGCACACTCGAAGAGAGCATGGTAAATGGACTCAACCACCAGCCCACACACGAGACACAGTCCATCCGTGTTCACCCCCCTTCTTCTTAAATTTAACATAGTTGGTAATGCATTAACACAAGCCTTCCAACAGAAAATTCTTATTTTTGGGAGAATTTTTAATTGCCAAATCCGCCTCCAAAAGGGTAGTTCTAGGATCGCCATAAGAGCTCTCCCCACAATCTAAAGAGTTAATCACAGTGAGGGCAACGTAATATGCACTTTTCACTGAGAAATCCCCTTTTTTGTTCCCTACCCAAATAATTTTGTCCTCAGGAAGGCTATAGCTTAGAGGAATATTGAGGATTGTATCAACTTCAAAGGGGAGAAATAAAGACTTCAAGGTGTCAACCTTCCATCTTCTAGAGTTCTCATCAATTAAGGCCGAAACCATAGGGAAATCATCAAAAGGTTTGGGAGGAGAAATAACCTTATAGGTTGTAGGGGAGGGAAGCCACTTGTCTTCCCAAATATGGATGAGCCTTCCGTTGCCTACTCTCCATCGGGTACCCTTCCAGATCACTTCCAAACCCTTAAAAATATTTCTCCAAGTATATGAAGGGCTGCATCCCAACTTTGAATTTAATACATCACTATTCGGGTAGTATCTAGCTTTAAATACTTTGGCGCAAAGAGAGTCCGGATTTGACAAGAGTCTCCATCCTTGCTTCGCAAGCATTGCTAGGTTAAAAGCTTGTAAATTTCGGAAGCCCATACCCCCCTTCGACTTTGCTTTACACATTTTTTCCCAACTCACCCAAGCAATTTTTGACTCATCTTGTCTTTGCCCCCACCAAAAATTCCTTATCATACTTTCAATCTCCTCGCACAACCCTTTCGGGATTAAGAAACAACTCATGGTATAGGCGGGGACCGCTTACGCCACCGCCTTTATCAGGATCTCCCTACCCCCAATGGACAACAACTTTCCCTTCCAACCCGCTGACTTCCTCCCCACCTTCTCCTTTAAATCCACAAACACCTCAGTTTTAGATCTACCAATAATGGACGGTAGACCCAAATATTTACCAAGTCTTGTGTCTTGCATTGAGCCAAGGATGTTCAACACTGCATACTTTTTATCAAGGGGAGTGTTTTGACTGAAAAAAACAGCCGACTTCTCAGCATTTACTTTCTGACCAGAGGCAGCTTCGTAAAGCTCAAGGATCTCAACGAGATTATGGCACTCATGGTCATTAGCTTTGCAGAACAGTAAGCTGTCATCCGCAAAGAATAAATGGGTCACCATAGGGCAGCCCTTGCAAATAGAGATTCCGCTCAATGAATGGTTCCTAGCTGCCTCCTTAATTAAAGATGAGAAACCATCTGCGCATAAGAGGAACAAGTAAGGAGATAAAGGGTCTCCCTGTCGGAGACCCTTTGTTGGGAAAATGCGACCATGAACAGCACCATTGATGATCACCAAATATGAAACAGTATTAATGCACTTCATAATGAGATTAATCCAATTTTCATGAAAGCCCATTTTTTCCATTACTTTCTCAATGTAACCCCACTCCACACGGTCATAGGCCTTGCTCATATCGAGCTTAACCGCCATAAAATTCTCTTTCCCCTCTTTTTTATGCTCAAGATAATGCATCAACTCAAAGGCCACTAATACATTATCAGTAATGAGCCTTTCCGAAAGAAAAGCACTTTGGTTTTTAGTTATAATTTGAGGAAGAAAGACTTTAAGACGGTTAGCAAGAGTTTTGGATATAAGTTTGTATACTACATTGCATAAGCTTATCGGCCTAAAATCAGATAACCTAGAAGGACTATTGATTTTTGGGATCAAAGTGACGTTGGTTCTATTAATATCAGCAATAGACATATTGGAATTTAACACATTCAGAACCATACATATGACATCATTCCCTACCACATCCCAATATTTTTGAAAAAAGATAGCAGACATACCGTCCGGTCTTGGTGCTTTTGTAGGGTGCATTTGTTTCAAAGCAGCCTCCACCTCATCCCTTGTGAATGTTGAGATCAAATTCCGAGTCATCTCATCAATTACTCTGGTGGGAATCGAGTCTATGACTTCCAAAATCCGGCTAGGGTGAGAGGTAGTGAACAGTGACTCGAAGTAGGAAATCGCTGCAGCAGCAATGCTCTCATTTGTATCGCACCAATTCCCACTCTCATCCCAAATACCACTGATAGAATTTTTCTTCCTCCTCTGTGAAGCCCTTGAGTGAAAAAATTTTGTGTTGCGATCCCCTTGCCCATACCACAGAATTCTAGACCTCTGATGCCAAAAAATCTCCTCGCAATCAAGCAGATTATTAATCTCCCTCCGTAAGCTATTTATCTCCTTTCCCATAACACCGTTTCTATCTTGGAGAGTCAAAACATTGAGAGCTTTCCTTTTGCATTGAATTTGCTTAGGCACATAACCAAAAACCGACTTATTCCACCTTTCCAAGTCTGCCGCACAGTTTTGAAGACAAGACGCTACGCTTCCGGGTGTACCTTGGTGCAACTCTCCTTCCCACGCCTTTCCTATAATTTCCTTACACTCTTCTTTTTTTGTCCACATTTCCTCGAAATGGAACCTACGCTTTCGAGAGGGCTGCACCGCCAAAGAGTCAGCAATCAACAGAGCACAATGATTAGAAGTTGAGTCTACCAAATGGAGGACTCTTGTTCCATTAAAATGATTGATCCAGTCATTAGTGGCAAGGGCTCTATCAAGTCTCTTTTGAAAGGGGTTGTTAGGGTTTTAGATGAGAACGATTGGGTGAATGAGAGGAAATTGATAAGGTAGCTTAGGTTTGAGCGTCGGGGGGGGGGGGGGGGGGGTTTAACCAATTGTTGAAGTGGTTTTATAAGGTAAATCAAGATTAAAAGGGGTTGTTCACTTTTTTTGGGGGGGGGGGGGGCGCTTGGGGGTGGTTTAAGGGAGAAAATAATTGAGCGAATGAGACGGAATAAGTCTCTCTTCTTTCCATGATTAAAATTTACTTTAACCAATAATAAAATAAGATTTACTATTGCTTACAAAACTTTTAGGTAGCTCAAGCCTAGCTTGCAATGGGATTAGTGATGGTAAAAATACTTTGTTCCACCCGAAAGAGGTGAGGGGAAGGGGACTTGTTTTGATCACTTTATTCCACCACGAATGTATATATACATATTTTGTTTAATATGTGGATAGACAAGACTACGACATGGCATCTCATATCCTAAGTGTTGCTCCTAACTGCTCCTATGCTGGAAGGCACGGCATGAATGTCTTGCATGCACTCGTCATTAATGCAAGTAGTTGTAAGTTCTGCTCCATTCTGCTCCTTAAATATTTTGCACTTTTCTTTTAGGATGTGGTCTTTTCAAGGCGTTAATGTCATGGCTATATGCCATTCGTGATACGTGTTAGCAAATCAATTTTACTAAGGTTTTCATACACAAATAATGTTATTCCAACCATAATTTATCGGTTTAATAAATTGTTTCCCTAAATTCATCTTCACAAATTTTATTATAAAAAATAACAAATCAATGTAGCATGTGAATAATACCACCACATTACCATTTTAATAAGATAATTTTTTTAATAGGAAAAAGTTAATAGAAAATTTTTAAATTCAATTTTTTTTAATAGGAAAAGTTAACAAATTGATGGACCATTTTTAGAAATCTTTTATAAAAAAAGAAAAAGAAAAAAGAATATTACTCTCTTTTTTTTCTTTTTCTTTTTTACAATTTTTTGTATTTTTCATGAAAATGTTATCAAAACTTTCCTAAAATTGTTAATTAATAAATTCTCTAAGGGCAACCTTTACCTCGACCATTATGAAAAATTAATGTATGAAGCTTATATACTAGAGTTGGTAATATCCCTAACGGTACTCTTTACAAATTGCATGGGTGGCATCCCCTCTGGCCTCTTCAGTATAGAGCCGACATACTAGTAATACATGGCCTAATTAAAGCCCAATTGATCTTGGGCTGCTAGAGAATTCTGAAAACGGGCCAAAGCAAGGTTCAACCCAAGTTCAAAACTTGAAAAGAACCAAAAAAGGAGGCAACTTTATTGATTTTGAAGGTTATTTTTTATTATTATTATTTTTTTTTATAAGATAAAAATTATACTCTAACATAATTTAAGTTTATATATATGTATGAAACTCTTTTCTGGAGATTTGAACATCGGCCCTTACCCCCTTATCCCACAAAAACTTTATACCTATAGAATTACCATTACGCTAAGGGTGTCCGGTGGTATTTTGAAGTTAAACTTAAAGATATTATATCCTAGCTTATATGAAAATATCTTGGGTCTAATATCCATGTGCACTAAACTTTTTGAAATGCAAATGCATGTCAAACACTTGACACTTGTTCACATTCTAATAGGTCTAGTACATAGAAACACCATATCCAAGCCTTGCCTAACTTATCTATTGTAGAGACTAGACAGACTTTATCAAACATCAATCAACAAAAGTAGAAGGAAAAGCAAACATTAAAATAAGTATGTTGACATAAATTTATTATTTGAAATATACTATTAGTAAATAATATTTGATTGATAAAAAATTTGACATGTGTATTAAACGTGTAAAGAACATAAAATTCAATGGTTAGATTTTTAAAATATATAGTAATATTTATTTTATTGAGTAAAGTTGTAACCTTAAACTATAACAAATTCTGTAGTTAAACTTTGTCCGTAAAAATATGTTTTCTTCTTTTTATTGGTTATTTGTTTAATTCTTTTAATTCTTTTTTTTTGTACGTAGTGGATCTCAAGTTCATCCCTTCGAAGTATTTACCGAGGCCATGTACTCCAGATATTGGTATGTTTAAATTTCTTATATTTGGAATATTACTATTTTAAGTTAGTGACACAACAAAAATTTAAAACAATGTCACAATATTTAAAATTAGTCTACCACCTCACATATGAACTTATCACAATTTATAATTTCAATTTTTTTAATGACCCATGTGTAAGGTAACATGTTAACTTGAAAAAATTATAATATTGTAATAAATTTTGTTTTCATCAATTGTCTTGTAAATTTGTCCCCGTACCCATCATGCTTGAAAGCTAAAGGTTTTAAAACTAATTTCAAGCAATACTGTATATGCCAAGTCACACAGTGGCAATATTTAATTCTCAAAAAGAATACAACATAGTTTCGAACCTCCTCCTTGTGTTGTGTAAAGGGGGAAAAATAGTTCTTAATATATACTAGCCAGAACAATATGGTGCGAAGCTGCTTCCCTCGTGTTCTACAGTTTGTGTAAGAAAGAAAAATGCTCTTAATATGTACTAATAAAATGGCCATCTACAATAAGGTTTTCCTTGAATTCTGGTAGATTTTGTGAAAGAAGTGATAATAAAATGGCCATCTACAATTGAACAAAGGGATGACTTAGGATGGACTCCTCTACACATTGCCGCACAACTGGGTAACGAGAAATATGCCAAGCTGCTTTTAGAAAATGGCAATTCCCCTGCATATGAAAAGAACAATGAAGGTTTATCTGCTCTTCACATTGCGGCCAAAAAAGGAAAAGTTAATGTACTGAAAGAACTCATCACAACATGTCCAGATATCTATGAGTTTTTGGACCTCAAGGGTCAGACGGCTCTTCATGTTGCTGCAGAAAGTGGAGAGAAGGAAGCAGTTGAGTTTTTTCTGAGGCCAGAGTTTGAGAGTCTCATCAACGAACAGGATAAAGAAGGAAACACGCCTATGGATCTGGCGGCCAACAATGGTCATATCGAGATTGCATGCCTGTTAAGAAGACGAGGTACAGGCGTTGACTTAAATGCTACGAACAAGGGGGGCTACACTGCAATGGACAATGTTATGTTACGAATGAAGTTAAAACACTCCCAGCCAACGGTATGCCCTCTTTTTGGAAGAGAGGAACTAACTTCATCATCAAAGGATTTGTGGCCGATCAACCCTAGTTTCCTCTAATCTTTGTTTTCATCTTTTTCAAGCCCTCTAAATCACCTAAGTTCGCACCATCCAACTTACTAATTTTCCGAGTGTTATTAGTTGGCGTCGTCTGTGGGGAAGATCTGTCTTACGATTTGTCCTACGACAAAGGGTTGAATGGTTCGGACCAGATTGAGGGCTACCAGCCTAGGCCACCAAGAGAGCAGAGATGCTTCAAGCAATCCCCATCGCGATTGTCAGTCAGCACCGATCACGCAGCCCTCCTTCGTTCAACATGTGCAGTCAATGGCAGCTGCCATGGCAAAATTAACCTGCCAGAACCAAGAGTTGACAAGGGAGATTAATCTCAGGAGGTAATGGCATGAGGCATATGGAAAAGAACAAGGCCAGAGTGTGGGAGATGGAAGAAATGCTGAGCCTAAAAGCCAATCGAGGGGTACCACATGAAGAAGGGTGCCATACTTAGAGAGGGAGATAGACCAGATGAGGAAGGTTATGGATGAGATGAGGGAGAACATGAGAAGAGCAAATCCCGTAGAGGATCTAGTTCATCGAACAAACTCCCCCTTCACGACTTTTATCAATGGTCACCCCTTGCCTCCAAAATTCAAGATGCCTTCCTTGGATTCGTATGATGGAACGCGTGACCCATTTGATCACATTGCTACTTTTAAGACTACGATGTACCTTTAAGGGGTCTCAGATGAAATTATGTGTAGAGCCTTCCCTACCACCCTTAAAGGTCTGGCACGAGTGTGGTTCAGCAAAATACCCACGAATTCGGTAAGTTCTTTCGAAGAGTTAAGCAAGTTGTTTGTTAATAACTTCATTGGGGGACAGAGACACTAGCGTTCCTCGTCTAGCCTGTTGACCATAGAACAGGGGGAAAATGAAAGTTTGCGATCCTTCATCACTCGTTTTAATAGGGAAGCCTTGATGGTGGACGAGATGGACGACAAATTACTATTGGCAGCTTTCCACAATGGAATTAATTTAGATTTATTCATCCATAATCTTTACAAGCAAGAACCTCAGACCATGGCTGAATTCGTCCATTCGGCCTAAAACTTTATGAATGTAGAAGACGCAGTCATAGCCAAGAAGAGGAAAAGAGTTGAGAGAATGGAAGCAAACTGCCACCCTAAACAAGGTCCTCGTCCAAAGAAAGGATGAACGGAAGATAAGAAAGACCGAGACAACAAAAAGGCTGGCCATTCAGCACGGAATCAACAATACACTCCATTGAACATGCCACTCGAGCAAGTTCTTATGCAAATCAAGGACGATCCCTTCTTTGAAATAATCGGAGAAAATGAAAGGGGATCCAAACAAACGTAACAAGAATAAGTATTGTCGTTTTCATAGAGATCATAAGCATGATACGGATGAGTAGTTTGATCTAAAGCAACAGATTGAGAACCTTATTAGGCAAGGGAAATTGAGGAATTTCCTTGGACAAGATCACAAGGATGAGAAGTTGAAGGGGAAGGTGGAAGAGTCATCATGACTTCCACTTGGAGAAATAAGAGTTATCATAAGAGGAGGTTCAACAAGTCAGTCGTCCAAGTCAAGGAAAACATACTTGAAGGTAGTGCAAAACGTCCAACTCTTTGGATGATCACCTAGGCTAAGGATCATTGAAGAACAAGCCATTACGTTCACGGACAAGGATGCTGAAAGAGTTCATCACCCCCATGATGATGCCATCGTCATCACTTTGCTTATTGCTGACTATACAACTAGAAGGGTACTGGTGGACAATGGGAGTTCAACAGAAATTTTTTATTACCCTACCTTTCAGCAAATGAAGCTTGGACGAGACCAACTTCGTCCAGTGAACTTACTCTTGGTAGGTTTCGGTGGAATGAAAGTGCAGCCCGTGGGCACTGTCACATTACTTGTGGTGGTAGGGGCATATCTGCAACAAGTAACCAAGGACGTGAACTTCCTCATGGTTGATTGCTCGTCGTCCTACAATGTCATAATTGGAAGACCAACTCTAAATAGTTGGAAGGTAGTCACGTCTACTTACAATCTATCAGTCCGAAGCACGGGGTAAGACATGTACAAGGAGATCAACTAGTAGCTAGAGAAAGCTATCTAGCCATGTTAGCCATGGACGAACAGGTTCAGACAATGAGTATTGAAGAAAGGAGAGATGTGGCAGAGCCCACCAAAGCATTGGAAAACATTTCCTTGGATGAGGATAACCCCAAGAGGTATACTAGGGTAGGGGTAGATCTAGAAGAGAAGACTAAGAAGGATCTCGTCCGTTTTCTGAGGAAAAGTATTGACGTGTTTGCTTGGAGCCATGAATATATGCCAGGTATAGACCCTAGTGTCATTACCCACCGTGTGAATGTGTATCCTTCCTCTAAGCTTGTACGACAGAAGAAAAGGGTGTTTGCTCCTGAAAGAGATAATGCTATTAAAGAAGAGGTGTAGAAGTTGACCGTAACGAAATTTATTTGAGAAGTTTATTACCCAGACTGGTTGGCCAATGTAGTAATGGTCAAGAAGGCAAACGGTAAGTGGAGAATGTGTGTAAATTTCACCGATCTAAACAAGGCTTGCTCTGAGGACAACTACCCATTGCTGCGCATCGACCAGTTAGTAGATTCCACTGCAGGTCACAAGTTGCTTAGCTTTATGGATGCTTTCTCTATATACAATCAGATAAGGATGGATAAGGTAGACCAAGAGAAGACATCCTTTGTCACCAGTCAAGGCTTGTTCTATTATAAGGTGATGCCCTTCGGTTTGAAGAATGCTGGGGCAACATACCAAAAGTTGGTTAACCACATGTTTCATCCACAAATTGGGTGGAATGTAGAAGTCTACGTAGATGACATGCTGGTGAAGAGTCAAGACTATGGAAAGCACTTAGACGACCTATAGGAAACATTTGACACATTTAGGTAGTACAATATGAGGTTGAACCCAAGCAAGTATGCTTTCGGAGTATCATTAGGGAAATTCCTGGGGTTTATGGTTTCACATAGGGGGATTGAGGCAAATCCAAATAAGATCCAAGCGATATTGAACATGGAGCCTCCGCGAAATATCAAAGAAGTCCAGTCTCGTAACGGACGAGTTACTGCCCTCAACAGGTTTGTCTCTAAAGTTATCGATAAATGTTTGCCATTTTTTAAGGTACTTAAAAGACATTTAAATGGACGGATGAGTGTTAAAAAGCCTTTCAAGATTTGAAGACCTACCTCACTACGGCTCATTTACTAAGTATGTCCATGTTGGGAGAGTTGTATTTGTACTTAGCAGTAACTCCACATGTCGTAAGTTCAGCATTGATGAGGGAGGAAGGGAAGATACAAAAACCTGTATACTATACAAGTAGAGCACTGAGGGGAGTGGAAAGACGATGCCCATAAATAGAGAAGTTGGCTTTTGCATTAATAACGGCTTCTAGGAAGCTGAGGCATTACTTCCAAACTCATGTCATCAATGTTATGACCGTTCATCCGCTTAAGAAAGCAATGAGTGGAAGGACGATGCCCATAAATAGAGAAGTTGGCTTTTGCATTAATAACGGCTTCTAGGAAGTTGAGGCATTACTTCCAAACTCATGTCATCAATGTTATGATCGATCATCCGCTTAAGAAAGCAATGAACAAGTTGGAAGCTACAAGACGACTGATCCAATGGGCTGTTGAGCTTGGTGAGTTTGACATCAGATATCAACTAAGGCATGCCATAAAAGCTCAAGCCTTGGCAGATTTCATTGTGGAGTTTACCCTAAATTATGATGATTTAGGTGGGATGGAAAACAGTAAGAAGTGGGTCATCCATGTGGATGGCTCATCTACACAGCATGCAAGAGGAATAAGTATGGTTCTACAATCCCCAGAGGGAGATAAACTAAAACACAAGGTTCGTTTGCAATACCAAACAACTAATAATGAAATTGAGTATGAAGTCTTCCTTAAAGGGCTGGAATTGACTAAGTCTGTGGCAGCAAAGTCAATTCTCATCTTGAGAGATTCTCAGTTGATCATGGGCCAAGTAATGGGACATATGAGGCTAAAGAAGAACAAATGAAGAAGTACCTTAATGAAGTGATATTTCTTATGAAGAGATTTGAGGAAGCTAACTTCGTTAAAATATCAAGGGAAGAGAACGTGGAAGCTGATACCTTAGTGAAGGAAGCCTCAGCAAATGAAACCACGAACGAGTTTGATAAGATTCAGTATATACCAAGTATAGATATCCCGGAAATACAACATGTAAAGAACAGAGGAAATTGGATGACTCCAATTGTATCATACCTGAAGGACGGACGACTTCCAAAAGAGAAAGACGAGGCTAGAAAGCTCAGAGTCAGATCGGCCAGGTACGTCCCTATGGACGAGGTGTTATATAAAAGAGGCTTTTCTCAGCCTTATCTTAGGTGTTTAGCTCTAGACAAGACGAACTATGTATTAAGGGAGGTTCATGAAGGAGCATGTGGCAATCACTCAGGAGCCAGGTCCCTCATCAACAAGGTCGTCCGTGCAGGATACTACTGGCCAAATATGCAAGCTGATGCCAAGGCATATGTCAAGGTCTACAATCAATGCCAACAGTTTAGTAATGTTCCCAGACAACCATCAGAGTACCTCACCCCGATGATGGCCCCATTTCCCTTTGCATAATGGGGACTAGACATCTTGGGTCCCTTCCCACTCAGTACAAGACAGATGAAGTTTTTGGAAGTTGGCAATGATTATTTCACAAAGTGGGTGGAGGCAGAACCTTCATACCTGAAGGACGGACGACTTCCAAAAGAGAAAGACGAGGCTAGAAAGCTCAGAGTCAGATCGGCCAGGTACGTCCCTATGGACGAGGTGTTATATAAAAGAGGCTTTTCTCAGCCTTATCTTAGGTGTTTAGCTCTAGACAAGACGAACTATGTATTAAGGGAGGTTCATGAAGGAGCATGTGGCAATCACTCAGGAGCCAGGTCCCTCATCAACAAGGTCGTCCGTGCAGGATACTACTGGCCAAATATGCAAGCTGATGCCAAGGCATATGTCAAGGTCTACAATCAATGCCAACAGTTTAGTAATGTTCCCAGACAACCATCAGAGTACCTCACCCCGATGATGGCCCCATTTCCCTTTGCATAATGGGGACTAGACATCTTGGGTCCCTTCCCACTCAGTACAAGACAGATGAAGTTTTTGGAAGTTGGCAATGATTATTTCACAAAGTGGGTGGAGGCAGAACCTTTAGCAAATATCACACAACAAAATGTTAAGAACTTTGTCGGGAAAAATATCGTGTGCAGGTTTGGAGTACCCAGAGTGTTGGAATCCGATAATGGACGACAATTTGACAATGCACTCTTTAAGGACTTTTGTGAACACTTCAAGATTCAGAATCATTACTCCTTACCCGCCCATCCGTAAGAAAATGGTTAGGCCAAAGTTGTAAATCGATCTTTGTTGAAGATCATCAAGACTCGGCTTTAAGGGGCAAAGGGAGTATGGCCTGACAAGCTACCAGGTGTTCTGTGGGCATACATGACAACAGTGAGAACCCTTACAGGGGAAACTCCTTTCAAGCTAGCCTACAGAAGTGAAGCAGTCATACCTGCAGAAGTGCATATGGCCAACCATAGGGTGATAATGTACCAAGATAAAGATAATGAGGAACAACTACGCTTGAGCCTCGATTTGCTAGATGAGGTAAGAATGGATGCAAAACACAGGACAATAAGGTACAAAAACCTCATGGCTAGGCAACATGATGCAATGGTAAAACCCATGCATTTCGACATTGGAGACCTTGTCTTGAAGAGGGTTTCTTTGGCAACCAAGAACCCATTTCACGAGAAATTGGGATGTAATTGGGAAAAACCCTACAAAGTTATCAATTGCAAAAGACAAGAATCCTACTACTTGGAAACCCTGGATGAAAGGAAATTGGAATACCCTTGGAATGTTGAGCACTTGAGAAGGTATTACCAGTAAGGTCCCAGCCTGGACGAGTGTTACCTAGGACGAGCAGCTAAAGTTTGCTTTGAAGTCTATTTAAATATTAGCTTTATGCATGTATTAATTTCCTAAAGTTGTATTAGTTTTTAAAGTTATGTGTTGTGAGCTATGGATGAAATTATGGAGTTTGTATTTATGAATTTTTCTAAAGACATTAGCTTTTAAGCATGTGCCTCGCCTATGAACGATATTTATGTTATGTACATAATGTTATGTGAATTCTTAGTTTTCATATTGTTTTTGTTCAGATTAATTCTCAAGAAGGCTAAAACCCCAAGACGAGTAAATTCTCTAGACGCGGAGATGTAAATGTCTATAAGCTTTCCTTAAGGATAGAGCAAAGAAAAATGAACCTAAGGTATCTTCGTCTAAATAATGGACGAGGTAGAAGCCTAAGGTATACTCGTCCAACCAAAGGACGAAGACAAAGCATGCATGCAAAAAGAAATAAAGTCCATGAAAGAATTTGACTAGCCAATCAATCTCTAGGCGAATAAAAGATGACAGTTTACCCAAGGACGAGTAAAACACTCGTCAAGTTTATTAACAAAGGGTAATGAAAGCTGAACAAATATAATCAATAAGAGTACCATTCATGGACGAGTTATACTTTGTTAGGACATATGTGTTTCTCATGTTATAGAACATATGTCATGATTTTATGTAATTGGCTTATCCTTTAATAAAACGCACTTTACTTGTAATTGGGTAGACTTAGAATGTGTTTAACTACTTCAAGAAACCACATTTGTAGACTTAGAATGTTGAGGCCTTCAAGTCTGTTCAAGAAATCAAGTCAGAGAGTGTAAATTCATTAAAGCTCGACAGCTGGTCGATACCTGCTCAATACCTCCTATCTGTCGAGGTTTACGAATTTCAGATTTCAACTTTGATTTTCTTGGGATCCATGAATCTGTCTATTGGCCTTCTTTTCTCCTAACCCTAAACATATAAAATAATTATTTTAAGAGCCGTAAAATGGTACACAACTTGCACAAGCATTGAGCAAACTCTGTTCAAGCAAATTGTAACCGGAGACAAAGTTCTTGACCTAGTTCATCTCTTTCTTGGAGAAGTTGCTGTGTATTTGTATCTTAGGGTTTTGTAACCAAGCATCTTCCTGATCTTCATCATGTGGATGAACTGAAAAACTTTGCAGCCAACAATATTTTCAGATTGGTAATTGAAGTCGCGTACTGGGATCCGTGCAATTGGTTAGTCACGTACTTGGGAGTCGTGCATCAAAAAGGGGAACTGTCACTACAGAACAAGTTCAATTGGGTATTGGGGTAAAGGTTCAACTGTAGGTTGGTAAAGTACTTGGGATTCCTTACTTGTAATCGCTTGTTGTGATAATTGTGGAGTTTCGAGAGTGATGACCTAAAAATCACCCGGTGGGGTTTTTGCCGTTAGGTTTTTCCCCATTCGTAAACAAATCACCGTGTCATTTATTTTCCGCTGCATTTTTAGTTTATTGGTGATTTGTTTGTGCTACCACGCTTTGCATGATAAATTGATTAATTAACAACTTGGCTAATTAATTAATTAATTCCTATCACAATGGGTCATTTAGTTTGTGGCCTATCATACTTGCATTTAACGAATGGTAAAAATGCTGAAAATGAACAAATTTTTATCTTGGACAAGTTGAGCTTGAAACCAAGTGTAGAAAACATTCGTCCATACAATAATGTGCTTAGCAAAAGAAAAAGTGAATAAAATATTCATATATTTATTAAAGGTGGACAACCAATGTCCAAAAACCCAAAAAATAAAGCTTAAAGAAAAGCAATTGTTTGGTTGCTCGTCCTAAAGCCATGGATGAGTTGAACGAACTTAAGCTTTAATTTGTCCAAAACAACAGACCTAAAGAAAAGAAAAGAAAAATACATAGATAAACAGAATAATGAAAACTTCATCTTCAAGTAGGAGGGGTGTCAACATTGGGGTCGTCCTGAACTGGCTGGGTGGTGGCATCATCTTCAATGTTTATATCCTCTGAGCTCGTCTGTAGGAAGGAACTTGTAGCAACGCCACCAAGATTGAGTTTGATGGAGCTAAAGTCAACTTCAAGGAAGTTTTCCATAGCTTCAATCCTAAAATCTTCAAAGCCCATTGTGTCGTTGGTGTCCAACAAATCGGTATATTGTTTGGACGCCTTGAACTCCGCAACTTCATCTCCCTTGGCTTTTTCAAGAAGGGTACTCAACTCATCGTTTCTCTTTTGGAGATGATCAAGACGAGTATCCTTCTCTATGGCGTCTGTCTTTAGCTCTTCAACAAGATTTTGTAGCTCTTTGGCATCGTCTTTGGCCTTAGCCGCCACCTCAGCCCATTTCTTGCTCTCATCCTTAACCTTTTAGATCCTCGTCTCCAGAAGGATCCTCATCTTGTCTAGTTCTATTGCCTGCCTAGACGCAGCGATGAACTTGGACATTGCCTACATAAATTAAATTTTGTTAGACAAAATACACAAGCATAGATTGAAAGGACAAGATATACAAAGAAAAAAGAGGAGTTCACACACCTTAAAAAGGTCATGAACACCGGAGTGCTCAAAGTCCTTCAGAGACATGTCATAGCATGTCGCCATGTCCTTGTCTGTGATGGCCATCTTAAACCTCTCCCATGCCAGATCCTCATTCTCAATAAGCTTTTAAGGAGCTCGTCGAGAGGGCTGAGACGAAGAAGGCGTTTTTGCCATAGATGGGATCTGCACAAACGGAGGATCCTTAGGGTCTGAATCAATATCCAAAATCTGGATAGAGGCATCATGGACGGGAAGCACAGGAGAAGTGGTCCAAGCCCCCCCAGCTTGTGACGACTTGTGCTTAGCTTTTTTCTCCCTCCTCTTGCTTGGAAGGTTCCCTAAATCAACTCCTTTTGATATACTTTTTATTTTTTCACCTACAGATGGACGAGGTTAAGTTTCGCCTTGCCTAACCACCTTGTCCATCACCTCTTTGCCTTTGTTTTCCTTCATAGTTGCCATCCCTAAAAGAAAGACAATATTAATAGATAAATAAAAAATGATGCAAGTTAAATAACACTTAAAAATTTTAAGTATACAAAAGGGAACTCATGTCTACAGATAGTGAGCTCGTGTGCTAAGGCTTCAACAGACGGATTAGGATGAAGTCCCCACTTAGCTAAATGTTGAAGATTCACCAACGAATGGAAGTTTCTATCAGCGTGTAGATGAGCCCTGTGGACGCAGTTACGATGAAACTTGCTTAAAGAAGGACATCCAACAATTATAAAAAAAAGGGGGGAGAGAGAAGAAACGAGGTTAGACGATTACAATAAAAAAACAAAAACACTTAAAACAACAAAGCAAAACATAAACATACCTTCTGGATGAAGGTTGCCTAACTCTCCAGTATATGGGGCAAATGTATCCCTGCTAACCTCTATAGGGTGCCCAGTCCAGAAACCAGAGACGAAGAAAAACTCTGTCTTCCAGTTTCTGTCAGATGAAACTAAAGACTTAATCAATCTACAATCACTACCCCTCGTTGTAAATTGATAAAAGCCTTGGGATTGGTTAATTTCAAAAGGTTTATAACAAAAAAGGAACTCGTCCACAGTAAGAGGACGATCTCCTACGAACATTTCCTTCAACAAAACTTGCATAGAAACAATTAGTCTCCATGTGTTGGGATTAAGTTGACATACACCTAAACCTAACTTAGTGAGTAACTCTCTAGCAAAAGCATTTAAAGGTAACCTGAGCCCCCCTAAAAGATAAGCTTCATATATATCTATCCCAAAACGGGGTTCACAACACCATTCTCCACGGATGGTTAACCTAAGGTTAAGGTCGTCTGGGATTTGGTACGACCTCCTAAGTGCTATAAGCCTCTTCTCGTCTGTCTTGGAAGGGATGTTTACAACACAATTATACATAGTTTCTTCTTCATCCAAAGGAGGAGACGAAGGAATACTCATCGAGGTGCCAACCCCAGAAGTCGTCCTCGTCCTAAGCTGTTCTTGGAGAACCTCAAGAGGAACTCCAAGAACACCAGAGGTGTATTCCTCATCCGTGGTGTTACCACCACTACTATTGCTACTACTACTAGAGCCATTATAATTGGAATCATGGTACTCGTCTATGGCTTTATCTATACTATTACTAGATGAGGAAATAGCAATTTCAAACATTTTGGAAATTTGAAGGAAAACCTAAAAATGAGGATAAGGAAAATACCTAGCTCTAGACGGAGAACTAAAGACGAAAGAAGACAATTCTAGACGAGGTGCTAAGACGAGGGATGTCAAAGGAGAAAATTTCAAAAATGTAAAGGGTAGAGGAGGAATTCCACTATTTGTAGGTAATTGACCTAAGCACTTGAAACGACACAACCAACCAGGAGGTGACACGTGGCATATTCCTTGAAAAATGTATTGACGCGACTAGTCACCAATGGAATTATGACACATCTGATCGTTGAGAATAAATACGTGCGTTCAAGGAATAGGGTCAAGTTATATATTCACTTAGACAACCTATGAACAAGGGGGCAACTGATGGTGTTATAAAATAAGCTTAACTTTAATCTCGTCCATACGTCTCGTCTATGGGAGGAATGAGATAAATGGACTGTATAGAGCATGCTCGTCCACGAGAAGCTTGTCCACAAAAAGCTTGTCCGTCCAAAAAGAACAGTTGAATGGATGAGCTATATACAGTCTGGGTGTGCCCTTCAAAGGTAACCCCTAACAACTCCCACATTCCTATTGAGCACAAGGACCAAGGTTCATCACTACGAACCATTTCCAATAATGGTTATGGAATGCGAAACAGAGTGGTGTAACTTCCATAACAGTTATGAAAGTTACCACCGAGCCTTTAAAGTTCCCCAATTTTAGGGGAAGTTATCAGTTGGATAACCATTTCCATAAACCTATATAAACATTTATCTTCGACAATTAAAGGTATGTTCTGACTTCCTAAAAAGACAACCCCTAGATGTTTGGAATTCAATTTTTATGGAAGAGAGGAACTAACTTCATCATTGGAGGATTTGTGACCGGTCAAGCCCGGTCTCCTCTAATCTTTGTTTTCTTCTTTTTCAAGCCCTCCAAATCACCCAAGTTCGCACCATCCAACTTACTGATTTTTCGAGTGTTATCAGTATACAAAGGTGAATCATGACCTGCTTTTCTTTTGCGAAGAGTTAAAAGAAGAAAGTATAAGAATTAAGAAAAATGCTGGGGATATCTTCAACTGTACATCCAAATTCATAACATGTTTAAGTATCACCTAGTAATTAGTGTGTGTGTGTGTATATATATAGTTTGTTAAGTTTTTATGGTGGTTCTATACATGAGTATTGAAATCCAATTACAAGATCAAGATGACACCGAAGCAAGTTGTGAAATAGGGTGTAGATTTAGGTGTGGTCATAGGCGCTTTGAAGAATTAAAGTATCTAACTAGATTCTATTCCTAAAATTTGTTTTAGAACAAAACAAATTTTTTTGTGTATTAATTTTCCTCAAATTCTAGCTAGAATGTATCACATATGTATAATGCATCCACGTGTTTGTTTTTGAATATTAAAAAAAATCATCAATTTATAAATAAGAAATGCTACATCAACAACATTGTCACAACAAATCATAGACGGTAGGTTATTATTAGTTCTAATTTATATTCACAATTTAAATTACTTTTTTATCCTCACGTAATAACTAAATATAATTTACTATTTAAAATTTGTTATGAAAATGTTATGATCATATCACTTCTCTTTAAAAATGGGATAAAATATTATTTTCCACCTTTTCCTCTCCAAAATTTATAAGACGTTTAGTGTTTGTCCCAAAACTTTATAAAATTGGCATTTTATATCCCTAAACTTTGCATCTGCTCTACTCAACGTTCTTCCGTCCATGTTATTTAGTTTTTATCCAATGTTAGTTTTTGAATTTTCCATACAAAAATCATCTATTTATAAATTTTACATGATGGAAACAAGATCCAATTGTGAGAGGAAGGCGCTCGACCAAGTCTAAGGGGAGCGCGCTTTCAAATGGGCATCCAGAAATTGGAACCCGAAGAACGGTCAGAAGACAAAAAAATGTCCACCTCCGAATTAGATTATATGAATCAAGAGAAGTAGACCAATTTGCTGATAGCCACACTCATCGCAACTGTGACCTTCACGGCTGGTTTCACGGTGCCTGGTGGATTCAAAAGCGGAGGTGTGGATGAGGGCATGGCGGCATTAAGCAAAAGAACGGCTTTCCTTTTATTTCTGATAGCTAATACTTTAGCTTTTGGTCTGTCCATTGCCACCGTAATCATCTACTTTCTCGATTCAACAATACCTAGGGAATTCGGTCCTCGCATGAAAGGGTTAGGATTGATCCCTGCTTTCACAGTATATTCTACTATAGCATTGTTGGTAGCATTTATCTCAGGCACCTACACAGTGGTGCCACACTCTATGGGGATTCTACAGCCGTTATTAGTTGTTGGTGCTGGATCTACTGGCTAACCCACCCTTGGATTCGTTACTCATATAAACGAGCACGTTATTCGGGAATCCGGTGGTATATTATTCTTTCTGCTTCTTTTATGGAAGATTTAAGGAAAGAAGTAATGAAGAATTGTTTTTTTTTTTTTTTTTTTTTTTTAAATTGCTAAGCCCAACCTGGTCTGGGATGATTTGAAAGGAAAAAACTTTGAAGCTATGTTTGGAATAAGAGGAATGCTGTCAGTGTGAGGACAGCATTGTCAAGATCATTATATGGGAGGCTTGTTGCAATGCCTTTGAACGGTGTGCTTGGGTTCTTCTTGTAATGTTTTTGTTTTTGCGTGTTGTTGGCTTGATTATATTATCTTTATTTTTGAATAAAATGCTTATTCATCGTAATAAAAAAAAAAAAAAATTTATGCATGTTATTTTTGATATTCCAAATCAAAGTACGTAGCGTTCATCGTATAGACGCTACCTTTTGTTTTGCCTAACGGCCCTCTTTTAAGGTAAAAATGACTATTTATCTTTTATTTTTAAACTATTTAGTCAAACAATTTTTTTTTTTAAAGTATCTAGCGAAATATCTCTAGTTTTGGAACTCAATAATATTGATATCGAGTTTGATCTGGAATTCAGCATTAGTAATGTCGAGTTCTATGCATATTTTGCCTTTTTTTTTTTGAAAATTTTGCATAGAATTTGACATTACCAATATAAATAAAAAGTTGACTAATTTCGAGTTCTAGGCCAAATTTCAAAACATCAACAATATCAAGTTCCAAAACATAGGTATTTTTCTAGATACTTTGAAAATATAGCTATTTGCTATGAACTTAAAAAATAAATAGTATTTAGCAATTTTTACCCTCTCAGAGCTCCCCCATTCCTTTTATAAGAGATGGGTTGGTCCTTAGGTCCTCACCCTTTTTTTTTTTTAAAAAAAATTTTAGAAACATACAATAGAGAGAGAATTGACAAGGTTCTAATACAAAGATACATAGTACACTTGTTATGTATACTTTTTAAAAGTCTCATTTATTTTAGGTACGATTTATTTTTATTCGATTTAATTTTAATAAAATAATTCAAAAAAAAAAATCTCATAAGATCAAACATGAAGTGGTTTGAAATTTTTAATAATTGTAGTTATATCGAAATTTTAAATTGATTAAGGATTATGCTTACAATTATGGATGAAATATGCACAATAAAATTATGATTCCAAATGAAATTTCGATTTGAAGATTTGTTTTAATAATGATGCTGTTTAATGATTTGATATTAAGGGTGTGTTTGGATTGAGCTTATTTTTGCTGAAACTGAAAACACTGTAGAGAAATAATTTTTAAATGTGTAAATAGTGTTGTGGGACCCATTTTTAATAAAAAAGTTGTTAAAAAGTGTAATTTGTGGGATCGTGAACAGTACATATATGCACTGTTCACAGTTGACAAAGTCAACAATTGCGGGCTGGAAAAAAAAAAAAAAAAAAAAAAGAGGAAAACGTGGAGAAGAAACGTAGACGTGGGTTTCAGCTCAAAGCAAACGGTCACTAAAGTAAAAATTTCAACCCAAATCACCTTATTGGTGTCCATTGTCTAAAATTTTGATGTGCCCAAATTTAAAATATTAAATACACATTTGTGGGTTAATGTTGCGATTTTTTGATCATATGGATCACGTTTAATCGATAGCAATACTTAACACTATCATGAGGCTATTAGACAAAAGACGTGCGCTAAAAAAAAAAAAAAAAAACAAAACAAAACTACGTGCAATATCATGAGTATTTTCTCTACTGTTGAAGATTTTCTAAATGGGGTTCAAATTCGACCACCAAACTGAAAATTATCGTGATCCAGAAAGGAGAGGGAATTTTGTACTTTTTTATTTTAGGATATTTAATCTCTTATCCCTTTCTCTTTCTAAAAAAGAATTCTTACAAGTTACAACTAGTCATCACCTTCTCTCTGTCTAAAAAGCATTTTTTTTTTTTTTTATAACTAATCACATCAAACTCCTTTTTTTTTTTTTTTTAATCTAAAATTAACGGTCACAAGAAAGATTAGGAAGACAAGCCATATCATCAACTAAGAATGAGCTATTAAAAAAACTTGAATACAAAATTTTGTTAGTAATTTTGCAACCAAAAAAAAAAAAAAAAAAAATTAAAGTAATGACTGAAAAAAATTATACTATAGAAATTTAAATAAAATATTAGTATTTAATTTATATCTAAATATAAGAAAATACTATACTAAGATTGTCTCCTTATGCCTCAAATCTTATTGAGTTGACCCTGACTTCTTGTGACTTAGTACAATATGCATATTTAACTACAAAAATGTTCTTAGACTTGTTGATATATACACTTTATATATAATGTCTATAATTTCATACGTGATCATCTTATTGTTGTAGGCCAAATTTTTTTGCCAATCCCATGACTGATAACGTTGCTGCTGCTATTTTCTCCCCTCTATGATTGACAAAGCTGGCAGTACAAAATCATGCGTGTATGTACTTTGTGTGCAATAACGTGTATGAAATAAACACCACTCTTATTTTATAATGCACCTTAACCAATTGCCTCATTTGGAAAATGATAGAGCTAATAAGTATGGCAAGGTGTAACCCCACCCATGCCTAGTGATATTAGGTAACATTTTACTTTATTGATCAATCAAATTTCTACCATCTACTTGAGGAGGAAAAAAATTGCAGACAAATTTTTTTTTAATAAAAAAGGTAGGGAACGGGTGGAGAGGGAGGAAATGGAGCAGAGACATTTACTGGACTATAACCTCAGCCTGTTTTCAACCTTAAAAAGGTTTTCTAATTAATGGCATTATTGTAATTTTCCTCTTCTTCATCGGTCTAAATGATGCTCTGCTTACAAATTTATGGTGTTTTTACTCACAGAACTCAGTCTCAACTCCCAACAGCCAAATCGTTCCTTAACTATCTAATTCTTCAATGACCATGCTATATTTTTCTTATATATTTACACGGTCTACACCTGTGAATTTTATACATACGTAAGAAATTTTTTTAGAGATAATTTCATCCTATGACATTTGTTTTTAATATTTATTCTTTATTATCCAAGTATTCAACTAAAACACCAATTGATTTTTTGTGAAAGTGAGGATTGAATCCCAAATCTTTTATGCAACTACAAAATATTTTACTATGCTAATACATGTTGAATAACCGACTTTTGTTGAATTATATATATTTTGTGAGATGCCATGCAGTGATGCAGATGCAGGGGACATCCACACTCGTTTTGCTACTCAGGTAAATAGATCTTTATAGCGACTAATGTTAACTTCCCGTTTTACAACAAAAAAACAAAGTACGCTCCACATATTTGTTAACTCGTAAAGTACTGCCCCAATATAGCCTGTGGGACCAAGATTATATGAATCTAATTTTGCAACTTTAAATCTCTGATGGTTGACAACTCATTTAATTAATCCAAAACATAAACAACCTTTAACCCCATTACAGACTCACCTCCAGTGATGAAGGGGTGGGTTAGTTTATAGTTGATCCTAAAGAAATTTGACAATCTCTTCTCTAGATATTTGGCTTATGCGTGGTACTTTGCTATACTAATAAACATATGCAGCTTGAGGGGTAACATTGATTGGGCAATCAGGAACATGATTTCATGCTAGAATCCAGCGCAAGGTTTGCACCAAAGAAGAAAGCCAAACATGGGAAAGAAACAATACCCAATTGTATTCTTGACCAGCTTGCAGGTTGTGCATTGCCGTGAACACAATCTTTTAGTAACTTGTTGAAGCGTCAAGCTATGAATGACCTTATTTCTAATATCATTTTTATTATGCACCAATTACAATATGCTACCTTATTAGTTGTAAACATTTTGTCACTAATATTATTGATGTTTATATTGGTTTTGAATAGCCAGAGTAGACTTCAGGTAGTACTCTTAAATACAACTCTATTTGATGCTTAAACAAAATCACAGGACTAATTTCAGTTGAGTAACACTCAATCACATGCATTTAACCTATTACTAACTTGCAGGCATCTAACCTTAAAGAGGCTTCTGAAATTAATTTATGTTGCATGTTGAATAATTAAGAATAAACAGTACCAGAGAAGTAACTGGTCAGTTGCCTATACAATACAAGAATTTACCTGAAGGCATTTACAGCATTAGCCTTTTGCTTTGGTTTATAAAGTCAAACCATGCTTCCAATAAATTGGTAAGGCTAAACAAATCGTGGAGAATGCCTAATAATAGGTTACCAAGTTGCAATGACATCTAAAAATTGCAATTTGTTTATAAAAAAATCATCAGTTGACTTCCACTGCTACAAGAAGCAGAGTCCTTCAGATGTAAAGCAATCTCTCCTGGTACACAAGGGATGCCTTTTTGATTTCTCAAGCAATCACAAGTAAAACAACTTCATCAGAGCCTGACATGCCAACCATCAGTATAAATTCAATACCACATATATATATAGGATTGCTTGGGCTAAATAAATTAAATTCAAGTTTCAAAGAGAAAATCTTGGAACATAACCGAACTTTGTACTGTCATTATTTAATTAGCTCCCTGCACAAAACCTGAATCTAACCAAATGGTTGTGAACTTACCTTAAATTACTAGTAACACTGAGCAAGCCATGTCAAGTTTGCAAAACAGACAACCCCATTAACACCTAGTACAAAATGAGATCAACAAAGGTTCTCAAGTTTCAAGTATAAAGAAGTCATACCTGGGAAGCCATAATCCATTTTCCATCAATCCAGTCCTGATGTGGCCTTAGGTCAGAATGCTTAAACTCTATTTCCTCATCCGTGTCCCTAAAGTAAACCAAGTATTTTGAGCCACCAAGAACCTTAGAAATCACACCCACCCACCACCCATCATTGTACAAAGCATCGACTTCTTCAAAAAGACTGAAACGATCAACAACAAGAGTTTCTGGTGGACCTGGCCTAATACGCAGGGTATCAAACTCTTCTCTCAAAAAGCCTGAATCATCATCAGTCCTCAGGCTCTGGTACTGGACAAGGAACTTGTCCTTTCCCACTGCTTTAACAATAGTTGCAGCAAACCAAGCACCTTCAAAACCATCATCATCACTGCTAACCTCAACTAGTGTCCCGTTGCTGAACATTTTTTGTGCTGTTGCGTCACTAACCTTCACCACCTTAACATGTTCTGCAATTCAATTTTTTAAAAGCTGACAATGTGAACTACATTAAAAACCTTTGCCAAAGATGACCTCTACAGGGAATGTATAAAACAAAGTAGAATATACTAATCTAAGATGCATGGGTATGGGTACCATATGGGTATGGGTACAGGGACACAACATTTCTTGAAAAATCTTGGTTACGATATGTTAGGGGGAAAATTATTAGGTACTTTCGGAGTATCATAAATGCGTACTCTCTCATTTCACATGAATAGTGGGTCCCACCATGAATTTAATTAGTGGGACACACCATTCATGTGAGAAAAGGGGGTATGTATTTATGGTACTCCGGGAGTACACAATAATTTCCTATGTTAGGGATACGTGTATTAATTACTTATTAAATATATTTTATTTATATTTTTAACATATTATTAAGCATTTATTTTTCATATATTGTTAAGCATATAGCAATTTAAGAGCAATAATGCATAATAAAGTGAATCCATTGCCATTAATGGATGTTTAGAGCAAACCAAGATCCAAAAAAAAGTAAATAAATGAAAATGATAACTAAATTAGTGTTCAACATTAAAACTAGTATATAAACAATATAAATGAAAATTTTTACAAGTTTTGGCTATCTCTCACTATCGGAGGTTGAGTTACAATGGTATTCAAGCTCTATCATAGGTGTATTCTGGACGTATTGGTTTTATTTTTTTTTTTCAAAAAAAGAAAAGAAAAAAGACTAGGTATGTATGAGTAAAAATGGATATTATTAATGTATCTTAGAGGCATCCAGTACGATACATATCGGATACATAAATATGAGCATCCTATCCTATTAATGAATATTATTAAATCAAATATTATTAATTTTAAGAGCTTCAGGCATTCAACCTTTGACCACACACTAGCCAAAGAAAAGGAACAACAATAACAACAACAAAGCCTTAATTCCAAAAATTTGGGGTTGGTATGGATCTGGATCTCAACAGACTAGTCAAGGTCTACCACATGTACTCTTTTCTAACGTTCTATTTTATTCAAAGTCATACTCTCCCTTATTTCCTTAATTGACATGACTTTTTATTTATTTTTTATTTTATATATATATATATATATATTACACATATAAGAACTACATTTATTGGGAAAAACCATCATAGTCAACTCCCGAATCTAATACCTGCAATGAGTTTATTTTTCTCAAGCACTAAAGTATGTCTCAACAATCAAGAAGTTCCTCCTCTAAAACTTTCTTTTGACCAATGTAAACAAGCTGAGGTTTAGAAACTCTACCATTCTTTTAGAAAAGAGAAGAAACCCTTAAAGAGTGACTCAGTGATAAGTAAATTGCCATATGAAAAGACTGATTTTTGTGATCTTAGAATCATTAGGCAAAGAGTGCTAAGCTTACTCATAGCAGAAACCGACTAAATCTTCCTAGAGCCATTTAAAACCAAACCAAATAAAATCACCACCACCATTTCAGATAATAATAATAATAATAAAAAACATTATTTCCACAAAAATTAAAATTAAAAATCCCAGAACCATTTCCATCAAAACTAAACAAAAACACAAAACACCAAACTGAACCCATCATCGAAAACTTATCAAAAAACACAAACCAAAACCTTAAACCCCAACTGAACCTTCCCACAACCATTTCCAGCCAAACCAAACAAAACCACAACAACTATCCAAAAGAAAATTCAATTTAACCCAAAAAAAAAAAAAAAAAACAAAAAACAAAAAACAAAAAGAAGAAGAAAAGAAAAGAAAGTCACACCTCTTTTTCTTCCTCCTCAAATGGCGGAACCCCTCATGAACTCATTCCCTATGTAGCTAGTCCTTATATATATACATAAACTAAATATGTTTACTTTTGGTTGACTATATAAAGTTTTTCCTTATAAATTTTTGTAATATCACAATTTTACACATAATTATTCTAATATCTGATAAAAAATAAAATTTATTCTATATTTACATTTTTTTTATAGGATTCCATTCATTAAAATCAAAGCACATTATATTTTCTTTAATTTATAAATATATAGTATTATATATAAATATAATTATAATAAATGCATAATACTATAATATATAATTCTACATAAAAACATAAACATAATAATTCATATTAATAGATATCAAATTTCATATTTAGAAAAAATTGAAAATAAGAAAAAATCATATTTGTGTGCATTGCATGGGTTGCAGATTAGTTAAAAAAAAATGGTAATGTTACGCATACTACAATTTTTATTGCCTAGAGGCTAGAAGGCTAGAATTCACAAATTGATTTGTTACCAATCATGAATCATCAAAACACGTGTAAAACATTTATTTATTAAGTGATTAAAGTCTGCCAATCATAACATATCAATTTGTAACCATGCATTATATAATTATGTGGAGGCAAAAACTCAAATTTGTACATTGGGCCCTAAGTCCTATTTGCTAATGTGGATACGCTTGAGGAGGAGTAAATGACTGAAGAATCCCTAGAATAGATAATCGCGTAAGGAAAAGGTGGAGGACTGAAGTCCGAGGAGGTTACCCTCCTCAGACCGGACGAATATCAATCGAGCAAGCACCCGGGTGACTTAGGTGAGCTTCCAGGAGTCTCCAATGATGAGGATAGACTTCAGACATGTACGGAGAAGATAAGAATACAAAAATATCTAAGGGAAAAGCTGCTACCACCACATTAAATGCATTGTAGCAACTTTTCTGGCTGCATTTATGTGGAGAAGACCTCTGAACAGTACAGTCTCAACCACTACCGTTTACAGAGAGTTAGAGAAGATGCTTGATAAGACACATACTCGAGTATAGGTTTAGATGACGAACAAGTGTACGAGGGAGATGACCTAAAAAAGTTTATATAATGTGAAAGACCCTCCATGAGGGGGGGAACGAAAAACACAAGTGGAAAGAATAGAGAAAGAATAACTGTAGCTAAAAACGTTGAACCGTCTTTCATAAATAGTGATTGGAATAGCAATTCACCTCGTCGGACCAACATTTTACTAATATTCACGTGTTTTCATGTTTGGTCATACTTGAAATCTTAGTTAACCGTTGTTCAATTCGCTAAGAGCCCAGTTCTTTCACCCACTCTCTACAAATTTATTGTATTTGGCTCTTTAGGCTCATACCCCAACTCTTTTGGATTTGGGCTACAAACTGTGTCCCTACAAATTAAATTTGTAATATTTTCAGCATTTTTATAAGAATAAATCATGGGTTTCACATGATCTTGCATTAAATTTATTTATTTCCACAAAATGGGATTCGGAAAGCCACCTAAGGCTTGGGCATAACGATTAACGAAAACATAATCTAACAATAAGAATATATTTTTTTGTTGCTTTAGTTATGTTTCCTTTATTATTTATACTTGACTTGGATTTGTTGATATGATATATTCTTTGCTTGTACTTACCTGTTACTCAAATTTTTGTCTTTAAATTTAACGGTTTCTCTTAGTAAATTTACAGATGATCAAAAGGAAAGTTTCTGGGACAACAACTGGGCAAGCTAGTGCGACTAAATCACATCTATTCAGGTATGAGCTCTTTCAAACCACCTCTTTTTTTCTTCCTCAGAAGTTTGAAATGAAGATCAACTGCCAAATCTAGTTAGAAAATTGTAGCAGGATTGTTAAGCAAACTCTGATGTTAAAAGTTTTTCTTTGGAGAGACATAGTAGTATATATAAGTGGAGAGTCATGCTAGCTTAGTCCTAGATCCGATCATGTGTAATGCGGTACCTCAGAATGGAGCAGTGTACAAAAATTGTTTTTGGTATTTCTTAAGGTTGGTTAATTCTGTTGCCCATGGCTAGCTAGCAGGTTATAACATCAAGGTCTGCTTTTCTTTCATATTTTAGGAAATATGTTTTTAAATCTTTATTTTTATATTTTTTTGTGTTTTTAAGTATTAACGGTGAAAGCACAAGTGTAAGCTATGAAGTTTAACCAAATGAACTTTAGGTGGGTAGAGTACTAACTTTTAAATCATAAGTAGATAACTTAAATTTTAAGCATATCATGTATGAATATATGATAATTTTCCCTAATTTTTAGAATGTTTTAAAACACACTCATTAATGGCATTATTGTAACAAATGAGACTCCACGTTTTCCCTGCTTTATCGGTCTTAAAAGGTGTTCTGCTTATGAACTTAATTAATTACGGTGTCTTTACTAGATAAGTAGATATCTGAATCCCTACGGCCAAATTGTATCTTTAGTCCTTTTACTTAAAGATCTGTTACATCATTGGTTGTGACTTGTGCATTTACTTCCAACAATCAGTGTAATTACTTCCTCTACGTTTTCTTTTTATTTAGGAGGCTTTGACGAGGAAGTGGGGTTAAGCTTTTAAATTTTAATAGATTTATTTGATTGAATTTTGGTGAATTTGATTGTCCTTACAAAAATGGTATTTTCTCTATGTTATCGTCTTTTGATTAATATTTGGACCTTTTTGGCTAGGGTTTTTGTTCTACTTCTAGGTTTTACTGATGGCTTTGGTTTACTTTCTTTATGTATTTCAGTTTTCAATGATTGCATGTATTTTACATTTGATTATTACATTCATTTAATTACCTATGCTTTTAGGTTTTACCGATGGCTTTTGTTGTTGTTTTTGAATATTAATGCGCAGTATAAGTGCTTCTCCTTGCATAAATTGGGAAAGTACAAGAAACATCTATTTGTCATTTGCTTCTAGTAATGTATTTGTATGCCTAGCTAGATGACTAAGAGCAAAAGAGCATCGAGAAATGTCTACAACTTGTTGAGGATATAGAGTGATATACGTCACTTGCGTCTGCTTTTCCAACGACCAGCACTCATGCGACTCATGTCCCGCACGTATCCACAAATGTTATAGGGAAATTTTAGCTAAAAATGCTGCTAAATAGTGTACCCCTTAAATTTTCCCCATCAAGATGTACAT
The DNA here is from genome assembly GCA_035136125.1 of Quercus rubra. Lineage (NCBI taxonomy): Eukaryota > Viridiplantae > Streptophyta > Magnoliopsida > Fagales > Fagaceae > Quercus > Quercus rubra. Next base: position 5,454,135 of record CM068732.1, read on the forward strand.
TAATAACATTAGGTAGCTAAACTATATTTGCTCACTGATGTCAACTATTTAAATGTGTTAGAGATATATTAGACATATTAACCCAATGTAATAGACTCAAGTCCACTCTTACTTGTACTAGTAGTTTAGTGTTTAGTCACCTATGTACCCGTTTGGATTGGGCTGAAAGTGACTGAAAGTGGCATTGCATTTTCAAGTTTTTTTTTTTTTTTTTTTTTTTTTTTTTTTTTTTTTTTTTTTCTGCGTGTCAACTGTAAAATCACATGATTTTACTGTGCAGGGGACAAAAACACTGTTCACGTACTGTTTATGTACTGTTCACGGGTCTATGACACTATTAACATATTTAAAAATTATTTTGCTACAGTATTTTCAGTTTTCAGTTTCAATAACAATAAGTTTAATCCAAACGGACCCTATATATACTTATATTAGGGTTTATTGTAACATAGATTATTGTACTTCACTTTTATATAATAAAGATATAGCCTTAAGGGTTCCCTCTGTGGGATAGGTCGACAAAGTTGAACCACGTAATCCTCATATTTCATTTTATGCTTCATCCATTTTGGCATATACAATATGATATAACATATCGTGTTGCTAATATATTTAACGTGATATCAAACCCAAATTGTGTGTTAGGGATGTTTGGAAAATTTTAGTATTACCTAGTTTTATTAGCCTTTTTAAAAAGTGAAATAAAATAGTATTAGCTAGTAATTTTTTTTCACATTGCTAGACAGAGGAAAAAGGAAGGTAAAATAAAATGGACCCTGAAGTGTTCCAAGCTGCTTCCTCCGGTGATTCAAGTTTCTTTGAGAATTTATCAGAATCCAAGAGTAATACCCTTCAACGAGCGACAACAATCGAGAAGAACACTGTTCTCCATGTTGCAGTGCGATTCAAAAACTTTGAGGCTGCAAAAAGCATAGTTAATTCAATTCCGGGCCTTATGTATAAAACAAACTCTAAAGACAATACTCCTCTACATGTTGCTGCAAGGGTAGGAAAATCTTCAATGGTAAAGCTTCTAATAGACCATGAAAAAAGACAGGATGTTGAAAGTGGTGGTCGGAAGCGGCTTCTGAGCATGGTGAATCAGGATGGGGATACTGCATTGCACGTCGCTTTGCGATATGATAATGATGGTCAATTTGAGATTGTGAAAGAGCTCATTAAGGAGGATCCAGGACTGGCTGAGCGTGTAAACAATGCTGGGGAATCCGCACTATTCCTTGCTGTGGATAGAGAACTCTACGACATGGCTTCTCATATCCTAAGTGCAGCTCCAGACAACTGCTCCAGTGCTGGAAGGCACGGCATGAATGTCTTGCATGCACTTGTCATTCGCACAAGTAGTTGTAAGTGCTGCTCCATTCTGCCCCTTAAATATTTTTGCACTTTTCTTTTTGGTTGTCATTCATTAAATATCACAGCTGTATCCAATGTATCTTAGAGCACTCAAATCAGCCTAGCAGCATTTTTAGTCAAATTTGGTCCATAAAAGTATAAAACTACTTTAACTTACTCATTTGTAGATACTTTTAAATCAGACTCAATACTCTACATCTAATTTTATTTCAAATACTTATTTTATTCATTATTAAATATTTCTTTCCCTCTATATTTCCCACCCTCTCTTCCAATCTTCCTCACCGAACTCTCTCTCTCTCTCTCTCTTCATGACCACCAAACCCCTTTCTCTTTCTCTCACTTTCTCTCTTCCTCCATGACCACAAAACCTCTCTCTCTTCTTCTCACTTTCACTGGGTCTTTGAGTTGAGGCTTTTGATGGCTATTTGTTATGACTCTGAAAGCTTGAGTTTGATTTTGGATGGAGGGTTTGATGTTGTAAAATTTGTGGCTGATGGTTTTTTTTATTGGTTGCCTGATTCAAAGTGGGTGAAGTAGACCAAACAGCGTTTTGGTGGTAGGTTGTGGATCTAAGGTGGGTTGATGCCTTGGTGGTGGATCAGTAAGAGAGAGAGAGAGAGTATAAAAATTTTAACATTGACAATGAACAGTACCACGCAACAAGTAGCGATGAATAGTACCACGTAACAAGTAGCGCGGTAATGTTCATTGCTAAAATTTCGGGTTAGTTTGAGGAGGCTAATGTGTGATTAAATTGTGGGTGTTTGGTTATTCTTTAACTATCAATGCTCTTAGCAAATCAATTTTACAAATAATAAGTATGATGTCAAGAAATTTTTCAGTCTTTTCTCACAACTATTGCGATGGTATCTTCAATGACTATTTTATATGCAAATGATGTTTTTTCAATCATAATTTAAAATTTGCTATCAAACTTGCCCTAAGTTCTCAAGGAAGAGCTCTCAAAAGCTTATTTCGTTTACAAACTAAAAGACCTCATTTACAATACTTATACATGGATATTTATGGCCCATGGATTAGCTATTGGTGATGACATCATCCATAACTCACATTTATCACATGTTCAAATGTGATTGTTACATATTAAACGCATACTATTATTTTTATATATTAAGATGATTCTCTATATATTAAGAAGATTCAAAAAATTAGTTATTACATATTTTACTTTCAAAAATAACCTTAATTTAATTAATCTATTTTTATTCCTTAAAAAAAGAAATAAAGTTAAAATGGTAAATCAACAAAAATAAAAAATAAAAAATAAATTTTCCCACTACACTCATGCTTCCCACTTCCTAGCCCCACTACCCCACGTTTCTAACCAAAAAGGAAAGAAAGGCTATCCACCCATGGTTCCTATTAAAAAAAAAAAAATCAATGGTTCCAAAAAAAAAAAAAAAAAAAAAAAGCTTTAAAAAAAAAAAAGGTTAACCCACGTCACATTAATTAAAAAACAAAATAAAAAAAAATAAAAAACTTAAGCAGAAACCAATTACAACTTCTTGGAAAAAACTTCTCGTTTCATTTGTTATTCTCTACCATTTCCAATGTTGTGGAATGTATGAGAAAAAAATTCTAATAACATTAGATCTCAAAGACTTCAAACTCACAATATTCTTTCAATTTCTTCTTTATTATTTCATCTCATTTCTTACCAACATTATCTTCTTCCATACTTACTATTTCATATTAGCCTCTGAGCATGCACGTGACCCTTAGGGTTTTTATTTTTTTTAATGATTGGAAGGTTTAGTAATTCTAAATTATAATGGATGCAAATTTTTAACCTTTATCCTAAAATATAGAAGAGTCTCTGAACGTGTGCTCAGAGACTATTATTATTATTATTATTTTTATTTTTGTTTGCATGCTATATTTAATATAACACATGACTTCTACTTCCAACAACTTTCTAAATGAGTATGTGAAATACGGCCCTTATAGGCTACCATTAATAGTTTACCGTATCACTTTTTTACCTACCATTAATAGTTTAACACCTAAACTTTGTTATAAAATTATTGTGGAAAGTAGGTTGTACAAAAAAAATCGCCTAATCCACTCAACCTGACCAAATTTGTGTGGGTACATTAAGTGAGGTGGGTCGGTTTGGGCAGGTTAGCCAACTAAATAAATGGGTTGGATTGAATAGCGGGATGAGATATTTCTAACCCGTCACGACTTGACTTGCAAAACTCTACCTCATTCACTCATCCACTCTATTTCTATCATCTCTTTCTCTTCTTTATATATATAAATATATATATATATATATATATATATATTCACATTTCTCTTCTTGATGAACTCCAGCCGCTATCTCTAAGATTTTGTTAATGATTTTACTATATGTACATGCCTTTTAAGATTATGAGATGTTTTTCTTTTCAATGTGATAAAAATTTAGTATTTGTAATTATTATGAGTAAAAATTGTAATTTTTTTTCTTTCTTTTTTTTATTTGAGGGAGCAAACAATTATTCAATTTGTTTGAGTCAATTGCATTTGCCAAGCCACCCAATCCGCTCAACCCGCTGGGTTGAAACAGCTAAGATTTTCTAGCTACCCAGTGGATTTAGAGATTAGTAAGTCAGTAGCGGATTAGTTTTCCAACACGTCATTGGCGGGTTAGCTAAAAATATTGGTGTCCATCCACCCAACCTAACCTGTGCACTCCCCTGAAAAGCTTGGGTCCGTACCGTAGATGCATAGTGATGTTTTTGCTGGTGTTTAAAACTTATATATGTCTCTGGTATGAAGTATAATTATTTCTAAAGTTACTGCTTTTGATTTATCCAACGCAGTCACCCTAAGAGAATTGAGGAACTACGGACAAGCATCTGGATATAATCGTTTCGCGATAAGCTTCTTTTGGGTATTCAAGATGGTATTTGGTGACTACCCTATTACGAATATCCTAAGTCGTGAATTACAGAAATTTAGTTGTCGGAAAGCATTTGCACTCTTTTGGGGAAATATTAGAACCATTCCAGGTAAAAAATCTGCCTCAACTCAAGAACTATTTTATATTTTTTGGTGAACTATAATTTCATATTTTTAGGTTATTACATTACATAGGAAACAAAACCTTTTTTTATGCTTGTTCTAGTTATTCAATTCGTCCCGAATTGAGTGTTTTTCTTCTTCTTTTTCTTCCCTTTTTTAGATTATCACGAAACAAGTCAATCTAATTTATTAGAAAAAAAAAAAAAAAATCTAAATACATCCTGTATTCATCCTTTTTTTTTGAAAAACAAATACACGCATGAGATTGAAGGAAATGAATTCTAACACCAAAATATACCACAAATCTCACTCAAAAGTTATGATATATTTATCCTAATTAGTAATGGTATTGGATAGTCCCAAAATTTTACCTCATTTTAGAAAATTTTAGAATAAAGAAAAGTTAATTGATGCTCTAATAGTGCATTAGTTTGGAAAAATATTTTTAGAAACATTTTATGTGAAAAGTAAAAAATAAATGATTTTTTTTGATAATTTTTATGTTTTCCAAGAAAGTGATACCAAAATTTTTCTAAAATAACCATTTAATAAATGCCCAGAGAACCGTAAACAGAATCCAAAAAAATACACATCAATAAATTATATGGTTATAACATGTATGACATCAAAATAATTTAAATAATCACTACTCATATTTTATTTTAAGTTATTTTAAATAGTCACACTTTGGAGTCCTTCGATGCACGTTGATTCAAAAGGAAGCTGCATTACTAGAGAGGTTGCCCACCTTGAAGCTTCAGCCTTTGCAGAGAGAGGTCGGTGTTTGCCCATTTTGGTGCAAGCATGATACCAACTCCCCTCTACAATCTCTGGCCACTGCAGAAATAATTGACTTTGATTCTCCCACCGTTGCTGCAACATTAATCACTTTCACTAACCCATTACTATAATTAAGTTCATTTGAAATATTAATAAAATTAATAATTATTGTTGTTTAATTGTTTCGTTATTTTTCTTTATTGACCACTAGCAGTCTAGCACACACCTCACTGTTTAGTTTGCTTTGCACAATTTAAAGTATAAAAATACACTGCATCACCCACCTGGCTCAACCTGTTGCCTAACTTAATTTTTTTATTATTTATTATTTATTATTTTTTTTATTTTTAATCTTTTATAATGTCTCCACTATCCCAATCCAAATATCCAATGCCACGGCTCCATCCACCCCCACTCAAGAGACAAGAGCCAATCAACGCAATTACATGCACTTACACAAAACATTAAAGAAATATAAATCATTAACAATACACAAAAGGAAAAACTCACAAACCAATAAAATCAAATAAAGGCAGTTAGGCAAAGCTATTCAATTCCAAAGAGAATTAGATTTTTCAGTTCCAAAGAAAAAGAGAGAGAGCATTGCTCTCAGAGCAAAGATGAGAAAGGGAAAAAGAGAGAGAACTGAAATACCTTGAGGGGCAGTAGTACATTGAGGCTAGGGTCTTGCTGTTGCTGAGTTGCTACTTGCTAATTGCTGAGGACTGAGATTCTTATTTCCCTTTAGGTTAGGAATTATTTTGGTTTAAAATTAATTTGATTTAATCGACGGTGAGGATTCACTGGGTACTTAGTTTATTAAAATTTAATTATTATTATTTTTGATGATTTAAAAATCTATCTGAGTAGTGAGTGAGGACTGATCTTGGGCTTTTTTCCCTAAGGTCTTTATTGGGCATTTGGGCTTGCTATTATTATAATTTTTTTTTCAAGATTTTAGTTCAAATTTTTTTTTTTTTTTTTTGGGCTTTGTATTTTTGCTGGAAAGACCTCGGACCAAATTATGGACCAAAATTTAATTTTATTGGGCATAAAAAAAATGTAAAATTTTAACTTATTATATATATATATATATATTTTTTTTTTTTAAGGTTAGGGTGGTCCTGTGACCACACTAGCCTTAATGTGCCACCGCCCCTAGATTTGGGTGGAGAGGAAGGTGTTAGAGCTGTTCTAATACTTTTAAACTAAGGAAATGCTTTGATGAGCCAAGCTCTAATCTCTTTTTGGCTTGGATCTATTCCTTCAAATATTTTTCCATTTCTTATCTTCCACACTTGGTTGCATAGAATTGCACAGAATAGAAGGAGATCATCTCCATTGACTCCCAAGTTTGAATAGATGGAGGATACACAGAAGGAGATCATCTCCCTTGGCTGTTAAAACATAGATCCTTTGTCAATGGGCATATGGTGAAAAGGTGCAGCATTGTTTCGTTCTTTGAATTACACAGAAGACCTAGAATGTATAGACACTTCATTTGGGGTGTCATACCCATGTCGTATCCATGTTGTATGGTGTCATACTGGTGTTGTACCTGCCATTTCATGTTATAATTTTTCAAAAATTGCTTGTGTCATTGTGTTCTACCTATACCCATATTTGTACCTATGTCCATGTCTGTGCATCCTAGCAGAAGACACAAATCAATAGAAAGTTTGGTGAATTTTCCAATTTTTTCCCTTGTAGGAAAATATGCATCAATATTATGCATTTTATGCCATTCATGAATTTTTGTTTTCGAAACACAGCCCCTTAAATTATCTCTATTGGTAGGAGGGAAAGAGCCTCTGCTTAGCCAATAGGCATATTTGATAGAAATTGTACCTGAATTTGCCATTGTTCATATCCAAATATCATTGCATCCACTTGTTTATATATGGTGATTTTGGAATTGCCATTGCAGACAACGTCTTTGTTTGCCCCTTCCTTTGGAATGGGCTTCAATTCCAAAATGGTTTGGGACTCATGGGTCCTTCCACACTCTGATTGATCAACCATTCCTAGGCTACAAGCAAGCTTCCTGGGCAATGAGGGCTTTTGTGCCTTCAAAGCTCTTCCAAATAGGAGAGGTGTTGTAAAATAGCGAAAGCTCAAAATTATCAAGATTGACTGTGAAAATATTTTAGGCTTATGAAAGATCTCCAAACAAATAATATGAACAAAGAAAATTAATTCAAAAGAAAATAGGATTTAAGTGATTCGGCAATAGCCTACATCCACGGGTGACCATAAACAAATTTCATTATAACAAATTTGGGATAATACAAATTGGTGTAGAGGCACTCTCACAAACCCAAATCCCAAATACACCCAAATAGCTCTCTCTCTCACAAATACAAAACCAAAGAACTAAAGATTCACAAATATCAAATACGAATAACAAATACCAAATGCGAATTGCGTACAAACCAAAGAGAGAGCTACATATCAAATCCAAAAGTTGCAAAACACCAAGAGAGAGCAAATCACCAAGCCCTAGAACCATAAACAAGCGGCAACAAACCTCTCTCACTATTCCAAATTGCAAGCCACAAATATCAAAGAACCAAAACAAGAGAAAGTCTCTTTTTCTCACACACTTTCTCATCTCTCTAATTTTCCGTAGCAGCACTATGCTTATATAGAAGACTTGAGTATGCTAGAATATCCAAAACCAAAAAGGACTAGACTTTTTTTTCACACACAAAAGGAGAATCACCCCTACTCCAAAAAGAATTTCAAATCAAGTAGTAGACAAGACTTTTAATAGAGATTGATAACTTCAAACAACAGTAACCCAGAAGGAATAAAATTCCTTTATTATCCAAATCCAACAAGGAGTTGAACTCCTAATTTAAGCCATATTCTACAAAAGGAGCCACTAGGTGTGGGTTGGTTGAGCTAATTTTGTCTCACCTTATATTTTGCACACAACAAGTTTATGCATGGGCAATCCTTTTCAAACAATGCCCACCAAGGAAGCTTGGAAATGAGGGCTTGATTGAAGTCCCACTTTCCTTTTTGAGGCTAGCACACAGAAGACCAAGCTATAGGAATGAAATATTGTCCATTATTGGATTTTGAATTCCACCAGAATCTTCTAACCAAAGCATCCATTTCTTCACACATCCCTTCTAGGAATTGGAGAGTTGACATAGAGTATGTCAGGATTGACTAAGCCACATATTTGATAAGTGTGGCTCTACCTGCCTAGGACAAGCTGTTACTCTTCCATAAGCTTAGAGCATCCATATCAGTGGATGCAAAATCTTGCAAAATACAAAAAACCCATCGTTTTACACATTTTGATAAGAAAAACACCCACACCAGAGGGTGTAAAATTGTGCATAAATGCACAATTGCTACAGTAACCATGAATATATGCACGGTTATTGTAGCAGTTGCATTTAATATTTTAGTAATTTTTTCTCTCTCCTTGTCTCTGGTTGCTCTCACTCTCACCTCGCTCTCCATTTTTCTCATTTGATCTAATCATCAAACTAGCAAATCACTCAAACCACTGCCACCAACAAATCATCACTTGATCAAATCATCTCTTGCCACCGCTGCCAATCAAATCATCTCTTGCCACCACCGTTATTGAACAAATCATCAGATCAGCAAATCATCACCATTAAACCTTCAGTCGTCTCTCGGCACGCCTGATCTCTTGCTGATCACCATGAATGCCTCTCCGATTGCCGATCACCAGTCACCACGAAGCCTCTCCGATCGCTGGTCGCCACGGATTTCTCGTTGTTTGATCAGTGGGTTTCGGGTTGATTTCTCGTTGTTTGATCTCTCACCAATCGCCATTGCTATATTTTTTCTTTGTTTGATGGTTTTGATTAGTGAGTTTAATGATTTTGATCAATGGGTTTTGATGATTTTGATCAGTGGGTTTTGATTAGTTGTTTTGGGACTTTGATGGGTGGGTTGATGATGGAGACTGGCTTGATGATGGTGGTTGTATGAGTTGATGGAGACTGGCTTGATGATGGTGGTTGTATGAGTTGATGGATACTGGATTAATGATTGCCATTGCTCTGATTGTTAATGGTGGCTGGGTATTGAGTTAAGAATGAATATTTTATTAAATAAATGTGAAGAATAAACAAAATGATGTAGGTGTTTTGTAAAAGTGAGTGTGTAAAATAGACAAACATATTTTTTTCTTGCAAAATAGACAGAAATTATGTATCTGTTGATGTAGATGCTCTTACTTTGTTCTAAAGTCTTTACTTATGGCTATGAGATCACGACTCATTATTGATTAGAAATAACAAACCCCAAGATACTTTGTCTTAGAAATAGCGACACACTTCACTTGGTTTAGGAATTGCAGACAAACACTTTTAAAGGGGAACATACCTGAACTTTCCATGTTAATTTCCGAGCAAGACCATTCACGATACCTCTCCAGACATTTCTTAAGTGAGGGAAGCTCATCCATTTTGGCATTACAACAAAGTAGCACATCATCAGCATCGCAAAATTTGGAAATTGGTGGGGCACCTGCAATTTTGGCACCTTTGAGATTCTTAGAGCTAACTTCTTTTTTAATCAACCGCATCAACACCTCACTGCCAAGAAAAAAAAAGGTAGGGGGAACAAGGGGTCCCCCTGTCACAAGCCTCTAGAAGGAGTGAAGCTGACTGAATTTCATCAACTGATATGAAAGGTGAAATTTACCGTGGTTATGTGCATTGCTTGATCATATTGACAAATTTCTCATAGAAGCTGAATGCTTTAAGGACAGCTAGAATGAAGCTCCACTCCACCTTGTCATATGCTTTGATTAAATCCAATTTGATAGCTAAATGACTTTTTTTTCTTGGTTCTCTTAAAGTTGTGAATCAACTCTTGGGCAAGAATAACATTTTCATTAATCCACCTGTTAGGCACGAAGGCCACCTGGGCTGGCTCCAACTTGAGGCCCAACAAAGGTCTTAGCCTGTTGACTAAAATCTTTGCAATGATTTTATAACACACTTTGCAAAGACTAATTGAACCAAACTGGTTGAAATTGCAGGCTCCTTTTGATTTGAGAATTAAGGTTATGAATGTTTGATTTAGCTCCTTGAGTATCCATCCATATCTATAGAAACTTTGAACGGCTAGAATCATTAGTCCACGAATTTCATCCCAATAGTGTTTATAGAATAACCTTGGGAATCCATTTGAGCCTGGTGCTTTTAGTGGGTTCATGCTCCATTTCACTTTCTTGATTTCATCTCCTACAGGTATTCTGCATGAATCTTCATTTTCCTCCTTTGTTATACAAGCTTGAATGAGCTCTTTAAGAGAGGAAGGGATTCTAGGATTAGCTGATTTGTAGATGGAACAAAATCTATCTCTAAAATAATTTTGGATGGCTTCACCATCATTAATCCATTTGGAATTCCGGTCTCCCAACTCTAAGCCACAATTCCCTCTACTTTTGATTCCATTTTATTTCCTATTTGATCCAAGCTTAGAGCCGCTTCAAGTTTCAAATTTTCTTTTGTTGGCTCTGCATCTTGAAGCTTAGCTATCTTGCTTTCGATACTTTTTATTATTTCTTTAATATGGCCAAAGCACTCCTTATTCGATTTCTGCAATTCTTTCTTGGTGGCATCAAGTTTTCTAGCCAATAGGTAGCTATGTGAACCCTCCACCTAAGTGAACCATGCATTCCACCTCTTTGCTTGACTCATCCTTTGTCCACTTAGCCTCAAATCAGAAAGGACATTCAAGCTTTTCATCATAATCATGTGTGTTAGAATTTGTGCACACAAACTCGAGCTTTGACAATGGAGTTTATGGATTGAAGAATTGGAAGAGAGAGAGAGAGAGTTTGTGTAAGAATGATCCTGTATATTATGATAAATATCTAGCTTTGGTTCTTATATACTAAGAACAGAGACATGGGAAAATAACCAATTAACTAACAAAGAATTAAACCAATACAAAAATGAAATATGTCATCTAACTACTAACTAGTGTACCCCGGGTGCATGAGTTTGGGTGTGTGAATTTATATACTGCTCTACGAAACTAAGTGTTGCATGCACTTTTGGTTCTGGCGTGTAGTATTAAGAAAAAAAAAAAAAAAAACATGACTCTTGTAGTCCCACATCAGGTGTGTGAGTTTGCGTGTGTGAGTTTATATACTGCTTCGTGAAACTAAGCGTTGCGTGCACTTTTGGTTCTGGAATGTAGTATTAAGCAAAAAAATAATAGGACTCTTGTAGTCCCACATCGGGTGCATGAGTTTGGGTATAGGCGTGTGAGTTTATATACTACTCCGCGGAACTATGTGTTGCATACACTTTTGGTTCTAGCGTGTAGTATTAAGCAAAAAAACTGCAAGACTCTTGTAGTTCCACATCAGGTGCGTGAGTTTGGGTGTGTGAATTTATATATTGCTCCATTGAACTAAGTGTTGACTCTTGTAGTCCCACTTCGAGTGCGTGAGTTTAGGTGTGAGAGTTAATATATTGCTCCACAGATTGTAGTCCCACATCAGGTGCGTGAGTTTAGGTGTGAGAGTTAATATATTGCTCCACAGAACTAAGTGCTGCATGCACTTATGGTTCTGGCGTGTAGTATTAAGCAAAAAAACAATAGGACTCTTGTAGTCCCACATCAGGTGCGTGAGTTTGGGTGTTTGAGTTTATATACTGCTCTAAGGAACTAAGCATTGCATACACTTTTGGTTCTGGCGTATAGTATTAAGCAAAAAAAAAAAAAAAAAAAAAAAAAAAAAAAAAACTAACTAGTGTATAAACAACAAATCGTTTTTAGCTACAATTATCAAAACAACCTGGAGCTTAAGTTGAAACATAAATCTATGTATTTCTTCTTGCTTGTTCTTCTCTTCTTCCACCTTTATTACTTGAACCTTCACACGTTCTAATACTCCCCCTCAAGATAAACTGTATATATTGATTAATTTCATCTTGAACAAGAGGTGGAAGAACTGTTTTTGCCCAAGGGGTTTGGTGAAGAAATCTGCTATTCGATGCTTTGTAGGAACATGAAATGTTTTTATTACCCCATCTTGAATTTTTTTCACAAATGAAGTGACAATCAATCTCTATGTGTTTAGTCCTTTCATGATATATTGGATTTGCAGCAATATACAAAGCTGCATTACTATCACAGTAGAGAAAGGCAGGTTGTTTGTGATCAAAACCAAAAGTTTTGAGTAATGAAATAAGCCAAACTACCTCACTAGTTATAGTAGCCATAGCTCTATATTCTGACACAGCAAAAGATCTTGATACCACCTGTTGCTTCTTACACTTCCAAGATATTAAAAAGTTTTCCAAGAAAACACAAAAACCAGAAATTGATCTTCTAGTGTCTGGACAAGCTACCCAGTTTGCATCTCAGTAAGACTTCAACTGCAATTCAGGTTCTATAGAAAGAAATAACCCTTGTCCTGGAGTGTTCTTCAAGTACTTGAGAATTCTATAAGCAACTTGAAGATGAGGTATCTTAATGCACTCATGAATTGACTCAATGTGTGCACTAAATAGCAAATGTCTAGCCTTGTCAAAGTCAGATAGAGCAGCTTCCCTATCAACCTCCTATACAATGAAGGATCTTGAACATTATCACCACTAGTGCTGCTAAATTTTGCAGATTGCGTGCCCCAATCAATAGAGATGATGTTATTTTGCTATCACCAACCCGTTCAATCTTTTCCTTCAAAAACTTCAGGTTCGCGATATTTTTACAGCATAATATTTACAAAATTTGACGAGGCAGCGATGAGTCGTAAGTAGAATGAGGTTGTGACAGTGAAAGAGAGTTAAGGTGGTTTGTGGTATTTTTGTTGGTAAGTGGATTGAAGGGGTTAGCGAAATCTTGTGTGCGTGTCCTTATCTCCTTATGAAGAAATCTTAGCCCTTGGTTGGATCCCGAGAAAACAAAGCAAAGAAAATGAAACAAAATCTTACTCTTTGCTTTTTGGGTTGGTACAATTCTTCGCTTGGGTTAAATGAGTTAGTACAATTCGCTCTATTGTCTTGCTGGATGTTTGTTTGTTTGTTTTTTTTTTTTTTTTTTTTTTGCTAAATATTTGGTTTTGAAAATGATTTTTGTTATAAAGTTTTTATTGCAACTTACTGCAGTTATGTAATGTTTTTTTGAACTCGACTTTCTCAAAAATTAAGTTCAAAGTATAACCCAATTTTGCCTAAGTCGAGTTTTATGCAATTTAGTTATATGTGGCAAACATAAAACTCGATTTTCTCATGCTCAAATTTCACGTTCCACTGAATTGCAATAATTCAACTTTGACAAATCGAGTTCCAAAAAGAGACTATATAGCTAAATAATTTGCAATAGTGACTTTGTAACAAAATAATTTTCAAAAACCAAATATTGAACAGAAAGGGCCGTCATGTTGGCTTCCTATGTTTGCTTCTTTAATGGCACTTTCTGTTTCCTTGCTAGGATGGTGTGTACTGTGCACAGAGAGTGATACGAAAAAAATAGAGAAGCTTTTTAATAAGAAAACAGAATTAAAGAGAGTTTTAGTAATTTCAATGATTGAAACGCCGAAGTACTCCTTCAATTGTTGTGACCTCACCTCATTTGCATATGCTTACATTTTTCCGTGACTTATTAATATCAAGGTGATAGTTTAAAGTGAAAAAGTATACTTTATCCTTTTATTAATTAACATTTTCCAATCAATTTTGTTTTAAACTTAGTTTTTTAATCTTAATCTTGACCCTTAACTATAATATTAGTTCCTCCATACCATCAATTAGCATGCTCATAAACTAGGTTAAACCATTTCCAATTATTTCTGTATATGCCAAGAATGCTGCACTCATGCCCATGTACTGTGTCAGAAAAGAAAAGAAAAAAAAGAAAAGAAAAAGAGAACAGAATTTCTATTAATACATACTAGCCTGAGCAATATGGTTTTCCTTTTATATTCTTAGGAATTGTGGGAGATGTGATAAATAAATGGCCATGTATAATTGAGCAAGCCGATGACTCAGGATGGACTCCTCTACACATCGCCGCGCATTTGGGTAACGATAAAATTATCAAGCTAATTTTAAAAAAAGAGAAGTCCATCGCATATGCAAAGAACAAAGAAGGCTTATCTGCTCTTCACATTGCGGCCGTGGAAGGCAATTTAAGTGTAATGAGGGAACTCGTGCAAGCATGTCCAGATATCTATGAGTTGTTGGACAACAGGGGTCAGACGGCTATTCATGCTGCTGCAGAAAGAGGACAGCTTATCCCATTTCTATTGTTCAGGCTGGTACCAGAGTTTAAGGGTCTCATGACCCTCGTCAGCGAGCAGAACGAAGAAGGAAATACGCCCTTTTATCTGGCGGCCATCAAAGGGCATGCTTTGAGTTTTAGGTTTATGGAATTTGCTGAATATGATAACTTAAATGCTACGAACAAGGAGGGCTTCACCACAATGGACAAACTTTTCTTAGGAAGGCTACCATTTGGAGAAGCCTGGAAAGAGGTATGCCCATTCTGTCCCACTCTCTGCTGAATGCGGTACTGCTGCACAATTTATAGAATTTTTGAATGAAGAAACTTTCACAATTTATAGTATTGCACTAATTTTTCTCAAAAGCTAGAATATATCACGTTGCACGTCTTACATATATATTGTGCGCTTGTACGTGTTTGTTTTAATGTGGTAGCTAGCTAGCTTTAGCATTTTACAAAAATGATCTATTTATAAATTTTACAGCGACATATCAAGCCATTATGGAAGAAAGGCGCTCGACCAAGCCTGAGGGGAGCGATGGGCCTTCGGAATTTGGACCCTAGAAGAAAACCAGAACAGGCTGGCATTCGGAATTCCGACCCTAAAAGAAAACCAGAACAGGCAGGCAATGGCGATGGCAATGGCAATGGCAATGGCGATGACGAGGGAAGGTCTGTATCAGATTTTGTGAAGCGAGTGAGTGAGACCAATTTGTTGGTAGCCACACTCATCGCAACTGTGTCCTTCACGGCAGCTTTCACAGTGCCTGGTGGATATAACCAAAGTGGGAGTGTGGGTGAGGGCTTGGCAGTACTAAGGAGAAACACTGCTTTCGGTGTATTTCTAATAGCTAATACTTTAGCTTTCGGTCTTTCCACTACCTCAGTATTCGTCCACTTTTTGGCTTCATCCGCAATTACGGGAAACGTTTTTCTCAGAGAAGTCGTGCAACATTCAATTTCTTACACAAATTGGTCTGTTGGAGCATTGCTGGTAGCTTTTATTTCAGGCACCTATGCAGTGGTACCGCACTCTTGGGGGATCACTGTAGCCATCACTCATTGTTGCTGCTTCCTAATTAGTCTGTTTTTCCCTTTCTTTACAAAAATTTATTATTGAAGAACTATTTGACTGCTAAGCCCAAGCTGGTCTAGGATGATGATTGGGGCCTTCAGAATTTGGAAAGAGAGAGACTTTAAAGCTATGTTTTGCAAGTCGTTAAGGGCACAATTGGAGTAAGAGGAATGCTGTCCCTGTCAGTACGAGGAAAGCATTATCAAGAATTCAAGATCATTGTATTTATATTTTATGTAATTGGAGGCTTATTGTGTGTAGGGTTGTTGCAAAGCCTTTGTTGGTGTGCTTGTGTGCTTTTTTTTTATTTTTTTATTATGGTGTTGTTGATTTGATTGTATTATCTTTACTTTTAAATAACATTCTTAGTTCATTAAAAAACAAAAATGCATGTACTTTTTTGTGTATACCAAAGTGGCATATATTCTTTCAGTGATCAGTTGATAAGTCCAAGGTTAATTATTTAGAATGGGTCATATTGATTATTATTATTTTTTTTTTCCTGGACAACTTTTGACACTTGGGTGAGGAAGGTGATCTTTTTACTATTGTTGTTACTATAGACATTTCCACTTCATCTAGTTCTTTTTTTCCCTTATTTTACCTTTCTATTTCAATAGTACTATTAAGTAACTACCAAATCCCCATCTTTGTCATTGACGATCTTCCAAACTCACTTTTCTCCTCTTTGACTAAATGCATCAAAATATGTCTTATCACTTTAGGTAAATTGCAAATTACATCCCTAAAGTTTAAGAGTATTTGAATTTTACATCATGAAATTTCAAAATTTGGATTTTATCACCTAAACTTTGAGACAGTTTGGATTTTACACCAAATGTTTCAGAATTTAAATTTTACCCTTTAAAGTTTAAGAATTTAAATTTTACCCCTTAAAGTTTATGAATGTTAGGATTTTACATTCCTAAATTCTGAAACTTCAGTGTGTAAAATCTAAACACTCTCAAACTTAAGGGAATAAAATCTAAATATCTATAAAATTTATGGAGTAAAATTCAGATTCTGAAACATTAAGGTGTAAAATCCAAACACCCTTCAACTAAAATTTAATGCATTTAGTTTTTGCTTGTCCTAGTTGAGGCCATAGCTTTGAAGCAATTGGGCCACAATGATTGCTCCATCTGAATTCACCCATTCCTTAGGCTTAATTTGGAATGAAAGATGGACGGTCCGATACCCAAGGATCCTCGCAAATCTTTATGGTATTTCCTCTTCTCACAAATAGGCTTGCTGCTTTGGATATGAGATGTTTTGTACGTTCTTAGCTTTTCCATACTGGAGATGGATTATTAGGAGTGCTATGACTAAGCCAATTATCTCATACCTTGTATTTAGCTCAAAGGAGATTGACACAAGGGCAATCTTTGTTGATTAACACACACCAAGCCAATTTGGATAGGAGGACTTGGTTGAAGTCCCAGAAGGTCCTAAGACCAAGTCCACCTTCCTTTTGAGGCCAACAGACCGAGGACCAAGCCATTGGAGATAGGCAATGATCCCCATCAGCTTTGGGCCTCCACCAAAACTGCCTTACTGCCGCATCCATTTTCTCACACAAGCTCTTGGGAAATTGAAGAGTGGACAAAGTGTAGCAAGGAACTACTTGCGCTACTGTTTATGTTATGAATAAACTACAAATAATAATTTTATATTATATTAACCAATTTACAAACTTATTCAACCCAGTTTCAAGTTTATATAAATATATTTTTAGACAAGTCTACATATAATGATATTAATATATAGTACAAATTATATATAGTACATTCAAGTTTTCATGTTAACGAGGTTGTTCATCACGAATATATTATTATGTTTGAGCTTGACTCGTTTAATAATCGAGCCTAAAGTTGGGTTTGACCTTAACTCATTTATTAAACAAACAAACATAAGCAAGTTTTTTTCAAGCTAAGTTTGAGCTGTACAAAAACAGTTTGATTCATTTACAGTCCTAGATATGAATAATTTTTTTGGCCAAACTATTATATTAATGTAATGAGTTTTGCAAAGATAATTGGTATATGTTTTTGCTTAGCTAGGTTAGGTTCTCTGTTCTTCCCGAAAGAAAAAAAAAGGTTAGGTTATCTGAGACCCTCAACATATAATGAGAGAAAATGGAATAAAAGTAACCAATAATTCAGTATTTTTTTCCTAAAAAATGGTCGGTTTTCTATGGTTTAATCGGTTTTTTTTTTTTTTTTTTTTTGCCTTAAAATCAGGTATTTCTTTTATACGGACACAGAATTTCGTACAGTTCACCTGTTACGATTTTGATAACTATGGCTAAAATCACAAAAGCACATGCTAAAGAGCAGGAGTTAACTAACGGCTCAGTACAGAAACCAAAAAGGTAGCAGTAGACACACAACACTCAAACCAGCTTAGCTGCTAAAACGGCTCAAAACCATAGCTGCAAGAGAGCAAGAGTTAACAAATTGCTCAGTGCAGGAACACACAAAACACTTAATTAAAACTCAACCAGACCACCCACTGGTGGTAAAGAGTTAAATTGAGGATAGAGTTGTGAAATTTGTTTTTGGTGCCATGTTTTTGGAGTGTATCTAAACATTTGTTTGTCTTTCTTTATTTCATTCTGTTGGTTAAAGGAAGTTGTGTTATAGTACTTTCATTTGATTTTAGTAATGTATTTGCATGCCTACCTAGATGATTAAGAGCAAAAAAGGAGCATCGAGAAATGTCTACAACTTGAATTGAGGATATGGAGTGATTTTGGTATGATATTGATATGCATTCCAATATTGTTGTGTTTCTTCGGGTGTTAACGTCACTTGCATCTGCTCTTCTAACTGCTAGCACACATACCCGGCATGCATCCACAAATGTTAAGGAGGAAATTGAGCTAAATGCTTCTAATAGTGTACCACATCAATGTTCCCATAAAGAGGAATGGTAGGAAATAGGGATACACCTACTTTACGATTTTCATAAAGTTAAGCAAGCTGCAAGCCCCTAACATTGGGTAGAAAAACTATATTTTCTCATAAATCATAATTACTTCTATCAGCCATTTTAATGACTCTTACCAACTTCAAAATGAAAATGCAGTGTGATATGCCTTGCTTGTGTACACATTCATCTTCCGTTAATTATTGCCCGTTAAACTGGTTGATTAATTCTTTTAAACTTATTGGTTGATATTAGTACTCCTGTGGATTGTGGGACAGGGTCAAATATAAATGCTACACAATTTTGGTGGACCCCTGGGTTCTCTACGTGGGTTCTTAGTAAGGAACAAAAAAATAGAGGCTAACTGTTGGGAAGAGACATGCTCTGATATTAACCATTAGTGACTACAAGAGAAGGAGAGGGCTGGTTGAATGTGATTATCAAAGATAAGTTTTGTCCCAGTAATCATAATTTTGGCTGGATAGGCTGTGCTTGTCTTTAAGGGAAAGCTTAACGTAGGGTGTTCAAATTGTTAACATGTCCTAGAACAAACTTTAGGTCACTATATATATTTTTATTCTGTATTTCATCCGTGCACATATATGACATATCACCGTGATGGTGTTCACCTTTCATATTTGGATATTCTTAACAAGCAAAATGTTTGGCTATTACGTATAAAAGTGGCAGTTTGAATTGTAAATTACCAAAGAGTACAACAAAATATATATATATATATATATCACTTGTAGTATACTCTGTATATCAAGGCTATCTGACTGGTTCCCTGCACCATGAGGGTTCCGTGGGTCTTGATATTTAATGTGAGGGCTTTGATGACTGTGCTGTCGTGAAGACAGATGCTGAAATCTGGGAAACAATTAAAATGTATAGGACCATTAGAAAGGCTGGTTTCTATGGAACCTAACAGGCTATCGCTAAATCTGATGTGTCTAGCGTCTCTAAGGGCCATGAGGATTGAGCTGTTCAAACCTCTTCTGGTGAGTGGTTTCACTCCAACCTGGAATAATCCTATGTGTAGGAAATTATGTCCTTTGGCTTTATGCTTTTGGATAGCTGAAGGAGATAACAAGTAGCACGTTTCGTACTCCTTGTTTATACCGTATACTTGTTCTATGGTTTTTACATGGTAGTCTGTCTTAAAGGCTGTAAAAGGTGACCAAGAAGACGACTTATAAAATTGGCTAGTGGCAACTTTCGGGATATTCCAATCTCCTATGTCTAGATCTAGATCGGATAGCTCGTAAGTTTCCGAATTAATTGCTCCTACGTCTGCGGGGATATCTGGGATAGATGTGGGTTGATTACATCTACTGCTGGTGGATGAGTTACTTCTAAATATCCTATTCATGATTCTGTGGTTACAAGTTTAAACTAACGATTACAACCTAGTCACCTTTGTATCCTCAAACTTTTGTATTTCTCAACCTTCGGACCTGGTACAGATAAACACAACTATGGGATAGACACCTGATCTGCGAACTCCAATAACTCCTGATCTTTTCCTTCCACTAATGGGGACCACCCTAACACGCCTCTACCTGGGCTTTCAACGGGCTGACCAAACCAAACCTGGGAAGTTTGTAGAACTTGGAGAAACAACTGGAAGACCACACAGACTTTGGTGACAAATCTCACAGGTATAAGAATCTGCAACAAATATTCCGGGATAGATACAAAAATAGGAAGATAATGCGGAAGGTAAAATAAAATAGCCGACTGTGGCTTACAATGATAGACTGTGTTTAGGAGACTATTCCTAAAACTTGGCTGGACCTCTAAGGTATTTCTGCTATGAAAACCTTTGCTGGAGAGGGAGGATATTTGAGGGTATTTCTGCTGTGAAAAAGAGCCTGAAAATAGAGCCTATTGACTGACTTTTGTTGCTGTGGTAGAAGTTTAGAGCCTGATGAAGACTGAGGAGTGAGCTCCCTTATATAGGCTGAAAGGAGCATCGGATGCTGCGGAAATCACGGAAGAATCTTGCTTTCACTTGGGTGAAATACTTTTTCCACCGACTGCTATAGTGATTTGTCATGATTGCTGTGAATAGTAACTATTGCTACAGTAACTTGTCCCCTTGCTTTTCTGATTAGGGTACTGTAGAAACAGTAATGGCTGGTACTGTTGATAATGCGGAAACTGTTCAAAATAGTGGCTGGTGCTGATTCTGAATAGTAACCGGGATTGCTATTTTGTCCTGATTGCTTAGTCAGTATCAGGATCATCTGATGGATAAGGACCCCATGGGCCATCATCAGTACACTTATGCCCGTGACCTCTGACATAGTTATTGCAGAGTCCACAGTAGAGGAGTGGTTCTCGGATAGGCTTTTTCCCCGTAAGGAACTCTTTGGGACTGTCTGGATAAAGCTTTTCCCAATTCCTGATGGCTGAGATATAAGGTCTTCTTCCAAATACATGGATCCTGTCTGTAGAGCCTATGAAATGATAATCTTTCCAAAGCTCATGACTGATGTCCATAATTTGGTTGTTGAAGTAATTCCTCCAACGTTCTGCTAGAGCCTTAGGATATTTGTAGGAAATATATGTGTCTCCTTCATGCCATTGGCTCTGATGAGTATAACCATTGATGAGGACAAGATGCTTTGAGGGATGTACTTCCATCCATCTCTCTTTATCCCAATCTGGTAAAGTGCTCCAACATCTGATAGAAACAAATGGGCTGTTGATTGATTTGACAGCATTTTGGATGATTTGGGGCATCTGGCTGGTAGACCTAAAGGATCACCATATCCAACGTCTAGAAGAGACTTAGGTGTCCAGCTTCAGGGAGTTAAAGCCAATTCCCAACTCAGCACACCTTGCTACACAGCCAAACAGGATTCGATTGTCGATGAGCAAGACGATCGTGAGCAATCCCCACCATCCCCATCTATTACTGATATGGAACAGCATCCAGATCAGGAACCATTAAACATCATGGTCCTAACCAAAGAGTTTGATCCCGACCTTGTAGAGCTAGGTAAGGATTTTACTTCTGAGGAAAACAAGGACAAAAGAGCAGCCTACAAAGCCAATTATACCAGAGAACAAAAGCAAAAAGTTTATGATGCTTGGGTACTATTCATGAGGGATTTATCCCGTAATGTTCCCTTCTTCATTTACTTCGAAAGGTATCATGGCCAGCAAAAGAAGTTTTGTGTCCTCACCAAAACCTGGACCATAGAAGGACCCAATGCGACCAAAGAGGTTGTTAGGTCAAGCCATCCACCCCTAGAAGCCATAACCTTTGATCATCGCAGAAAGGAGATTATAGCCTCTCCCTTCAAAGTAGTGACTGATAGACACCAACCTGTCGACAAGGTTATTGAGCAAAACAATTACACCAACCAAGCTATCCATGTCATAGGTAAGCAGCTTGACAGGATAGAAGACAAGATCGAAAACAAAGTTATCCTCCAGCCAGGAAACTCTAGCAAACCGATCCAAGTCTTAGAAAAGCCTTTAGTCAAGTTACCCACAACTAGGCATACCAGCCTCAGCCACTCTAAGGATCAGTCAGCCTTAGAAGTTGTAGCCCAAAAGCTAGAAGAACTCGTGAAGAGGGAACCAGTCACCCCTTCAGCGACTGTTCTAAATATCCAAGAATCCTCTAGCAACTCCAGCCAAGTCTCGGACCAAGAGTTTGAGCAATTAGAAACCCAGTTCCAGGATTTAGAGGTAAAACGGCTTTACCACCCTGATCCTAGCAGCTCAGCCAAACCATCACCCCCTGACCTCAGGTACGAGGAAAGGAACGTTGGTAACCAGTTCTCAGTAGCCTCTGGTAGACTCTATGAATGGAACATAGACGGTTTATCAGAACAGGAAATCCTAAACAAAATCCAGCATATGACTATGGTAGCAAACAACTACCTGGACGAAAGCCGTCCCCATAAAGAAGTCATAGAAATGATAGCATTAGGATTTACAGGCAAACTCCAGCAATGGTGGAACAATTGCCTTACTGAAGTGTCTAAAGAAGACATTAAGTATGCCATCCAGAAGGATGAGGAAGGCAATCCCATCATAAATGAGATTGAGCAAGGTATCCCTGATGGAGTCAATACCCTGATCTATACGATCATGAAACACTTCGTAGGAAAACCTAGCAACATCACAGCCAGAATTTATGAGCAGCTTAGCAACCTTAGGTGTAAAACCCTAGGAGAATACAAGTGGTATGAAGATGTCTTTACCACTAGGGTCATGCACAGAAGAGATTGCAATTCTCCGTTTTGGAAGGAGAAATTTATCAACGGGTTACCTACCCTCTTCAGCCAGAAGGTCAAGGAAACCCTTTGCAGCCCCTTAGGTGTCATAGACTATGATAACCTAACCTATGGAGATATCTCTAGCACCATCCGTAGTGAAGGGATGAAGATGTGCAGAGATCTCAAAATCCAGAGCCATATCAACAAAAACAAAGCCAAGTACGAAATAGGACATTTCTGTACACAGTATGGCTTACCATCAGTCAAGCCTTCCAAGAGGAAGCACAAGCACAAAGGGAAGGAACCCTTAGAAAAACCCTTTAGGAGAAAACCTACCAAGTACTATAAGAAGCAGAGGTATAAGACCGATGACTTCTATAGGAAAGGAAAATCCAAGGATCCTATTCCACAAGCATCCGACAAATGCTACAACTGTGGAAAGAAAGGTCATTACAAGAGTGAGTGTAGAGCCAAAGCTAAGTCGCTTATCAACACCCTCATTAGTGACCAACCCAGCAAAAGTGAGATCTTCAAGTTACTAGAACTTGACCGCTCAGACAGCGAGTCATACAGCAGTGCTAGTGACAGCGAGCTCAGGCAGTTGTATAGGTCATCCTCCAGTCCCTCTAGTACAAGCACTTCTAGTGGCCCGGATGAACCTATAACATGCAGAGATGGTTGTTGCAGAACCATCAATGTACTTAGCAAGCAAGAAGAACTTCTTTTAGACCTCATTGAGGCTATAGAAGACCCCAGCATTAAGGCCCAGAAGCTTACCCTTTTCCACCAAGCCCTGGTTAAGGAAACTAGCAATCAGCCCCTTAAGATCCAGCAACCAAAAGTAGATTTAGAGCAAATCTACAATAGGTTCACCCAGTCAAAGAAGGAAGTTACAGTCAACGACCTTCAGAAGCAAATTAAGGAAACCAGGTCAGAATTTAGATCCTTAAAGCAAGAATTAACCATTCTTAGGGTCGATTATGATCTCCTTAACAGAAGAATCCAAATTTTGGAAGATACTTCTCATCAAAGCAATGAGGAAAGCCCCTCAGATGAAGAAGACAGTCAATCAGTCAACCCCACAGCTGATCCTATCCAAGAACCTAGTCCAGGCTTGTTCTTAGAGACCATCAGTAGGGTTAACTTCCATAAATGGCATTCCCAAGTCAGAATTGTCATTAGCAAAGAGTTTGAGTTTGAGGTCATAGCCTTGATAGATTCAGGTGCCGATCTTAATTGCATCCAAGAGGGAATCATTCCCCCAAGATATTTTAGGAAGTCTAAAGAAAGACTAGCATCCGCAAGTGGCGGAAGAATGCAAATAGAGTATGACATCCCACAAGCCATGGTTTGCCAAAGCGGCATATCCTTTATGACAAAATTTGTCCTAGTCAAAAACATGACAGATAGAGTCATCCTAGGAAACCCATTCTTGTGTTTGTTATATCCTTTCACCACAGATAATGAAGGAATCACAGCCCATCCCTTCAACCAGCCAGTCAAATTTGAGTTTGTGCGAAGCCCAGCCCCTTGGGAAATCAAATCCCTCCAGAAAGCTTCCATAACCAAAACTCTCAGTACTCTCACAACCTATAATCAAGCCCAAAATCTTGATTCAGCCAAAGCAATTGATTGTCCATTCAGCCACAATCAATTATCATCATGCATTAATTATAAATATATTTGCATACCTGCATCCATCAGTTTTAAAAGAAAAAGGATTTTTAACCAGCCCTTGAAAATCTTATTTCATCCAAAACTTTCTTGGCAGGGAAAAGCAACAATGTCTTCTCCAGCAGAGAAGAAGGACAAAGGGAAAGTACCCGCAAGGGACTATCCACAAAACAAAAGACTACCAGCAATGGGACAGTCTCTTGTAAAGCATGAAGGCGCTTCCTCTACCAGCCATAGAGGAGCAACATCCCTTCAAGATATGTACCCAATGGATACATATTTCAGTAGATTTATGGCTATAAATAAAAAATATATTAGTCAACTCTCTGGCAAAGAGATCATCCATTCAATAGATAGAATGACTATTATGGGCACGGATTATTCCAAGTTCAGCCTTAAGGCTCGAGCTATCCTTAAAAGTGCCACCGCCAACTTGCCTTCAGATTTACAAAATCGTATTCTGAAAAGCGAGGCAATAAATGAAAGCAGGGATTTATGGTATGAGCATTTCAAAATACTTGTTACTACCACATTTCCTAATCCAGATGATTCAGATGACATGGATAACATCTTAGCACAAGCCGAATGGGAAGATTACTTTGGTAGCAGCACCAGAGTATACGAAAACAAGCATCCCTTCCCAGGACTCTTGATCAATTACAATGATGAGACAGACGAAGACGAAAGAGATCCAGCCTGGCTCTCACAGATGTTTGAATCAGGTTTCATCAGGCTCATCCAGCTAACGAGCCATGACCAGATCAGCCAGATGCCCCAAATCATCCAAAATGCTGTCAAATCAATCAACAGCCCATTTGTTTCTATCAGATGTTGGAGCACTTTACCAGATTGGGATAAAGAGAGATGGATGGAAGTACATCCCTCAAAGCATCTTGTCCTCATCAATGGTTATACTCATCAGAGCCAATGGCATGAAGGAGACACATATATTTCCTACAAATATCCTAAGGCTCTAGCAGAACGTTGGAGGAATTACTTCAACAACCAAATTATGGACATCAGTCATGAGCTTTGGAAAGATTATCATTTCATAGGCTCTACAGACAGGATCCATGTATTTGGAAGAAGACCTTATATCTCAGCCATCAGGAATTGGGAAAAGCTTTATCCAGACAGTCCCAAAGAGTTCCTTACGGGGAAAAAGCCTATCCGAGAACCACTCCTCTACTGTGGACTCTGCAATAACTATGTCAGAGGTCACGGGCATAAGTGTACTGATGATGGCCCATGGGGTCCTTATCCATCAGATGATCCTGATACTGACTAAGCAATCAGGACAAAATAGCAATCCCGGTTACTACTCAGAATCAGCACCAGCCACTATTTTGAACAGTTTCCGCATTATCAACAGTACCAGCCATTACTGTTTCTACAGTACCCTAATCAGAAAAGCAAGGGGACAAGTTACTGTAGCAATAGTTACTATTCACAGCAATCATGACAAATCACTGTAGCAGTCGGTGGAAAAAGTATTTCACCCAAGTGAAAGCAAGATTCTTCCGTGATTTCCGCAGCATCCGATGCTCCTTTCAGCCTATATAAGGGAGCTCACTCCTCAGTCTTCATCAGGCTCTAAACTTCTACCACAGCAACAGAAGTCAGTCAATAAGCTCTATTTTCAGGCTCTTTTTCACAGCAGAAATACCCTCAAATATCCTCCCTCTCCAGCAAAGGTTTTCATAGCAGAAATACCTTAGAGGTCCAGCCAAGTTTTAGGAATAGTCTCCTAAACACAGTCTATCATTGTAAGCCACAGTCGGCTATTTTATTTTACCTTCCGCATTACCTGGTTTCAGAGCCCAGTCGCCTGATTCCCAGTTTATGTAACTTACGCCCCTTTTATATATATATATATATATATATATTTAAAAGAGAATTCTTTATTTTAATTACCTCTTTAATAAAAATTAGTCGCTAATCCGTGTAGTAGTGCCCTTTTAATGTGGGGTGTTAGGATTTGTCCCACTTTAAAAGGGTACACTCATGCAAGCTCCAATAGCATATAAAGCATGAGTGGGAGGGTTATTTAGGCGATGTGGGACAAATCCCACCCCTTTGTAACAAAACCTTGCGGGCTTGGCTCCCCAAAGAGGACAAATCTGCTTGGTGTGGGATTAAGGTGTAAAATAAAAAATGGTGAAAATCCTGACACCCCACAAATGATAATGATGAGTTTGAGTTTAAACTGAACTTGTTGGAAAGATAAAGTTTTACTCCTTATTAAATTTGGACTAAACAAAAATAATTTTATTTTAAAAAATGATGTATTTGAGTTTAAGTTGGACTTAGTGGAGAGATAAAATTTCACTTTTTGTTAAATTTGGACTAAGCAAAAATAATTTTATTTAAATAAAATGATAATTTTATTTAAATATTGTGCTGACGTAGAAAATTGTAGGAGTTTCAGAGATTTCGGTTATATATATAATAATAATAATAATATTATTATTATTATTATTATTATTATTATTATTATTAATGACTTAATAATTTTAGTTGTATAAATCTTTGCAATAAGTTTTTATTGAGAATTATATTTTTCTTTTTGTAATTATTATACTCATTATATTCAAATTATTTTTTTTCCTTAATAAATGTTATGTACACAAAAATTTTACAAAAAATTCACAATAAAGTCTATGTGACAAATTGTTAATGATAGATAAAAAAAAAATTAATAATGCCAATAGTAGGTTTAGATGGGAACCAATAACAACTTGCTAAAAAAACTTTTTTATGAAATTGTTATGAAAATATTATGTGAATAGTGCTATTTTTTTTAAAAGAAAAATAACACTAATTAAAAAAAATTGAGAGACACAATAAAATGTCACAATAGTTTAACAATACTCTTTATTTTTAGTTGTGATCAATCCTAATCTAATATTTTATTAATCAAATTTTTTTTTTTTGACATATGAAATATTTGACTCCTCTACAGTTGTAAAAATTTTTATGATGATTTGCTATGTCCTAACACAATTATAATTTTGAGAAAGGTTTGTGTCCAGTGAAAGTTTTTATTGGACACGGCAAGATTCAGACACGCATCCAAAAGTCGACACGTGTCCGCAATCCAACGTATCCAATGAAAACTTTCATTGGACATAAGCTGCACCCTATAATTTTTATTTTATAAATCCCCTTTGGCATCTCTTCATCTGCAAAGAATTCTTGATATGAAAACACAAAGACAAAGGGCAGATCTCTGAATAGGAAAAAAAGTGGATCCGCAGGGTCCCAAATGAATTGGCTTATTAGAAAAAAGCCTTGTTCTTCGAAAGATCTATCTCTTGTCTGGTACTGCACGATTCCACTTTGCAAGAACTCCGAATCATTCTCTTGAAACTCATCCTCTTCATCATAAATGATCCTTTTACTGGACACGGCAAAATTCGAATACATGTCCAAAAGTCGACATGTGTTCGCAATTCAAGATATCCCGTAAAATCTTTCACTGGACACAAGTCGCACTCTATAATTTTATTTTATAAATCTCCTTACACGTATCTCACTCAACCTGCATTTTATTTTTCTTTCTTTTTTTTTAATTTTCTTTTTTTTCTCATCCACCGTTTCTTCCCAATTCCCATCAAATATCTTTCTTTCCTCCACCCAAGAACGTCACTATTGCTCCTTCACCCAAAAATCAAGAAGAAACCCACCAACATCTCTATTCTTCAGCTCTGCTTCTTCACCCAAAAGAAAAGAAGAAGCCAGCAGCAGCCAGTAGCAATCAGAAGCCATGACGGTTTTTTTTTTTTTTTTTTTTTGGTTAGATATCCGGGTAAAATTGTGATATGAAAATAATTACAAGGAAACCTGGGGCTGCCTCCATTGATCAAGCTTGTGAATCTGCGATCTGCTCCATAAATCTGTTCTGGTTCTCTGGGGCTGCTGCTGTGAAGTAGCACCAAAATTGCAAATCGTGTGGAGTCCACCGTTCAATGTCCATTTACAAAACGTGAAATTGATAATATGAATAAACAATGTACATTGTTTATTATTAACGCATGTCTCCCAAAATAAGGAAAGAAACAAGTAAAATAATTTTTTCTGAGGCACTTCTAGGCTAGCTCAATGACACCTATTCCCCAATCCCGAGTTGTTCGACCCGGCTTCCCCTTTCCCTTTCCTCCCTATAAAAAAGGAAAGAAAAAAAAAAAAAATATATATATATATATATTTTTTTATAGGAGAAAGAAAAATAATTTTGTATGTGTTTATAAGGCATTTTTCCTTTAGATACGACTTCTTTCTCTTTTTATTTTATTTTATTTTATTTATTTATTTATTTTATTTTTTTGGGTTAAAGGGACTTTTTTTTTTTTTTTTTGCTGAATAGGTGAAAGAGACCTTGATAACGAAGTAAACTAGCCAAAATATATGGCATCTTTGATTCTTTTATTAGCTTTTTTTTTTTTTTTTTTAAATGACTTTTATTGGCTTTAGATCTTATTCTTTTTATATTTATTATTTATTATTATTTAAATATAATGTGCAGTGTGCATGGATTATCAGACTACAAGTTGTGGGACTTAATGTGTCCCTAGCTAGCATTATTCTTTGTTTATAAGCATTCATTTTTTAAATTTGATTATAATTCTAGCATTTTTCTATGTTTTCACACTAATAGACCATTTGATAACCAACTACGGAAGAAC
Organism: Quercus rubra; assembly: GCA_035136125.1. NCBI lineage: Eukaryota > Viridiplantae > Streptophyta > Magnoliopsida > Fagales > Fagaceae > Quercus > Quercus rubra. Next base: position 5,483,162 of record CM068732.1, read on the forward strand.
GACGGCAATACACAATGAATCCTGATGAGTATCGAGCTGCTTCCACCAATAACTCAAGTTTCTTTGAGAAGTTGACAAATCCCAGTAGTACCCTTCTCCAAGTGACAACTGAGAAGAACACTGTTCTTCACGTTGCATTGCAATGCGAACAATTTCATGTTGTGGAAGAGTTGGTTAGGTTACGTCCAAGCCTTGTGTATGAAAAAAAACTCCAAAGGCAATACTCCGCTACATGTTGCTGTGAGGTGGGCAGGAGCATCTTCAATGGTAAAGCTCATAATACAGAAGGCCAAAGATCAGCGGGATGTTGAAACAGGTGGTCAACAACTTCTGAGCATAGGCCAAAGATCAGCGGGATGGGGATACTACCTTGCAAGTTGCTGTGCGATATGATGACGATGATGAGTTTGAGATTGTAAGAGAACTAATGAAGGAGGATCCAAAACTGGCTAAACATGTAAATAATTCTGGAGAATCCGCACTGTTCATCGCCGTGGATAGAGAAAACTACAAGATGGCCCGTTATATCCTAAGTGCAGCTCTAGACGATTGCTCCTATGCTGGAAGGCACGACATGAATGTCTTGCATGCACTTGTCCTTCACACGAGTTGTTGTAAGTGCTGCTCAATCCAGCCTGCTTCTTAAATATTTTTGCACTAACTTATATATCAATCAAAATTGGTGAGTTCAATTAAACAGGTGTGGACAGAAAATGTTGACCGTATACAATTGCATTCACACACACACATTTACCCTTATGAAACCGTTTGTGAAGTAGTTTTTTACCCTTATGAAAGAGTGGGTTTTTTTTTTTTTTTTTTTTGGTTGAGGAACCAGTAAGAAAGGGTGTGTTTGGGATTGGATGTCCCTATAATTATTCTTAATTAATTAGTACTGATAGGCCAAGAACGTAATGATCTCTTCGGTAAATTAATTAATTAATTAGCCGAATTAATTAATTAGATTCACAAATCACCAATTAAACTAAATGTAGTGAAAATTAAATTTGATACGGGTGATTTGTTTACGAACAGGAAAACCATCGAGGCAAAAACCCACCGAGTGAATTTAAGGTTATCACTCCCGAGAATCTACTATCATTAAAACAAACGGTTACAAGTAAAAGAAATCTCAGTATCTAATACTAACCTACAGTTGAACTCTTAACTCAATACAAAATTGGACTTGTAATGTAGTGACAATCTCTCATTTTAATGTATAGCTTCTAGTACATGACTAACTAATCGATACACGGATCCAGGTACGTAACTAACATACCAACTTGAGAAAGATGTTAGTTGCAAAGTTCTTCAGTTCATCCAAACAATGAAGATTAAGAAGCTTCTTGGTTACAAAACTCTCAATGCAAAGACGCAACAACTTCTACAAGAAAATAATGAACTAGGGCAAATTATCTCTAGTCACAATTTGAGTGAATAATCACTTTGCATCAAGTTGCATCACTTTAGACGGCCATTAAAATAATCTTTATTATGTCTAGGGTTGTGAGAAAAGAAACCCTACACAAATAGCTTGGATATGCGTGAAAAATAGATCTAGAAATCTGAATTTTGTAATTCTCGATAAATACAGCTTCTATAGAGAGCTATCGAAAATCAAACATTAAATCTCGATAGATTTATCTGTCAAGCTATCTATCGAGTTTTAATGAATGATTTCAATACTAAACTTGAATTCTTGTTCTTTGAAGTATTAAACACATCATAAATCTATCAAATTATAAGTAATTAAAGTACATTTTATCAAAGGATTAGCCAATATTACATGACATATGTTCTAACAAGTTCCACATATATCCTAACAAGTACATCTTTTGGCTAGCTAGGTTACAAAGGATTTAAAATGGACCTAGAATATCATAGCATTCCAATCAATCGTCCTTCTTCAAAGGTTCTAGACTTTAGACATGTTTGTTTAGCAAAATGGTTTTTTGCTTTTTGTATTTTTGTCTCCATTTGTTTTGTTTTGTTTTTTTGTTTTTATATAGATAAGCTAATTTATAACTTTTTGGCACACATGTAGTATAAATATACTATTGGGATAAAAGCTTTTGTGATTGGGATTAGTGGTGGGTTTTTTTTTTTTAAATCTTTTACAAAAGAAAGATGCACATGTAGAACATATCTTGAGGATAAAAAGTGAGAATAAGTGTCCGATTTGGGATCCACTTATTTTGTTGAAAATTTTTTACTGAAAGTAAAGTTAAATAAAAGTAAAAATTAGCTGAGATAGTACAGTGAGATCCATGAATAGTACTAAAAAGTATAGTGAAACCCATAAATAGTAGCAAAAAAAATGAATAGTAAAATAAGTTAGCTAAAATAATTCATGCCAAATGCACTCTAAATCTAACCAAAAAAAAAAAAAAAAAAAAAAATCCCTTTTATTACTGAAAGGGAAATCCTTATGTAGATAGTATATCTTAGCAAATCAAATTTACAAATAATAAGTAAAGTGATACAAATTTTTTATAATTTTTTTTCCATATGAAAATGATGGTGTTCCAACCATTTTAGCCATAATAAATTATGTCCCTAATGTTTCCATTTTACAAAAGAAAAATGACTATTATCTATTTTATTATAAAATAAAAAATAAAATTTATAATATTCTTATCACTGCACTTTACAAAATATGTTGCCTATCATGAGTGGCAACCACTGTTCAACGTAGAGGCAACGGATTGGCAATCCATTTCCTCACCAAGGCCCAACTGTTCTTGGGCTGTTGGAGATTTCTGAAAGCGGGTCTAGGCAAGGTTCGGTCCAAGTTAGAAACCTGGAAAGAACCCAAAGGAAGGAACCTAGATTAATTTTGAAGCTGAATTAAAAAAGAACAAAGAAAAAACGAAGCCAAGCTAGACTGGGTTTGGCCCAAGTTCAAGACTTAAAAATAAATAAATAAATAAAAATTGAGAAGCCAAGTTTATATAGTGGCCATTTGGTACAACTTTTTTTTTTTTTTTTTTTTAATTCTTTAAAAATGAACCATTTGAAAAGCTTGTACATAGATTCTTTTACCCAAAAAAAAAAAACCTATATCTTGGAAAAGCTTGTACTTAGATTCAAAATGGGATATTATACGGACACCTAGTTTTTATAGGCCTTATCAGGCATAAATTAACATAAGTACAAAGAAAAGCAAATGCTAAAATAAGTATCTGTGTAACGTTCCACCAGTTAAAAAAAAAAAAAAGGGTCAGACTTTTGTGGACCATGTTTACTCCCACCTAACCCCACTAACCCCCAATCTCCACCACTCATTTCACACTAACCATTTTCTCTTTGGGCGGCTCATCCACTTCATCCCTTTTCTTTCTCTTTTTTTTCATTCTCTCATACGGTCCTCACTACTCTCATTCTCTCCACCGGTGCTTCCACACCACCACCACCACCACCATTTTCCATTGTCATTCTCCGGCAAGATCACCGGAAAATTTATGTGAACTCATAAACACTTTCACATCTTTGTTTTAAGATTCTAGCTAATTTCTTTTGGAGCTTGGAAAATTAGGTTTTTTGCGGGTTGCGAGATAAGTAGCTTTTTAATGGGTTTTGTTTTGGAAAAATAATCATGTTGCATAAACATTATTTTTGGGTCAAACACATTTTGGAAAATTAATGGTGGAACTATGTTTTTCTAAAAGGTGTTGTGTTGTGACCCTACTATATATGATTATATATGAAAATGCATATTCTTATTGCATATAGGGAATTGCATGATTTGTTAGCAAAGAGAATACTAGCATCTTTGGTTAAATTCTAGAGGATGCGTATGGAATTGCATATGGATTTATTGCATTATTTGCAAAAATATAAAGATGCTTTATCTTAACCTATGTTATTTGGGAAGTTAATATAAAATTTTTTTGACAAGAAATGAGTTGAAGGCTTTGAGAACCTTGTGAATATTTTGGGCATTCAAATATTTTATGAAACCACTTAGAAGTGAATTATGTTTTTTTGAATTAAAGTTATGTGAGCTCTTTATGTTCTATCCATGTGCTGTGACATATGATTACTCGGTGATTACCTAGCTAGATACTATAGTCTGTGTGACATTGGTATCTTAGCACCCGTCTTTGTGATGGTTATTAGTTCCGGCTTTGTGTCGGCGATGAGTTCCGACTTTGTGTCGGCAATGAGTTCCGGCTTTGTGTCGGCGATTATCATGTGGCCTTGGGTTAGATTTTCTGGGTTTGAACGGTGTTGTTATTGCTCATAGTATAGTAAGTAGTTTCACGTTAAAATATTTTGAGGAATATGTTGTATGTAATCTCATGAGAGCATTTGAGAAGCTTTGTGTTGCGTCAATCTATTCATTCTTGTCATATTATTTTGCGGAAATGATTTTGTAGAAACTATCTGGAAATTCCCGAATTAAAAGCATGATTTGTAAATTGCTACCATCATGAAACTTGCATTTCCCCCACCCCCATTAATTGTGCTACTTACTGGGCTCTGTCTCATCCCATTATTTTATAAACTTTTCAGAGTAGGCAACAACCTTTTGTGACAGCTTTTTGGTGGCTAATAGTAGTTAGACTAACTACTAATGGAGGCTGAACAAATTGTAAAGGGTATATTAGATGGTGTATATCTTAGAATAGGCTTGACTCCTTCTTTTGTATATTTTAGTGGTTGTGATGTTAATCCCACTGATGAGACAAGCTGATGATTTGTAATTAACTATTCAAACCTCTATTCTTTTGTGGCCAATGGTATTTGTAATTATTACTTAGAGCTCTGACTTACTCTGAGAGTATATTCAATGGAATTATTATGATAATTCTTGATATTAGAACTTGATATAATTTTGTGGATTGGATTGTCAAAAATGAAAGAAAGAAAAAAATCTACAAGTACTTGAGATGTCTTTCTCATGCTTCAAACCCTTTGGGGTTTGGGGTGTGACAATCTGGGTACAAAAAAAAAAATTCATTACTTTCATATAAACAATTTCGTTTTTGTTAAGTATATAAACCTACAATTAATCTCAATTTTATTACTTTTTTTTAACAATCACATACTTTATCTCAACTTATACATGTGTCTACTTATAATTAGAGTACATCTTACACATAAGTCCACCATTGGTATTTAGATAAAACTCAGAAAATAAATTTACTTACAACTTAACACTTGTACAAGTTGTGGCAAAGTGTATAATAAAATATATGTCATTTTATTTCATTTTTATCAACACCAATCATAATATATCATTTTAATCATATTTATTAGACTGATTTTTTTTTTTTTTTTTAAATCTTTCTAACATTACTCAAACTAAAAAGTTTTGTCTGTTAGTCACAGATGCCTTTGGCATGCCACCCCACGAACATTGGACAAAGCCAGGCAAAGATTAAACCAAATGGCTAAGAGAAAATTTTGGGCACAACTCTTGTATCACAACTTTTTCCATAGTTTTGATATAGCTAACAGTAAATTGTAAAGAAAAAGCGATAAGTAGTTATTCATAATTTATTAGATTAGAGTTGTGACAAACGTTTGTTAAACAAAAATTATGTTTCTAAAAGAATTCAGTGGTTAATATCCTTGACACCTTTAAAAATCTAGAAAGAATCAAACTTTTGCTCATATGTGGTTTTTTTTTTAATATATATGGTTGATTTATATAAGTTATTTTTAAATAAAGTAATCAAAATAATGCATATATATATATATATATATTTAAGAAGAATCAAAATGAATTTAGATGTAATGTTTGGCCGGGTGTATAAAACTTATTTCGCTGGTGTGATTATTAATAATCATACTAGTATTATACTGGAGTAATATTACTCCAGTATTACTTTTTTCTAAAGCTACTAATTTTGATTTATCCAATGCAGACATTAACAAGGAACATTTGCTCTCCCCAAGGAAAATAGATACATACGGAAAAGCAACTAGATATGGTCGTGCCCCATTAACTCTCGCTTTGGTCGTCAATATGCTATTTCTCCACACTTTGCGGGAATCCGCTATGCGCAAAGATGAAATAATTAATCGTAGACTTCTGCGCACATTTGGAACCATTCCAGAAGGTAAAAAGGCTCAACTCAATAGCTTTTTTTATTTTTTGGTTAATTGCAATTTCATCTTAGGTTGTTACCTTTACATATCGAAGAAAAATCCTTTTATGTCTAAGATTGTATTTGTGGGCTCTGGGTAAGAAGTAAAGAGTATTCATAGATAGGTTTGTAAAAATAAAAATATATTTTAACACCAAAATGTACTTTTTTTTTTTTTTTTTTTTAGAAAGCCATCAAAAGTTACTTTATGTACTTTATAATACCATTTTACAATTTAACCTATATCCCTTTTTTATTTCCCACATTTAATCCAATAGTATTAAATTTTTTTATCTGTTTCACTCTCTTTATCTCTCCTCCTCATCGTCCCTCTCGTCAGCCGTAGCAATTTCTCTCTCTTCCTCTTTGACTCTTTCTCTCTTCACCCACAAATAAAACCAACCCTCACCCCACAGTCAAAACCAACCTCCACCACTATACCAATACCTACCCCAAGATCAAATCCCATAGCAAAAAAAAAAAAAAAAACTAAACCACAACAACCACCACCTTCATAGTCACCTACTACCACTGCCACCACCACCGTCACCAACAAAATCATATATCCATACTTACAAACTTAAATGAAAAAAAAAAAACCCCAAATTGAAATCAAAGCCCACTACCACCAATCACAAAAAACACAGCAACCACTACTACCAAATACACTGCCACTGCCCACACACCATAGCCATCAACTACCATTATTACCGCAAATGCTCACAAAAAACCAAAATCCATTGTGAAACCCACAAAAACCACAAATCTAAACCCATAAAAACCCACAAACCCAAATTCATTGTGAAACCCACAAAACCCACAAATCTAAACCCATAAAAACCCACAAACCCAAATCCAAACCCATAAATCCATTGGAGATAAGTGGGAGGTGGAGAGAGATGGAGGCAAAGATGAGTGAGAGGGAAGTGAAGAAGAGAGGGAGATAGAGGAGAGTGAGAGGGAGGCTGAAATGGAGAGAAGGGAAAGGGATGAGAGAGTGATAGAGACTAAAGAGGCAGAGACAGGGGAGAGAGAGCATGTGAGGAGAGGGAAGATAATAAAATATAATTTTTTAGTTTTAGAAATTGTAATGTCTAATAGAAGTGCTATATTCACAACATTTTTACAATAAATCATAGGTAATAAGTTGTTACTAGTTCTAATTTGAATCCATCACTTAAATTACATTTTTACCCTCTAATAATAGCCAATAACGACTTGCACTTAGAATTTGTTGTGAAAATGTTGTGGACATAACATTTTTTAATATATTTAAAAGTAGGGATTTACTGTAGCAAGATTGTGAATTTTTTTAGGTTTAAGAACCTAAATAATGAATGGTGTTTAATGTTTGAGTGGCCAAAATAGAATTTTGGGGGGTGTAAAACACCCCAATGCTAATGCTTTAAGGGAGCTCCAGATCTAAAGGATAGTATGGTTCATCACTTCATTCTCCCCTAGACAATCCCTTACCTTGAACATAATCCCTTACATCCCTAAACTTCATCAAACTTTACTAAAATTTAGGAACCAAAACAATATTTTAGCCTCAACATTTTTTAAAGTTTTAAGATCTATAAGTAAGGGTATTTTAGAATAGTTGAAAAGTCCATTCTAAAGTGGAGAATCCTCTAAGAAAATAGCAAAGCAATGCTATGGACATAACAGTTTTCATAACCAATTTCACACTGTACTCCAATACACAAATCTCTCACTAATGTGGGGGATTTGAGAGAAGTTATGGTAGGCAATCTTATTCCTAATTAATTAGAAATGCTAATTCTTAGATTAAAATCGCGATCTATCACTTTTGGTAGATGACACTTACCATTGTACCAAGACTCGACCTTTTCTTTTACTTTATACAACACTAAAAGTAGTCACTCCATTAAAATTTTTCTTTTCTATGCTTTTTTTTCCTCACACTTTTAAACTTTATATTTTTTCATAGGTGAAAATACACATTTGGTCTCCATATTCTAGGCTGATTCTCCTTTTGATCCCAATTTTTATTTTGCTACTATTCTAGTCTCTAAAAATAGAAAATCAATTCTATTTTGGCTCTTGTTGGTAACCCACTAATAGAAAACTCCTACATGGTAGATGGAGTGCCACTACAACAAAATGTATTTTCAATGTCGAAAATTTTTTCGTCACAAAAAAGTACCATATAGTGATGAAATTTATATTTCAAATTTCGTCGCTATTTATAAAAAAATTAGTAACATTTAGCGTTGAAAATTAGATTTCGTTGTTATATATTGTGCTGAATTAAGGGCGCCAAATGAAAGCATAGGCAGGAAACTAAATTCATCTATAGTGAAGAATTTGTTCGTCGCTAAAAGTGTAAGTTTTTTGCGACAAAAATTTTTGTTGCTAAAGGTGTTGCTGGTCACACTATTAGTGACGAAACTGATTTCGTCGCTGAATGTGAGAAATAGCGATGAAAAGAAGTTGTCACCGAAACAGAAGTTGTCGTTGAAATTGAGGTTGTATTTTTTGTAACGTTAACAGTGACGAATCCGATTTCCCCGCTAAAAACTTTGTACATATATATATATATATATATATATTGATCAGGTCTCTCATTTCTTTTCTTTTCCTTTCTTTTCTTTTTCATTCCCACAAACCCCTCTCTTTCCCTCACTCTCTTTTCTTTTCTATTTAAAAACACACACACACAGAGCCCATTGATTTGAATATTATCATGATCCAAAATAAAAGCTTATATAATTTGTACTTTTTTATTATAGAATTTTTTTTATAAAGATAGTAATAATGTTATCGAGTTTTGCAAGCATAATTAGTATATGTTTTTGATTAGTTAGGTTAGGTTATCTGAGACCCCCAATATATAATGAGAGAAAATGGTAAAGAATGAACAATTAATTTAGTATTTTTTTTTCTAAAAATGGTCGGTTTTCTATGGTTAAATCAGTTTTTCTTTTTTTCTTTTTTTTTTTTACGAATCAAGTATTTCTTTTATACCGACCCACAATTTTGTGTAGTTCATCTATTTACGATTTTAATAGCTATGGCTAAAAATTCAAGAGCAGAACTGCTAAAGAGTAGGAGTTAACAAATTGTTCAGTACAGAAACCAAAAAGGTAATTTCATACCTAGCTAGATGATTAAGAACAAAAGGAGCATCGAGGAATGTCTATAACCTGAATTGAGGATATGGGAGTGGTAGTTGTATGATATTGATATGCATTCCAAAAAATAATAAGTGAGTTTTTCATAGACCGGGAGTATGAGATTTCATCCGAGAGTGAGTAGGGTGCTACTATGATCACGACTAAGTAGGGAAGTTACACTAATCTCCCTTCTACCCTTTTTTTTTTTTTACCAAAAAAAAGATATGTATAATTGTTAAAATATAGCCAAGCTTGAAGGCCATGTCTACTCAAAAAATTATAAAAAATTCATTTATTTTAGGTGTAAATGCACTTTTAGTCTCTACATTTTGGCTTTTTTCCATTTTGGTCCCTACATTTTCATTTCATCACTTTTAGTTCATAAACCAATTAACGCGTGTTATTTTAGTCTTTTCCGTCAGTCAGTCGACAAAAATAACGGAAGTGACTAATAGAGGGATTAAAATATTATTAAAAATTTATTGTAGCACGCCACATCAAATAAAATAATTAAAAAAAAATCTAATTAATAGATTTAAAATTGAAAAAAAAAAACAAAATTAAAATCCAAAAATATATCAAGATCTATGATCATCTTCAACAAGAAGACCAAAGAACAGAAACCCAGATTTTAAACATAAGAACACATGTTCAGATTTTCTTGCATTTTCTTGCCCTTTCTTGTCAACCAAACACAAACACTAATCAATCTCCAGCAAGAACACAAACACAAACCTAACAACAGATCTTCTCAGATTTTCTCAAACCACAAAACCCAGATATACAAAATCATAACTCAAACCCAGATTTTCTCATCTTTCAATCAACCATGAAACCTCCAGCAAATAAAATTCATAAACCCAAAAAATTCAGCATAAAAACACCATTAAAAAAAATAAAAAATAAAGAAATCATAAATTTCAAAGTCCCATCCTCAAACCCAAGCAAAATCATTTCTCAGTTCTTTTCAGTCTTTGTTTGGTTGCCAAGAAAATGAAAGAATAAAAATTTGGACAGCACCATCAAAGTCAATTCCATCTAAACCCAACTCCAATCAAATCCAAATAAAAAAAACTTATCTAAACCCACTCAATTACATACACATTTACATATACAAAACACTTACACGATTTATATATACAAAACATGATTTGCAACACAGATTTGCATTCCCAGAAATTCAAACCCAAGCCAATCCACTACCACACAAACAACCAAAACACTACAGTAACAGAGCTCTTCAGTCATCAGTACCTTTTGGGGGTGAGCTAATGGAAGCACTTGAACCTTTTATGAAAAGTACTTCCTCAACACCCACAACAATCTCTCCCTCTGAAACCCAGTCTCCATTTCTTTCTTCTTCTTCTTCTTCAGCACCTTCTCTCTCTTCTCCTTCTTACAACTACAACTATCTTTCTTTCTCTCCCTTAGTCCCAAGCCAAACCCAGCCCTCTTATAGGTTTTGAGCAACCGAGTTCAATTAGGCTAAACCAACTAACCCCATCTCAGATCCACCAGATTCAAACCTAGATCCACCTCCAAAACCAACACTTTTACCCACAAAATCAACATCCACAACATGGTTCTTGTTCTTCAAATACCCTTAGCTTTTTGAGTCCTAAACCTATCCCAGTGAAGCAAGTGGGTTCCCCTCCAAAACCAACGAAGCTTTACAGAGGGGCCAGGCAGCGACATTGGGGCAAATGGGTTGTTGAGATTCGACTCCCAAAGAACCGAACTCGGCTCTGGCTAAGCTTGGCTAACGCGCCGCCGATGGACGCTAAGATCCAACCCATTTGTGAAAGCTTGGCTAATGCGCCGCCAAAGACGGAGAAGCAGAGTAAGAAGTCGAAGAAAGCCGAAGCTGGGCTGAAGAAGAAGAAGAAACAAGAGGAGGAAATGGTGGTGGAGTCACCATGGTTTTCTTTTTCATCTTCTTCATGCTCGACAAGATCCCCTTTCTCCACCTTCTATTCTTGTTCTTATGTTCTGGTGTCTTCTTATTTTTATTTTTTAATTTTTAACTCATATTTTTTTCTTTGGTTAAAATTGAGAAATAAACATTTTAAATTATAATCTAATGTGGCGTGCTACAGTAAATTTTTAATAATATTTTAATCCCTCCGTTAGTCACTTTCGTTATTTCTATTTGTTGACTAACGGAAAAGACTAAAATAACACGCGTTAATTAATTTAGAGACTAAAAGTGGTGAAATGAAAATGTAGGGATCAAAATGGAAAAAAGCCAAAATATAGGAACTAAAAGTGCATTTACGCCTTTATTTTATGTATAATTGTTAAAATATTTAAAGATTTGTCTACAAAAATATAGGAGTTAGCCCCTAAATATTTGAGTTAGTCGATGATGCCCTTAAAAAATAGAACTTGTCAATTGGTCTAGTAGTTATAGAGATAATGTAGTTTTGTTTTCTCAATTTCGTTTTTTTGTACATTTCTAATATCAAACTAAACAACTTTTATATACTAGTTGGTGTTTAAAAGATTATAAATTCACCTAAAAATTATCTCTTTAATATACTGTTGGAGCATTTTAATATTTTATAATTAAAATTGATTTATAAATTATAATACAATATAATTGTCAAGATGTGGAAGTTAATATAGAAGATGAGGAATTAATGAAAATTTTAAATTACATATATTGAAAAGAAGAGAGACTATTTTATTCTTTTTAATTGTGGTGATTAATGGGCTAATATGAATTGACTCAGATATTGGGCTAGATTCATGCACAAGGCCTAGACACTTATTGGGCTGTTGTAGGGGTGTCCATGGGTTGGTCCGGGTCGGGTTTGTGCCCAAACCGAAATCGACCCGATGACATCGGGTTTCTAGCGAGAAAACCCGCCACCGACCACAAACACCAATAGGTCAGGTCGGATCGGAGTTGTTTGATCGGCGATCAGATTAGTTGAAGCCGACGATGATGTTGTCGGTGATTCCATTTTGACGGCGATCTGTATTTTTCATCGGATCTTCGCTGGATTTGTGCAAAAATCACTAGATCTAAGCAAAAAAACATTGAATTGTCACTTGATTTTGGCGAAACTCACGAGGTCTAAGCAAAAATACACCAAATCGTCGCCGGAATCTTCAAAAAATTCACTGGAATCTGCAAAAACTCAGTAGATCTACACCAAAAATCGTCGAAATCAGCCCGGATCTCCTCAAATCTCATCGGATCTCACCAAATATGGTCAAGATCTCGCTTGGATCTCCTCGAATGTTGCCAGATCTCACCAAATCTCTCTTGGATCTCCTCGAATATTGCCGGATTTGTATATAATGTCGGTTAGGTCGGGTGGCTCGGGTTTTAGAGAAGAAAACCCGCCATTCGACCCACCGGCGTCAGGTCTTGGGCGCGGAAACCCGTCACCGATCGTCGGAGTGGCCGGTTCGGGCGGTTTCTGGTTCGGGTTTTGGCGGGTTGGTTAGGTTTCGGGTTGGGTTGGACACCCTTCGGCTGTTGTATCTTGGTGGAGATAAGGAATATCATTTTTCCATACTCTGAGAATATTTAAGAATTCTCCTTATTCATGAGTCATTAGTTTCACTCGTGGGGTTGGTATATTTTGGCTTTCTATGTTTCTATTGTTTGCATTGGATTGTTATGTGGCACTGTTTGAATGGACTCTTGAGCAAACACAAATACTTTGAAACCTAGTTGTTAATTTCTCAATTTTGGATTCGATTCTCTCTCTCTCTCTCTCTCTCTCTCTTTGGATGAACAATTTACTCTCACTCTTTTTCATTCTTCACTGATTGCATGTATTTTACATTTGATTATTACAATCATTTGTCGTATAATATATGTTTTTACTTTTTATATGTGCTTCTACTTGAATTGTAAATTTTTATTTTTACCTTTTTGTTACAAGTTTGTTTCTTTAACAAAAAGAATTAGAGAAAGACTTAATGTAACATTACTAGAAATAATGGAATGACATGTTAATCAAGAAAGTGATGAATCATATGATTTAGGTTAAAATAAAAGGATGGAAAATAATATACAGATTAATCCTACCTAATATGTTGAACATTTATAACCAACCTCAATTCTAGGATTTTATCAAATATTTTGTAATAAATCTCATCCCATTAAAATAAGGATATGGAAGAAGTTCTCTATAGAAATGAAATTTTATCAATATTAGCAGTGTGATTGGTGGCTTAGGGCTGGAGCTTGGACCAACAAGATTCCATGATGCAGAGTATCTAGAATTCGAGCCAGCCCTCCTAACTAGCAATGTGTTGCCATGTAGGTACTCTTTAAACTTTCATCAAAATAGTCTTCCTTGTTTCATGGGCAATTGGAATAGTTATAAAAAAATTAATCACTTTTTTCATCTTTTTATAAAAAGTTTCTTAACATAATTTATTAATGTGTGCCTACAAAAATAAAAGTTAATTGAAATAGTACGATAGAACTTATAAATAGTACCAAAAAGTGCAATGAGGTTCATAAATAGTAACAAAAATAAACTGAATAGTAAAATAAGCTGGTTTTTTAAGTTAAAGCCAAACGCACACTTAGCCATATGTCCTATCCTATTGGTTCCGCTTTTACTTTGATTTTTTTTTTTTTGAGAAATGCTTTTACTTTGATTGAGAGCAATATTTTTTTAATAGTTCAAATCAAAAGTAAAAAAGTTAGATTTTGATATCAACCATTGAACCAAAGAAGTTAAATAAATAAATAAAAATAAAAAAGTTAAAAGTTAAATTTTTATTTTTTATTTTTTATTTTTTTTAAAATGAAAATAATATTAGAGGAATTGTACGATCAATTCCTCTAACTATTGCACCAATCCCAATCCCCACTTCTACTATGCTTATCAAACCTTGTCTGAGATCAAATCTTGTCTGATATCTGATTGTCAACATTATTTTTTGGGTGGGGAGTAGATATATTTTAGGAGACAAAAAGATCAGTTCTGCTTTAATGGAAGCGGCTAGTACGACGTGCACTTTTTTTCTTCTTGTTTTTTGGTAACCTTCAGAGAAATATTATTGAAAGTTGAAACAAACCAACGAGGATTCAATTTCACTTTAAAACAGAGAGGATTCAATCCTATTTTGGGAGCCATGTTTCTGGAGTGTATCAAAACATCTATTTATCTTCTTCATTTCATTCTTTTGGTTTAAGGAAGTTGTGTTTTAGTATTTTCATTTGCTTCTAGTAATGTATTTGTATGCCTAGCTAGATGATTAAGAGAAAAATTAGTGAGCATCGAGAAATGTCTACTACTTATATTGAAGATATAGAGTGATAAACGTCACTTGCATCTGCTTTTCCAACTGCTAACACTCATGCCAGCCATGTATCCACAAATGTTTCGGGGAAATTTTAGCTTTAGCGTACCCCTCCAATTATCCCATCAAGAATAAGATGCATGGTACATTATGGTAGCATATAGGAATTACACCTAATTTATGATTTTCATAAAGTTAAGCAAGCCTCTAATAACATTAGGTAGAAAAACATATTTGCATATTAATGTCAGCTATTTTAATAATTTTTACCAATTACAAAAAATAAATACAGTGTAATATGCCTTGCTTGCGTATACGTATTTTTTCATCTAATTATTGACTATTGAAGTGGTTGATTAATTTTAATTTTGCTCAGGGTAAGTGGATATTATCACGGTATATAGAAAGACAAAACAGATCATAGCAGACTTAGAAAATTTCTTGGGGGGGGGGGTCCTTATTTGATTGTCCTTACACTAATGTTAATTTCTCTATGTGTCAGCTTTCAAATCATAACTGGTTTATTCTGGGCCTTTTGATTAGGGTTTTTGTTCTGCTTCTAAGTTTTACTGATGGCTTTGGTTTACTTTCTCTTTTTTCACTTTTCAATGATTGCATATATTTTACATTTGATTATTACATTCATTTAATTACCGCTGATTGGTTTACCAAAATTGTTGTTTGATATCTGCTCTTTGTGCTGTTGTTTTTGAATATTAATGGGCAATATAAGTGCGTCTTACTTGGATAAATTGGTAAAGTACAAGAAATCAAAAATACATTTCTAGAAATAAATACAATCTCACCACAAAAGATTGAGGACACGGTGAAACCAATACAGAAGTAATATGTGATTTCTTCTTTAAATACTTTTTGGGTTTGGTTAATGACTACTCTTAAAACATTTGTTAATGAAAAATTTAAAAAAAAAATTATATCACTTTTATAGAAAATATAATAAACCGTTAAAAATATAAATTACTTTTTCCTATTCCTATAAAAAGTTACTAAAAATACTTCTTAAATTAATACCTTTAAGACATCCTATACCTTTTTTATACTTTTTAAACTCTCTATAATTATAATACTCAAATACACCTAAAAGAAAACCACCAATTTATCTTCCCAAAACCTAATATGTCTATCAATTAAGCAAAAAAAAAAAAAATCACATTTTTCTTTTTCTCTCAAAGCTTGCAAGTGCCAGTTCTCTCCGTGCATACCGCATAACCCTCATGCACAGCTCTGTTTTTCGAAAAGGAAAGGCCAGACTTTAGGTGGCTTCTACAACAGGCTCAGAAATGAGCTTTTGTCACATCTGGGCTGGACCACAAAATGTGCTGTGCACCCAATACTTTCTGATTCTGGGTTTTGGGATTATTCATGCATTTTCACTGCTACTGGGGACGAGGGGTTAGTTTATTTTGTTTTTCTATGGGTCTATCATTTTCATTTTGGTGCATTTGATTATTATATACCACTGTTTGAATGGACTCAACACTTGAGCAAGCTCAGGTAATTTGAAACCCAGATGTTAGTTTCTCAATTTTGGCTTCAAATATATATATATATATATTTTTAATGAAAATTTTTGGCTTCGATTTACTTTCTCTTTTCACTCTGCACTAATTGCATGTATTTTGCATTTGAATATTACAATCATTTAATTACCGCTGACAGCTGGTTTGCAAAAGTATCTAGATATCTGTTTTTTTTTTAATAAAGTTTAGTTACAAAATCGGTTGTAATCTTAGACTACAAACTCACTTAATATCTTTTTATTGGAAGTGAATTTTAACAAATCCATCATTGAATTACATATTCTTCTTATATCCTTTATATTTGCAAAATTTCAAGAAAATTAAAGATCAATAGCTATGTCATCAATAATTTTTAAAATTTTAAGTTTTTGTAATTTAAAATTATGCATAAAATATAAGTTTATAGATTATATAATAAATAATATCTGATTGACACAAAATTTGACATATGTATTAAGAGTGTAAAGAACATGTAATTCAATGGTTAGATTTTCAAAATATGCAGTAATATTTATTTTATTAAGTGAGTTTATAGCCTAAGGCTTTAAACCAATTTTGTAGCTAAACTTTATCACTTTTTTTTTTTTTTTTTAATATGTGCTTCTACTTGAATTAAATATTTTTTTTCCCTTTTTCTTAACAAATTTTTTTCTTTAACAAAAAGAATTAGAGAAAGACTTAATGTAACATTACTAGACCTAACAAAAGTACATGTTAATCAAGAAAACGATTGGCCATATGATTTAGAATAATATAAAATGATAAAAAAATAATACATTCGATCAATCTTAACTAATTTGTTGAGCATCCATAACCAATCTCAGTTTTAAGATTGTGATTTGTTTAGATTTATTGACGTAGAAGTTGTGTTAGAAATAAATTTTACACTTAAAAAGAGAGTATCATATTAAATATTTTCTAATAAATCTATCCCATTAAAAAAAATACACAAAAATTTTTCAATAAAAAATAAATTCTATCGATATTACTAATGCAATTGGTAACCTAGTAGCTAGAGCCGTGGGCCAACAAGACTTCGCTATGCAAATTGTCTTAGATTGGAGTCACCCCTAGTGATGTGTTGGTAATCCACGTTCTTCATCAAATAAGGTCTTTATCGAGAGTGGTTAATGGCTACCAGGTAGACTTGCCTACCTATACTACACTTCAAGTCTTAATAATTAAGGGAGATAGCGCACTAAAACCTAGATGTGGCAAAACGGGCGGGTCGGGTCAATCGGGTTTGTGAGTGAATCGAGTCATTGGTCAAAATGGGTCATTTTTAAACAGGTCAATCGAGTCATGGGTCGAGTCAGGTTACAGGACGGGTCGAGTTGACCCATATTTTTCAAATAAGTTTTTTTTTTTTTTTTAATAGATGCATTATGTCAATTGTTTCTGAGTTCCTTAATTATGATTAGATTTTCACTAGTGATACTATTACCACTTATCAATTACCACTAAATACTTAATAAAACTTTTGTTCTAGCTTTTTAGAAGCTAATCTTGGTATAATCTTCAATCTGTTTAAAGTAGGAAGAGAAAATGAAGGTGGTAAGTAAATAATAACAAATTATAATAGAGTACATAACATATTAAGTAAAGAAGAATAAGTAAATATTTTATAAAAATTACACCTCAATTTTGATCTACTCAACATTGGTAAACGTGACAAAATGGGCGGGTTGGACCGAGTCAATCGGGTCGCGAGTCAAAATGGGTTATTTTTAAATGGATCAATCCAATTGTAGGTCAGTCAGGTTACAGGTTAATCGGGTCGGGTCAGAAAATTATGACCCGTTTTGCGATGCTTACTAAAACCTGTCACACCAATAATTTAAAAAGGTTGAAAGCATAAGAAGAACGGTCAACAAAAGTAACTCTTCTTTCTATCTCACATTTCTACTTTTCGTCGTTAATTGAATGTGAAAGAGAAAATACAAATAAAATATGCAAAACGTTATTTATTTATTTATTTATTTTTAAATAAGTCACCGATACCATCCTGATCTGATATCAAACCTTGTCTCACATGCATGCATATCAAACCTTAACTTTTATGCATATCAAACCTTATCTGATATCTGATTGTCAACATTATTTTTTGGGTGGGGACCAGATATGTTTTAGGAGGCAAAAATGTTAGTTGCACCTTAATTGAACTGGTTAGTGGTTACTAGTTTCAAAAAAAAAAAAAAAAAAAAAAACTAGTTACTAGGGTGCTGTTTGATACACTATTTTAAACACAAGTTTCCAATTTTTAAATAACATTACATGTATTTTCACACATTTTTTCACCTACATGTATTTTCAAAAAAACTGAAAACAGTTGATTAAACTCATGTACCAAACAAGCTCTAAGACTTGTACATGTTTATTTTTTGGGTAACCTTCAGACAAATATTGTTGAAAGAAACCAAAGAGGACTCTAATTAAATTTTTACCACGGTTAAATTTTAATTGAGATGACAAAATCTTGAAATGATCACTTTCTATTTAACTTCTGAGACAGCTAATTCTAATCCTATTTTGGTTGTCATGTTTCTGGAGTGTATCTAAACTTTTTTTTTTTTAAACTTTTTTGGTGGTTAGTATCTAAATATCTATTTGTCTTCTTTATTTTATTCTTTTGGTTAAAATTTATATTAAAGGAAGTTGCGTTCTAGTATTTTCATTTGCTCTCTTGGAGGCGGCAGGAAGAACCAAAGCAGTGGGGTGAAACTGCAAGTCTGCAAGTCGTCACTAGGGTTTGTATTCTGATGGTGGAAGTGACTTTAATAACGATGGTTCAAATGTTGAACGTAATTATGCATTCAGGGAAGTTGGTTGATGCTTGTGCTCCTGTACATAGGACAGAGATGCTACACAAATTTGAGCTGCCTATCTCATTGTCTGAACTTCAGAGTTTTGGTGGACCTCATCGGGTTCATTAGGGAGGGTTCTTGGTTAGGAAACAACAATCATAATTTGACACATTAGTTGAGTATGAAATCGGGTGTGTCTCTGGACTTATTGAACAAAAAATAGAGGCTACTGTTGGATGCCAAGTCCAAAAGAATGACGGGAAGAGGCATGCTCTTGAAAAAAAAAAAAAAAAAAAAAAAGAAGAAGAAGAGGACATTAACCATTACTGACTGAAGGAGAAGCTGCTTGAATGTGATGATCAAAGATAAGTTTTGACCAGTAATCATAATTTTTGTTGGATATGCTGTGCTTGTCTTTAAGAAAAGCATAACTTAATTAGGGTGTTTGGTCGTTGGTTAACATTTTGTTTTCCTGCAACAAACAAAGGCCACTTTATTATTTTAGTCATACTAAGTATAGTTTGTCTGTGGTTTTGTTTTGTGGAATTTTTCTCCACATGGTGTACAAAATCTTGTTATCTAGTCTTGATTAGCATCAATGCAAGATTATACTCGATTTTTGTGCAGGAAAGAGCAGGACTAATACAGCTGTTGAGGTTGAAAATGTTGGAAAATATATCACTTCTGATGATTTCCCCAGTAAGGTAAATACAACACTAACGACATAGGTAAATTCAACTCCAAACTCCGAAGATAAAAGAAAAATCTAATTCAAAGGAACCTAAATTTTAGTAATTTTAATGGACAATATAATATAAAATATTCTACTTGCATAAATTAGGAAAGTAAAATAAATACAATCTTAAAAACAAAAAATAAATAAATAAATACAATCTCACCATAGAAGATTGGAGACCAAGTGAAACCAATACAAAAAATATTTTTTGTGTCTAGTTAATGGGTGCTTTTATGACATTCGTTAATAGAAAATTTTAGAAAATATTTAAAAGTTGTTAAAAAAATCAATTATTTTTTTCTTTTCTTATAAAAAAATTCTAAAAATACTACTCAAACCAATATCCTTTGAATATATGTTAATTTTCCCTATACTTTTTAACTCCCTATAATTGTAATACTCAAATATCCTTATGAGAGAAAACCATCAAGCTAGGAAAGGCACAACTCTGCAGTGTATACTCAGATATATGCCCAGTGCAGGGTATATTTCTCCCTCATGCACAACTCTGTTTTTCAAAAAGGAAATGCTGACTTTAGGTGACCTGTGTAACAAGCTAGGAAATGAGCTGTTGTCACATCTGGGCACTACCACGAACTGTGTTGTTCACCCATCACTCTCTGATTCTACGTTTTGGTACCATAAATGAGATACGCGTTTCACTTGTGGGGACGTGGGGTTGATTTATTTTGCCTTTCTTTCTATGGTTCTATTATTTGCGCAAATATATATATATATATATATAGTAATATTTTTGTTTGTTTTTGTTAGAACTTATAAACACAGCTTTTAGTTTTTATGTACACTTTAAAAAAAATATATTATTATTATTATTATTATTATATATATATTTTTTAATTTTTACGAACAAGTATATTTAGGGTAAATTGCAAAATGGGTCCTCTAAGTTTCTTTAGATTTTATTTCAGTCATCTAAGTTTGTTTTTGTTCATTTCAGTCTTCTAACTTTCAAGTTTATTCAATTAAGACTTTTTCCATAAACTTTTCTTATATATTGTGGTTAATTTTTCAATTTTATAAATTTTTCTTCAAATTTTTTAAATTAAAAAAAATTCAATCAATGATTAAAAAATATTTTCTAGATTTTTTTTTTTTCAATTTTAACAACAGTTAATGGAAAGACCTTAATTAAATAAATCTAAAACTAAGAGGACTAAAATAAATGAAAGTAAAGTTAGAGGACTGAAATAAAATTTGAAAAAAGTTACATGGTCAGTTTTGTATTTTAGCCTATATTTTAATATAATTTTAACAAAAAATTTTAATCAAAAAGTTAAATAAATTATTTCAAAATGAACGCTAAAAAATTGATCCTCACAACAAGTGGGTTCACAACTCACAAGTGCATGGGATGCATGAGAGGCCTGCTACATTAAAGGGGCTAGGACTTGATACAATACCAAAAAATTCAATACCCCTTATCTCTCTCTCTCTCTCTCTCTCTCTCTCCCCCCCCCCCCCCCCAAAAACACAAAATTTGTTTGCATTTTAATCTTTTAACTTTTTATCCTTGATACTCCCAAATTGGCCTGCTAAGTGCTAACCCCTTCTTTTTGGCTAATTAATTATTCATCTTTCAAATGCACACTTTGCACTATAAATTATCACACGTTGCACCTAGGGATTAGTTTCAGAGTTAAATTAGATATAAATTAATAGCACATGCCTTGCACATGGTTTTCACTTGGGTGGCACACTATTTAAAGACCAAAACACCCTTTTCACAAACAAATGAGAACAAATGCTTATTTCTTCTTCTTCTTCTTCTTCTTCTTCTTCTTCTTTTTTTTCCTCTCTCATGTGCATGCGGGAACACAAGCACTGCAATTCCCAAAACCACCGCAAGAAACACCTGACCTTCGATGGTTGCCTCTGTACGCACATCGCCACCGTGTGGATTGGCGTCATTTCTCCCTTCATTGCCTCTCTCTCTCTCTCTCTCTCTAGCTCTGATGCGGTGGTTTGGTATTTTTACTATTATTTGAGGTGCCGTACCCGTGTCATATCCGTGTCTTACCCATGTCATAATGGTGTCATATTTGCTATATCATGTCATAATTTTTTAAAAATTAATCGTATTGTTGTATCATACCTGTACTGGTACGTGAGTTCATGTTTGTGTCCATGCATCCTAGATTTTTAGGAAACTATGATTTCTCTCTCTCTCTCTCTTTCTTTGACCCTTCATGTGCATTGGTTTATTAGTTTTTGATGCGTGTAGGAACTGTGAATGAGTAGTGTGTATGTTTTTTGTTTTTGTTTTTTTGAGTTGAAATCTCAAAGACTCTTTTTGATTCATTGAGTTTGGGACACTTGTGGAGGAGTGAGATTTAGTTTTAGTTTTAGTTTTAGTTAAGGGTTGGATATTGAGGTTCAACCACTTCTTCTAAGTTCTAGTGCCCAACCTACTTAACAATTCGTTGATTTAACGTATGAATGGAGCTTAGGACACGCATCTAAAAGTGTAATTTAAAGACCTGCTGGGCGAGAGAGAGGGGAAGATTTGGAAAAGAAAAAGAAAAAGAAAAAGAAAAAGAAATAAACATTTGTTTTTAATTGCTTGTGAAAGGGGTATTTTTGGTCTTTAAAAAGTGTGTCACCTAAGCAAAAATCATGTGCAAGTCATGTGAAAAAACGAAAGTGAGAAAAAATTATATCATGTATAAATTTTGTGTGCATTGTACCATTAGGTGTACTACAACTTTAATCATCTATAACTCACAAATCGATGTGTTACCAAACCATTAAAACAAATTTCAAACATTCATTTATTAGGTGGTTAATGTCCACCAATAATATACATTATCATATAGTTTGTAAATATTGCATAATATTTTTTTTTTAGAAAAGTAAATATTACATAATAAAACTTGTAATATATTTTGCATTTTTATACGAATAAATTCATAGTTTTCATACATAATCTTGCATTAAAATTAGTTATTGCGGCAAAATGGGCTGTGGAAACCCGCTTAAGGCTTGACCATATCGATTAACGAAAACATATGAATTTTCACTAATTATAAAATATCATGTCAAATATTCCCTTATAACTTAAGGAGAAAAAGATTTCATTGAAAATCACAACTATTGAAGAATGAAGATGATGATTGATTTGTGTTGCCTTGGCTAGTTGGCTTAGACCATTATTGATAATTTTTTATAGACTTTATGGTATTATGTATCTTGTCCAAAGTCGCAATTGAGTTTTGTTTATGTGTTTGAAGTTATTTGGATTTTATGGTATTATGCATGTTATTTGATTTGGACTTTATATTATGATTCATGTATTACATTTCGACTTTAATTAATGAATTTTGTATTGAATTTTGATGTATTTGTAGATGTGAACAAATTTGGACTTCTGTTTGGGTTAAGGGTTTGGATAAGAAATGTGTGGTAAGAGGTGTTGTTTCAGAAGTCCTTTTTTTGTCGTTTGATATCTTTTTGTTTTTGTTTTTTTGTTTTTTTTTAATATGTCCTACTTGAATTGTAATTTCTGATTATTACATTTGTCGTTTGTTATCATAAAGTTAAGCAAGCCCCTAATAACATTATGTAGCAAAACTATATTTGCTCGTTAATGTCAGCTATTTAAATGATTTTTACCAATTACAAAAAATAAATAGTGTGATATATAATATGCCTTGTGTGTACGTTCATTTTCCTTTAATTGTTGACCGTTGAACAGCAGGTTGATTAATTCTTTGCAACTTATTCAGGGTAAGTAGAAATTATCACAGCACATAGGAAGACACAGCAGATCATGGCAGACTTAGCAAATTTGCTCATGGAGGCGGCAGGAAGTACCAATGCAGTAGGGAGAAACCGCAAGTCGTCATTTTGTATTCTGATGGTGGAAGTGACTTTAGGAATGAAGATTTAAATGATGAAAGTAATTTTGCACTCAGGGAAGTTGGTTGATGCTAGCGCTCCTGTAAATAGGAGAGAGTCAAATATGCTACACAAATTTAAGCTGCCTATGCCATTGGCTGGACTTCAGAGTTTTGGTGGACCTCAGGTGCTCATCAGCGAGGGTTCTTGGTTAGGAAACAACAATCATAGCTTGATACATTAGTTGGGTGTGAAATCGGGTGTCTCTGGACATATTGAACAAAAAATAGAGGCTATCGTTAGATGCCAAGTCCTAAAGAATGATGGGAAGAGGCATCCTCTTGAAAAAAAATAAAAGTAGGGAGGATATCAACCATTAGTGACTACAATAGAAGGAGAAGTTGCTTGAATGTGATGATCAAAGATAAGTTTTGACCAGTAATCATAATTTTGGTTGGATAGGCTGTGCTTGTCTTTAAGGAAAGCTTAACTTATGGTTTTTGGTCGCTGGTTAACATTTTGATGTCCTGGAACAAAACTTAAGCCCACTTTTTTATTTTAGTCATGCTAAGCGGGTGTTTGGCTCTAGTTTAAAAAATCAGTTTATTTTACTATTCAACTTATTTTTGCTACTATTTATGAGCTCCACTGCATTTTTTGGTACTATTTATAGATCCCACTGTATTATTTCAGTTAACTTTTACTTTTATCTATAGTATTTTTAATAAAAAGTTTTTAGTTTCAACAAAATAAGCGGATTTCAAACAGATCCTATAAGTGTTTGTTTGGCAAGATTATTTTTGCCAACTTATTTTACTATTCAGCTTATTTTTGCAACTATTCATAGATCTCACTGCATTTTTTGGTACTATTTATGGGTCCCATTATATTATTTTAGCTAACTTTTACTTTTATCTACAGTACTTTCAGCAAAAAAAATTTCAATTTCAACAAAATAAGTGCTTAAACAGACCCTAAGTATTGTTTGTCTATGGTTTTGTTTCGTGGAATTTTGCTCCACATGGTGTACAAAATCTTGTTATCTAGTCTTGATTAGCATCAATGCAAGATTATACTCAATTTTTGTGCAGGAAACTGAAGGACTAATACAGCTGTTGAGGTTAAAAATGTTAGAAAATATATCACTTTTGATGATTTCCCCGGTAAGGTAAATACAAAACTAACTACAAAGGTAAATTCAACACCGAAGTCCAAAGATAGAAGAAAAATCTAATACAAAGGAACCTAAATCTTAGTAACTTTTCAGTAATTAGTTTTTTATTTAGTTATTGGCAATTCAATATAATGTTGTTAGAATTTAAAAAAAAAAAATGGTTGTCCATAACTCAATTTGTAACAATTATTACATGTTACCCATACACACATATAAAAATGACGTAGCATTATTTTTACTAGTTTGTAACCTCATGCATATACATGGATATACTTAAAGATATACAATAAGATACATAATATAATTCTTATATATATAATTTAAATACTATTAATAATTACTTTAATATTTTGTTAACTCTTTAAAATTTTTTGTAAGGATATTATTAAGTGTAAAATGTAAATTGTCCATATTGAAAAAAAAAAAATTTTATTGTGAGGCAATTTTTTTTTTTTTTATGATTTATTTGTACTTATTAACTTATTTGGATGAATATTAATGATGTAATCCTATATTTGATTCTAAAATTAAGAAATAAAACTCTTTAAGAATAAATAATTTAAGACACATGACGTAAAATTAAAATTATAATTTAGAATTTTAATTTGAGTTTCTCTCAGTTTCATGTATTATTATATATATATATATATATATATTAGACAAACTAAACATTTGTGACAAGCTTATATTACAATTAATGGAAAATATGTACAAAGGCTACTAATGCAAATCAAATATAATTTCAAAAGTAAAATTTATATTCTAAACTTTAAAATGTAAAATTTAATATTTTCTATACTTTAACCTTTAACCTTTTATTCAAGGCCCACTATCCCCTTTTTGCCTAATTATTCATCCTATTTTTTGGGGGCCCTTCTCCTTTTGGCTTTTTCTTCTCCACCTGCATTCACCTGTGTTCTTTTCTTCTTTATCTTCTTCTCGTTCTTCCTTTTATACTCTCTTTTCTCCTCCTAAATCTGCACTCCACCTCAATCCTCACTCGTCTTCCTTACTTCTTTCATTCTTACGAACCACTCCTCAGTCTTACACCACCTCCCAATTCAATCATTGTACCTCAGAATCATACGAGTTTCTTTGTTTTATTAGAAAACCCACTTCTCGCCTTCATTTTGTTGGCTGTCCTTACTCTACCGCTGTGCCAAAAACAGGTTGCTATATTTCTTCGCTCCTTTTATTTGCCTTGCAAGGCGTTGGTTGTGTGTTAGGGATGTTTGGAAAATTTTAGTATTACCTAGTTTTATTAGCCTTTTTAAAAAGTGAAATAAAATTAAATAGTATTAGCTAGTATTTTCTTTTTTCACACTGCCAGACAGATTCATATCCGACTATAGAAAAAGGAAGGTAAAACAGAATGGATCCTGAAGTGTTCCGAGCTGCTTCCACTGGTGATTCAAGTTTCTTTGAGAAATGGACAGATCCAAATGGTAGTACCCTTCTCCAAGTGACAATGGAGAAGAACACTGTTCTTCATGTTGCACTGCAATTCAAACAATTTGATGTTGCGGAAAAGATAGTTAATTTAAGTCCAAAGCTTGTGTATGAAACAAACTCCAAAGGCAATACTTCGCTACATGTAGCTGCGAGGATTGGATATTCTTCAGTGGTAAAGCTTCTAATAGACAACGCCAAAGATCAGCGGGATGCTGAAACAAGTGGCTAACAGCAGCTTCTAAGCATGGTGAATCAAGATGGGGATACAGCCTTGCACGTCGCTGTGCAATATGGTAACTTTGAGGTTGTGAAAGAACTAATTAAAGAGAAGGATCCAACAGAACTGGCTATGAAAGTAAACAACGCTGGGGAATCCGCACTGTTTCTCGCTGTGGATAGAGAACATTACAAGATGGCTAATTATATCCTAAATAATGCTCCAGACTGCTCCTATGCTGGAAGGCACGGCATGAACATTACAATCCGCATTGTTTTTTTATAATAATTGATGAGGTGATTGTTTAGTAATAGATCCATACGCTAAACTATGTTGTTCCAACCATTTGTCACTTTTAAAAAAAAATATTCCTAACATTTACCCTTTTTACAAAAGGAAAATGACTACTACCAATTTTTATTATAAAAATAAAATAAAATTAGTTATATTCTTTAACATTACTCTTTACAAATAATGCATGATGGTAAGGCATCCACAGTTCAATATAGAGCCAATGGATTGGCAATACATGTCCTCACAAAAGGCCGAACTGATCTTGGGCCACCAGAGTTTTCTGAAAGCGGGCCGGAGCAAGATTCGGCCCAAGTTAAAACTTGAGAAGAGCCCAAAAGAGAAGGGCTTGATAAATTCTGAAGCTGAGTTTTTAAAGAGAAACCAGCCGATCGAGCTTATCTAGTCTAGAGACTCTAGTCGGCCCCTGTCAGGCATTAATCGACGTAAGTACAAAGAAAAGCAAACAGTAAAATAAGTATGTGGGCACAAAACAATTTCTTTTAACATCACCTTCAGGCTTCATATCAATCTATAATTTCTTTCTGTTGATTACATAAACCTACCGTTAACCTCAATTTTATTAGCACCAATCATGATATATGATATATCACTTCAATTATTTATAAAAAAAAAAATTAAAATTTTTTTTTATCTAGTTACTCAAACCAAATATCGCTTGACATTTCTAAAAATCCGAAGATGGAATTATGTATATTGCTATGTTCATAATACTTTCACAATATTTTCATAACAAATCATAAGTGGTTAGTTACTATTGAATCTAATTTGAAATTATTACTAAAATTAATCGGGTGAGATTTTGATTTATCCAATGCAGACATTAACATGGTTGACTGGATCTCCCAAACAAACTATAAGGATTTAGAGAGACAAGCATCTGGTTTTGTATTTCAGCGAGGCATCGTAACATTGATGTGGATCCTAAGTATGCTATTTCTCAGCCCCCTTCCGGAATCTCTTACGCATAGAACATTAAAGCATAGAATTCGGCGTGCACATGCAACTTTCCCACTTGGTAAAAATATCTATCTCAAGAATTTTCTTTTTATCTGCTAAATTGCAAATTACATCACTAACTTGATCATAATTCAATTCAGTTTTCTGATTTCACTTTGGTTCAACTAAGGTTGCATTTGAGATTAGAGGTTAAAGTCAGCTTATTTTACTATTTAACTTATTTTTACTATTATTCAGCTTATTTTTGGTATTATTCATAGATTCCATTGTACTATTTCAGTTAGTTTTTTCCTTTATCTATAGTACTTTTAGCAAAAAGTTTTAAGTTTCAATTAAATAAGTTGTTCCCAAATGAACCCAAGATCCACAAAAAGTCTAAGCATTAGTCTCAACAAATAACCAACAAAATTTAACTTTTAGTTTTACCTCGCCACAAGGAGCGAGTCATTATTCTTGTTACTCCAATAAATCAATTTATTTTTTTTGTTTCTCTTCTTCCCGTAGACGGTTCTCTCTTATTCTTCTTCCATCTTTCCTCTCTCTCTCCCTCTCTCTCCCTCCCTCTCAAGAACCGATCAACATCAACACTATAAGCCTCTTTCGATCTCCAACAAGAGGGTGTCGGTACATGGTATCACTACACGCAATCTAACAACCTCGGCTTCCTAACGGCTCAACATAAAGATGTTGTTCATGACTGGGTTTTGGTTGGGTTTTGTTTGGATCTGAATTTGGTTTAGCTGGGTTTTGGTTGGGTCCAATTTGGGTTTTGTTTCGGCCATTTTGGTTAATACAAGCTGAAATTAAAGATCCAGCGGTATGCACTTTGTACAGAGAGCTTATGAACATACTCAACAGAGCAAGTGAAAAAGAAAAGAGAAAGAGAGAGAGAGAGAGATGAAGAACACCTGAACAAGTTGAAATAAGCACACATAGCAAAAAAATAAATGACAAACTGACTAGATGAAGAAGAGGAAAGTCATGTGAGAGTCTAGAAAAAATAAAAAAAATAAGAAAAAGAAGACACCAAAGTAGAACAAAGGTGAGAAAGACAATAATGAGTGCTAAGAGAGTGAGAGCAATCACACCGGTCCTTCCAAAATACAAAATGCTATCAATTTTACACATTTTTCTTCAAAAACACTCCACCTCAGTCCTTCTAAACTACTGATTATTCCTTCTAAACTACTGATTATTTAAATAAAATAAAGGTATATAATAGATAAACCAATGTGGGTATTTTTGAAAAGTGGTGGTATAAAATAGAAAAAGTGGAAAATTTTAGAAAGACTAATGTAACGCTTTGATATGACAAAAGTAAAAGAATATTCTAAGGGCGAAGTGCAAATCACATGGGTGGGCATGGGAAATGGGAAGAATGTATTTCCAAGAAGGTTACTTGTATACAAGGACCGCCACGGTTAGTTTTATGATGCAAATATACTTTTGGTCCCTACATTTTGGGTCAATTCTTATTTTGATCTCTATTATGATTTTGTTACTATTTCAGTTCCTAAAAATAAATAATCAATTCGATTTTGGTCTCTGCCGTCAACCCACTAATAAAAAACTCCTACGTGACAAATGAATTGCTTTGCTTGCTAACATGGCGCTGTTGTGACCATTAAAATATTATTAAAAAAAATTATTTGGTATTTTTCTAATGCCACATCAGATTAAAATTAATAAAAAAAATAAAACAAAAAAAATTTAAATTCCTTAATTTTAATTTTAATTAAAAATTTACTTATTTTTTTAGAAGAATTTTGAGTTATGATTTTTCATCTTTTCCGTTTGGATCTAGAGAATGAAAATTTTGAAAGTATCCCAAAGATAGTTAGTGAGCAAGTGGAGCTTTGCTTTGGTAAGAGAAAAAAAAAATGGCTTCTTGTTCAACCACTTCCACCACTCTTTTCTCCTCAACACCAAAAGACTTTCTGTTCTACCAACCCCATCTCTCAAACCCTAACCATTCCTAAATCCTTCAACGGCCTTTGCAAACCCCTCAAATCCCAACCATCTCGCTCCATCTCTCTCTCAAACAAGCTCTCTCTCTTGGTTCAAGCTCTTTGATCTTCTTGGTTCAAGCCACTGCCACCGCATCTGACAACCGAAACCCCAAATCATAGGCTAAACATGGATGACGCCACTGACGGCCGAAAAACTAGATCTTTCATCTTCTCGATTCAAGCACTTGATGTCTGGTTCGTTGTCTCTCTAACTCATCATCTTTATCTCTCTCTTTAAACCCATGGCTGGGCGGTAGTGATTGGGTGGTCTATTAGTCCAGATCTGAAAGAAAGAGAAGCACAGAGGATCCTGGTTTTCTTTGGGGTTTGTTAAGGATTTGTGGTTTGATGATTTTGGCCAAAATTTATGGATTTTGGTTTGACGATTGGGTTTTCTCTTGGATTTTTGGAGGATTTGTGGTTTGATGATTTTGGCTGGAATTTATGGATTTTGCTTTGATGATTGGGTTTTCTCTAAGGTTTGTTGATGATTTGTGGTCTAATTGGTGCTATGTTGTTTTGTTGTTGATGTTGGATGATTTAGATGTTTTGTTGTTGATTTGGTTGGGTTTTGATTTACTAGTTTTGGAGATATGTTTGGGATGAAATTCTGTGTATTTAGTTGAATTTGTGTTATGAGAAGTGTTGGAAAAGAAAATCTTTGAGTACTATGTTCTTCATTCTTGTGAGCTAGGTTTGTTTTCATGTAATCTGGATTTAAGTTCTTGTTTATTCATGTTTTTTTAACATGATTTGAATTAATGTGTTTCCATATATAATTTTTATTTTGTTTTTATGTTTTTTAATTTTGTTAAAATTGAGATGTGAATGTTAATGTGGATGATGATGTGGTATTTTTTTAATATTATTTTAATAGTCACATCAGCATCTCCAGTGCCAACTATGCCTCCATCTATCACGTAGGAGTTTTCTGTTAGTAGGTTGACAACAAGGACCAAAATACAATTGATTTTCTGTTTTTAGGGATTGGAATAATAGCAAAATAAAACAGGGATCAAAATGAGAATCAGCCTAAAATGTAGGCACCGTGTATTTTTGCCTAGTTTTATTACCCCCAAAAAAAAAAAAAAAAATCTGTTATAAAATTTTAGTTAATAACAATATATTCATTTTGTTTAAATATTTTTATAATTATATTAAATTAAAAATTTTATATATTTTTTGAGTTTGATGTGTGTGCGCATATAAAACATCTTAGCTAAAATAGAAAAATTAGAATTTTTTAGGTTAGTTTAGCTAAAAATCTGAGAAGACTAATGTGAAAGTCCTCTGATTATCAAATTTATTCAATTAAGACTTCTTGTTAGTCTCTAAAAAAACTCAATTAAGAACTCTTTCTTTTTAGGGTAATTTCTTTATGGTAAATCACCAAAAATATTTTTTAAAATTCTTTGTCAATAAATGAACAGAAACCAAAAAAAAAGGGGGAAATTTATCTTTAGGTACCGTTTCCTAGGTATCCATTTTAAAATTTAGTCACTTGTCTAATTACTTTAGGGCATTAACATTGGTGGTGCAAAAAAATTTAATTTTTAGCACTCTAAAAAATTATTTTATCTATTTTAACTAATTATTTCAGAACTCACCCTACGTTCTATATCTTATTTTTTCACATCATGGTCAAATTCTATTCATTTATTTACTCTCTCTCTCTCTCAATAAACCTAACAACCACCAAACCCACCACCGCTAGCAACCGCCACCCAAAGTCAACCACCACCATCGTTGTTGTCCATGAAAGTCACAACCCAAAATCAATTCATAACTCACCAAATTAGACCCACAACCTAAAATCAACCACTATAGCCACCAAACCCATAGTTAGGTGTGAAATTGGGTTGAGTCGGGTTGACTTCGCAGCCACCCACAACTCGACCCGATAAAAATTGGGTTTGCCAAGCAGAAACCTAATGCAACCTGAATATTCGAGTCTATAGTCCAGTTTCGAGTTGGGTCTTATGTTTGACTTTTTTAAAAAATAAAACAAAAATTTGCCCCTCCATGTTGTTTGTTGTTACCAACCCCAACCTCTTTTAATATACTAACCATTCAAATCAATGTCTACCCAATATGGAATTATTTGTTGAAGACCAAGCAAATAAGTCAAATTTTCTGTAACAGTTCAAGTTCATATTGGGAAAGCAAATTGGGGAAAAAAAGGATCCTTTTTAGTTTTAATTAATTAATTAATTTATTTTTAAGGAAACATTAACAAAGTATTCTTTTGAAGCTTGACATAATTTGAAAGTAAACTCATCCATGAAAATGCTCGGGTGCTATACTTACATAGATGTAATTAAGTATTGATTCAATATGCTTTCCCCTATTATCACCATGTGTATGCAATACATTTTACCACTCAACTCATTAATTTGACAAAACCTTTAACAATTTTTTTTTAGAGAGTTTCAATTTATGGTATCTGCTCTTGATAATAACTCTATCATCAGATCAAGACACCCATCGGTTTTTAGTGTAGGCGGAAATTGAACCCTAATCTCTTATTCAACTATCAGAGACTTTACTAGTTGAGTTAATTAGAACCCACAAACCTTTAACTACAAAAGGGTAGTAATAGCCTAATAGGTTCATTAAAAAAAATGGGATAGTGCTAGTACTTACAGCACTTCCAAAAGTATATTTGAAATGAATAAATTTTATAACAAATTTAAATTTAAATTTAATTTTCAAAAAGTTTGTTTTAGGAAAATTTCAAGAATTAGTTATGGTTGGCAAAGAATTGATAAAATGTTGTAAGTTTTTGTTTTGTTTTGTTATGTTTTTGTTTTTGTTTTTGTTTTTTTGTTTTTTTTTTTTTTGAGAAGAATAAAATGTTGTAAGTTAAGAATGAAATCGATATTAGGAATAATATTTTTAACATTTTCGTGTCAAACAACCTTAAATATATGTCCATAAATTAGCAATATTACTCTTTAACTTACTCCTACCATTTTTATCATTCTTTGACGGATTACAATGCTTTATACAACGAAAAAAAAATCATATATCCTTAAATACATTAATTTCCATTTAAAAAAATTTATTTAATATTTTAATTGCCCTAAGAATGATAGACTTAATAAGGAATACCTCAAATATAGAAGAAAGCATAGTAGTTGTCTTCTCCCAAGGTAAACAATTCTATAGATATTACTTTATTTTTATATCAAATCACTCTCTTTTTTATTGTTTGTTTAGGAATTTATGCCACTATGAAACAATTAATGACTTTTCAAATTTTACTTATTTTTTATATTCAATTACTTTTATTATTGTCATAATTAAATTTATTGTCTGACATTTACATACCATGATTCTACCTCTTCATCTCCCACTCATTCTTGGTATCTAGTTGTTTTACTCAATTAGATTTTCATGAGAATGCAAAGCAGAAGATAGGAATTGGAGAACAAAGAAAGGGAAGAACAAGGACTCTATTTGTTCCACTTTGTGCTTTTTTTCCTTAATAACTCTCTTTCTCTCTTCCTCCCTCCCTCCTTGAATTAAATCTAACTCAAACACTTACTAGTTAGTATTCAAGCTCTTAGATTTGCTTAACATATCCATGCTAGGTTGGTTTTTTTTTTTTTTTTTTTTTTTTTGTTCTCAAGTTGGTTGGGTTGGACCTAAGATAGACCCATGACTTGAAGCATACTCGAATATTTGGTCTGAACCTGACTTGAGCTTCCATTCAACCTACCTAAGACCCTTCAAGTCAAGTCAGGTGAGTCGACCGATTAGCCGAAAAGCACAACCACAAGTTATAGGATCACAAACACACTTCAATCATCACAACCTACTTATCCTTTATTCTGTGTGTGTGTGTGTGTGTGTGTGTGTGTGTGTGTGTGTGTGTGTGTGTGTGTGTGTGAGAGAGAGAGAGAGAGAGAGAGAGAGAGAGAGAGAGAGAGAGAGAGAACACAACCCACTCCAATCATCATTGCAAATCCACCCCTAAAATCGCAACAATTAACACCAAAAAAATTGAATCAAACTTGAGGTGGAGAGGAATTTCGATATGGTGGAAAGATGGGTTTTCTTTTTTGAAACCAAATATATAATGGATCATGATGGCATTGGTTGTCCACAGTAGCGAGGAGGTGGAGAAGAGAGAGAGAGGTGTGAGACAAAGAGATGGAGCAAAGAGGAGAGGAGAGAGAAGAGACCAAGAAAGAGTGAGCCAGGAGAGAAAAAGAATGAAAGGAATATAAAAATGAGTAACAAGGAATGAAAATGGAATGAAATGATCATAAGGGAATGGAATGTATTTAAGTAAGGGAAAAGAATGGAATGGAATGGAATGGAATTAAATAACCTTGATTGAATGTTTTAAAATAAAGGAATGAAAATGAATGTAATGTAAGTAATCTTGTTTAGAAGCAATATGGAAGGAATTGAATGGAATCATTTTATAACAATATTATTATTAGACCCCTATTTTAAAATAAATAGTTGAATATATAGTGGTATTTTGAGAGTTTTAGTAAAAAAAATCATTAAATTTAATTTCATCCCCCCCCCCCCTCATTCCTCCCAATTTTGAGGAGAATGAAGATTTGAGGTTTTAAGAAAATAGAGAGGAATGAGTATTCCTTCATGTTTATTCCATTCCCTCCTATTTAAACTCCCAAACAAGGGAATGAGTTTTCCATTCCCTCCATTAAAACTCCCAAATAAGGGAAGAGAAGAATATTCTAAAATGATTCTTTTTATTCCTTTCCATTCCATTTCATTCTCTCCTCCCAAACGAAGCCTAAAGGATAGAGACCAACTTTATAATTTACCTAACTTCTCAATCTCAAGTCAGTCTAATTTCGAGTCTGAATCGAAATTGAAAACTGATGATTCGTGATCAAAGAGGAAGAGGAAGAAGAGGAAGAGGAGGAGTTCAATTTCCAAGAGAAGAAAATACAAATCTGATGAGAGTGATAGCGAGAGTGAATCAAATGAAGAAGAGGAAGAAGAGAGAAAACGAAGAAAGAAAACGAAGGCAAGTAGTAGGAATCGGAGCTGCCATAAGAGTAGCAAAAGAAGCAGTAGAAGAAAAGGGAGTAGTAGTAGGAGAAAGAGTAGGTACAGCAATTTCGATGTGAGTGGTGATTCTGATGCTAGCCATCAAGTAAGGTTGAAGAAGAAGCGGAGTTGGAGTAGGAATCTCTCGGAGACAGAGAAGGACATTGAGGTTTCGAATTTGGAGGGTTCAAAAGTTGAAGCCCGGAGAAGGTGATGTCATTGCGCAGTATGTGCAGCAAGGGAAGCGTATTCCAAGGAGAGGAGAAGTGGGTTTGTCCGCAGATGAGATTCAGAAGTTCGAGGGTCTTGGTTATGTGATGAGTGGTAGCAGGCATCAGAGGATGAATGCTATTTGTATTAGGAAAGAAAACCAAGTTTATAGTGCCAAGGATAAGAGGGCGTTGGCTATGTTTAATTATGAAAAGAAGGCCAAGCGTGAGCACAAGGTTATGGCTGATTTGCAAAGATTGGTGCAGCGCCATATAGGGTAGGATGTCAGTCCTAATCATGATCCCTTCGGTGCAACGAAGCCTGCAGATACTGCTGATGCTTGATTTTCATGTATGCAGTTGCTACCCGTATTGTTTTGATCTTATGTCCTTATATTTTCTTGTAAACCAAATACTTTTGCTTGTTTACCAAAATGCTACTCTTAGCAATGTTTCATTGATGGTTTGAAGTAATTAGTCAGTACATTAGTCCTTCCAGCACATAGATTGATTGTTCTGGGTTTATATTCAAATCAAGGGTCATATTGTCTTCTCCCACTACTGCTATAATCATCACGTTCTCATCAGATTTGTATTTTCTACTCTTGGAAATCAAACTCTTCCTCTTCCTCTTTGACCGCGAATCATCAGTTTTCGATTCCAATTCAAACTTGGAATTAGACTGACTTGAGATTGAGAAGTTAGGTAAATTATAAAGTTGGTCTCTATCCTTTATACTATATTTCAATTTAGTCTCTTACCTTTCAATTATATCAATTTAATCCTATATTTTCAGTGCTGTGTCAATTTAGTCCTTGCTATTATCCCTTAGATGGAAAAAACTGACGTGTCAAATGGAACAATAAAAAATTATTTTCCATGCCACATCAACTACCAACTATACTGTCAGGTCAAAAAAAAAAAAATTATAAAAAAAACCCAATTAAAATTGAAACACATGAGAATTCCTAGTGTTGGCTTGGTTAGAGCTATAGCCCTTCTGTCCTTCAACACTTTTCCACCAAGGCAAATGCTAGAAAAATATGCCAATGCCCATCCTCTGGAGGATTGTAATGCCACCTTCTTTTCCTATGATCCTTCGGAGGAATGGAACAACTATTCCACATTGATGGGTATCCATATGGTTAAGCTCATCAAGAAGAAATGTAGGATGCAGGTGGGATTTGGAAATTGCTTTTTCTAAGGTATCTGTTGGTTTGAACGGCTTGGAAGACTGCAAAAGTATGTTGTTGGATGATAGCAATATAGTATATGATGGCTGCAGCCCATATGGGAATCACTCTCAACAAGCATTTCACTTCTTCCACTTGTTGCATTGTGCAAAGTTTCCTTGAATTTGCAGCTGATCCATCTGGGTTAATTTGGTCTTGGGGGGTCACAGTTTCCGCTTTGTCAAGGAATATGCTAAAGTTATCAATTTGATCGACCGGTTAATTCTAAAACCCAATTGGTCCAAATGACCATCAAATGCAAAATTCTTAAAGTTGGTTACCTGAATTGGTCTATGTAAGGAAGCTTGGATTTGATAGAACTAGTTGGCAGATGGTTGAAGAGGGACAACAATGGTTGTGCTGGTAGCTTTAACCGCCTTTGGTTGGTGGTGACATTTGAGAGAAAGAGTTAGGGATTTTAGGGAGAGAAGATAGAGATGAATTTGGTTGGTGCGATTTCATGTGTTTTAATTTTAATTTGAGTTTTAAAAAAAATGATGTGGCAGTAGATTTGGCAACTGATGTAGTATGAAAAGTAATTTTTTATTGTTCTGTTTCACTAATCAGCTTTTTCCATTTAACGGATAACGTTAGGAACTAAATTGACACAATACTAAAAATGTTAGGGACTAAATTAAAATATAATGTAAAAGATAGGGACCAACTTTGCAATTTACCCTTCATAAGTATATTTATAATTTATTACTACTTTTCTCCTTCTTTTTGCCTGCTATGCTGCCTCAACAACTACTAAAAGTTTAGCAGTTGATCATTCCAAACTAAATAAGAAGGAGCTTATAAGATTGAAAATTTGAATTTTAAAATGGGTATCCAAGGAATAGATCTAAGTTTTACCCATTAAAAAATGATAAGAGAAAGAAAAGAAATAGTATTTAAGATACTATCTAGGTTCAAGACTTCTTTTGAGCCTATTCTCAAAACCCCCATTTCTTTCTCATCCTCCTTTCAACCTTTCCAATCATCTTCTATTCCTTTTCATCCCTTACCCACCGATTTAGAATCATAGCAAAGTGGCATTGGATCAAACAACTATTGTGGGCATAGAAGTCATTGTTGTATTTTTTGAAGGCAAGCTGGTTGGGTTGAAAGGTGGACATTGTGTGTTATGAGTTGGATTGTGAACGGATTGCAATGGGATCTCAATCTGATTTGATTTCGGTCACATTGGGCTTGTTAGAGATATATTAGCCTAATAGCATAAGCCTAACTCAATCCTTCTCTAATTGCAAGCCAAATCTCCTATTTGTATTAGAAGTCTATTAGTTTAGGGTTTAGCCTACTATATATATCCATCTTATGGTTCATTGTAATACAGAATTTGTACTACACTCTTATATATTAAATATGTAGCCTTTAAGACTAAACATTGTAACCCTCATGGATGCAGGTTGTTAGGCTAAACCACATAACATTCGTATTCTTGTATTTTCTATTTTATACTTCCGCTTTTACATCTATTCTAGCATATTCAATATGGCATATCAATACTAATATTTAACAGGGCTATCTCTTTCCAATTTGATCTAGGTCGCAAGATCCTTTTTTTTTTTTTTTTCCCAATCTGCTTTTAAGTTGTGCATTGAGGTTTATTTTAAAGTTGCTCTGGTTGTGGGTTGGATTCTGGGGTTTTATTTGAATACCCATTTGTGAAATTTTTATTGGGTAATTTGTGTTTGTCATTTTTAGGTTTTTGTGAGGTTCATTGCTTTAATATTGCAAACAGATGTTGTTATTCTTCCATTTTGAGATTGTTTTTCTTCGTTTTGATAGTATCTCTTTGTAAGCTTCAGAGTTGTTCGAACCTGTAAATAAATTTTTTGTTAGAATCTATATGTATTGTGTTCATGTTCTTCCCATTTGAAAATAAAATTAATTATATATTTTTTTACTTTCCTTTTTAAATTTTATTTTATTAGTTTTTATAAAAAAAAATTATTCAAAAATTTTAATAATCAAAATCAAAACTATGTCGTTTTATGCACTTAACAGTAACATACTTAATAAATTATGGTGGAAGGTCTTAATTGAATAAAATTGAAATTTAGTGAATTCAAATTGAATGAAAGTGAACTTAAAAGGCCTAATTAAATTTTGATTGAAGTTAAATTGTGTAATTTGTAATTTAG
Organism: Quercus rubra; assembly: GCA_035136125.1. Lineage (NCBI taxonomy): Eukaryota > Viridiplantae > Streptophyta > Magnoliopsida > Fagales > Fagaceae > Quercus > Quercus rubra. The sequence continues at coordinate 5,521,350 of CM068732.1, forward strand.
CCACTTTCATCATTAGTTTTTCACTTGCTTAAGCAGCTATCGGGCATGAGTTGAGTGAGCTCATTAGAGATCTCTCTTGAGCTCCCCTGTATTTGCTCATATCCCACTTGTTTCCAACTCAACCCCACTCTAGTGGGCTAACTGAAGTGTCGTTTTAAACTTCAACTCTTACCATGGCTTCGCTGGAGTGAACATTAGGCTTGCTCGAGAAAGCCTTTGAAACTTTTTTTTTTTTTTTTTTAATTTAATTTAATTTATTTTGACTTCCTTCGTTTGTCTACTATTAAAGTAGGACCACTCATATTACAATCTACATGTATATTCACAAATATAGAACACTAAGTGTCAAAGAATTTCTTGCATGCACCACACCTGCTACTCACTCTCTCTCCTCCCCTAGCTTATCATCTTTTGGTTTTCAGTCTCTTACTTCTACATTGAAGGTTCCATTCGATACAAGTTAGTCCAACAGAATATAAAAAGTTCCTACTATTGAATAGGAATTTTCTTGCCGTAGGATGCTTAATGTCTTGGTTGATAAATAGGGAATTTTCCTCTTGCTGAATAGGGAAATTTCTCATAGCAGACTGGACAAATTCCCTTCTGTAAAAGAGTATTCACATCAGTCTAAGCCAAACTAGTCTTATGTTAAAAATATAGATAAAGACCCTAAAAACTCTCACGCATCAGCCTCTTCAAATTACCCGAAAATTTTAGAAATGAAATGTTGCACCACATCCAGCGAGCATCATTCATCACCAAAGCTTAAAAAAAAAAAAAAAAAAAACTCTCTCTCTCTCTTTCTCTCTCCTCTCTACTCTCTCACCCATTCTCTTACCCTCTCTCCTTTGCACCATCCCTTCTCTTCCTCATTTTCTTTTCAAGCAGCACCTCTTAGATTTCGGTTGTTGCAGTCGCGGAGGTTGTTGGTGCTGAGGTGGGTCTACGTTTGAGGTTGAAGAGGTTGAGGTGTTTGCTTGTGCAGTTGTTGAGGTGGGTCTGTGTTCTTTGTGGTTTTCGGTGTTTTTTGTGGTTAAGGCATATGGGTTTGTGTTGTTGTTGAGAATCTGCATTTTTTATGGTGGTATTGGTGCATTTTTTCATGGAATATGGGTTTGTGTTTGTGAGGAGAAATATAAAAAGGATTCATAGATCACTCCTTGAGTCTTTGATTTAAATCTCAACTCCAATTGATAAGAAGAAGGTGCTCAGTTCGAAAGCGAGAATGACCATCAAATGATCCACGTTTCAACTTCTTAATCGATGTTGAACTTCTTGCGAAAACAGCAAGGGGCGAGGTCAGGGATGAATCATTGGCTGTGGTGACTAGGCCTAGTGGAAGCTAATCCAACTATAATTGAAGGAGAAGGTGAGTTTGCGTGGTAGTGTGTCTGAGAAGAAGGTGGTGTTGTTTGGGGAAGAGAATTAATAAAAAAAATTAATTCATTTAATTTTGTAGAGAGAAAAAATAATATTTAAATAAAGTAGAGAAATAAATATTAAGTAAGATGTATGCGTGTGTTTGTTAAAGTAGCAAAAGTAGAGGTTTTTATATTAGTTTAGTGAAAATTCAGTTGAAACTTATGTGAATGCTCTAACAAGATAAGTCTTATAACTGAATATGGGAGATTTCTATCGCCAAATATGGGATTTCTCTCCTATTTATCATTTCATCACATTATTCATTCACTAATCCAAACTTTACCCTTAGAAATGGCACCAGGGGTGTGACTTGGGCTCAAAGCAAGGAAGTTTTTCGTACCGTACCAGCCGGTACCACCAGTATTTGTCGTACCGGTGCCTAGGCCGGTACAGAAATGCTCTTGTTTCATTCTGGTTTAAATACCGACTATACCGGAGCCGTTTCGGCCATATCGGGATAAATATCGGGTTTTGGCCTGAAAATAGATGCCAAATGAAACAAAAGAAAAACCTTAGAAAATTGTGATTTTTCTCCCCCAAATTTCAAGATCCACCTCCTCTCTCTTAACTCGGTCTTTCCTCCTCTTCTTTGTATTGTCTCTACTTTGCATTTCTTCTTCTTTCTCTTTGTTTTGCCGACCTCTGTTTCTTCAGCCCCTTCATCTTCTTCATTTATTTCTCAATGTGTATTTGTCTCTCTTTTTTGTTTTGGTACACTCACATGAATGTAGAAACTAAGTAGTCAATCAAGAAGCAAGTGACAAAACTTGATATCATCCAATTTTGTAAAGGAAATTGTAGTGTAGCTAAGGTTGTCGTTCCACCGAGAAAAGGAAACAAGAACACGTCAAAAGCACCAATAATATATAGAAAAATATAATTGAAACTTAGGAAAATAAAGTTTGGTAAAATTCAGTAATTAAAATCACTAGGGTGTTAGGGTTTGACCACCAATATTGTTAAACATTCACTACCAATCCAATTTAGTACACAGTCGGGTAGGTAAACACATAAACTGTTTGATTGGAAGATTTAGAAATAAGTTTTATTAATAGAACTCTCTTCGGTTGATTATATTCATCAATTGTTCCAACAATTTAGTCTAAAAATAATAACTTTGCTAAAAAAACTCAAGAACATCGCATACCTTAAGGCAATACTATGGCAAAAGTAATATCTAACAAGATTACCACGTTTTACTAGAGAAATTATAAAACCCTATTCTAATAATAAGAAGATTCAAGAATAGACTTCTGAAAGAATTAGAAATCAAATATCAATTTAATAAAACAATTATAAAAAGAGAACAGTTGATTTCAATAATCAAAATGTGAAAAACATGCTTGGATTAAAGAGTGGACAACTTACAACATTGGGTATTCACCCCTAACCCTAGCTTAGGTTCTTATGCTTCCATAGAAAATAAAAACTTTTAAAAATTGATGAAAAATAAGGTTTCCCAACAGTCAAAAACGTGGCTGCCCTTATATCACTTTAATATTTATAACATTCAAAACCCTAAAACACATGCTTCCCAAAAAGGAAAATAAAAAATGTCATTTCCCGTTTTTCAACAGTGCGTCAACTTCTAGGTAGGTTTGACCTTTAATACTGCAGATTCTGAAGTTTTAATAAACTACAAAGTTTTAGATCATTAAGTCTTCCTTCCGTGGCCACAAGAATCAAGTCAATCCAATATAGGAGTGAAAAGATATGGCTAAAATACCAAAACTAATCAAAAAATTTCCATGCTAGGATTTTTTCCATCTTTGGCTCAAATAAATTTCTCTCTTTCCTTTTATGTTTCCACACATCTCTGAATCACAAAATTCTTCAAAAGCCACTTCTCAATTGATTTTCACCCTTGGATCCTCTTGGCTTCATATCTGCATGTTTAGCTCATTAGATTAAATCTCCTTCAAGAGAAAAATACACGAAATGAGTATATTTTAGAGAAAACTTGCAAACTCTCATATTTATGTGTAAGTGTGGGAATAAACACAAAATAGATGCAATAATGCCTACCAAAACTTTGATAGTATTGTACTTATAAGCTATTATCAAGACTTCAAAGCAAAATGTGTGGAGGTGATGAAAAAAATAATGAAAAATAAATAAATAAATAAACATATAACGAAGGACTTATGGGCTACAATTGTGAGCAAAATGTGTGTAGGTGAAAAAAAGAATGAAATCCTAATGAGTTATAACTTATGGTGAGTTTGGTTCAGCTTTTTGAAACTGGACTTTCTGAAAAAGTGGAGTTTTCAAAAAGTGTGGTATGAAACTGAACTTTTTTGTAAAAGTTGAGTGTTTGGTAAAAGTTGTTAAAAGTTGTTTTTTGAAAAAGTTGAGTGTTTGGCTAGCACTTATAAAAGTGGTGGTTTGAGTGGTATATTACCAAAAAAGATAATGTATATATAAAGGAGTTTATTTCATACTTAAATCAACTACTGCATAATACTTAAATAAATTTTTCTTCTTTCTTTTCTAAAAGCTACATTCATAATATTTTTACGACATTTTTACAAAAAATTATTTATGATAAATTGATACTAATTTTAATTTGAACGTACTATTACAATTTTTTTTTTCTCTTTCTAAAAAAAATTATTATTTTTACTAATATTAGCTAATAATAACCTACCATTTAAAATTTATTGTGAAAGTATTGTGAAAATATTGTGATAATTGATACTAATTTTAATTTGAACGTACTATTAAAACTATTTTTTTTTCTCTTTCTAAAAAATTATTTTTTTCTCACAAATATTAGCTAATAATAACCTACCACTTAAAATTTATTGTGAAAGTATTGTGAAAATATTATGATAAAAATTGATATTGATTTTAATTTGAACGTACTATTAAAATTTTTTTTTCTCTTTCTAAAAAAATTATTTTTTTATTACCAATATTAGCTAATAATAATCAAGTACTTAAAATTTATTGTGAAAATATTGTGAAAATATTACGATAGTATTTCCTTCTTTTTTCCCCTCTTTTTTTCTCCTCCACATACGTACTGCATTTCCTTCTTTTTTCCATTTTTTTTTCCTCTTTTTTTCTCCTCCACACATGTACCCTTATTCTTTTCTTTTTTCCCTTCTTTCCTCTTTTTTTCCCTATCACTTCCTCCAAACTCCAGAATGCTCCACAGAGCTCTCCTTCTTCCTTTTTTTTTTATTTTATTTTTATTTTTTTTTTATTTTTTTTTTATCTTAGCACTTCGTCTGTTACACCCACGCACTTCTTCACCTTGATCTTCTTTATTCTTTTCTTTTTCTCTAAATTCAACCACTCACAAATGAGATGATTCAGATCGGGAAGATTCACCTAAGGTAATTTCTCTTAATTTCACCAAAAATCTTCAATACCTCTCTCTCTTCGTAACCCCAAAACCAAATGAGAATTGAAGTCAGACTGATGCATATTCAGCCATGTCGGAAGATTCAGATCGGGTTGTTGAAAGTGAGATTAGCAGTGGAGGTTTCGGCATATTGTAGCTATTATTTTCTGTGTTTGTCGTTTCAGTTTTCAATGTATTTTGTGATTAGTGAGATGAGGGTAATTTGGGTTATTCCTTGCATTTTCAACAGTAGTATTGATCAAAAGCGCTTTTGTGTTTGCAAAAGCTCAAGAAACCTATCCGCATGTTTTGGATGAATTCTTTGCATTTCCAAATACAACTTTTTTTGAGAAAGCACGTTTTGAAACATTATCAAACGCCTGATTTAATTTTTTTGGTTTCAAAAAGTGCTTTTTGCCGTTTGAAAGCTGAAACAAACGGGCACTTATAGTAATTGACTGGATGGGTTTAGGACTTGAGAACTATATGCATTCCCCCCAAAAAAAATTTATCAGTTAACATAAATCATTTCAAATTTTTTTATAGGTTCAAATTTTCTTTTTATGTTGCTGAAATGTATTTTAATCTATCAATTCTATTTGTTAGACTTTAAATGTTTATGAGCTTTTAATATATCAATTATCAAGTGAGAGAGTAGTGAGTTAAGGAGAATAAAAGAGAGCCAAAAAAAAGTTATTGACAAGGTAGAAGAGATATGAGTAAAAATATATTAATATTTACTTTTTAGTAATTTATTATGATTTTTTAAATATACATATAGTGGTAACTCCAAAATAGTACATCGGTATTGATCGGTACCGAAATATTTCGCTCCCCTAATCAAACCGGTACGACGCTCGGCACAAAATTGACTCTCTTGGCTCAAAGTGCGTGAAAAGTGTTTGAATGGAAACCCTTCATCAGAGTTTCTTGGCTCAACTCCTCCCCTTCTTCATCAATTGAGTGCATAGCTCACCTAAACTAGGGTTTTTTTTTTTTTTTTTTTTTTTTTTTTTTTTTTTTTTTTTTTGAGAAACCTAAACTAGGTTAAACTATTTCCAAGCAATTCTTGGGCATTGATTATTGGACACTCATTGGTACACATCACCCTTTTGATAAGATAAATGTATACATCCTTAAAAAAATGTGGACAACACATGTAAAATTATGAACGTTGTGTAAAGAAGGTACAATAATATTTTCCCTTTTTTATAAGGAAAATATTCTTCACACTCATTTTACATTTATTCTTTTACACAATATCCAAAATTAATGCATTTAACAAGGAATAAAATTCTCTCATTTAAAGGTAATTATTGAGTACTCCTAGAGTACCATAAATATGTACTCCCTCCTCTTACATAATTATGGGTCTTATTAATTAAATTTATGGCAGAACTCACAAATCATGTGAGAGGAGAAAATACGCATTTATAGTACTACTCCTGGAGTACTAAATAATTTTCTCCCATTTAAATCATTTTGAGAGAAAATATCATTAAAAGAAATTCTCTCATTAATGCGTTGATTTACATTTTCATTTATAACATTTAAATAAAAGTGGATGTGAAAGAATTCTTACCTTCTTTATATGCCGAGAATCTTGCAGTTTAGTGGCATTGATAGAACATAGTTTATACTCTCTCCCCATGTGGCCATGTGTTGTGCCCAAGAGTCACCGGAAAAAACAAATTCTTAATATGTACTGAGCAATACTGTTTTCTTTTATCTTCTTAGGTATTGTGATTAGAATGATGGAAAAATGGCGAAGTATAATTGACCAACAGGATGCCTCAGGAAGTACTCCTCTACACATTGCCGCGCATACGGGAAATTGGCAATTTGTCATGTTTCTTTTAAAAATCAATAATTCCTCTGCATATGTGATAAATAAAGAAGGTTTATCTGCTCTTCACATTGCGGCCAAGGAAGACAATGTTGATGTAATGGAAGTAATCATCATGGCATGTCCAGGTATCTATGAGTTGTTGGACAACAGAGGTAAGACGGCTCTTCATGTCGCTGCAGAAAGTGGAGCAAGGGATGCAGTCACGTTTTTTCTGAGGAGACCAGAATTTGTGGGTCTCATCAACGAGCGAGACCAAGAAGGAAACACGCCCCTGCATCTGGCGGCCATCAATAGGAATTACGAGGTTTTATGCCTATTGGGACATGAAAGAGGTGTTGACTTACATGCTAAAAACGTGCAGGGCCTCACCATAATGGACATCGTATTTCAAACGAAGGAAGACTACATGCATATAGGCATTTGGAATTTGGACCCTAATAGGAGAGTAAAACTGGCAGGTGGTGATGGCGATGGCGATGGCGATGGAGATGGCGATGGCGAGGAAAGAACCAATTTTGTGAAGCAAGTAAAACAGGCAGGCGATGGCGGTGGCATGGGCAAGGAAGGATCAAATTTTTTGAAGCAAGTGAGCGAAACCAACTTGTTGGTAGCCACACTGATCGCAACTGTGACCTTCACTGCAGCTTTCACGGTGCCTGGTGGATTTAACCAAAACGGAGGTGTGGACGAGGGCTTGGCAGTATTAAGCAAAAAAACTGCTTTCCGTGTATTTCTGATAGCTAATACTATAGCTTTTGGTCTTTCCACTACCTCAATATTCGTCAATTTTTTGGCTTCAATGACGATTAAGGAAGTCGAATTTCACAGAGAAGTGTTACGACGTGCCCCTATATTTACAAACTGGTCTATTGGAGCATTGCTGATAGCTTTTACTGCAGGCACCTATACAGTGGTGCCACACTTTTGGGGGATTACTGTGGGCCTTATTCTTTGTTGTTGCTTTCTAATTAGCCTGTTTTTTCCTTTCTTAATCAAGTAGCATGTAAGTTTTTACTGCACCCGTTTGTTTTTTAATGCTCCTCTACAAGAAAATAATGAAGGATGGTTTGATTGCTAAGCGCAAGCTGGCCTGGGATGATTTGATTGACTGGGGGGCCTCAGAATTTGCAAGAAAGAGGTTTTAAAGTCATGTTTGCAAGTAGGTGTGCGCACGATTGGAATAAGAGGAATGCTGTCAGTCTTTATCAAGATCATTATATGGGAGGCTTGTTGCTTTGCCTTTGTTTGGTGTGCTGCTTTTTTTTCTTTTCTTTTCTTTTCTTTTTTTTCTTTTTTTTGGCTGGTTTGATTGTATTATGTTTAATTTTGAATAAAATTCTTATTCCAACAAAAAATATGGCATGTTATTTTTCCTGTGATTGGTGTGTACCAAAGTACCTTTCTCGCAGTAAAAAATTGATAAGCCCAAAGTGAATTATTTAATATGGGTCATATTGAATTTTATTTTTTTGCTTAACTTCTTTTAACACTTGAGTGACAGGGTGAGAGGGAAGTTATTGGCAGAAGATGATGGTCTTTTGTGATTGTTGCTACAAGAGAAAAATCCTCAAACTCCTTTTGACACTTGGGTGAAGGAGGTTTATTCTCATAAGATCTTGTCTTTCGTTATTGTTGTTACTTGAGGAATCTCCAATTTTATTTTATTTTTAATTTTAATTTTTTATAATAGGTTAGAAAGAGGAATATCCACTTCATCCAGCTGAAACCATGCCTTTCTTTTTTCTTTTTTTTTTAGGTTATGATTATATTTTCTCTCATTTTGTCTTTAGAAGAATTGGCTCCAAACAAGTTTGAAGTCTTGGACTTCAACCACTAATAGAAAATTGACACATCAATAAGAAGATGACATGTGTCCTATTATGTGTAATTTACACAACTCACTTGATTTATTGGATTAAGTGAATTAAGAACTAATATCATTTCTCTATTGGTGGTTAGAACCCAAGACTTCAAATAGATTAGAAACCAAACTTTATCTTTTCTATATTTACTACTAATATTTAACCGTTAAATCGTCGTCGTTGCCATAAACCAACTCTCCCAAACTAGGTAGCACTTCTCCTAGGTGATTAATTACATCAGAATATGTCTTCCCTCTTTTAATTGAATAAGTTCAAAGACCATTTTTTTCTCAATTTACTAATTAGATGATAATTGGTTGTAAGTAGTGAAAAATTAAAGTTGTGTAAGTGATGGATATTTGGGCTTAGGCCGTTGCCTCTTGATTTTCCCAATGGCCCTCTCCCGTTCTCCCCACTTTATTTTATTAGAGATGGGTTGGTCATTGCTCTTAGAGGGCCTCGTCTCTTTTTTTTTTTTTAACACCCCCAAGGAAAAAAAAACGTGTAATCCTGTCAGGCTCAACTTATATATGCTAGCTTATTTCGTTTCTTTCTTTCTTTCTTTTTTTTTTTTTTTTTTTTTTGAGAGAAAATAATAATAATAATAACCTCAATAGCTTATCTATATATATATATATATATAAAAACCGAAACTTTTGAAACTTCCACAATTTTCTACGTTAGCATTACTTAAATTTAAAAAAAAAAAAATCTAATTTTACTATAAAACTAGAAAACAAAAATTTTAATTTTACTATAAAATCGGAAAAAAAAATTCTCTGCCACTTAAAACAAAACCTGATAATACTTCTTCTATAACTCTCTCTTCTCACAACGTCTCTTCCTTCCTAACCATTCTACAATTCCTCCTCCATCTCTTCGTTCTCGTCTAAACACAGACCTTCCCCTTTAACCTCTCACTAATTCGTTTCTCTCATAAGTTTCTAATGGTGGATTCAACTCAACCAAACCCTTCGCATAATCTGGGTTTCATCCTTATTAATCTGTTTTTTTTTTTTTTTTTTTTTTTCTTAGACTAGATTCTCTCCGCAAACACTACAAGTAAGTTTTTTTTTTTTTTTTTTTTTTTTTGTTCTATAATTTTGGTTGTTAAATATGATTTAGGGTTTCATTTTTGGTTGTTAAATTTGATTTAGGGTTTCATTTGGGAGTGTTTCTTTTGAATGATTAGTTTAGATTGATGGGTTTGGAGCCCGTAGTGGGTTTTATTAATTTCAATTATTGGCAACGAGAAAATCTATCTGGGATTTTAGAGTTGTTATTCTGTTTCATTGTTAATAATTTTGTTATGTTTTGTGTAATGATATTTCCTGTCCTTTTATTAGATGAGCATCCTTGGCATGCCCTTGATGTTTTTTGTGAGTCATTTGTTTGTGTTTGGATTTAATTTAAGTTTCTAGGTTTATACAAATGCAAGTATATTAATTTAGTTATTGAATAATTAACTTTATGTTGTAGATTATTGAATTATTTTAGCCTCATGTGGATTTGTGATTAATTATACATACTTGGTGGCAGTATTTAGTTTTGATCTTAGCCTCCCAATCCTATAGGTTTTGCTTTCACGTGTTTCAATTTCATGGCTTTTTTTTTTTCCCTATCTAGGATTTATGTGTGGTCCTATTTTTTGGTTCAATTTCAAAGAAATAAAAACTAATTGTTTACCTGTGCATGTTTTATGTTTATTTTAATTATTATTTCATCTCAAGTTTACCATTGTTTTTATTACTTCTTTATCTAATTTTTATGGGTATGTAGAATTTGTACTTTATCAAAGAATCATGCTATTTTTTTTTTAATAATAAATTTGATAAGAATCTTCTTTAAGAGCAGCATCTAGATTTTTGAGGGGTTTTGTTTGATTCTTTGTTTCGTTGTAGACCCCAGATTCTTTTCCAGTGTCCTCCTTCTGTAACTTTGGCTTCGCTATTTATCTACAACTTTTATTTGTTAGTTATGGTAAGGTTTTTATTTTAAATTTTGGTATAACCATGGAAGCTAAGATTCGTTCCTACTACTGACTTTTATTTTCTGCTTTCTGCCATGCACAGCGAAGGACTGAACCTATAAAGTTTAGAAGCTGTCCACAAATTCCAGCAATAGCAAATTGAAAAGGTAGAGCTGTGTTATTTTTTCTTCCATATCTATTTTTGAAGCATATTTTGAGAGACTTCATTGTGATCCAAGCTGATATATTAATTATTGAATCTAATAGGCAAATAGTGGTTTAAACTTCATGTTTTTGATGACTTTGGGGATACCCAAATTATATATTTTTTAAATTTAATGATTTTGATATCGCTCCGAATCAGTGAGGCGGATGATCTGGCTTCGGTGGACTACCAATGGTGGTGAAAGGCCTACAAAAAGCAAACGTAGTCAAAGAGGAGACCGGAGATGTCCGGCCAAACCCCCTCCGATGACAAAGTTAGTCTCACAAGAATGGAGTTTCGAATATGTGGGAGTCAAGTCTCAGAAAATTTTCTTACCTTCCTCGGGTTCAGACCGGTCCTTTATATAGAGATCCTTGGGATGGTTATTTGTCAAAATAACCTCCCCAAGATTTGTGGAAGCTAACGAGTCCGGAGTTAACTTCCTCAACAACTATTAAAATTGTAACTGCTAATGGAAGTTTACTTGAGGGATTCGTGGCGATAGTTACGGATTTAGTAACTACTATGGAGACTTGAAACTTTTCCAAGTGCTGTGCATTCGTCCGTCTAGCTTAAGAAGGCTAAGTCGTCCATGGACATGTGGAGATCGTCCATGGACGACCTTCATGGACGACTTCAATTGACGACCTTCATGGACGACTTTATCGTCCCCGGGAGACTTCGCTGATCAAGTGTAGTATTATTGTCCATGTACATTGTTCCTTCTTGGGGATTCTTGGTCCAAATTGCTCTATTAGACCTGGATGATGCCTTTGGACGAACTAGAGTTGGACTCATTTTTCTGCTCCCCTATCAGATTTGTCTACACAAATATAATGGACTATTCTGTGCATTGTTATAGATCTTGACTCAATATTGTTCAGAATCCTAAATTCCTTGATGTGTGCTCTAGCAAATTTTCATTTGAAAGTCAAATTACTTTGAAATTTTCATAGGATTTATCAAGATGTTCAAATTTATTATCTATGTCCTTTCCCATTTCACTTTTTTTTTTCTGTTGTGAAATTTTAAAATACTCGCAAGTGTACGAACCGTACCGAAGTATAGTTGGACAAGAACGAGGTCGAACCCACAAGGACTTGAATGAAGGTAGGAAAATTAAATCAAATCTTAACCAAATTAATCCTAATCTAGTTTAATAAAAATTGGTTGTTTTGAAATTAAATAAACTAAAAAAAATAATTAATCTAAGCAAAGATATAAAGCAATAAAAAGATGTAAATAATCAAGGGAAAGGAATTAAGGTTTTGGAATCCGCCTTGCAAGTCATATCAGCTTATATTTATGATCATTAATTTTTCCCAACTCACTACATGATAATCTAGAAATCAATCTTGTTATCATGGAAAATATTATCATCAAAACTTATGTTTAAAAATCTAAAGCATGTTCTTCTTCGCTTCTTAAGTATAAAACCAAATCATCAATTGTATCTGTAGCCAAACAAATCACAAGATATATCCAATTCTAAAAATCAAATCATAAATTGTATCCATTGACCAACAAATCACAAGCGATATCCAATTTTATAATCAATAATTAATAAACCAAGCATTCAATTAATTAAGACAAATCCTAAATCATGAGAAAAACATGATTGAACTCATATCTAGAATCCCATCTTAGTCAATTGATATGAAGCAAGAACAATTTAATCATTAAAGAACAACTATTGTGGGAAAAATCAAATCACATAAATATTACTGATAATCCTTAACAAGGTTTCATCCTCAACCCTAATTATATATTTAGCTACTCATAGTAATTGAAAGAAAACATAAAAATAAAATACTAAACATTAAACTAGACAAATAAAATAAAACTAACTGTCATGGAAGAGGTAGCCGCGCTCTCTATACATTCAGCCCTCAACCCTAGCACTAGCCTCCTAGAATTTTGCCCTAAAAAGCCTTTAAATAGGTAAAGGAATCCTGTTACAAGTTGAATTCCCGTTTGGAGAAAATCCCAGATTTTTAGGCTTCACTTAACCGACGGTTTTGGCCCATTTAGCTTCAGAATTCGTACTTTTGGTAAACAAAAAAGTTGTAGCCCTTTAAGTTAACTTTCCAGCCCAACTTGAATCACCTCGATTGGACATCTGAGCCAAAAGTTATGCTAAAAATACTAACTGATGTGCAGGCTGGAATCCTAATCCGAATTGGACTTGGATTTGGTACAAATTTCCTTTGATTCCTTATTCCAATTGGACTTAAATTTGATTGGGTTGGTCTTCTCTTGAATTCATGTCTAGCTGGATGTAAGTTAGCTTGATTCAATTGGCCTAACCCCACTTTGCATGTAAAGTCCTTGTTACCTGCAACACAAAGATATTGTATAATCAAACACAAAATAACATAAAAGTAAGACTAAATATGTAGATATGTGAGTACTTTATTGTATATATTTCATGCACATCATTTTCTTTTTTTTTTGGGTGAATGATCTTAATCTATGTAGCAGATTGCATTGCATTGTTATTGACTACAAGTATTTTTTACATGGGCTGCCAGTGGACTCTGATTATCACAATTGGATATTATCTGAGTTTTCTTATAAACACTCTTTCTTTTTGTATCATCATGTGCATGTTCGTATTTTTTGTTTTAATAAAAATTTTGGTTTGGTTAATAAGAAAGTGTAGGGATAAGTTTTGGATTTTTATTTAGTATGTTTGGGATTCAAGCATCTTTATATAGTTGTTTGGGATAAAGTTTAACAAGGATGGTGAAGGCTCAGCGTGCTAGGATAATGCCTCTGAGAAGAGGTGATGGATTCCTAAAAAAGATGAGAAGCTTATAGTTTACAACTTTACATTAAGTGACATGGCATTTGGAATTGGAGTCAGAATCCAAAACCTTATGGTAGGAAACATGTAAATGTTCAATTTCAATGAATAAAAACTCAAGTCATAAATTTTTTATGGTCGTTTGTAGTTGTTCCTCTGAATGATTATTTGATTTGAAATTTTCTTTCATTCTTTTCTTCTAGGTTTGGTAAGGTCTTAGAAGAGTCATTTACTTTTCCAAAAAAGGTCTAGGAAGAGTTGTAGACTTTGTTGGATGAATTATGTGGAAACTTTTGGAAATAAGAGGAAACTATACTCAAGCTTTATAAAGCTTTATTCATATGAAAACTATTTTATCAAATTTAGTTTGTTAAATTCTGATTAAGATGAATGGATAATTCAAAACAATTACACTCATTTTTTATTTGTTCCTTTTAAATGTTGCTACACACAATATATTTATATATTGATTGCTGCATCATTATTATGTGATAAAACTCACTTCAAATTGCTGATGTATAGGATTAAAATAAAGGAGGAGCATACTTGGGTTTAAACTATCCGATGGAATGCCCTCATGATAGCTCTTGCAATTGCTATTCGCTTGCAAGAATGAATGGGATGACTGCCTTTGTAATTGCAGTGGTTCATCTTGAATTGGCTTGAGTTTTCACTTTTTATTTTATTTTTTTAAATATTATTAAAACTATTATAGTTCATGTAAAATTAAAATGTTTTAATGTATAAACTATACTTTTATAAGATTTTCTCGTGCATTGCATGGGTTAGCGACTAGTTTCGTCTATTTTAGTTTTGTATAACCTCAATTTTTCTATGTATAATTTATTTTTATCCATTTCAATAAAAATAATCTCATTTAAACAAGTTCGAAGAGTTTTGAAAATTTTAATAGTTGTGGTTCTATCAAAATTTTAATTTTAATTTTTTTTTAAAATATCCAACAAAAAAAGGTTCCCCTCCCCCCCCCCCCCCCCCAAAAAAAAAGAGAGCGATAAACAGCTATCCAAATAAGAAATAACCCTCTGAAAAAAAATAAAAAAAAAAAGTGATTTTTTAACAAACTTTCCTAGTCCTAACAAAAAAAAAAAATGCTAAAATAGTGTTTCAATTTTTGAGTAGTTTCATATCTTACCTTGCTTGTTGAGTCTAGGTAGAGAGTTTTTTGACTTATGAATAAAAATTTATATTTATTGGTGAATATTAGATAAAATTGTATAAATATTTTTATTTGGAAAGAGGATTTTTTTTTTTTTTTTGGTTTTGTTTTGTTTATAAATGCTTGATTGAAACTCAAAATGTTAAATTCCGTATAATGCTTAAAGAAATAATTAATATTTTAATGTTACAAATGATAAAATATTTTTTTTTGGTACATAAACAATTATAAAATAATTTATTATAATTATGTTTAAAATCATATTTTCCATTGCTTTCTTAACTAGCATGTCCTCTATTACTACTTCGACAAGTTTTATTTTATTTATTTATGTAATTTTTTTTCTCTCAAGTAACAAATTTGTTAAGAAAAGGAAAAACAAGTTTACAATTCAATTAGAAGCACTTATATTGCGCGCCCATTAATATTTAAAACAAAAAAAAAAAAACAAAAACAAAAACAAGAGCAAATATCAAATGGCAATTGATATAAACAAATCAATGGTGATTAAATGAACGTAACAATCAAATGTAAAATAAATGTAATCAGTGAAAACTGAAAAAGGAAAAAAGTAAACCACAGCCGTCAGTAAAACCAAACAGCAGAACAGGAACCCAAAACCAAAAAGGTCCAAACCTTTTATTTTTTATTTCCAAATAAACCCCAAAAAGGCCCAAGATAACCCATTTATGAATCAAAACCTGACAAAATAGATAAAATAACACACGGGTATCAAAGTATCTGTGCTAGCTCAATAGTCCATGCAAACAGTGCATATAATCATCAAATGCACCAAAATACAATCTGATAAAACCATAACAAGCCAAAATTAACCAACTTTACCAGTGAAACAAAGAAGTAGTCCAAAACCCAGAACCAGAGAGGCCTTCAACCATCAATTCATGCATCAAAACATTAAATATAGACAAACAGAGAGAAAAATATCATCTGGGCATCAGAGTAATGTTACCTTATGGTTCAATATTCCAAGAAAACAGTGTTAAAGATGGCTCAAAAGAATTCTGTATAAAGAACAATCATATCATTAGAAAGGTTTAAAAGGTACACAAAATTGCATGCACATAGGATAGGAACAGTGGCGGAGCTAGGATTCTAGTTTAGGGGGGGGTAAGATGAAATAATGAGTTGAAGGCAAAATCAATTTCAATTTTTTTTAATTAGTATAATTAAAAAAAATACTTAACTAATTAATCAAAAAATTTGATTAGCATATAAAATATAATGTAAGTGTTAAGTTGTTTCTTTTTTTTCCTCGTGCATAGCATTAGATTTTTTTTTTTTTTAATAAATAGATTTTATGGCGTTTTTTATTTTTAAATCATAAAAGTATTGATGTTTATTAATTCTATACTATATTGTGTTTATCGTAAAAGCATTATAGAAGAATTAAAGAAAGCAACATAAAAATTTTGGCATATTGGTTGGAGATGTTGTGATAATATACCATTTTTTAATTTCAAGATTACATAGAGTACATATAAGAATTTTTCTCTTCATTATATTAGACGAGTTTGAAATATTTTCAAAATAAAATTTCAGGTCAAAGCTATTATTACTAAAAATGATATTTTTAGGGGAATATAATGAGCTTCTTGGTAATCATCAGCCAAGAAAAGTATATTACAAGTGGAGCCAAAAGTAACAGCCCCGTAGCACAATATTACATGCAAAGTTGTAGAATATAAGCTTAAAGCAAACAAAAACATACAAAAAGAAAATATAAGAAGATATATATATATATATATATATATTAAGGGGGTGTAGGTTTGGGTGAGGTTAGGGGGGGCAATTGCCCCCTCTCGACCCCCCCTAGCTCCGCCCCTGGATAGGACACTTTGGTTGTTGAGAAAAATGAGGGAAAGTTCCTATTTTTGATGGTCACAGGTCACCAAAGACGGACCCACGTTAGGGCAGAGGGGGCCATGCCCCACCCCCCCAATTTGAAAAAAATTATAGCACTATATACAAAAATTTCCCCTAAAAAATATATTTTGGCCCCCAAAAAATTTTGGCACAAAATCAGCAATGCAGTTTGAATGTTTGATTTTAGGAACTAGTGATAACTAGAGAGTATCAGACAGACATGCCGCCACATGGTCAGTCCATTCCCTTGGGAAGACAGCTAGGGAAGAACGAGAAAGTGGCGAGAAAATAATAGAAGTTGGTAATTATGGGGTTTTGGGGAACATGATCATTTTTTGTTTTTATTTATTTATTTATTTTGACAATCAGGAACATGGTTTATTTTGGGAATCAATAAGGCTGGTGAATCCAATCAAAAAAAAAAAAAAAAGCTGGTGAAAACAAATATCTTAAAGACTTTTTCATGATTATTGAGAGATTACAGTTTTTTATCATATATGATAAAAAAAAATAATAATAATAAAAAAAAAAGAAAAGAAAGAAATACTAAGTTAACCATGGTTATGTGGGATCAGTTAAAAAGAAGAAGAAAAAAAAAAAAAAAAAAAAAAAAAAACAGCTACAATGATTCTAGATAAATTAACTGATAAAGTTTATTATTCTTATAAGAGATTTCAGGTTCAAGCCTTACTTATGCCAAAAATAAAATGGTGTCTTGATTTAATGATAAATAACAATCATTAAAAAAAAAAAAAAAAAAAAAAAAAAAAACCCCTGAAGCATAATATTTTAGGTTCTAAGATTTTTTTTTGTAATTTTTTTTTTATTTAATTTTTTTTTTTTTGAGAAAAAAAGGTTCTAAGTGTAGGCTTAGTGATGTGAATGTATACGTCAACACAGTCACAAGGTTAAATTAATTGTAATTAAAAAAGATAAAGTTGCTTGAGCAACATTGTTGAATTTAATTAGGAATCTGAGGGAAATAATGCCAATGTTATGAGATCCATTTCCTCCATTAGAGTGGACAAATCTAGTTTGGGCCATGTTATTGAGGATATCCAACGTCTTGTTCCTGGTTTGAGTTGGGGTTGCGTTAGTTGTGTCGAGCGGGGTGCAAATGCAATCTCCCACTCTTTCGCTTATTTTACTAAGAAATGTAGCTGCGGATCTTGTCTGGATGGAAGACTCTCCTCCATTAGCCACCGAAGCTTTGTACTATGATTCCTTATTATTTCAATAAATGAAAGTCTTTCCCATTTCAAAAATAAAAAAATAAAAAAATTAAAGAACTGTAAGCTTTACCGTGATAATAATGGTTTCAATAATTAGCTGGTAAGTAGGAATGGAGTTGAGAATTTTTATTTGAGGGCCAGACTTATGATATCGATACAACGTGAAAAGAAATTCAAAAAACACACACATATACATGTGTGTATGAAAAGGATAGAGTAATTACTCTAATTGTTGACCCTCAAAAAAAAAAAAAAAAAAAAAAAAACTCTAATTATTGTCTTATATATAAAATATTTTTTTTAAAATGAGCTCTGTATTTTCGTAAGAATGAAATCATAGTTTTCACATACCTTTCATTAAAATTAGTTATTGCGGCAAAATGGGACGCGGAAAGTGGAAACCCGCTTAAGGCTTGGGCATAACGATTAAAGAAAACATAATCTAACAATAAGAATCATTTTTTATTTTTGGTTTTTCCTTTTTTGGATTCTTTAGTTACGTTTTCTTTATTATATACCTGACTTGGATTCGTTGATATAATATATTCTTAGCTTGTGCTTACCTGTTACTCAAATTGTTGTCTATAAAGTTTAATTGTTTTTCTTAGTCAAGACAACCTGAAGAAAATAATTTTTTTTCTTCTTTTTTAAAAGAAAAACTAGTATTGATTTTTTTTTTCTTCTTTTTCACAATATAGGCAGAGTGATATCCGACTATTGAAGAAGGAGGGCAATTTAGAATGGATCGTCAATTGTTCCAAGCTGCTTCAAATGGTGATTTACAATTCTTTAAGAAATTGACAGATCCCAATACCCTTCTCCAAGTGACAATCGAAAAGAAAACTGTTCTTCATGTTGCAGTGCAATTCGATAAACTTGAGGCTGCAAGAAATTAAGATCATTTAAATTCAAGGCTTGTGTATGAAGCAAACCCCAAAGGCAATACTCCACTACATGTTGCTGCAAGAGTTGGAAGTTGTTCAATGGTAAAGCTCATAGAGCTTGAAAAAGAACAGGTACAGGATATTGAAAGAGGTCGCCAACATCAGCTTCTGAGGAAAGTAAATCGGGATGGGGATACAGCCTTGCACATCGCTGCACGAAATTGTAACTTTCAAGCTGTGAGAGAACTAGTTAATGAGGATCCAGAATTGGCTAAGTATGAAAACAAGGCTGGGGAATCCGCACTTTTCATTGCTGTGGATAGAGAATGCTACAGGACCGCCTTTTGTATCCTAGATGCTGCTGCAGGGTACTACTCCTATGCTGGAGGGCACAGGATGAATGTCTTGCATGCAATTGTCATTCGCACAGGTAGTTCTCAGTGCTACTTGAGTTTGCTCAAATATTTTTCTATTTTTCTAAGTTTTCTTATAGATGGTCCCTTTGTATATCTGAAAGGAAGTATAATTACTAATTAGTACATCTTATAGGTTAAGAAGGATTTAAAATGAGCCTATATTATCAGATTCCTATCATATTCCATTCAAATAAATTAATCGTCTTTATCTCATATGTTCTAAACTTTAAACTTTTTTTGGGAAAGATGGGATTGGAATTAGCCTTTTTTTTTTTTTTTTTTTAACTGTTAATTTAAAAGAATCACAAAAGAAAGAGGCAAGATGAAATAGATTGACACTATTCAATACTTTTGATATGATACTTCTTTCTCTTATATGAAATAATGGGACACGTTGCTTTTTGAAAAAAGAATTAAATACATTAACTTTTGAATGAAAACATAAAATCCATGAGGGTTCTGTTAATTCATAATAATCACTTCAGATTGTTCAATAAAAAAGTATTTTCTTTATCTCAAGTGAAAGACCAACATTCGTTGATATACAACTATTCTTAATTAAATTCATAAAAACCGTTGTTTGTTTTGCCTTTATATGTTTGTTTGATGTTCTCTATCATTTTTGTTTATGAAGTTTGTCTATAGAACTCTCCACAAGTGAATTAATAGAGATATTGAAAATTGAATTGAAGCTTAATAAAATATATCATTTTTGTTTATGAAGTTTGTCTATAGAACTCTCTACAAGTGAATTAATAGAGAGATTGAAATTTGAGTTTATGCTTAATAAAATATATGCCCAAACGTTAGTTTTTTTTCCCCCAACTTATCTACTTTTCCTATATTAAATAAAATTGAGGATTAATAGCCTCATTACAAAATTGAATGATTTATCAAATATTCATAATACAATTGTAGGATAGCTTATGTCCCTTAAATGTATGATTTGGTTCCCTACAATATTTGTTCGGTTAATTAGTATTGGTCTTACATTATGAGGTCAAGTTTATATTTTTTTTATAGAACTTTTATATATAAACTAAATTATTTATTGTCATTTATTTTTAAGTCTTTAATCTTCCAAGCAAAATAAATAAATGTAATTTTTATTAAACTATATCGTGCATCGCACGTGTTAGCAACTAGTTATTTGAAATGAAGAGAATTTTGTACTTGAAATAGAAAATCCTTAAATAGCCAATAAATATGACAATTATTTTCAAACTCATTGCAAATGAAAAGCCTAATTAGTAATCACGTTAAAAAAATAATACTAATAATGAATCACAGCTGCTAGTGTGGTATGTCATACTTGGTGCATTAGAAAAATGGTTTTAATGGTAGTGAATCTTCTGCAAAATGATATTGCTCCAACCATTAATTACCACTTTGATAAATTGTTTAAAAATTTGTGTCCTTGCATTACACTTTTACATGATATGTTACATGGGTGACATCCACAATTTAATGCCAACTCACTAGATTGTTACATAACCTCATCGAGGGCCCCGTGAAAGATTGAAAATGTGCACATTTACAATTTCGATTGTATTGGTTGTTGGTTATGGAGATCATATCTGATTTTTCAGATGACAATGGGAGAGATAGTTCACAATTCACAACCCAAAGGGATCGAGTTGAGTGACAGGTTTAACCCCAATCCAAGTTTCACCGACCCTTTATCACTCCTATGTCCTAATAAACATGTTGAACCAAGTACAAAGAAAAGTAAACACGAAGTCTACGCACACGAAATTCCTCACTTGGAGTACCCCACCAACTTGGGATGGTGTCCAGCAAAGATGTAACCAATTATCCAAACAGTAATATCCCTTAAAGGCCTTAACGTCTTTTAAAATTTTGAAAAATTAATACGGCAAGTATTACTATAAAAAATTTATAAATTGATGTGACTTAAAATGTAATTGATGATTTTATTATTCAAATTTATATTAGTTGGTAAGATATATGTAATAAAATTGTAGTGTTTTTAATATTACATTTTGCGTTTTGCTTATACAGCTTTTTTAGGTTTTACATTTCATTAGGTATGATTTATTTTATTTAACTCATTTTTTCTAAATAATAGAAATTAATAGGAAATAAGTTTATCATAACTATAGCTTTAAAAATTGGACCAAACTAACTAGTTAACCCAGTTTAATTGGAAACTGGATCTTAAATTAGCTTGGTAAAAATCGAGAACCAAACTTAATTTTGATTTTTTGGCTATTCCGGTTTTTAAAACCATGATCATATCAAAATATGAGTGTGTATGATTATTTCTAAAGTTATTGCTTTTAATTTATTCAATGCAGACAATATGAGTGCGGGAAAGTTTTAAGAAATTAAGAACTTAAAAAGGAATCAAAATTTTACGCTTCCGTTTTTAAAGGGACTTGGGAAGCTATGGATTTCCATAAGCGTGCTAGAGCACCAACTCCTGGTGGAGGGCGAGCAACTCGGTAGACTAGAATCGTTGGAAAAGGTAAATAGATTAAAAAAAAAAATTAATTAAAAAAATCATTTTTCTCTCTCTCTTTTAATCAAATCCTTTTTTTTTTTTTTTTGGTAAATGATAAATTTTATTGAATCAAGAGAGTTCATGGCCAGTCCATGTACCATGAACTATATATCTCCACTTCCAATATGTACTAACCTGTGCAATATGGTTTTCCTCTATATTCTTAGATTTGTTTAGAGAAGTGATGAAAAAATGTCCATCTATAATTAAACAAAAAGATGACTCAGGATGGACTCCTCTACACATGGCCGCACATATGGGTAACAAGGAATTTGTTAAACTGCTTTTGGAAAACGAAAATTCCAGTGCATATTTAAAGAATAAGGCAAGCTTATCTGCTCTTCACATTTCAGCCAAAAAAGGCAATGTTAATGTAATGAAAGAACTCACCACAGCATGTCCAGATATCTATGAGTTGTTGAACGAAAGGTATCAATCGGCTCTTCATGTTGCTGCAGAAAGTGGAGAGAAGGCAGAAGTTGAGTTTTTTCTGAAGAGACCCGAGTTTAATGGCCTCATCAATGAGAAGGATATAGATGGAAACACGCCTATGCATCTGGCGGCCATCAATGGGCATTACGGGATTGTTTCCCTAATGGCACGTTGTGGAAGTGTTAATCCAAATGCTATGAACATCAAAGGCTACACAACAATGGACATTGTTCTGTCAGGAAAGTTAGACTTCCAGCTAAAGGTATGTCTCTACACTCTACTGTCCTGCTCTGCTGTATTTACTCTAAATTTCACCACATGGTTCTTATAAACTAATATGTAAACTTTTAAAACAGATAATAACACAATAATTAATTATATAAGTCTATTTATTATGTCCCTAGTGTAACACCGATCATATCCACTACTACATCAGTCTAAAGTTTTTTATGGTAAAATTGGTAGTATCTTAGTACATAATTACAAAAGGAGGAGAAAGTTATTGGATATAAAGCATAAAATTTTTAATATTTTTATTAGAAATAAAATATTTTCTAATTTTGATTATGTAAACAGAGGAACAAACAGAATAAATATTGTTTTAATGATTGAATAAATAAATTGAATTAATAAAACCCACAATCTAAAAGAAGACAGAATTACTCAAATCTGATTAGTGCTATCTAGTGTTTAACAATTAATTTTGTTTACTCAAAACCCACAATTAATGTCTTTGAGACAGATTTCGTCCCTTATAGTGGTGTTTTGAGACTGTAGAATGTTTGTCTTCTAGGATACAATTGATATACTAACACCTAGAAAGCACAACATCATTCATTGGCCTTCCCTATGAATTCACCTCAGACACGACCACGAAAAGTTTCATTACAAAGACATTTGTGAGGATCTCCACTTCAATCATGTTGGCTTAAGCAGCTTTCCTTTTCGCTTATGACAATTCTTTACATAATGTCCTGGTTTGTCATAGACGTACTATTTGCCTTTGAACCTTTTAGAGTCAACACCTCTAAATTGCCATGTTTTGAACTTTGGCCAGATTGCTTCCTCTTATTGTTGTGATCCACTGCATTTGCCTAAAGACTCCATGAAATGATTCCTCTCAACTTTCTTGGAAACTTGTTTGTCTTTCTTAATCCTCAATCTCAAAATGAGGCTTTCAAGCTTCATCTCCTTACTCTTACAGTTTATGTAGTTTTTGAATTCCTTCCATGATGGCTGTAACTTTTTTTTTTTTTAATTGACAATCCGCTGTCAAAATCCCTTTTCTAACAGCATTCTGCCAGGGAGGGTCCATGTGTGTGTGCACGTACCTGTTTGTTTGAATTATCCATACAAAAATCATCTATTAATCAAGGAAGCATTAAGGATGGAAGGCGCTCGACCAAGTCTAATGGAAACAGCAACAGCAAGCCCGAATCAGCAGAAAAAGCAGACAACAGCAAGCCCGAATCAGCAGACACTGAAACTGAAGCAGTAGAATTGGGAGACGAAGGAATGCCCGACTCTAATTCAGATTTTATGAGCAAAGGAGTGAAAGCACTGTTAATGAATATTGTGTTATGGGCTTTAGGCCCAGTTACTTTACTTGTATAGCACACTTATGCCTCCTATATAAAGCACTGATGTATATTTTCTCAGTATGAAATACAATACAAATCCTCTAGTATTTCTAACATGGTATCAGAGCCACTGCTCTAATCCTTTGGTGTGCCACTCTTAAGCAGTCTTGTCTTCTTGGGTGTCATCTGCAGCCGTTGTTGTGAATAGCACCTGTTGTTGTGGACAACACCACTACCCCCACTGCGACTTCAGTACATCAAAGACCACTGCCTTGCCGCCACCACCACTTCCGCTTCTCCGATCAGACCACAGACTGCACCATCGGAAAGTAATCTCTCCGATCTGCCTCTCTGTGAAATATCGTCTTCATCGGACCTTCCACGCGCCTCCACGCGCCACTAGAATTCTTGGCGTTACTGGCACGCGCCCTCACGCGCCGCCAATACTCTTCACGCGCCTCTACACGCCTGCACGCGCCAGTTTTCTCCTGCTGACGTTAGCCCTAGGTGACGTCATCTGCTGACGTCATCGTTGACCCAGACCGTTGACTTGCTTTGACTTTGACCGTTGACTTTTGCTCAGAGTTGACTTTATCAGTCCAGGTTCTTCTTACCCAGTTTTTCGCGTAGATTCCATTTTTGCAGTCCATTTTTGCATATTTTGCTTCTAAATGAAGAATAAGGACAGGTCTTCTTCTGGTTGCCATAATTGTCATCGACAATCCGGCAAACGTTTTTGCAATTTTTGCAAACGTTTTAGCCACAGTATTGAGACTTGCTATCATCGCAACAAATCAGCTGTATCAATTTCTACTATTACTGTTTCTAACACTGAGAGTGTCCAACCAATGGCTCCCGTCTCTGCACAATCTAAGTCTTCAGAACGCACTTCACCATGTCTACAGATTACCTTAAAAACATTATCGCCAATGTCATTCGTATGGTTGGTAATGCATCTTACTCTTCTTCTCTCTCAGCTTTATCTGGTATGTCTCCCTCCTCTTGGCTTATGGATTCCGCTTGTTGTAATCACATGACACCTCACTTGTCCTTATTTTCCGAACTCAAACCTGCACCACACCCTCTTAATATTCGCACAGCAAATGGTTCCACAATGTCTGGTCATAATATAGGTTATGTTTCGACTTCCAACCTTTCAGTTCTTGGGGTCTTTAATGTTCCTGACCTTTCTTACAATTTATTTTCTGTGGGACAATTAGTTGAGTTGGGTTATCGCATTATATTTTATTATTCTGAGTGTATTGTGCAAGATCCGAGGACGGGACAGGAGCTTGGGACCGATCCCAGAGTTGAGCGTATGTTTCCCGTTGACAATCTTCGTCTTCCACTTGTTGCTCCTGTTTCTATTGCTGCAGCTGCTGCAGTTTCTTCAATTCCTTCCTTTGCACTTTGGCATGCTCGACTTGGTCATGCATCTTCCTCTCGGGTACAACAATTGGCTTCTAGAGGTTTGTTAGGTTCAGTGTCTACAGAAAATTTTGATTATGTCTCATGTCAGTTAGGAAAACAACCAGTTTTGCCTTTTGATTCCAGTGAATCAATATCCACAGATATCTTTGACCTTATTCATTCTGATGTTTTGGGGCCTTCCCCTTTCTCTAGTATTGGTGGATCTCGATATTTTGTTGTCTTTGTTGATGATTATTCCCGCTATAGCTGGATTTTTCATATGAAACATCGTTCGGAATTATTGCAAGTATATTCTAATTTTGCAAAAATGGTTGAAACTCAATTTTCCAAACGTATCAAAATTTTTCGATCTGATAATGCTCTTGAGTACACTCAATATGCTTTCCAAGCTGTTTTGCATTCCTATGGCACTGTTCATCACCTAACTTGTCCAGGTACCTCTCAACAAAATGGTAGAACCAAACGAAAACTTCGCCATATTCTTGACACTATTCGTGCTCTCCTTCTCTCTGCTAAAGTTCCTGTTCCTTTTTGGGGCGAAGCTGCTCTTCCTGTTGTTCATGCTATTAATCACATTCCAAGTCCTGTTATCCACAATCAAACTCCATATGAGTGCCTTTTTGGGTCACCTCCAGATTATCACCACCTTCGCTCCTTCGGTTCTGCTTGTTTCGTTCTTCTTAAGTCACATGAGCATAACAAACTTGAGCCTCGGTCAAGACTTTGTTGTTTTCTTGGCTATGGCGAAACTCAAAAGGGGTATCAGTGTTATGATCCTGTCTCTCATCATCTTCGTGTCTCTCGCAATATTGTCTTTTAGGAACATCGCTACTTTGTCGAGCTCTCTCACTTCCGTGCCTCTCTATCTTCCTCTTCTGTCTTAGATCTTTTTCCATATGAGGCACATATTCCTAATCCTCTTATAACTGCTCCTGATCCTCTTGTAGCTGCTCCTAATCCTCCTGTAGCTGCTCCTGATCATCCTGTAGTTGCTCCTGATTCTCCTATAGACTTCTCTGTCCAACCACCAGATATCCTCAATCCCTTTCCTAGTTCACCCTTTAATGAACAGGTAAAAGATGAACAGGTTGAAGACGAGCTACCCAACCCTGAGCTTGGGTCCCCTGCTCCTGCTCCGCCTGACGATCATGCACAAGACATTCCACCTCGTCACTCAACTCGGGTAAGATCCATTTCTGCACATTTACTTGACTATCATTGTTACACTGCCCTTGCTACACTGCACGAGCCTCACACTTATTGTGAGGCTTCCACTGACCCTTTATGGCAGATTGCAATGAAAGAGGAGCTTGATGCCTTATCTAAAAATCATACTTGGGACTTGGTGACTCTCTCCCCTGGGAAATCTGTGGTTGGTTGTAAGTGGATCTATAAGATTAAGACTCGCTCTGATGGATCTATTGAGTGCTACAAAGCTCGTCTTGTTGCAAAAGGTTTTACACAGGAGTATGGGATTGATTATGAAGAGACCTTTGCTCCGGTTGCTCGTATCTCATCTGTTCGTGCCCTCTTAGCTGTTACTGCTGCCAGTAAATGGGATCTTTTTCAAATGGATGTCAAAAATGCATTCCTTAATGGAGATTTAAGTGAAGAAGTTTACATGCAACCTCCTCCTGGTCTCTCTGTTGAATCAAACAAGGTTTGTCACCTTCGACGTGCACTTTATGGCCTTAAACAAGCTCCACGAGCTTGATTTGCCAAATTCAACTCTACCATTTCTCGCTTGGGTTACATGGCCAGTCATTATGATTCTGCCTTATTTCTTCGTCGCACTGACAAATGCACTATTTTACTTCTCCTGTATGTGGATGATATGATCATAATTGGTGATGACCTTAATGGCATTCAAGAACTCAAAGATTTTCTTAGTCAACAGTTTGAGATGAAAGATTTTGGACATCTCAGCTACTTCTTGGGTCTTGAAATCACTCTTTCTACAGATGGACTTTATATTACTCAAGCCAAGTATACTTCTGAACTATTGTCTCGAGCTGGACTTACTGATAGCAAGACTGTTGACACTCTAGTTGAGTTTAATACGCATCTGACTCCCACAGGAGGGAAACCATTGTCTAATCCCTCTCTTTACAGATGCTTAGTTGGCAGCCTAGTTTATCTCACTGTCATTCATCCAGACATTTCCTATGCTGTTCACCAGGTGAGCCAGTATCTGTCTGCTCCACGATCGACTCACTATGCTGCTGTTATATGCATTCTTCGATACTTAAAGGGCACTTTCTTTCATGACCTTTTCTACTCTGCTCAGTCTCCTCTTGTTCTCCGTGCATTTTCTGATGCTGATTGGGCAGGAGATCCCACTGATCGCAGGTCCACCACTGGTTATTGCTTTCTTTTTGGTTATTCCTTGATTTCTTAGCGAAGCAAGAAACAAACTCATGTAGCCCGCTCCAGTACTGAAGCAAAATATCGTGCCCTTGATGCTACCACATCTGAGCTCCTTTGGCTACGATGGCTTCTTAAGGATTTAGGTGTGTCCACATCCTCTGCTACTCTCCTTTATTGTGACAACCAGAGTACCATTCATATTGCTCACAATGATGTCTTCCATGAACGGACTAAACACATCGAGATTGATTGTCATTTTATCCGTTATCATCTTGTCCATGGTGCTCTCAAGCTCTTCTTCGTCTCCTCCAAATATCAACTTGCAGATATCTTCACCAAGTCACTTCCTAAGGGACGCACTCGTGATTTGGTTGACAACCTCAAGCTGGTCTCACATCCACCTTGAGTTTGAGGGGGGCTGTTAATGTATATTATGTTATGGGCTTTAGGCCCAGTTACTTTACTTGTATAGCACACTTATGCCTCTTATATAAGGCACTGATGTATATTTTCTCAGTATGAAATACAATACAAATCCTCTAGTATTTCTAACACAATACAAATTCTCTAGTATTTCTAACAAGCACTTTGATGGTAGCTACACTCATCGCAACAGTGACCTTCACTGCAGCTTTCACTGTGCCTAGTGGATACAAAAGCCAAGATGGTGTGGATTAGGGCTCCGCAGTATTAAGCAAAAAAACTTCTTTCCAGATATTTCTGATAGCTAATAGTGCCGCTTTTGGTATTTCCCTTGCCTCAGTATTCTCTCACTTCACCGCTTCAAACATGATTCTGGACTTCATTCAGCGCAAAAAAATTGTAGCACGCGCACCTCTTTCAACCAGCTTTTCTACTTTTGCAATGTTGTTAGCTTTCATTTTAGGTACCTACACAGTGGTGCCACACAATATGGGGATTATTGTAGCCGTTATAGTTTGTCGGTGCTTCTTTGGTAGCTATATTATTTCTTTACTGCAAATACTAAAAAGCAGTTTGTCACTGCTGGTTTCTATTTCCATTAAAAAATTTTAGTGGGATGAGTAAAGAAGAATTATTGTACAACGTCCCGGTCTGATAGTGGGATGAGTAAATTGGCACCGGCAACGACAACGTCTTGAAAGCTGTGTTCTGCAAGTTGGTATGGGCACATTTGGAGGAATAAGAGGAACGTCGTGAGTCATTATCAAGATCATTATATGGGAGGCTTGTTGTGTGTAGACTTGTTTCAAAGCTTTTGTTTTTGTTTTTGTTTGTTTTTTTTTTTTATTTGGTGTTGGTTTGATTGTATTGCTGTTACTTTTGAATAAAATTATTTTAATTAAAATATAAAAAAATGGATGCTATCTTTGGTGCATACCGAGTAGCATTCTGGCAGTGATTAGTTGATGAGACCAAAAGTTAATCGTTTAATGGGTTATATTGAATTTGATTTTGATTTTGATTTTTCCTTTTTAACACTTTTTGACACTTAAATAAATGAGGTTATTGGGAATATACGATATCAATGAAGTTTCATGTGTAATAATAACTAATCGTAAATTCATGTAATGCATGAGAATAGATAATTATTTTGTAATTGTAGTATAATGTATATTTTGTTTTTCAAAATTTGTTGAAGATAATTTGTTTTCTCTAAAAATTAAACAATTTCTATTTTTTTTAAATCTTTCTATCTCTATAAATATATCATTATATTATTTTATATGTGTTTGATTGATATTATTCTTTTATGAGCTAGTCCATATATTTTGAAATTATGCTATTGTGTGCTATATTTTTCTAATTTTTTTTCCTATACGGTTAAACCTTTTATGTTTCAAATAAATTATTGAAATGTCTTATTCTCATAAAGGAGATTATCATGATAATAAAAAATCATAATAAAATTAATTTTTAATATTACTAAAATAATTTATAGGCGTATTCAAATGCGTAGCCCAGATTATGTTTTGATATAAATTCAAATTCTCACTTACAAATTATTTAAGTGTTGAGTCAAACAAAAATCAAACCAAAGCTATAAGAGGCAAAAAGACTACTTGTGATGGGGAACTCAAAAATACAACACCAAAACATAACCCAAAATAGAGTTATAAAAAAACATAATGATTTATCAACCTAAAGTGGAGTTGCAAGAAAGAATAAAAAATCGAGAGAGAGAGAGAGAGAGTAATCATTTTTTCAAGAGTGAATGAGAAAGAGAATAATTATTTGTGATGGAGAACTCAAAAACACAACACCAAAACATAATGATTCATCAACCTAAAGTGGAGTTGCAAGAAAGAATAAAAAATCGAGAGAGAGAGAGAGAGAACAATCATATTTTCAGGAGAGAATGTAAGAGATGATAACAAATTTATAAAAAATAAGAAAAAATAAAAGATATGATAACAAACACCAAATTATACAAGTTATGCTATGAAATAAAATAACATTATATTCTTATGTACTATCTTTATAATGCAATAGGATAACATTTATGAAATCAAATAAAAGAAAAAATATAACAATTTAAAAACATAAAACTAAATCACATCAACCTAAAGTAGAGTTCTAAGGAACATAAAATTTAATTAACCTAAAATAGAGATGCAAGATAAAATATCCACCAAAAAATTTAAAAAAAAAAAATTTGAGGGAGAAAAAGAAGATTGCTTCATTTCCGGTCAAAAATGTAGATGATATGTTGCCCCAAATCCTAATCCCTCAATCAATTTTCCCACCTTTTTCACGTTCTTCTTGCAATATTCCTCCAACTTATGGAGTGAACATATGGTGGCATGTCTAGTACTCTCTATTTATCACTTGTTCCTAAAATCAAACTGCATTGTTGATTTTTGTTCCAAAAAAATTTGGTCAGTTGAAGAAAATGCTGAAGGCAATAAATGTGACTAGTGTCACTTCACCAACTAAACAAATAAATGTTGAATTACTTTTTTCATTGATGAAACATCAACTTATAATAGTTAGAGTTAAAAAAAAAAAAAAAAAAAAATGAAAAACTTATAATATTTATATAGTAAAATTTATAGTATTCTTAGCACTACTCTAAAAATATCAAAGAGTGATTTTATAATTACTACAAATTTTACTAAAATTTCATAAATTAATATGTCAACTTCTAAACACAAAATTAATAAATGGGTCAATCTGCAATACACTTTTTTTCCCACTATATATCTTAATTACTTAAATTTAACTGCTTGTCTATTATTATAAATTTTATATTAAATAAGACAATATTATATGTCAATAATAGGTATGGTACATTAAAAAAAATATATTATGCACAGTAGAATTTTCCTAAATAATTATGAAATTGATTCATTATTTTTGTTGATGTGACATCAATTACATGCATAGCAAAAACTTATTAAATACTCACTAAACCGATTGGTGTTTTGATCTGATGATAAAGATAACAATCATCAAATTCAGACACATAGGTTAAACCTATTCTACAAAGCTTGTAACTAAGATTAGTTCCTAAGCCTTGTAACTATTTCCAACTTGTAATCACTACTATTGTAAGTGTTCAATTCTACTTTCAATAACAAGTAATTTCAGTTTTATGTTCATTACATTCATTATACTACTTGTTGCTACCGCCACCTTGGACAGATTACCGCCATCCTGGACGGTTCTATAATTTTTTTGTTTTCTTTAACTATTTAAGCTATACCCCTTACTTGGCTGGCTCTGCCGCCTACCTGGCTGGTCTTATAGCTTTGCATTTACTTGCATTACTTTCAAGTTATATTATCACTGTATAACTGTGCTTCCGCTTCCCAATGTCGTGTCCCTTCCCCCTTTATGGTATCAGAGCCACTCTTTTCTGGCCGGTGATAGTGTTGTTGTGTTCTCTGTCTCTCCGTTTGTGTCTACCCAAAACTTTGGTGCTCCGTTGTTGTGTTCCCTTCTTACCGTCGTTGGCGCCACCCTAGTCGTAAAGTAAATTCCTAGAACCGAACTGTAAGGCCCGTTTGAGCCAAGAGATGGCGTGTAGGGCATGAGAGGTATAAGGTTGGTTAGGGTATGTGTTACGAAATGCAACGGTTGTGAGAAAAACATGATAATTGAGTGTTAAAACTAGGATAATATGGATAGATTGTGGAGATCCAACTCTTCTATCAGCTCCAGGACTGGTTGTCCTCTTGGTATTGTAAATGATGAAGATCACAATGTTGAAAAAGGTGATGCTTCTGTTCTCATGTGTTTACATGATGCTAAATCTAAGAATTTTAAAAATAACATTTCTTCTATGGCTGATGTTTCTTTGAATGATCATGCTTGTTTTAACCATTATTCTGAAGCTTCTTGTCTGTAGAGAAAAACTACTAGAAAAGAAAGAGATAATGATAAATCTGTTGACCCTAACTTTTCTCCCATTGATAATTTTGACTATGTTAACCAATTAAGAGTTTTGACTGTTTCAAATGAAAACTTTGAAGTTGATCTGGTTCCTTTGTATGATGAGTTTATGCTTCCAAAAAACCAAATTAAAAGAAAATACTTCCAAGCTAATTTTGCTCAATCTGAGAAAAACCGTGTTAAGAGTAAATGGTTAGAAAAGATGAAACAATTGAAAAAACATATTTTGTTTTTTGATTTCCTTGAAAACCATTATGTTTCAAATGATGAAATTTCAAAACAACATTTGAGTGTGATAAAAAAATCAAATTTTGTTAAAACATTTGATAAAGCCATTGTTAGGTCTAGTCACCCACCTTTTGAGACAGTTTTGATAAATTGTCAAGATCAAAAGACGGAAATTTCGGCCACTCCTTCCAAAATTTCTGATGATCAAACTCCTACCACTAGTCTTATTGAACAACACAATGAATCATTGCATGTCATTGGCCAACAACCTTACCATATTAAAAATACTGTTTCTATTAAAAAATCTGCTTTTGAAAAATCTGTTTTTGAAAAAACTGAGAAACCTTTGATTGATTTGCCCAGTCAAAGAGAGGAAGTTCTGTTCAAAACCTCTCAGTCTAAAATGCTTGAAGTTGTTGATAAAATGCTTTTTGATTTAAAAATTAAAATAGAAGGTACTTCTAGAAGTACAACTTGCGATATTTCAAAGAATGAAAAAGAAATTGTTTCTGATAAACATACTGATTCTGATACTATTCCTTCTGTTCCTGCTTAAGAGATTTTAAATGATGAATTACCAGAAATTAAAAGATTTGTTAAAAATTCCAAACCCATGTCTTTTACACAAAATTGGTATTCCAGACCTATTCCTCCTGATATACAGTTTAAAGAAAGAGTTTTTCAACCACAATTTTTTATTTCTACTAATAAGCTTTACAAATGGAATATTGCTGGATTGTCTGAACAAAAAATCATGAGTCATATGTCTGAAGTTGGTATTGCTTACCAAAATAACCATGACATTGATCAACCTGATATTGTTAATTTACTTGTTAATGGTTTTTCTAGCACTTTTTGTGAATGGCGGGATTTATATCCCACAAGTTTGCCAATTTATACCATTCTTAAATATTTTGTTGGTACTCCTAATATTTCACCTCGAGTTTCTGGTTGGTTGAACATTTTAAGATGTTCTACTATGACTGATTATAGTTGGTATCAAGATGTTTTTGTTTCCAGGATTATGCTTCAGAAAGATTGCCATAAGCCTTATTGGAAAGAAAGGTTCATTGACGGTCTACCTCCAATCTTTGCTCATAAGGTAAAACAAGTGTTAATTGGTACAAATGATTCTCTTAATTATGATAACCTAACTTATGATGATATTTTTAGTGCTATTAAAAAATTTGGTAATAGTATGTGTAATAATAAAAAACTATTAACATATCAATTGCAAATTAAGAAAAAAGCTAATTTTTGTGAACAAAATGGTTTGCCTCCTATTGCTCCTTCCGGACAAAAAGGCAAGAAACATGATAAGAGTCACAAAAGTTATAATCATAAAAAATATAAAAGATACAAAAACAACTTTGTTAAACCTAATGATTCTCATGTTAAAACGAAAAATGTTTCTGGAAAATATAAACAACTTGGTAAGTTTAAAAATAAGTTTAACATGTTAAAAATTGATAATAAAAATCAAAAAGAAATATTTAAAATCCTTGATGATTTTTCTTCTTTAAACTTGTTAAATCTGTTAAAAATGATTCCTTGTAAAAATATTAAATTTGTTAAAACTCTGACTAAAAG
The DNA here is from genome assembly GCA_035136125.1 of Quercus rubra. NCBI lineage: Eukaryota > Viridiplantae > Streptophyta > Magnoliopsida > Fagales > Fagaceae > Quercus > Quercus rubra. The sequence goes on from CM068732.1 coordinate 5,554,931, forward strand.
TAAAGAAAAACAAAAATCAACTTTAAGCCTTGAAGAACCTTTAAAAAGACTGAATAAAGAGAAATCTAAAGATTTAACTGTTAATGATTTACAACATGAAATTAATATTATTTAGCAAGAGATAAGCGAGTTAAAACATAAAAATAGAAATAATAACAATCATATTAAACCAGAGCTGATAATGTTAAAAGTTGGTAAATCTGATAATAAACATGATGAGCACAAAGATGGAGATAAATCCAGTCAACAGGCTCTTCTTTCTGATAAAGGTATTACTGATATTTTCACTGATTCTCAACTTGCTCTTGTCAATAAAATACTTCTTCCAAAATGGTTTACAAAAGTTAAAATTGTTGTTTCTCCTGATTATCATTTCACTGTTATTGCCATGATTGATTCTGGTGCGGATATGAACTGTATCCAAGAAGGATTGATTCCTTCAAAATATTTTGAAAAATCAACCGAAAGATTGGTTTCTGCTAATGGTTCTCAAATGAAGATCAAATATGAATTGAATAATGCTCATGTCTGCCATGATAATGTATGTTTCAAGATTCCTTCCGTCCTTGTTAAAAATATGACTGATAAAGTGATTCTTAGTTTGCCTTTTATAAATGCTTTGTATCCTTTTCTTGTTGAACATGATGGAATTACTACTGATCCTTTTGGACAAAAAGTAAAATTCAAATTTGCTTCAAAAACTGAAATTGATGATGATTTAAACCTGATCCATGCTAAAATCAAACATCTTAACTTCCTTCAACAAGAAGTTAGATACAAGAAAATTGCTGAACAAATTTCTAATAAACTATTACAATAAAAAATTGATAATTTTCAGAAAATATTGATTGATGATGTTTGCTCTGATGTTCCTAATGCTTTTTGGCATAGAAAGAAACATATTGTTGACTTGCCTTATATTAAAGATTTTAATGAAAAAAATATCCCCACCAAAGCTCATCCTATTCAAATGAATGCTGAAACTGTTGAATTTTGCAAAAAGGAAATTAGTGATTTATTAGAGAAAAAATTGATTAGGAATAGCAAGTCCCCTTGGTCTTGTTCTACTTTTTATGTTCAAAAAAATGCTGAGATTGAAAGAGGAACCCCTCGATTAGTGATTAACTACAAACCCTTGAATAAGGTTTTAGAATGGATTAGGTACCCTATACCCAATAAGAATGACCTGGTCCATAGGCTGAGTGAAGCTGTGGTATTTTCCAAGTTTGACATGAAGTCTGGATTCTGGAAAATCCAGATTAGTGAAAAGGATAGGTACAAAACTGCTTTTACCACTCCTTTTGGACATTATGAGTGGAATGTTGTGCCTTTTGGTCTTAAGAATGCCCCAAGTGAGTTTCAAAACATTATGAATGATATTTTTAATTCATTTAGTCATTTCACTATAGTTTACATTGATGATGTTCTTGTCTACTCTAATTCTATTGATGGACATTGGAAACACTTGCATTCATTTCTAGATACTATCAAAAGAAATGGTCTTGTTGTCTCTGCTAAAAAAGTCAAATTGTTTCAAACAAAAGTCCGTTTTCTTGGTTTTGACATCTCTGAAGGACAGATTCGTCCTATTGATAGGGCCATCCAATTTGCTGATAAGTTTCCTGATGTTATCACTGAGAAAACTCAGCTCCAAAGATTTCTTGGGTCATTAAATTATGTTGCTGATTTTTACAAAGATATGAGAAAACAATGTAAACCTCTATTTGATCGGTTGAAGAGTAATCCTCCTCCTTGATCTGATATCCATACTTCCCTTGTTAAACAAATCAAATCTCATGTTAAGACATTGCCTTGTCTTGGTATTCCTACTGTTAGTGCTTTCAAAATTGTCGAAACAGATGCCTCAGATTTTGGTTATGGAGGTATTCTGAAACAAAGAGTTTCTCCTGAGTCACCTAAGCAAATTGTACGTTTCTATTCTGGTATTTGGAATAATGCACAGTTAAACTACAGTACTATTAAAAAGGAGATTTTATCTATAGTACTATGTATTTCAAAATTTCAAAGTGATTTATTAAACCAAAAATTTTTGTTACGAATTGATTGCAAAAGTGCTAAATATGTTATTGAAAAAGATGTTGAAAATATTGCTTCAAAACATATTTTTGCCAGATGGCAAGCTATTTTGAGCGTTTTTTATTTTGATATTGAATATATTAAAGGATCCCAAAATGCCATCCCTGAATTCCTTACCCGTGAATTTCTGTAGTGTCATAATGGCAAGTAGAAGGTCGAGTGACAGGACGCCTAACAGTAACAATCAAATTGTTAAAATTGAGTCTGCTTCCCCTATAAACACTATTAACCGTTTCACCACTTTAGGAACTATTCACAAACCTAATTATTCTTCTGTTCTAGCCTCTACATATGATCCCTATGCTCTAACCAATAGTCATCGACCTGTTCAAACTATTTTCCCTAGGAACCCCAATACTTCCCAATATGTTAAAAAACGTTATGTTCAAAACCTGTTTTCTGTTGAGCCAAATAGGGCATCCATTACTAACCATTTTAGACTTGCTACTAGCTATTTTCCTCCACTGTTTCACTGGATCCCTGAGCACGGACAAAAGAATGTGCAATACTATTCTGCAATATTACAACATGAGAATTCAATTACTATCAAGCCCATAAGAGATAAGACCAATGGTGAAAAAATTATTTACCACAATGTTTACCTAAACCACATTATTTCTGAAGAAAAGTGGGGCCCCAATCCTACTACTACAAGGACATTACCAAATTTCCCTATTCCCTACTCTTATCATGATTATATTACTGCCTGGTTCAGATTCATCCTCTACCAAAATGAAACTATGTCCCATTCATGGTTTGTCAATTTTCATAAAGACTTTGACTCTGTTTTCCCCCTCTGGTTCATCCGATGGTGGACTCAGTTTGGTTTAGCTGTTGAAATATTTCCTGCACCATTAAAAGATTGTTTCCTAAATTTCTCAATAAGACTCAAAACTGACACCCATGGAGCTAAATTTACTCCTCTATTGCATTTTATCAAAAAATATAAGATTCCATGGATCCTAAAATGGCAATATGCTAAAGAAGATGATGTTCTTGCTCGATGTTGGTATGTTAAATGGTGGGATAGGTTTTCACACACCGATTCCATTATTAACAATGTCGAAAGGGACTTCCTTGCCTCAAATGTTTTCCCATTAAGAATTACTACCCCAGTGCAAAAAGCTGTGACTGACGCACTTGATGCACCTGATGCACCTGCTTCCTCATCAACCAAAAATGTTGCACCTTCTGTTAAATCCAAAAAGAAGAGTTCTCCTTTGGATGCAATCCGCAAAGATCCTGATGCCTTGTTCGCCCTGCTGTCTAAAATGATTAAGGAAGATGAAGCTACCAATTCAGATAATGAAAAATCCTCTCAGGTCTCTGTTACAAAAGATCCTTACTGCCAGATCTATCCTTACCCACAAGATTGGTTTGGTCATGATGAAGAAAATGCTGATGACTTGGCCAGAGATTGATTCCCTTATTTGACTGGCCTGCACAAAGGCCAAAATGCTTCAAAATTTGTGTTTTTAAAAATCCGGAACTGTTTCAAGATACCCCGAATTTGGCGGAAGATTTTGATTCTCCCATTTTTGTTCGATATGCACTTTAGTCAAAAGCTTCAATGAGTACTACTACTTCAAGATTGTTTCAACGCTCACGACAAAAATATTGCTTCTGACAAGGGTCATTTTGAAGACTTTCCAAAAGAAAAAGGAAGATTCTTCATTATGCCATGCTTCACTTTTTGGTCATGCTTTGTTACATTTTGTCATGCTTCTCCTGACATATTCTGCTCCAAGGACAAGAATTTCAACTCTACAATTGTTTCCCCACATTTTGGGGCAAAAAAGTGAAATTTACTATTCAACTGTCACTATTCACTATTACTATTCACTGTCACTATTCATCTGTTACTATTCATGACACTGTTCACTCCGAATTTTTGCCTATTTAAGGGGGGTTGTCCCTTATATTTCAAGCAAGTTTTTAGTGTGCTTAGTTCAGGACTTCTTTCCTAGAGAGAGTTATCCCTTGTGAGCCTTTCTTTGAGAGATCTCCTTGCTTACTACAACTTCCTTACATCTCTACTATCTCTACAAAGCTTGTAACTAAGATTAGTTCCTAAGTCTTGTAACTATTTCCAACTTGTAATCACTACTACTGTAAATATTCAATTCTACTTTCAATAACAAGTAATTTCAGTTTTATGTTCATTACATTCATTATACTACTTGTTGCTACCGCTACCTTGGACGGATTACCGCCATCCCGGACGGTTCTATAATTTTTTCGTTTTCTTTAACTATTTAAGCTATACCCCCTACTTGGCTGGCTCTGCCACCTACCTGGTTGGTCTTATAGCTTCGCATTTACTTGCATTACTTTTACTTGCATTACTTTCAAGTTATATGCAATTTGAAAAAAGAGTTTTTCAAACACACACACACACACACACACATATATATATATATATATATATATATATTCTTCTTGAAAAAAAAACTCACAAAATAAGGTTAACTTGGTATTCAACACCAATAAAACCAAACTAGCTAATACAAAATTTTGACATAAGCTGAAAAAGGCTTTGTTGGTGAATACAATCATGTGGCTGAGATTTAGTAAACAACAGTGGTTTTTTCTTGATAATTTTATAGTTGGAGAAGGAATTTTAATCTTAATTAGAAATCTTCATTAAAAATTAAGTGTCAATTAAGTTATGAGAGATGTTACATCTACAATATTTTTTAACAAATCTTAGTTGGCAGGTTGTTATAGGTTTTTAATTTGAATTTATCATTAAAATTACTTTCTTGCCCATTAGTAACAACATGTAACAATTTACCTACTATAATTTGTTGTAAAAATATTGTAGATATAATATTTTTCTTAAAGGACAAAACTTATATACAATACCTTATATACTATGCGTTTGGTTCCCTCCCTAAAAATCAGTTATGTGTCTATTTTACATATATTAGTAAACCGGCGTTAAAACTACTACTTTCCGTTAGAAAAATCAATTAATCTAGCGTTGAACTTCAACGGTTTCTGTCTCTGTTCACTCCCAAGGCTTTCATTGAAGGATCAAAATTAGGAGAGGATGAAGACCGTAATCTTTTTAGCAACACATTCACTAACCCATTTCAACAGGAATACCATCTAATTGACTAAAATCACAATACTTCTTGGCACAACCCACAATATACCATTTCCACCCAACCATAAAGCCTTCATTATACCCAGATATATTCAGTCAAAAAAAAAAAAAAAAAAAAATTATACCCAGATGGCTTTGTTTTTGCTGATGGCTTTGGTTTACTTTTTTTCCTTTTTCACTTTTCATTGATTGAATGTATTTTACATTTGATTGGTACATTCATTTAATCACCATTGATCATTAGTTTACTTCAATTGCCATTTGAAATCTGCTACTGTGTTTTTTTTTTTTTTTTTTTTTAATATTAATGGGCAATATAAGTGCTTCTAATTGAACTGTAAACTTGTTTTGCCTTTTTTTTTAAACAAATTTGTTAATTGAACGAAAGGAATTAGAGAAATACATAAAATAACACTTGTTGAAGTAATAACAGAGGACATGCTAGTGAAGAAAGCAATAGAGAATATGATTTTGGAGATGAATACATGTGGCTTATCAAAACATTGTCTGATATTTGGTTCTCAACACTATTTGTTTGGTGACCCACAGATGTTTTAGGTGATAAAGATCAGTTGTGCTTTAATTGAACTGGTTTTAAGGGCTTGTACATGGCTTTTGAGAACTTGCATTGATTAATTTTGGGTGCCGTGTTTTTGAGTGTATCCAAACATCTGTTTGTCTTCTTTATTTCATAATGTTGGTCAAAGGAAGTTGCGTTCTATTATTTTCATTTGCCCCTAGTAATGTCTTTGTATTCCTAGATGATTAAGAGCAAAAGGAGCATAGAGAATTGTCTACAATTTGATCTCTTAATATCATCTGTATATCTTTGGTTACTGAGAAGTCCACAGTTTTAAGTGTCTTGTCAACGAGTGGGACAAAGATGGAAACACTCCCATGCATTTGGTGGCCGTCAAAAAGTATCACAGTGTGAAAACCTGGAAACTAGAGGATGATTCTAGAGAAAATTGGAAGAACACACAGAGAGAAAACTTTCTTTACTCTAAAACGAGAAAATGAAAATAGCTGCTTTACAATGTACAAGCTCTGCGTTTATATACAAAACAGAGAAACAGATTTTAGCGGGAAAACTAACTAACGTCCCTTCAAAGATGGGACCAATAAGCTTATGACATGTGTCTCTAATTATAAGTAATATATACTAATTCTCACGTGACACTCATATGCCTCACTTAACTTCTCAAAACTACAAGCAATTTGTTCAACTGTTTAACCCAAAACGCTGCCCTTCTGCTACAGGTCTTCTTTCTTCCTTCAGTTCTTTTGTTGTCGTTTAGGCTCTGCTTGTATTTCAACTTTACAGACTCCATACCTTCCTTCTTCAATTTCCCACACTTGCTTGAACCTGATTCATTCTTGACAATCTGCTTCTCGTCCCTTTTCTTAACACACAGGATTGTATACAGATTGGAAGATGGTAAAGGTGTTGACTTAAATGCTACGAACGGGCTTTTCACCACACTGGACTTTTATTATCAAGAAATTAGTGTTAGACTACTCGACAACGGTATTCCCCTTCTGTCCTGCTCTGCTGAATGTATATCTACACTAATATTGCACAATTTTGGACAAAACATACTTCGACAAGTGGGTAAAAGTTGTTACATACGTGTCCTAAAACATTTTATTTTGAATTGAAATTGTGAGTTAGAGCCACATTTTAAGTTGGAATTTATGTATAATAAACATTACTTTTGACAAATTCCTACTCTAATATGTACATTGTACAAAGAATAATTCTACTAGCTTATTATAAATTTGACTACAAATATGTGACACCGTGTCACATTAGCTATTTAAAAAATAAAGTACCACATTAGATTTAGTTTTAAAAACTAAACAACAAATATATTTATATTTAAAAAAAAAAAAAAAAAAACAAACAAACAAACGTATGAAGCCAAATCTTCAAAAACTCCCCCAATCTCACTCATCATCGGCATCCAAACTTCCTTCTCACTGCCAGCACCAATCTTATCTACTCTTCGGCAACCAAACCTTGACTGTTCATATCCTCCTCACATCTTAGCCTTGCATCATCGAGTAATTCCCATCTCACCCAACACCATTAATTAAGCCAAATTCGCCTGTCACTAGGTTTGCCCAGACAGAATCCGAAGTAAATGAATCTGAGACTTGCAAGAGAATAACAATGGTGTTTTTCTCCTTCTACTTATCAAGGTGATGCCTATCAATGAGCCTTTGATGATAAAATCATATGTTGATTGAGAGAAATAACAATAACTAAGAGTGTATTTCAATGTGTATAGAAGTGAATTTGTGTATCTGCCTTTATGAATGTATATCAACGTACCTTTGCTTAGGTTCTAAGGTGGTTTATATGGATCTGACTTCTCTAATCATTGGAGGCCTTCAATGGTGGTTTTAATGGCTCTTGTAACACCTCTGGTGGCTTTAATTTTTTTTATTTAACGTGGGTGAATTATTGATTATTGAGAATGATTTCTTGTTTTCTTCTTCTATCAATTTCTTAATTAAAAAAAAAAAAAAATTCAATGTCAAAACATCCTTTGTAGGAATTTTCATTATAAATCAATTTTTTAATAATTGGGAATGAAAGTTAGGATGAAAAAAAAAAAAAAAAAAAAAAAGGATTGAGCATTTTATAATTCTTAAAATAAAGACCCATATAAAATTTTAGGAAAATTTTCATATATTTATCCTCTCAATTTACTCTCCAATAATTAAATTGTCTATTTAAAGTTCTTATATCTGGATTTCTAGTTTAAGGATTTTCTTTTTCTTCGTAAAATAATATTTTAAGTTTTTTTTTTTGTAAATAAATGTTGTATTTCAGTTATAGTTTGTACAAATTGTACTATATCACCTATATTAATTAACATTTCAAAATCAATTTTGTTGTGACCTTTGTGTTTTAATGTTGCCCGTGAACCATAAACTATTTGGATTTCTACCGTTTTACGATTGAGTTGCATGGAGACAAGTCACATATGTTCAAACGCTCTTCGCCCCATGTTGCGTCTGGAAAAAAAATGCTCTAATTATGTATTGACCTGAGCAATTTTTCCTCTATTGTCCTAGATTTAGTGAATGAGGTGATGACAATATGACCATCTACAATTGAACAAGGTGATGACTCAAGATGAACTCCTCTACACATTGTCGCGCATATGGATAATACGCCATTTCTCTACTTGCTTTTAAAAAATGGCAATTCCCCTGCATATGTAAGAAACAAAGAAGGTTTATTTGCTCTTCACATTGCGGCCAAGGAAGGCAATTATGTTGTAATGTACATACTCATGACAGCATGTCCAGATATGTATGAGTTGTTGGACAACAAAGGTCGGAATGCTCTTCATGCCGCTGCAGAAAGTGGAAGGTTGGAAGAATTTGAGCTTTTGAAGGCTAGACTATAGTTTGATGAGTGGTCCATTAAGTATGAGGCTAGACCAGAGTTTGGGAATCTCACTAACAAGCAGTACGAAGAAAGAACACGCATATGTATCTGGCGGCCATCAATGGGCATTACAAGATTGTAGACAAATTGAAACATTGTACAGGTATTCACTATTCAATTAAACGCTACAAACGAGGAGGGCTTCACAAAAATAGACCATTGTTTGTTAGAAAGAGAATTACAAGACAGGGAACCGGTATGCCCCTTCCATCCTCCCCACTTTTGCCTCTCTCTCTCTCTTTTCTTTTCTTTTTCTTTTTTTGGGTGTAGAATATAGATGTACAAAAACACGGTTGATTTGGTGGGGAAAATATTTAATTTAAAAGGGGCTCTTTTATTAACTTCTTTTATATATATATATATATATATATACCATATTATATATAATAAAAGTTGGACTTAAACGTCGTGATCACGCCACATAGTTTTACTAAATTACAGATATTTTATTAAATTTTTAAAGAATTAAAAGAATATTATACTACCAAGACTCTAATTCATTTTTATCATTAAATAGTTTAGTTTAATTCCATAAGTACAACAAGTAACTTGCAACGCCCTATCTCTTCCTTCAGATAAACTCTTTTCCAAGAGATACTAATCTTAACTACACATTTAGGAATTAAATTCCTTGACCAGCCCTATAAAAGAAGACTTTGATTCCACCGACTGGAATTAAGTTACAAAGAAGGACGACTTTGCCGTACCAACAGGTGAATTTCTTTCTCTCTATCTTCTTCTTTTTTATCAGCCGCAATTTTTATATGAAAAACCATCTTGGGAATTTTTCATTGAACTTCTAAGCGCAAATGTATTTGAATAATTGTATTGATATGCTTTGAGGTCTATTATATATATACTTGGTTTCAGTACCATCTTTCTTTGTTCTTTTTTTTTTTTTTTTTTTTTTTTGTATTAACTTTAATGTAAAAAAAAATTTTAAAAATCTAATAACAATCTAGCTACTGACGTTTACAATTTTTTTGGGATAAAGTATTAAAAAAAACTAATATTTAATTAACCTAAACTTCTTGATTAGGTAACTTCTAGGAGTTTAGAGTATTTGATATTTACTTGAACTCCTTTTCTAGGTGGAGTATGTATATATATACACCGTTAGTTGGTGTAGTTTTTCATTTTCCAACTTATTGTACAGTTTTTTTTATTTAGGCTTCCATTTTTCTACCTACAATCATGTAGATATGTATTTTTTACTCTAATTTTTTATTATAATCAATTAAATATGTTTTATATATTTGTTGCCTTTTGTTTAAGTTAATTTCCTTATGTTTTTCTTTTCTTGATGGGGTAATTTCCTTATGTTTGATCTAATTCATAAGTTAATGGTTTGATCCATTTTAATTATTTTTGTTGTCCAATATATATGTAAGTTGTTGTAGAAAATTCCAATCATAGACTATTAAATTTACATACAATTTTGCAATCTATATGGTACTTTGTTTTTTAAACTCTGTTTAAATTTCTTCTTGATTTTTTTTTCAAGTTTGTGAAAAAAGATTTCAAACATCCTAAGAAAGGTTTGTAATCTAGATGTAGAACTTTGCAATTTTTTTAATTAGAACAAAGGTTTTATTCCTCGAATAGTTCTGTCTTTAAAAAGTGGCCAATTTTATGTTAGTGTCTAAAGATTTTAATCATTAATATTATTGTTAACAATACTGCAAATCAATTATATTGTATATTCATTAGATATAAAATTTATATGCGAATAGTTTGATACATGTAACTACAAATGATATTATAGCACAATTGGTATGTTAGAAGATAATTTTGTATTAAGGTGCTATCATTTTATATTTGATGGTTGTTATACCAATGCAATTTATTCCTTTCATTATAATAATTACTTATTTTGTTATAATAAATATATATATTCTACAAGTTTTAACATAAAACCGTACAACGCATGGGCCTTCAACTAGTATATATATAAAACTGAAATTTCTGAAACTCCCACAATTTTTCACATTATTATTTTAATTAATTTTTTAAACTAATTAGTGAGAAAGTCCTAACATGAGTCTCTCTCTATTTTTTCCTTAATCCTAAAGTTTTTTTTTTTTTTTTAAAGAACCTAAAGTGAGTCATTAAAAAAAAAAAAAAAAAAATCTAACATGTGGTCTTTTTTTAAACTAAATAGTGAGAGAGTCCTAACAAGACTCTCTCTCTCTCTCTCTCTTTTTCCTTAATCCTAATTTTCTTTTTTGTTCTTTACATGAGTCTTTCTTTCTTTATCTTTTTTTTTTTTTGGAAACCTAAAGTGAGTCTTTTTAAAAAAAAAAATTATAATTATTTTTTTAATCCTAATTCTGACATAAGTCTCTTAAAAAGTTAAAAACTTCGGTTTTATATTATATATAGATAATAATAATGATGTAACAAGATTTAAGGATATGAGAATGCAATTTGTAAATCTATTATCTAGATAACATAGATTAGATTGGTGGTGGATAGTAGATTTAATTGCAGCTGAGTATTATATAAAGTCATCACCATAGAATAGTCCACGTCGAAATGTGTTATGTGAAACCAATGATATGAAAGAAAAAGAATTTTTCTAAATTGTTATATTGAACAAAAAATTAGTTATTTTCATTCATTTTCAAGTTATACATTTTTTAAAGTTAAGTCATAAACCTTTAAGCAAAATAAGTACTTTTAATTTTTATTTAACTATCTCGTGCATCGCACGGGTTAGCGCCTAGTTAATACAAAACTATAAAACAAAGGCAACTTTTTCCTGTCAAGTCTTGTACATGAGTTGAATCTCAAACCTCTGAGAATAATTTGTGTAAGAAGCTAAATTATTCCTCCTAGAAATTTTAATAGCATCATTCACACAAGAGTGTCTACCTTTTTCTAGAAAAGTAATATGTTAAATTACAAATTTCATTACCAAATTTGGCCTGAAATTTAATTCAATTTTGTAATTTCATTTTTACTCAATTCAGCCTTCTATATTTTGACTTTGTACAATTCAGATTCTTAGTTAGTTTCTGTATAATTGCACTATTAGTGATCCCTAAAATAGTGTAGTTTTGTAATTTAGCCAATTACAAAGGTGACCAAGTTCTATTAATATGATTTAATTGAAAGTATAGTGTTAATTTTCCTCAAAAGCTTTTTTTTTTTTTTTTTTTTTTTGGGTAAGAATTTTCCTCAAAAGCTAGTATGCATCATCTACACGTCTTACATAAATGTATATGTATAATGTGTGTGTGCATGTGTTTGTCTTTATGGGTAGGTAGCTTTAGTATTTTACAAAAATCATTCATTTATACATTTTACATGATGAATTCAGAGATTACTATGGGGGAGCGGCGGTCGACCAAGCCTTAGGGGAGCACTCTTAAAGATGGGCATTCGGAATTTGGACCCTAAAAGTAAGCCAAAACTGGCTGGTGATGGCGATGGAGATGGCAAAGGCAAAGGCAAAGGCGAGGGAAACTCTGTATCAGATTTTTTGAAGCGAGTGAGTGAAACCAATATGGTGGTAGCCACACTCATCTCTACTGTGACCTTCACGGCAAGTTTCACGGTGCCTGGTGGATTTAACCAAAACGAAAGTAAGAATGGGGACGATGGCTTGGCAGTACTAAGGAAAAGAACTGCTTTCGGTGTGTTTCTAATAGCTAATACTTTAGCTTTTGGTCTTTCCACTAGCTCAGTATTCCTCCACTTTTTTGTTTCAACAACGATTGAGGACGCCACTTTTCACAGAAAAGTGGCGCGACGTATTGATTTTTACACAAACTGGTCTGTTGGAGCATTGCTGGTAGATTTTATTGCAGGCACGTATACAGTGGTGCCACACTCCTTGGGGATTACTGTGGCCGTTCTCCTTTGTTGTTGCTTACTAAGTAACAAGTTATTTCCTCTCTCAATATGGAAGAAGGAAGGAGTACTGTCTGATAGCTAAGCCCAAGCTAGTCTGGGATGATTTAGTTAATTGATTGGGGACCTTCAGAATTTGAAAGGAAAGGGCTTTAAAGCTAGCTATCTTATATGCAAGTTAATTGGTATGGGCAAAGATTGGAGTAAGAGAGAATGTTGTCAGTATGAGGAAAGTTTTATCAAAATCATTACATGGGAGGCTGCTTGGATTTAGCCTTGTTTGCTTTGCCTTTGTTTGGTGTGCCTTTTTTTTCTTTCGGTGTTGTCGTTGGTTTGAATGGTTTAAACTATAAATTTTAAGTTCTTTTTCATTGAAAGAAATAAATCATGTTATTTTTCTTGTGGTTGGTGTATACCAAAGTTGCATTCTCGCAGCGAATAATTGATTAGGGAGAGCAAAGTTAATTAATTATTTAGAATGGGTCATATTGAATTTGATTTCGATTTTGATTATTTTTGTTATTTTTTAGTTCTTGACACCCTTTGACACTTGGGTGATGAGAAGGTTTGTTCACTTTTTTTTTTTTTTTTTTTTTTTTTTCTTTTGCTGAATGGGAGGTTTGTTCGTAGAAGATAAAGTCCTTTACTATTGTATAGTACTTTATATACTGTCCCTTATATACCATTCTTAAATTTCACCCATATGTGAGATCAAATAAATAAGCAAACACCGTTACAGATACTATCTCTTTCTTTCCTTGGCTAGCTCGCAGAAAAACTAATTTTCACCGCTTCAGATCTCTCCATGTCTCACACTGAAGAAGTAAAAATTCTGAAGTCAAAACATATGCGAGCCAAGGAAGATTCAAAGATCTATACACAAGTCCACTATCCACAGGCCCGCGTCTCACATCTCTTTTCCTCCTATAGAAAAGCGATGTCAAAATGTTTCATAGATACGAAAACAACTTGACGGATTTTCGATTTTATTGGAGTGATTTCTTCTTTTGAGATTGGAGTGTGAGAGAAGTTGGGAGAAATCTGAAGCCATTGATTTTTTTTTTTTTTTTTTTTTTGAGAAAACCGTTGCGTGTTCTTGCGGGCCAAAGGAGAGTGATGGTGTTTTTATTGGTGTTTTGATTTATTTGAGACTCAGCCAGGTATAAGGATCCTCAATATCCACATTCTTGTCTCCTCAGAGAGTGACACCTTATGCCGGGGACAAAGTCCATCAGGTGAGTTTGCTATAAAATCAGCTTATATGTTAAAAATGCAACAAAACAGCACCTCATTGGGGCCAATGCATGAAGTGGATTGGAAGATGTTGTGGAAGGGTAAAATGCACGAGAGGCTTAAGCTTCTTCTCTGGATAATAGTTTGCAACTATCTTCTGGTCCAGGGGATTCTTAGTAAAAGATTTCCAATTCCTGACATGAGCTATCAAGTTTGTGGGGAAGAGGTTGAAACTGTTGAACGTGTCTTTATATGCTGCCCCATCGCAGTTCAGGCTTGGGCCAACTTAGTTTGGCCCTTAAACATGGATGATTCAATGATATGAATATTGATCAGTGGATAAAGATTATATATAATAAATCCAAGAGAAATGTTAAAGATCCAAGGCAAGGAAGTGAAGGAGTTTAGTCTTTTTGCAGCAGTTCTCTGTGACCAAATTTGGAAGAACAAAAACCAAACAGCGTGGGGAAACCAACTAGTAGACTCAATCAAGCTCTCCATCCAAATAAATAAGTTATTTATTCAACACAAGTAAGCTTGGCAATCGATTTTTGAGGAAAAAGAAAACTCTCCCTCATGGAAGCCTTGTCCTCTTGGATGGATCAAATGTAACTTTGATGCAGCAGTGAAGAATGATAAGGTGGAGTTGCCAGTGGCTTGTAGAGATTAGCAATTGATCCAAAGTAGCAGCATAGTATCAGGAAGAATGCCCAAGTAAATCCTTATGGGCGGAATCTAAAGCAGCTCTCTTAGTAGCTAGTTTGGCACATAAAGAAAGTTTTGCTAGAGTTGTACTAGGAGGAGATGCCCAATCTATGATAAAAGCTATCCTAAACCCATCTACAACTCCTCATTGGCCCATCAATGCTATTATAGAAGATATTCATGTAATTCTAAACTCTTATTTATGTTGGAATGCCTCTTTTGACTTTAGAGACTCTAACTTTGTAGCTCATTCCCTAGCCCAATGGGCATACTTTTGTAACAGTTTTGGGTCCCCCCCCCCCCCCTCTGTAGTTTCTGGGTTTGTGGAAGGAGGTGTAGGCTAAATCTCTTCCCTTACCTTTGCTTCTGTTTGTATCTGCTCTCTTTTTTTGTGTTAATATATTGCGTTATTCAGCCAAAAAAAGCAATGTTATTTAACTGGATACAAGGCTGAAATTTAAAAGGCATATTTAAGGAACAATACTTAAGAGACTTTATCTAAGTTTTGTTCTCTTAAGATCATATGTGACTATACATTCTAGGATTAAGTATTTAAAGAAGATATGATACACCAATTCTAGCATTTTGATAGAGTGCTTAAAAAATTGTCCAATTTTGTTAAAAAATTGTCCTTAAAAAATATATTATTTTCACGTGAAATTTTAAAAAAAAAAATTAATAAAAACATTTTATAGATTTTTTATGTAATACTTTTTTTTTAAATATTTTTTTTCATTGGTTAATTGCATAACAATTTTTTTTCACGAAATTAAACAAAAAACCTAAATTGAATAATTTTGAAACTTAAATGACTCAGTTGAAATTTTGAATTTAATAAATTTAAGACAAATTTATTATGATTATGTTTGTATATGAATCTATATATCCAACCCTTTAACTAAAAAAGATGTGCCAAGATTCTAATGAAGGGCTTAAATATATAATATTTATTACAATTGTTTTTATATTTGTATATAAAATTGTGTAATACATATATACATACATACATATATATATATATATATTAAAATTTAATTTTGGTTGTGCTTTATATAAAATTATAGTCTACCATTTAAAGAAAATATGATATGCTAAGACTCCATTTGGAAACAGCTCATTTAGCTGAAACTGAAAATTTTTTGCTGAAAGTACTGTAAATAAATGTAAAAGTTAGCTGAAATATTACAGTAAGACTCATGAATAGTACTAAAAAGTGTAATATGGCCCATGAATAGTAGTAAAAATAAGCTGAATAATAGCAAAAACAAGTTAAATAGTAAAATAAGCTGAATTTAAACTCACTTTCCAAGTGCAACCTAAGATTCTAATGGATTGTTTAAATATAGAATATAATTTAAATTCAATAAAAAATTATGGGTTATTATTTTTACTTATTACCATCCATTCCCATGAGATTTAGAACATTGACACTCCACACCAGGCCTGAAAACAAAAATTAAAAATTAAAAACTTCATTCCCTTGACATTTGAAAAAAAAAAAAAACACTTTCCTGAGTTTCCTCCCTTTTGTTAGTATCAATAATGGGATCTTTTAAATTTTAAAAATATTATGGTTAGCGAAAACATAGTTGATAGAATTTACGATTTTTTTTTTTTTTTTTTTAAATCTCTATGTCCTAAAAGACTTGCAACAATTTCTGCACAAGTAGAGAAAAAGAAGGTATGCTTCTTCCATATTTTGCTCTTTTTTCCCCCACGTATTTATCTTATTGTTTCCAGTGTTAAGGGTACATAAGGTTATTGTTTTTCCAAATTCCAGGGCTTCTTTGGTTTGAGCAAAAGAGAAGTGTATTTTGTATTCATTTTTAGTTTTTTGTGGGACCTACTACTAAAAAACTTGTTTGGTTTTGTATTTGTATTCAGTTTTCATTTTTCATTTTTCATTTTTCATTTTCAGTATTCAAAAAAAAAAAAAAAGGATTTGAATACAAAAATGAATACAATTTTTTGGTGTTTTCATTTTCTTAAAAATGAATACTGTGACATTTTTCGTAAGAAAATCAAATTTGTGGGTCTCACTATTACTGACTTGTCACATCAAAGAATACACACACACTCTCTCTCTCTCTCTCTCTCTGTTGTTGGTTGTCAAAAAAAAAAGTGAAGGGAAGACAAAGTAGAAAATGATACCAAGCAAAAAAATAGATGGAGACAAAAAAAATGAATGCAAGATTCGAGTATAGAAAATGAGTACAAAAAATGAAAATAGAAAATGAATACAACCACACTACAAACCAAACAACCCTCAATTTTCAAGTTTTCAATTTCAAAGTGTTATTTGGAAAGTTGTAGTTAAGTCACTAAAAAAAATCTTGAAAGATGTAGGAAATGGTATAAAAATGAATAATGCTAGAGATACAAATTATTTTACAAAAAGATTTAAAAACTGCTGATATGATGAGTGATTATTGATAAAAAAGTGATATTAATGACGGGTCTAGATGAAAACTAATAAGAAATTGGTTACATCAACATTTTATGAAAATGTTGTAAAATAGTTTGTACCTGTAACATTACTCATAAAAAAAAAACATGTAAACATTTCCTAGAAACTGTAATTAAAGGCAAATTAATTTTACAATTTTCAACATCAATTTAATAATGATTTTTGGTCAAATAAATGTCATTAAAATTAATCAATTTTTTCTTTTAAATTTGAGGTGATGTACCATTCTTCAATCTCAAAGAAAACGAATGTACTTGCTTCAAAATTTTATATTAAAAAAATGACATATAAAATTGTGCTGCTAGTAATAATATATAATATACAGATCATTTTCCATATAAGAATCACCTATTTATTATAAACTTTACGTGATGAAATCAAGAGCCAATTGTGGAAGGAAGGTACTCGACCAAGTTTATGGGGGAGAACAATTGATGATTACTACTCCGAATTTCCACTCTAGAGCAGAACCGGAAAAATACCAATTTCTGATTGCTAATACTTTACTTTCGGCCTTTCAATTACCTCAACATTGGTCCACTTTTTTTGCAAAATCAGCAGTCGGGTATAGGCGTATAGCGCTTATCACATACTGGGTCTACTGGAGCATTGTTGATAGCTTTTATTTCAGGCACCAACACAGTGGTGCATCACTCTTTGCGGATTAGTGTAGCCGTTATTGTTTGTTGTTGCTTCATGATGATGATATAACGAATTTTGTTGAGAGAATTAAATGTATAGAAATTGATATGTCGTCTCTATCTTACTGTAGCTGTTATTCTTTGTTGTTGCTTGCATGTTTTTTTCCTTTCTCAATAAAGAGTTACTGGATAACTGTTTGATTGCTAAGCCTAATCCGATCTGGGATGATTTGGTTGATTGAGTGCCTTGAGAATTTGCAAGGAAAAGAATTTTAAAGCTATGTTTTGCAATTTGGTATGGGCACCCATTGGTGTAAGACGAATGCTGTCAGTCTGAGGAAAGCATTATCAAGATCTTATAACCTAGATTATTTTGCTTATCTTAATATATATATATATATATATATATCCAGTTTATTCTTTAACAAAATAATTCATAAAAAATAATTTTATCACAACAAACGCGAAGAGCTTTGAAAATCTTAATAATTTTAGTTATATAAAAATTTAAATTGATTAATAGTTAAAATTATGGATGAAATATGTACTATAAAATCGCATCTTTTTTTTTTTTTTATAGGTGCATCTTCTTGAAGCAATTCCAAGCGAAATTGCAATATAAAGACATGAGATCAAAAAGTATTGTATCTATATAAGTTGTTTTAAATAGATAGTGTTTGTATAAGTACATATTAAAGTAACAACTTCAGCCCAAATCACCCTATTGGTGTCCGTTGCCAAAAAATTTGTTGTGACCAAATTAAAAATATTAAATACATTTGTGGGTTAATGCTGTGATGTTTTTAATAATTTTTTTTTTTAATAGAACGATGTTTTAATAATATGGATCAAGTTTAATTAATGATAATTATAAACACGATCACAGGTCTTGTCCACAAAAGACGATTAAAATAACAAAAGAAAAGATCCTATTCCTATAAAAAAATAAAAAATAAATAAAAAACACTCATTCTATTTCTATGTTCTATATTTTGACTCTTGAGCATGCTCTACCCTAAATCACTTCGACCACCGATTTGAATATTATCATGATCCCCCACCCCCCCCCCCCCCCCCCCCACCCCCCCAAAAAAAAAAAAAAAACTACTTTTATAATTTGTACTTTTCTTTATTTTAGGATTTTTTTTTTTTTTTTTTTTTTTTTTTAATAAGAGAGATGGGAATAATATCTTTGGCCAAACTTTGTTGTTGATGTAATGAATTTTGCAAGGAAAAGCAATTAGTATATGTTTTTTGCGTAGGATAGGTTATGTGCGTCCCCACAATATATGACGAGAGAAAATGTTATTAATTCAGTATTTTTCTAAAAAGTCGTTGGTTTTTTACGGTTTAATATTTTTCTTTTCTTTTATTTATTTATTTTTTTTTTTTTTTTTTTTTTTTTTTTTTGCTGAATCTTTTCTTAATTATTACAAATGAGGTATTCTTTTATACGATTTCAATAACTATGGCTAAAAACACAAAAGCACAGCTCCTAAAGAACAGGAGTTAACAAACTGCTTACAGAAACCAAAAAAGTAGCAGTAGCAATACAACACACAAACCACAGCTGCAAGACAGCCGGAGTTAACATACTTCTCAGTGCAGAAACACACAAAACACAGCGCATATAGCTGCACTAAACAACACAGAGAACTTAAAAACAAAACCAGACTAGGGAGCCAAGCTAGCATCTGTGTCTACGGCTCTTTGGGGGAATCCAGGAAGAGTAGAGCAGGGTTTAGATCCCACTGGTGACTGAGAGTTAATTTGAGGTTAGAGTTGTGAAAATTTGTCTTGAACTTTGAAGGACTTGTAGTATTGGTTTATTTTGGGTGTCATGTTTTTTGAAGTGTCTTAAGATCTGTTTGTCTTCTATATTTCATTTTGTTGGTTATAAAAGGAAGTTGCGTTCACTACAAAACGCGCACCCTTCAGGCCGCGTTTTTTTTGGGCCGCGTTTTAAAAAACGCGGCCCAAAACATCCTAAAGCCCCGTTTTCTAAAAACGGGGCTTAAAGAGAAAAGGGCCAGCCGCGTTTTATACGCGGGGCCTTAGCCCAGGTCTTCATCCGCGTTTTTTACGCATTTGGCCGCGTTTTTTTGGGGCTGGACTTAGGCCGCGTTTTGTACACGCAGCCACAGGGCCCTTTTTTTTTTGGGCTGGTCTTATTGTACAGCGCTGTTTTTGTTTTTGTTTTTGTTTTTCCCTCACACGTTTTCAACCTATCTCTGAAGAGCCCAACACCCTCCGATCTCTCTCTCACTCTCGATCTCTCCGATCTGTTGCCGACTCCGTCGCCGTCCATCGCCGATCTCACTGTCGCCGATCCATCTCCGATCTGAAGCTATCCCGTCTCCGATGTGAAGGTAGGCATTTTTCCCCCTTTTTTGGTTTCTTATTCAATTACCGTTTCTAGGGTTTTGAAAATTGATGATTGAAAAAGTGTTTCCTCTCAAATTGAAATCGATTTCGTGCTCAAGAACATAGATTTATGTCTTGCTAGCACTCCTCTGACGCCATTAAGAAGCTACTCTTTCCTTACTTTCCGATATTTTTTTTTTACAATTTCTTGAGTTCTGTTTGTTCGATTGTTGTTTTCATTAAATTTTGTTTTTGTTCAACTCAATATTATCGCTTTTGTTATTATCATGTTCCATTTTTTCGTTTTAAGCCCTTGTGATGTCGTTTGTCCTGTGATGAATGTGTTGTTCATTCTGTTATGCATGTTAAATTTTTTTTTATTTTTGGTAGGTTCTGTCAATTCTCTTGGCACTCCCAAGAGAATTTTTTGTTTTATTTGGTAAGCTTAGTCGACTCATGTTGTTTCTCAAAGCCAACGAGATGCTTTGAGGTTCATTTTGACTCTTACTCTCTCTCAGTGACCTTAGTTCTTTGGTTAATTTCAGAAGCTTGTTGTTTGGGATTGGGGGTTATTGCTAGACTGTCTCTCAGTAACATGATTAACCCATAACATCAAATGATATTTAAGAAATTAGTTAGCTAATGAACATGGAGAGATTGCCCTTGAACCTATCTTTATAAAAGATTCTAATAAAAGATTCTAATAATGGTCAGGTTAATTGCCTAATTTGGAGTATGGGATATGCTGAACTGTTACATAATAGAAGATAGACCATGATGATAGGGTCATTCTACTATACCCTCTCATTTTTTTGGTGGTTACGGTACCCACATAAATACTAACCACCAAATTTTACTTGTTTTAAACTGAACTATTTATCTAATTTTAATAGAATATAGTTACTGGTCAATCGGGTTAACATATCTAATTTGAACTTCAAAACAGTTTCTTGCTAGCTGTACCTTAGTTAATTATTGATATTGGCACTTATTCAAACTTGCATCTGGTTTGTTTCCTTAATCAAAAAACAGAAAGTAATCCTCCTAGCTAATTTAATTTGCATATAAAAAACAGTCTTATGAAATAAACAATTATTGGGGTCATATTGGTTTAGTGATTGTGTTGCTTGTGCTAGTTGTCTCCTTGATGTTCTATTATTGGGACTATTTCATGAGGTGAAACTGTCACATGGCCAAGACAAAAAAAAAGATAAGTGCAGTCCATTGTATGCTTTTCAAGGTGTAAAAACATTATTTGCATGCCACTGATGAAATTACAATTGAATCTAATTTTTATCTTGGTACATATTATATATGTGAAGTCATGCATAGATTGCAATCATAATGATTAGTTTAGCTAGGGGTAGCATCTACCTTCTTGCCTAGGTGAAAATTCTCTAAAGTAGTGTACTTACCTTCAACCAAAGAAAAAATTTTATTTTTTATTTTTTCTGTTGAAGAGAACAGCTGAGTTTTCTGTTCTTATTCTAGTTCCTTTTATTTTTGTTTTTCTCTAAAAATTATTATTATTTTAAAGTATGAAAAAAGTTATATAACTTTTCCGCACTCCACTTGCTATATAGCTAATACAATCAGGATTCCAATTCTAAAATGTACAAACTTACAATCAAATGTAGTTATAAAAATTAAAATCTTTAGCAATGAGGAATTGGATATTAACTTTTATGAGGAATTAATTTGGATATTTGAAATTTCTGTGAATAACAAATCATTAAAACAAGTTCTTGATAAATCCAAATCATCCCTTGTTGAAGATTTTTTAGGGTTGTTTACTAACCTGAAACCAAAGCTGATGCTCTTTTTCTGATTAAGAGAATAACTGATTTTTCTATTTTTTTTCTTTCTATTTTTTCTTTTGCTTTTCACTGAATTTTTTATTATTTAAAAGTAGGACAACAATAGATAAGTTTAAGACTTGGGATATTCCTTTACGCTGTCAAGAATAATTCTCATTAATATATGTGGTTGTTAAACTGCTTTTTTTTTTTTTTGGCTGCAGTTAACATATGTATATCACTACATTGTTTTGCTCACTAAACCACACAAGGGCATTTTGATCTTGTATGCTCTCTTTAATGAAGAGAGCAAACCCAAGACTTATCTGAATGTCCCAAGTCTTAAACTTATCTATTGTTGTCCTACTTTTAAACTCGAATTGGTGTAGCACTTGGGAAATTTGTAGTTTCCTTACCTGTGCAACTTGGGATATTCCTTTATAATGTTTAAGACTTTTGTTGGAGTACTACTTCATCCAACTCTCTGGATTAGATTGAGACAGTTTGAAGGACAAGCCTAAAACCTAGAAAACATCCAACAATTCCATACTCCATTTTCCGTACAGTGTGACAGTATATCCTTCTAGGATGAGAATTTTATTGATGACACCAACAATATTAACATACATCTTTTTATATTTAATGAGGAAATGCCATTAATTATGAGTAGCAAGAATTCCATTAAGCATAGATTTTGTAGTATTAATAGCATCTTATGGAGGGTGGAATATGTGTTGGTGCATAGATTTGAATCACAATGTTGCCAGTTATGCAATACACCATGGAAGCTCATATCTGATTTTAGTGTGTATTAGCTAGTTTGATATATATACTCGGTCTTTTAACCCCCCCACCCCCCCCCCCCCCAAAAAAAAAAACCAAGTTTGGTGCATTTTGTTAATCCATTTCCTAAATATTTTACCTCCAAAATAATAAAATTAATCAACAGTGAGCAATGTGAAGCATTATATATCACATCCTAGAATAGAAATTTTTGTAACCATCTCATTTGAGTTTAGAAGCTTCCAAAGAACTTGGTAACCTAATTATCATTATTCTATGTGTGGCCAGGGCCGGCCCTAGGATTAGGCCACTTGGGCAATTGCCTAGGGCCCCCTACAAGGGAAAGGCCTCCAAATTGGATGGGGCAAAAATTGAAATATATATTTGTAATTTTTTTTTTAGATATAGGAAAAAAAAATTAGTTTTACATTTTTCTTCTACTTTTTAAGAAGTCCCAGAGAATTGAGTAATGCTATAGATAATATAACATTAAATACATAAGGCTTACAAATATGTGTCACTAATCACAATAAATAATTTAAATAGGAAAATACTATAAATTTTATAAATTTTACTTTAAAATCTTTACAAATTGTTGTGACTATTAATATGATTTGTAAACATCAACAACCTATTAAATGTAATTTTAAATTACTTAGTGATACATCTTTTTTAAGCATAATTTTGTAAAATTTATAATATTCTTATCATTCATTCAAATACTTGTTAATTATTTTCTTGAAATGTCACTAATCACATTCATTACTACAACGTTTGGAAGCTTTTTTAGTAAAATTTGTTATAGTTTTAGCATTTCTTAAATAAAAAAAAAAAAACATATTTCAAGATAAAAAGAATGCATTTTTGTTATATAATAATTATGATATTGAAAACTAGTTAAATTTTATTTAATTAATAACAAAATGGCCCCATTTAAATATATTGCCTTAGGCCTTAAAGTTTGTAGGGCTGCCCTTATGTGTAGCTCCCTCAATATTTGTTTGTTGTAGCTGAACGAAACGAGGAAAAATATGACACATTGATGTAGATCTGTAGCAAAAGAACTACTACTCTTTGTAGTTCCTATTTGGTTAGTGCACACTCATGTGACATTGCTTAGGACAACTCATAGTAATGACTGTGGACCTATAATACATTAACTGCAGAGCACCTCGAATTAGGTAATCATATATACGTTCTTCACCAAAGTATTTGGTAACACTTTCCGAAGGGTTTTTTGAGGGAAAAAAAATGGAAAAAGGAAAAAGAAAAGGAAGAACAGTTGCATTGCTAGTGTTAAGATAATATCTTCTAAAGGAAGAAAATTGTTCCTGTAGGCTAAGATAATTTGTATCAAGTAGACGTGTTAAAAATCCTTATACGGAAAGAAGGAATATTGTTGATGATATTGTTTGTCACGGTTGATCAAATAACGGAAAACTAATTTGTAGTAAATTATATATATGGTAACTTTATTTGAAAATAGAAATATAAAGATAAAATAATCATATAAAGAATACAAAGATTTACTTAGTTCAGCTTAATTAAGTCTATATTTACTGGTAGTAGCGAAGAAAGAGTTTTACTTAGAAATTAGGAAAATTAGAAAAGATGGCACAAAGACACTCCTCGAAATCCTATGTGCGCCAAAGAGCTTTCTCTCATTAGAACTGGTATGCCACAGTATTTTTAATCTTCTTAACCTGGCATGCCAAATACCAAAGTTGTGAGTGTGTTAAAGAATACTGCAAGGTTGGATATACGTGTGTGTTTCACAAATTTGATTAGTGCTGCGGTGCACAATCTCAAAAACAAAGTAGAACTTGGATTCTTAAGTCGACATGGCTCTGATGCCTTTTCGATAGATAACGTGGCACTACAAGTGCTACACCAATTCGAGCCAACAATAACAAATTTCCACAATTTCCACATTGACTTGAATTTGATCAAACCTCATAAATGAAACTTCTTCATTGCCTTCACCAAAACCCCTAAGGATTATCACAGACTACAAACACTGATAAGGTTCAAGTGTTGTTTGAACTAGTGCAGAGGAACCAGCTTTGGTATCATATTCGATGGATTATCCATTGCAGCAACATTTCTAATTGTGAATAAAGTTGTATTGGGCGCTAATGTGTTCGATTTTCTCATGATACATCTAATTGTTAGTCAAATGTATTACGCTTTGGTGATCACAAAATACAACAGTATCATCCTGCCACAAACCTAATTCACTAACCTCTTAGCCACATAGCTTCTTCACATTCTATACGTCACTCCTATACTCTTCCTCAATAGTAAGCAAAGCAATATAATCGTCAACTATAATGTTGTTTTCCAACTAATGATATAATCAGATACCTTGAAATACATTAGTAATATTCGACATTGTTATTATTTCTAAGTCACTTGATCTTTTTAATAGCCTGTTTCTTAACGGTCTTCTTATAAGGCCAAACGGTGACAAACATATTGTTCCTATGTTTTCAAAATATAACAAATCTTTCCTTGGATAGTCATCAATGAAAGTTAATAAGTGCCAGTAAACACTATTTGAACATATAAGATATTGATTCCAAATATCTGAAAGGATATACTCTATTAAGAATATAGGGAAATTACAATATGTAACAAACACTTTCACAAACCTAAACTCTAAATACATGTATATATGTGAGCGTGCGGGTGTGTATATGTTTTCCAAAGTCGATTAGTTTCACAGTGTACAATCTCAAAAGCCCTAAAAATATCAAAACAATTAGTATTAGAATAAATCCTATATAACTTAGCTTAGCTTGAATTGTTATGCTTATTTTTGATCAAAAATAACCCCATCTCTTTTCGTTAACTTCTAGTAAACTACCATTATGAGAATTACATTCACTATTAGACTTGTTTTTTCCCCTAAGGCTATAGTCCTTTTTTTTTTCCCTTCTCATATTTCCTATTATTTGTATTTGGTGGATTAAACTATGTATAACTGCTTGAATAAATTTCTTAAACATCGAAGCAGTTTTAATTCCATTTAATAGAAATAGAGTTCCTTTATATTTCTTTTTCACTTTTCCCTCTAGAGTCTAGTCATGATCTAAAGTTCGTGTTTTGTTTGAAGTTATTCCAAATTTGAACATTAATTAATTGGAAGTTAAAGAAATAGCCTTCATGCTTGAATCACTGGTAGATGGACTTTAAGGCATGGTTGTTTTTCTCCTTGGATGATTGGTTTGCTTTAAATGAACAGGAAAGTTAGGCTACTATCTGATATGTGCATGATAAGAATTCTTGATGAATCTGTACCTAGATGATTAAGAGCAAAAGGAGCATCGAGAATGTCTACCACTTGTATTGAGCAAATGGAGATGCATTCCAATATTGTTGTGTTTATTCTGGTGTTAACATCACCTGCATCTGCTTTTCTCACTGCTAGAAACATGCCCGGCATGTTTCCCATCAAGATCAATGATAGGAAATGATGTGTACACTCACTTTTTTATTTTCATAAAGTTGAGCAAGCCCCTAATGTCCTAATGTTTGGTATAAAAACTGAGAATGAAGACTGTTTTACTGTAATCATATTGTTACAAATATTTCTAGCATTTGCTTAATAAGTTAGAAGAAGGTTAATTTGTTATAATAAACTAGTTATAAGTTAGCTATTCTACACGTGCTATTAATCAGCATTAGCTAGAGTATGTATAGCTCAAGTGCTCAAAGTGTACGTACTGTTTCTTCTTTGTCTAATTTACAGAACCTCCTATTTCTTCCACCCTTTTCTCCATACTCTTTAGCCATAATAATTTTCAATTCCTGCAATCTCACAGAAACTATATATGTTCAAAAATCAAAGATACTTCTGTCAGCCATTTAATGATTATTACTGTTAGATATATATTAAACATATTAGTCCAATGTAATAGGTCTAAGTCTGCTTCTACTTGTACTTGTAATTTAGGGTTTAATCGCTTATATATATTCATGTTATGGTTCATTGTAACATAGGTTACTGTATTACGCTTTTACATAATAAAGATGTAGTCCTTAAGAGATTTCTCTGTGGACGTCATGTTCTTATTCTATGCTTCCCCTTCCGCATCTACTATAACATATACAACATGGTATAACACATTGCGTTGCTAATATATTTAACATGATATCGGACCCAAACCTCATTCTTGGCATTAAATAACTATCTCTACACAGCAAATAAATTTTCCACTAGCACAACATAAATCCACCACAGTGCCACTGCTTGCTCATAGATTTGGACTCCACGGCATCACATAGCTTCCATGGAACCACCATTGCTGTCTTGCCACCATGTCTTTGATCTCTCAAGCATGTTGTGCCTCCCCTTTCAGATATGTGCAAATCGAGCATTTATCTAACGAAACCAACCACATAAACGTGCTCCACAACCTCTTGTGATGAAAACCCAAGAACCCAGTCTCCAATGGCAACAGCACGCACCTCCACGTGCGGTCAATGCTCCGTTCTTACTCCATGCGCCGCTAAGGATTCTTGACTCACAAATTGGATTTTAGACACATGCACTGCCATGAAGGCCATGTCATCCATCACTCTACGAAATTTGAGAATCTGGCCCGCATATTACCTTACACACGCTCTCACGCACCCCCTGGAAGTCCATCCACTCACTATCACTATCTCATGCCATCCACATACCAAAACACTACGTCAGTCTTCTTTTGACATCGTCCATGACGTCAGCAAAAGCCACATAAGCCCTAGCCACATCACTGCCATGCAAGCCTCTCCAAGTCAGAGAGTCACCACGTCAGCACACGTCATCATTGATTTTGCTGACCTGGACCAACCCGACCCTAACTTCTTAGATTTGACCCATGGACCTTTGTGGGTGCTTAACTTTTGACTTTGACTCATTTGTTGACTTTTTGACGAAAAATTAGAATTTTCAAAATGGCCTATCTTGCTCAGATTTTTGTGTAGATTCTGATTTTCGACTCCATTTCATCATCTAAAGCTCAAAATTTGGTCAATTGGCACATTCTTCATCGTGGTTTCTTCATAGGCATTCTTCAAGGCATGTCCAAGGGATCTTCTCATGCTTATCCAATTTTAAGCCATCATCGAGCTTCTGCATTTAGTTTGAGGGAGGGCATTAGAGATATATTAGACATATTAGCCCAATGTAATAGGCCTAAGCCCGCTCCTACTTGCAGTTGTAGTCTAAGGTTTAATCACCTATATATACTTATGTTATGGTTTATTATAACACAGGTTATTATATTACACTTTTACATAATAAAAATGTAGCCCTTAAGAAATTCTTCTGTAGACGTAGACTGACAAGGCTGAACCACATAACTCTTGTGTTCTCAGTATTCCTTTTCTATACTTCCCCTTCTGCATCCACTCTAACATAAAAAAATATGGTATAACACATCACATTGCTAATATATTTAACACTTACCAATTTCAAAATATAAATAAAATATGATATTGATATGCCTTGCTTGTGTATACATTCATCTTCTTTTAATTATTTTCTGTTAAACTGGTTTACTAATTATTGACACTGATTTAGGGGAAGTACAAATTATCACAGCATATAGGAAGACAACAGCTCATGGCAGATGCAGGAAATATTATCTAGGAAGCAACAAGGAGAGACCGAAAACAACTTCAATTATCTAGAAGGTGTCATGGTTTGTATTCTGATGATGGAAGTGACTCTTGGGATGAGGACTTAGATGGTGAATGTTGAACATAATTTATGTATGTAGGGAAGAACATATATATTATATTCTAAAAGATACTAGTGCTTTTAGGGATGGCAATGGGGCGGGGCAGGGCCAGAGGATGAGATCTTCATCCCTGCCCCGAACGGTTGTTGCCCTTCCCTATCCCTGCCCCGACCCGGGGTACGGGGCAAACTACCTAACCCCATCCCTACCCCTTCAAGCCCCGCGAGGACCCACCCCTAATACAACCTTTTATATGTAAATAAACTTTTTGCTACAATAATATAAATCACAACAAAACAAAATATTTTAAAATCCAAGCATTTAAATAAACCAAGTACTTAAATAGACAAATAAACTGAATATATCAACAACTTTCAAGAGACAAATATATTATAGTCATTTGATTGAAAAACATGAAACAATGTGCAAAAAAAAAAAAAAAAATTGAAACATTTGGAATATGATAAGAAACAAACCTACTACCTACTGGAAGCACTAAGTGACCAGCCTTTTTTCCTACCATCTGTGCTTCTTCAATAGCTATAAACAAAAATACCAATTTTAGATAGAAAAAACAAAAAAAAACAAAAAAAAAACAAAAAAAAAAAAAAAAAAACACTTTTTTAAGAAACACTAAAACAAAAGGAAGATAGTGAATGAGATGAACCTAAAAAGCAATGTCTCGGACTTGGAGTGGAGTCTGGCTTGAAACTTGAAAAACACGTATAGACTATAGAGAAGGGAGAAGGGTCAGAGAGCGGCAAGAGCAGTAGGTATTAGAATAAAAAATATTTTATCCCATGTCTTGTGTTTCACTTTAAATATTAGTGATTTAGGGTTTACTAAATTTACAATTATAGTCCTTATTAGTGCGGGGTGGGATGGGGATAAAAATACTAAATCCATCCTCACCCTGCCTTGGGGTGCGGAGACAAAATATTGCCCCATCACCACCCCACCACCTTCATGGGGTGGGGAAAACCCGCACAGGTGGGGTGGGTCAAAGCGGGGCGGGACAAAATTTCCATCCCTAAGTGCTTCTACGGATTATGGGACAAAGTCGAATATGCTACACAATTTTGAGCTGCCTATCTCATTGTTTGCAGCTTGCAATTAGTGTACGTTTTTGGCAAAGAGGTAAAAACTTTTTGCTTTTTATTTTTTATTTTTTTTCTCAACTATTTTTTGCAAATAATATAACATTTAGCTTCTTTTTGGAAATAAGCTCATGTATTAACAAGAAAATTACTAAATATTATATCTTTTGATAAATACCATGCATCCATTTCCAACACATGTCCAGCGTTCCATAAGTGTCAAACACGGACACGACGGCCCAAATTCATGATTGTGTGAATATTATCAATTGGAAACAAGGTTTTTTTTTTTTTTTTTTAATTTTAAGTAGATGAATTTTTGACTTTATGTAATGCATTGTGGATATTTATATACAATGAGTTTTGTAGTAAATTTATACTTGTATCAGGCCATTTAAGCTTACTTTTTTAAACCCAAAATCTAATAATTTGTTCCAACTTGGTGGGTGTGAATTGTGAAGTGTTGGATGAGAGGGTTAAAGGTTTGGATAATAAATGAGTGGTGAGGGTTAAAGGTTTCATTTTGTACTTTTTTTGGAGGGGGGTCCTTATATACCATTACTAGTGGGGGTTGGTTTATTTTGGGCGTTTTTGGTGCATTGTCCTTACCACCCAAATGTTATTTTCTCTATTTGTTAGCTTTTGATTCATATATGGTTTATTTTGGGCCTTTTTGGTTAGGGGTTTTGTTCAGCTTCTAGGTTTTATTAATGGCTTTGGTTTACTTTCTCTTTTTTTAATTTCCAATGATTGCATGTATTTTACATTTGATTATGTTAATACCCATTTTTGCGAACCATTTTTTACAAGCTTGATTCAATGAAGCCCGACTTACTCGTGTGCTCAATTTATGTATTATATTATATTTTATTCATTTAAGCATGGCCCAAGCCCATGCAATTTATTGGGGAAATTAAGGAATCATGGTTTGGAGGATATAGGTCGATTCCTTTCAAACCTTTTGCATGAGCCCAGCACATGCATGCTACCAAGTGGGCAAGGGACACTGATAGCATATCAGGCTCATGGAGGAGGTCTTGTACCCAAAATTCCACCCCAAAACAGTTTTTATTCTCTGGCTGACTATGACCCAAAGTTTTTGCCCTAACCCATTTTTGCCTTTAAAACATAGTTGGCTCTCATTGGCCAATTCCAGCTGTTAGCCCTCACTTAGGTGAGCATTCCAATTATTTGAAATGCCTAACAAAAGCCTAATTAAAGGAAACTCCTTTATTTCCAAAATTATGTAAAAAGCAACCAACTCATTTCCTAAGCATAAAGAAAACTACACCAAATCGTGGAAATAGCACTTAGGAGGTCCAAAGATTCTCTCTCTGCCCAAAAACCAGTCATTAGCAACAACCCAAATTCAATATAAAACTCTCCCTTCAGCTCAAAACAAAACCAATCACGTTTTACCCAGATACCTGAAAATTTAGAGCAAAAGCTCATTCAACCAACCAACATTCTCACAATTCCGAAACTTGGAAGTGCAAATATGGGTACAGAAGAACCTTCCCTCTCTTCCTCACAATCTCTCTCAATTTCCTCTTCTTGCTGACTGTGGGTCAAAGTTTCAAGCCTATTGTGTTTCTATGTACTTTTTCTGCATTTTCTTGTATTTCAATTATGGTATTTTGATTTCTCTCTTGTTAAGGTACCATTAGCCATTTGTTTGCTATACATTGTGAATTTTGGGCTCGACTCTCTACAAATGATCACTGCTAAATAACCCAAGGGGAGATCTGGGCTACTCTTGCATTTTTACCCCATGTCGCAAAAATGTCCTAGACAAATTATTACATTCATTTAATTACCCCTGGTTGGTTTACTACATTTGTCGTTTGATATCTGCTCTTGTGTTTGTTGTTTTTGAATATTAATGGACAATGAAAGTGCCCTTCTACTTGCTTAAATTGGGAAACTACAATAAATCAAAGATAGGGGACCCAGTGAAACCAATACATATGTAAGATAAGATCTTATCATACTTTTTAGTTTGGTTAATACTTTTTTGTTCGGTTAACGAGTGCCCTTAGGACATTTGTAAATTGATTATTTTAAGAAATTTTCAATATCACTTTTATGTTAAAAAAATCAATTACTTTTCTCCTTTTTCACAAAAAATTTAAAAAAAAAAATACTTCATAAACAAATGTCCTTAGGACATTCGTTAACTTTTTTTTTTTTTTAACCCTCTATGATTATAATACTCAAATATTCCTCTCATAGAAAACCCATCAATTTATCTTCCCTAACCCTATGTATGTCTATTAAGCTCTCAAAGCTTGCATGTGCGGGTTCTCTCCGTGTATTTAGCGTAACCCTCATGCACAAATTTATTTTTCAAGAAGGAAAGGTTGACTTTAGGTGGCCTGTGCAACCAGTGGCGAAGCTATAGCCAAGCTTAAGGGCCATGTCTACTCCAAAAATTATAAAAAATTCTTTTATTTTATGTATAATTGTTAAAATATTTAAAGATTTGTCTACAAAAATATAGGAGTTCCCCCCCCCCCCCAAATATTTGAGTTAGTCAATGATGCCCTTAAAAAATAGAAATTGTCAATTGGTTTCGTAGTTATAGAGACAATATAGTTTTTGTTTTCTCAATTTCGTTTTTTGTACATGTCTAATATCAAACAAAACAACTTTTATATACTAATAAGAGTTTAAAAGATGATAAATTCACCTGAAAAATTATCTCTTAAATATACATATGTCAAAGATGATGTTTTTGTATAAAATATATTTATGAATTATGACACTATAATATTAAAATATTAAAGATTTATATATATGTGTGTGTGTTTATGCATATGTACATGGTTTGTCTTATTTGACATCAGTACCACAATTTGGCTCCCAAAACAAAAAATTCTACTACACCCCTGTGTGCAACATGCTCTTAAATGAGCTTTTGTCACATCTGAGCTGGACCACGAAATGCGTTGTATACTCATCACTTTCTGATTTTGAGCTTTGAGACTATTCATAGGCCAAAATAGGAAATTAACACTATTTGCCAAACAATATAATTAGTAGGCATTGTTTTCGAACTATATTTTTTACTAACATCTCGAGTCTAAAATACTCGATTTAGGGCCTATAAATCGAGTTTTTGAGACTCAATTTTCATGGTTTGATCACATCTGATGTGGCATTTTTTCCAAATGCCGACTACTTAGAAATCAAGTCTCTAAGACTCGATTTATAAGCCTTTTTATGTGCGTGTGCGTTTTAAGTGCGCATGCGTGATTATTGGTACAGTTTTAATATGAGTACAGAGAGGAAAATAAAAGCAGGTCATCGAAAATAGTACAACCCACAGCCACCCGATCCAACCAACCCACAGCCAGCCAGACCACGCCACGTGACCTAGGCCGTGCTGCCCAGGCTGCACTTGAGGTGAGGTGAGGTGAGCTCTCTCTCCCATCTGACCTGGGTCTCTAGATTCTTTCTCTCTCTGATCTGATTGTGTTGGGATTCTTATGTCTCTGATTTGATTGTGCTGGATTGTTGTGTTTCTGGGATTTCTTAAATTTTTTTTTTTTTTTGGTATTTCTGGGAATGACTGAGAGACTTGAGACTTAAAATTTTTTTGGTTTATAAATCGAGTCTTAGAGACTCGATTTCCAGGTGGACGTCACATGGAAAAAATGTCACATTAGACGTGATCAGACCACGGAAATAGAGTCTTTGAGACTCGATTTATAGGCCAAAATCGAGTCTCTGAGACTCGAGATGTTAGTAAAATATATACTTTTAAAATCGTGCTTACTAATTATATTGTTTGAAAAACACTATTAATTCCCAATTTTGGCCCTATTCATAGAGTAATACTTTAGGTACTTTTGGAGTACGGAGAATGATATTTTATTCTCTCACATTTATGATGGAGTTTCATTAAATTCATAATAGGTTGTGAAAAAAGGAAGCATTATTTCTTCGTACTCCAAAAATACCTAAGAATTTTCTATATTCATGAGTTATGCGTTCCACTCGTGGGGATGTGGGGTTGTTATATTTTGGCTTTCTATGGTTCTATTATTTGCATTTGATGGTTATGTGGTATTGTTTGAATGGACTCTTGAGCCAACACAAATACTTTGAAACCCAGATGTTAATTTCTCAATTTCGGCTTTGATTTAATTTACTCCCTTTTACACTCTTCACTGATTGCATGTATTTTACATTTGATTATTACAGTTATGGTGAAAACCACATTTTTGTCCATACATTTTTAGAAAATTTCTACTTTGGTCCCTAGATTTTATTTTTATCACTTTTAGTTCTTATTTTAAAAATGTGTTCCGTTTTAATCTCTACTATCATCTCTGTAATGGAAATATCCTATATGGTAGACGGAATGCACTGTTAGCATATAGAGAGCCTACATGGTCATTAAAATAATAATAAAAGTTTTTAATTAACATTTAAATAATGCCATATCAACATTTAAAATGAATTTAAAATCAAAACCATTTTCTTTTTAAATTTGTCAAATTTAAAAATAAAATAAAATATATTAAAAAATACGAATAGATTTTCTTACAACTCTCTCTAATCTCAGATTCTCAAATGCCTCTAATCTCAAACTTCCTCCCTCTCACCTCTAACATCGCTTCACCCTAACTCGGTAGCTCTTATGGTGGAAGCTTATTGCCACCATCAATACCACCGCCAGCGGTGTTTCTCTCTCTCTCTCTCTCTCTCTCTCTCTCTCTCTCTCTTAGAGTACCCCTTGGCCGAAGCTCCTACCATTCATCTCCTTCATTCGTCACCGCCACTACAACTATCAAGTTGGTAAGATCCTCCTAGTCAATGGGTTCAGCAAGGTTCACAGGTGGTGGGATCGGTAAGGTTAATCGGTGGTGGGTTCGGGAAGGTGGTGGGTCAGTTTTTGGGTCGCATGTGGTGTGTGGTATGGGTTTCCAGCAGATCTGAAGGCCCACGTTTTCCTCTCCTCCTCACTTTCTCATCTCACTCTCTCTATCTTAGGATTGAATTTGAAGAGAATCTGAAGCCGATCTTGGGTTTATTTTATTTTTTTCGGATTTCAGACAAATTTGAAAAACTCATTTGCTGTATGTGTTGAGAAGGAATATTCTGGGTTTGTGTGTTTGTGCAAGGACTATTTGCTGTGTGTTGAGAAGGGATCTTCTGGGTTTGTGAAAGGGAGTTTTTTGTGTTTATGAATGAGAATTTGTTGGGTTTGTGAAAAGGGGATTTTTTGGATTACCAATTAGGAGAGAAAAATGTTCAGATCTTGAGATTAATTAAATTTTAATTCATTTAACTATTATTGATTTGAGTTTTGATGTGTTTGGCTTTAAAGAAAGTGCAAGAAAGACAGAGAAATGAAAGAAACTAAGAATTAATTAGCTAAGAACATGAATATGAGTAGTCATGTTCTTGGGGAAGTTTCTACCAAAATAATTGCGAGGACTCAATTTGTAACGACCCCAAGATAGTATTGGGTTCGTACGTTAAAGGCCCAAACAATATAATTTGTAGAGCGTGGGTGTTCAAGAACTAGATTAACTTCTTTAAAAGTAAAAAGATTCAACCTCACGTTTATAGATGGATTAGAGCCGATATAACAATCTGTTTTTCTTTGAAACAAATACAGTTCTTTGGTTTTCCAGCTTTCTTCCTGAGTGTTCTTTTTGTTTTTCTCTATGTTCCCCCCCTTTTTCTGCATGCTTTTCTTTCATGTTATATACCACCCTCTTCATTCCATCTTCACCATACACGTGTAGGTTGGGTTCAAGGGATCTCTTTCTGTCCCATCTAACACCTTCTGGAACCTCCTTCTAGCAGTTGTAAGATTGCTCCATCACTATTCAAGCATCACTTCCACATTAATGCAGCCAGAGAATTGGTTGAGAGGCAATTAATGCGGAGCCAGCTGTTGCCATAGATATTTGTTTGCCTTCTCTCTCTCTCTTACCTTTGGTCCCTTATCCCTCCTTTAGTGGTGACGTAGCTCCGAAGTATGTTTGTAACAAGATGGTGTCCTGGTCGTCCTCGGACTCATATTGCTGAGAATGATTTTATCCTCGGACAAATACTAAACTCACCTTTCGTGATATTCACTCTTCTTTTCGTTTGGTTACCCCTTCAGTCTGATATGGGTCTCCTCGAGCAGGTTTGCATCCTCGGATGGGCCACAGGCCCAATTAACTTGACCTTAATAATTTTTGTGACCGACCGGCCCCCACAATAGCCCCTCAAAATCTTGCTTTTCGACTCCTCGAAGAAAAGATGGATTTTGACGTCATAAGCCCATACCCACTCACGTTTTGGGGCATGCTTCTGACGCTTCAGCGTCCCGATCTTGGCAGCATTAAATTTTGGCGACGCCCTTGTCTCCCACGTTCGATGGTGAGATGTAAATCAAACAGTAGAGGGCCTATCTCGTTTAGCGAGCGGGAATTTTACCGCTCACAATTTCTGCACGACTACAAAGGCGTTCTTAAATCAATTCTCTTTCTTACCTTTGGTGACCACACAGTTCTAGAGCTCATACACTGAACCTACCCTTCTTCTTTTACATCATTTCCCTGGCGTCTACAAACAATTACATCTTGTCCGAGGTCCCTCTTTCAAACCTGTAAGTCTTCTTAAAATCTTTACCACTTTTATTTTAAACTCGTTACTTTTTTCTACTAAATCCTTTAGAAAAATGGGGAAAAAGAAGAGTCCATTTCGATGTCCAGTTGAGTCCGAGGAAGGTATCAGAAATTTCCGCTCTAAATATAGAAGGTATCAGAAATTTCCGCTCTAAATATAGGATCCCCTCTACGGTGGGTATGAGGTACGCCGCCCAAGGGGAATGGGTCGACGCTAGACAAACAGGGGAAGTGGTTATTCCCATGATTGCTTTCATAGAAGGTGTGATGACCATCCCCATGGGTAGTATTACTAGGAGCTACCTTAGTTTCTTTAGGTTATCTCCCACCTAGTGTGCCCCAAATATGTTTAGGGTCCTGGGAAGTATAGATGCTCTGAACGAGAGAATGGACCTAAAACTGACCCACCATGACGTGAACTGGGTGTACAATCTACAACACTTGGCCGGATAGGGGTATTACCTCAACTCGAGATATCCCGAGGTAAGGCTGATTCAGTGCCTCCCCACTTCGAACAAGAATCTAAAGGAGGATTTTCTTATCTTTTCTGGGGAATGGCACAATGGTCTGCCATGCCCCATGGTGGAAGGAGTACCAGGTGGGAGTGTAGTAATAGATTCATAACGTCTGGTTTACGCATACATTTTGTGTTTCTTTTTTTTTTTTTCTTTGTTTTGGTATCCCTATCTCTAACAACGCTTCGCTTTGATTCAATGGTTTTGCAGATAGGCGTTACACAAAGCCCAACATTAAGTTAGTCAATAAGGCGAGCCTGGACAAGGTATTAAAAGCCGAGATATACGTGAATGAAGCTGACGGCCAACTCCGTGCAACACATTTAATCCTCGGTTATACCCCTCTATCGTTTTCTTTCCAAGCGCCGAAGTGCGTGATTAGAGCCTGCGATCCTCGGCTTCACCGTATCAGTGTTGCCTACAAAGGGTTCGTTGTTCCAGAAGGTATTCCACTTCCCCAATACACATCCCGTACCAAGCCTCTTTTTGTGGCCAATGTCTCAGCAGGAGCTTCTTCATCCCAGCCTACCCTCAGAGAAGAGGAAGCAGAAGAGAAAGGGGAGGAAGAAGAAGGAGAGGAAGATGTTGTAGAAGTCTCTGACTCCTCGGACGACTTTGGGGTTTTTGATCAATCCATACACTCCAGAGAAGGTCTTAACGAGATGGGGATACAAAGGAAGCCCCAAAGAAGCTTGTTGGAGTTAATGGAAGGTCAGCCCGGGAAGAGTGTGCCGACAAAATCAACACAATTCCAGTATCTATCTCTTCCCACTAGGTCTCCTCCTCCTACCCCTCGCCTGCCTTCTCATCAACCTCCTCAGCCAACCCGTCCTGATGCTGTCGAATTAAAAAGGCGCAGGGAGCAGAAGGGCAAGGAGGTGATAGACGTTGGCAAGTCTCATCCTA
Organism: Quercus rubra; assembly: GCA_035136125.1. Classification (NCBI taxonomy): domain Eukaryota; kingdom Viridiplantae; phylum Streptophyta; class Magnoliopsida; order Fagales; family Fagaceae; genus Quercus; species Quercus rubra. The sequence goes on from CM068732.1 coordinate 5,592,323, forward strand.
CTCAGGAAGAGGATGCCCAACGAGCTGCAAAGTAGCAAAAAACCAGGCACCAAGCTCCGCGAGGCCAGGAGAGATCTGATTCCCAACTTTCTGAGCCATAAGCGTGGTTACCAGTACCTATGCACGGCGGGGAGCCCCTGCGAGATGATGCATCTATAAGGGACTTCAACGGCAGCATAGGGTGTCACATAGCCTCGGCCATAGAGGAGGCCTTATTGCTCCCAAAAGATATGGCCGAAATAAAGAATATGAGGAAGAATGAACTCATCCTTGACAATAAAAGATACTTGGGCATGGTAAGAAGCTGACTCTTTTCTTCTTTCCTTTTACGATCATTACTCACCAATATGTACTTTTTGCTGACCATAGTGTTAACCTCTTTCCTACAAATTATCCAAAATACTTTCAAGCTGGATGAGATGCTCAATATCTGCTCCGATCAGCTAGATGATGAAAGGAAGAGACGGGCAATGGTTGCACAAACCTTGTCCAAATTTGAGTAAAACTTGGCAGATGTAAAGAAAAAGTTACTTGCAGAGGAGCAAGCTCGCAAGAGCGCCGAGTCGGCCCTAGAAGGCTATCAAAAGCAGGTCGAGGACCAGGGGAACCGCTTGCATGAGGCGAATGCCGAACTGAAGAAGGCTCAGGAACAAGTCCTAGTTCTTAAGAAGCATTCAGAGGAAACCCAAAAGCTAAGGGAGCAAGCTGAAAAGTCCAGGGAGGAAGCCGAGAAAGCAAAAACGGAGGCCAAACAGGCAATGAATGAAGCTGAGCAAAGAAGCTATGAGGTTGGTATAGCTGAGACTAAGGGGGCTTTAAAAGCCGAGGTTCCAGTGGTGTGCCGTATCTACTGTGCAAAAACTTGGGATGAGACCCTTAACCGAGCTGGGGTTGAGGCTTCATCTGAGTTACAGAGGCCAAAGAACGTATTCTATTCTAAGGTGATCCATCCCTCAGCTCCTCCACCCCATCAAGCTGAAGCTCCTCCTTCAATCGTTAACCCTAATGAGGAGTTTTTGCCTCAGATTTTTCCTCCCTCTGGCTAGCCAGAACCAACTAAAGGGGGTATTGCCCCTCTAAGAGCTTCCTCGGACAAGACTGCAACTGCTTCGGAGGTAGAGACAGCCTCCCAAAGTTTTCAACAGGATTTGGCTTCCACGGTCTTGCCAACTGGGGGAGCTATTAAGGATAAGGAAGAAGTCACTACCTCGGAGGCAGAAAAATCAGCCAGCCAGGCCCCGAAGATCCAATTTAAATTGAAAAAGTAGGATTTGTTTTGTAGTCTGACTAGAAATTTTGTAAGGACTCTCATGTTTATTTTCTTACCGCTCTTGTTGCTTTATTTCATTTTTGTACTTGTTCACTATGTTACTGTAATTTGGATGGGTTCATGTTGACTATCCTTTGTTTGCATGGGGAAGTTTTACTTAAAAATGGATGATAAGCATTAATACTGTGGGGTCTTAGGGGGACATTTTAGATATGCATGTATTCTTTCCAATCAATGGAAGCTTTTTATAAAAAGTTCAAGAACTGAATAAAATTATGCCTTCAGTACTTCGATTGTACATTAAATGACGTTCATAGATTCCTCTTTAATACTTCAATGGATGTTTATAGGGCATTAATTTCCACTAAGTTTGTGATCCAATGACCTGACACAACTTAGTTTCTGTTCAACACTTCAATACACATCATAGGACGTTAATTTCCACTAAATTTATGGTCCGAGGACCTGACATAACTTAGTTTCTGTTTAACATTTCAATACATATCATAGGACGTTAATTTCCACTAAATTTGTGGTCCAAGGACCTGACATAACTTAGTTTCTGTTTAACATTTCAATACATATCATAGGACGTTAATTTCCACTAAGTTTGTGATCCGAGGACCTAACATAACTTAATTTCTGTTTAACATTTCAATATATATTATAGGACGTTGATTTCCACTAAGTTTGTGATCCGAGGACCTGACATAACTTAGTTTCTGTTTAACATTTCAATACATATCATAGGACGTAGGAACACAGGATGTATGGTTAACGTAAACTAAAAGAAAAACTCGAATTGAACTACTTTTATTAATAATAATACCTCTTGAGATTATTTACATTTCAAGGATGAAATACAGCTTTTTCATCTAGGTCTTCTAGGTAATAGGCTCCTATTCCGGCTACAGAAGTAATCCGATACGGCCCTTCCCAATTAGGCCCCAATTTTCCCCAATTTGGATTCTTGGTGGCTCCCAGATTTTTCTCAGCACCAGATCTCCTACGGTTAATGGCCTCAGCTTCACATTACTATCATAGCCTTGCTTGAGTTTATGCTAGTAGTAAGCTAGTTGAACCATCGCGCTCTCCCTTCGCTCCTCGATTAGGTCCAAACTTTTCTCTAACATCGCGTCGTTATTGTTCGAGGAAAATGTACTGGTCCTTAACATCGGGAATCCAGTTTCCAGGGGGATGACGGCCTCGGCTCCATAGGTCATGGAAAAGGGAGTCTCCCCTGTTGAACGTCGGGGCGTTGTTCGATATGTCCAGAGAACATGTGGCAACTCTTCCACCCATTTTCCTTTCGCATTATCCAGCCTCTTCTTAAGCCCATTGACTATTACTTTGTTAACAGTTTCAGCTTGCCCATTCCCTTGAGGATAAGCCGGAGTAGAATATCTGTTTGTTATACCCAAGTCCGAACAATATTGTCTAAACGCATTGCTATTAAATTGAAGTCCATTATCCGAGACAAGAGTGCGTGGAGTTCCAAATCGCGTGACAATATTCCTCCAAATAAACTTCTTAACATCTACGTCTCTAATGTTGGCCAAGGGCTCAACTTTGACCCATTTAGTGAAGTAATCTGTGCCCATTTAGTGAAGTAATCTATGCCGACCAACAGATACTTTTTGTTTCCTAGGGCTTTAGGAAAAGGGCCGACAATGTCCAGCCCCCATTGAGCAAAAGGCCAAAGGCTGGAGAGAGGGTTAAGAATTCCTCCTAGTTTATGGATATTTGGAGCAAATCTTTGGCACTGATCACATTTCCTAACATACTCCTACGCTTCCTTCTGCATATTTGGCCACCAATATTCTTGGGTGATGGCTCGGTGTAATAGAGACCTTCTCCCTGTATGACTTCCACAAATACCTTCGTGCAACTCTTCTAGGATTGACTATGACGTCTCAGGAGGCACACAGAGCAGGTACGGCCCAGAGAAGGACCGTTTGTATAACTTTTTGTCCTCAGATAACCAGTACCGAGGAGCTTTCCTCCGTATTTTCTCAGCTTCTACTTTCTCTTCGGGCAAGATGTCACTTTCAAGGAATTTCAATATGGGATCCATCCAGCTCGATGCTAGACTGGTTTGACAGACTTGGCAAACGTCCTTTTCTGATGAGGTGGGGGTACGCAAGTCTTTAACGATGATCAACCGAGGAAAATTCTGTACCGAAGAGGTGGCAAGGGTTGCCAAGGAGTCGGCGTGAGTATTTTCACCTCAGGGAATATGCGATAAGTCGAAAGACTCAAACTTCGTTGCATACACCTAACTTGGCTCAGATATCCCTGCATTCTTGGATCCCGGGCCTCCAGCTCTCCTCTCACTTGGCCGACTACCAATCTCGAGTCTGAGAATAATTCTGCTATCTTTCCGCCCATTTTTTGGACCATACTCATTCCCATCAACAAAGCTTCGTATTCCGCTTCGTTGTTAGTAGGCAAGAATCCTAATCTCAATGACTTCTCGATGATGACCTCTTTGGGGGATATCAAAACTAATCCCAATCCTGTTCCCCGTTGGTTTGCTACCCCATCCACATACACCCTCCAAGAGGATCCGCCTTATGTGGATATTAGGCCAACCAATTTTTCATCCATGTTGTCTTGCTTCATATTAACTTCTTCTGGGCACTCGGCAAACTCGGCCACCAGATCGGCAAGGACCTGGTCTTTTACAGAGGTGCGAGGCATGTACTTGATATCGAAGGCACCTAGAATCGTGCCCCATTTAGCAATTCTTTCGGTGTAGTTTGCACTTCTTAGTATGGACTCGAGAGGTAGCTGGGTCAAGATAACCACAATATGGGCCTGAAAGTAATGCGGAAGTTTGCGTGTTGCATGGACCACCGCCAAGATGGCCTTTTCTAATGACAAGTATGTCACCTCGGCCTCATGAAGGGATTTGCTTACATAGTAAACTGGCTTTTGGATGCCACTGTCCTCTCGTATCAAGACAAAACTAACTGCATGAGGGGCTACCACCAGATAAGCAAACAATATCTCATCCACCTCAGGACTAGACATGATAGGCGGCCTGGACAGATATTCTTTCAACTATTGGAATGCCACAGCACACTCCTCGGTCCATTAAAATCCTTGTCACTTATGCAATAGACGGAAAAAGGGATGACACCTCTAGGCTGACCTGGAGATAAACCGGTTCAAAGCAGCAATCATTCCGGTCAGTTTCTACACTTCTTTTGGATTCCGAGGTGCTTGTAAATCGTTAATGGCCTTAATCTGATTTGGATTCACTTCAATTCCTCTATGGGTCACCATGTACCCCAAGAACTTCTCGGAACCCACACCAAAAGAGCACTTCGAAGCATTTAAGTGTAACTTATGTTTTCCAAGTATCCCAAAGATATTCGTGAGATCTTCCACATGCTCGGACACCACTTTACTCTTCACAACCATGTCATCGATATAAACTTCAATACTTCTACCGAGTTGTAGTTCAAACATTTTAGTCATCATGCGTTGGTAGGTAGATCCGGCATTTTTCAAACCGAATGGCATCACCTTGTAATGGTAGTTCCCAATTGGGGTGACAAAAGCATTCTTTTCCTGATCGTCCGCAGCCAGCGGTATTTGGTGATATCCTTAGAAGACGTCCAAGAAACTCATCCTAGGATGACCCACGGTTGCATCCACTAACTGGTCTATCTTCGGCATGGGAAATGGATCCTTGGGGCAAGCCTTATTAAGGTCTGTGAAATCTATGCACACCCGCCACTTTCCAGTCTTCTTTTTTACCACCACCGTATTGGCCAACCATTGAGGATAAAAAACTTCCTTGATAGCCCCAGCCTGTTTGAGCTTGGCCACTTCACTCCTAACAACCTCGGCGTGCTCCTTCAATGGTCGTCGAGGAGGCTGTCTCCTGGGAATAGCGACGGGATTTACATTGAGTCGATGACAAATGAAATTCGGGTCCACACCTGGGGCTTTATACGGGTTCCATGCAAACACGTCTACATTTGCTCGGAGGAATTCCAGCAACCTCTCCTTCTCTTGCAAAGGCAACTTAGCCCCAATCTGGAAGAATTTTTTCGAATCATCAGCAACAGTTACCCTCTCCAAATCTTCACACTCTACCTCATCGGCTGGTACATCCAAGCGTAATGCTGGGGGCTTTAATTGCTATAATTCATTATCGGCCGTAGCTGAGGTCTTTGCCTCTAGCCGATGTTGTATAGCCGCTACTAGGCATTGCCTCCGGATGGATACTTCACTTTCTAATGTAGAGTAGACGAGACCGCTTTAAGGGTGTGAAGCCAAGGTCTGCCCATAATAGTCGTGTATGGAGAGAAAACGTCTACGACAATAAAGTCCACCTCCACCACATCCATACCGGCTTGCACAGGCAGTCTGATCAATCCCATCCTTCCCTCAAAACTTACTAGAGGGGATTTGAAGGTTGTTAAATCTTCTGGCTTCAGATCTAGCCCCTTATACAAGTCTGGATACATTATATCCACAGCGCTACCTTGATCTACCATCACCCTTCTGACATCGTACCCACCAATTCTCAGCGTGACCACCAGAGTATCATCATGGGGCTGTATGGTTCCAACCATGTCCTCATCCGAAAAGCCCATAATCAGGGGGACATCCGCCCTGGCTCTCTTCGATGCTTGGGAATGCTCCTCGACTGGGGATCAGAACACCGACAGTACCCTTGAGGGGAAAGATCCAGTCCTCCCTGGGGCAGCAAAAATAACGTTGATCGTATCCAGGGGAAGTCTTGAAGAAGCGTCCGCACGCATCTCTAAGCCTGCTTGACTTGCCCTACCGCTGGAGTGATGCAAGAGTTGCTTTAATTTCCCTTCCTGGACCAACTGCTCCAAGTGGTCCCATAAATTCCTGCAATTTTCCGTCATTTGCCCATGATCCTGATGATAGTGGCAATATAAGTTCGGGTTGCGTTTCCTAGGCTCTCCTGCCATCTTCTTCGGCCATTTGAAAAAGGGTTCGTTCTTTATCTTCTCCAAAACCTACTGCACTGGCTCTTGAAATATAGCATTAACCACCTGGGTGTCCGCAGAACCCGACTGCCCGACAAAGTCCTTCCAGGGTCGGTTACTATTATAACGATCCGACCTGAAATCCCTTCTCTCTTGAGGGATTACCTTGGCCTTCCCTTTTCCCTGAAGTTGATCCTCCTCTACCCTTCTGTACTTATCTATCATGTCCATCAACTGGTATACACTAGTAACAAGTTTACCCGTCAGGGATTTCCTTAAATCGTGATCGGCTGGGACGCCAGTTTTGAAAGTACTTATGGCCACATCATCGTTCTTTCCTTCTATTTCATTAAACATTTCTCAGTACCTATCCGAATAAGTCTTGAGAGTCTCGCCCTCTCGCATAGACATAGCCAGCAAAGATCCCAAAGGCCGAGGAACCCTGCTGCATGTGATAAAGCGAGCACCAAAAGCCCGGGTCAGCTTTTTGAAGGATTCAATAAAATTGGCCATTAAGCCATTGAACCATCTCATCGCAACCGGACCCAAACTTGATGGAAAAACCTTGCATATCAAAGCCTCATCCCTGGAGTAGATAGCCATTTTCTGGCTAAAATAACTTACATGTTCTACTGGGTCCGACCGGCCATCATATAGGGAGAACGTAGGCTGATGGAATCGCTGAGGAAGAACTGCATCTTCTATATTCTTCGTAAAGGGTGATTTGGAAATTTGGCTCAAGGCTTTATTCATGGCATTGTTACCCAAGCCCCTGCTAGGCGGATTTCTGTGCCTACGTCGATGGCCGTGCTCCTCTTCATAGGAGAAAGTCTTGCTAGGCGGAGTTCTTGATCTCCGCCTATAACTAGCTCCATCCAACTCCTCGAATGATGGTTCGGAGCAAGGTGGGGAGCGTTCTCGCCGGGCATGACGCAACTCTCGCTTCAAATCAGCAATCTCACGTTGCAGATTCCCGTCATGCTTTGCATGGGAGACGTGACTCTTCCCACGAGAGTGACTTTTAGTGGTATGAGTTGTGCGCACACTCCCCTCACGGCCTTCTCTCCATTCGGGACTCCTATGGGGATCACCATGCTGGGATCCCCTTGACTCTACTTGGTGCAGGTTGGCATCCTCCTGATGTGGTCCCGCCGCATAATGATGTGGACCTGCTTCCTCCATCATAAACGTTGCACCAGAAGTCTTTTAAGTTAAAACAAACTCTTCCTATAGACGGCGCCAATTGTAAGGTCTCAATTTGTAACGACCCCAAGATAGTATTGGGTTCGTACGTTAAAGGCCCAAATAATATAATTTGTAGAGCGTGGGTGTTCAATAACTAGATTAACTTCTTTAAAAATAAAAAGATTCAACCTCACGTTTATAGATGGATTAGAGCTGATATAACAATCTGTTTTTCTTTGAAACAAATATAGTTCTTTAGTTTTCCAGCTTTCTTCCTGAGTGTTCTTTTTGTTTTTCTCTATGTTCCCCCCTTTTTCTGAATGCTTTTCTTTCATGTTATATACCACCCTCTTCATTCTATCTTCACCACACACGTGTAGGTTGGGTTCAAGGGATCTCTTTCTGTCCCATCTAACACTTTCTAGAACCTCCTTCTAGCAGCTGTAAGGCTGCTCCATCACTATTTAGGCATCACTTCTACATTAATGCGGTCAGAGAGTTGGTTGAGAGGCAATTCATGCGGAGGCAGCTGTTGCCATAGATATTTGTTTGCCTTCTCTCTCTCTCTTACCTTTGGTCCCTTATCCCACCTTTAGTGGTGACGTAGCTCCAAAGTATGTTTGTAACAAGATGGCGTCCTAGTTGTCCTCTGACTCATATTGCTGAGAATGATTTTATCCTCAGACGAATACTAAACTCACCTTTCGTGATATTCACTCTTCTTTTCGTTTGGTTACCCCTTCAATCTGATATGGGTCTCCTCGGGCAGGTTTGCATCCTCGGATGGGCCACAGGCCCAATTAACTTGACTTTAATAATTTTTGTGACCGACCGGCCCCCACAATAATAATAATAATAATAATAATAATAATAATAATAATACGCATATGAATATGTTCTTCTGATGAAAATAATGAAAGGAAAAGAAAATTTTATTTTTATTATTTTATTTGATTTGGTTTTAAAAATCACATGTTTAGAATTTTGTTTTAATTTTTTTCTGACTGGCTTTTATTAATATTTAAAATGTTGTGGTATTATTTAAATGTTAATTAAAATTTATTATTATTATTTTAGTGGCTATGTAGGCTAGCTATATGCCAACAGTGCATTTATATTTCTTTTACAAGGATGACGGTAGGAATTAAAATGGAACGCGTTTTTTAAAATAATTACTAAAAGTTGTAAAAATAAAATCTAAGGACTAAAGTGATAATCGTATGAAAATGTATGGATGAAAATATGATTTTTGCCTACAATCATTTGTTGTACGATATCTGTTTTTTCCTTTTATATGTGCTTTTTCTTGAATTGGAAATTTTTATTTTTAATTTTTGCCTTTGTTTTACAAATTTGTTTCTTTATACTGTGTTTGGTTGGGGTGGTTTTGGAGAGGATGAAAAACATAGGGAGGAAAAGTGGGTGGAAAACAGTGTTTTCCACTGTTTGGCAAAAGATGGAAAACACTGAGGATGGAAAACTCGGGAGAAAATTCTATCCTAGGCCCACAAATCTCATCCTCCCAAATCGGGAGGAAAATTGTGGGGAGAAAACTCAGAAAAATGGACTTATGGAATTTTTACACAAATGCCCTTTGGAATCAAGTTAAAAAAAAAAAAAAAAAAAAAAAAAAAAAAAAAAGAAACAGAAAGAGAGCACTAGAGAATGAGAGCTACACCTGCACTAGCTGGAAGCCTAGAACGCTCTTGAATGAGGAAGACAAAGCAAGTAAAAGAAGGGGGATAGAGATATAAGGACAACATGTGGAGGAGAAAAATAAGGAAAAAAAAATGAAAAACGTATGGATGAGAAGAAGGCTGAGAAAGGACAAATGATATAAAGAATTAAAAATTTTAAGAAATGTTATCACAATATTTTCACAATATTATTTAATGAGTACAAATAAATCTATTTTTTTACTTATTATGTAACAAGGGTATAATAATCAATTTATATAAACTACATTTTCTATCCTCTCACTTTTCTTTTCAATCAAACAAAAGAGTTTTCCACCCTCCCACTTTTCCATTCCTCCAACCAAACACACAAGAAGGAAAACTAAATATTTTATATCCTCCCATTTTTCCATCCTTCCACTAATTTTCCATCCTCCCAATTTTCCACTCCTCCATCCAAACGAACCCTAAAGAAAAGAATTAGAGACGCTTAATGTAACATTACTAGAAGTAATGGAAGGACGTGTTAGTCAAGAAAGTGATGCATCATATGATTTAAGTTAAAATAAAATAATGGAAAATAATATACAGATTTTTTTTTTTTTTTGAAAGCGAAAATAATATACAGATTAATCCTACGTAATATGTTGAGCATTTATAATCGATCTCATTTCTAGGATTGTGATTTGTTGAGATTTGTTGATGTCGAAGTTGTGTCATAAATGCATTTTACATTAAAAAAGAGAGTATCATATCAAATATTTTATAATATATACCATCCCATTAAGATGAAGATAAAAAATATTAATAAGTGTCCTTAGAATATTGGTTAATAATTCATTTAAAGAAAGTTTTTATGAAAAATGAAAAAAAAAATTAATATTTTAACAACTTTTTTCATTTTTCATAAAAATGATACCAAAACTTTCTTAAAATAAATTGTTAATAAGTTTCCTAAAAAGATTCCGAAGAAGTTCTTTATAGAAAAGAAATTTTATTGATACTAGCAATGTGATTGATGGTCTGGGACCTTGGAATGCAGAGCATCTAAGATTCGGATTCACATCCAGTGCAATAGCTAGGGTATTGCACGGGGTGCAATACCTCAATTCTCAGTCATAGATTTAATCTAATGGCTTAAGACTTTGACACCTCATCAATCCACGCCGGCAATCCGTGTGCTCACTTTTCTTTTCATATTAGCTTCCCCAATTTGAATTTCAGTAAAACATTCTCTCGTCTCTCCTTCTCTCCCACTTCAACCGGTGTCTGTCTCACCTCCACCACTCTCTCAACACCTCCAGGCTTCCCTCAACCTCGTCGTCACCGCTGCCAGCATACTCAACTCAGACCCATCTGCAAAATCGAAGAATGAACTCACCATTTGAAGCCAAAACCCCCACGCCTCGTAGAGCGCTTTTTAGACCCAGATCAGAGAGCAAGGTTGGGGTTTGGAGAGAATCGGGTGTAGAGGAGTTGATGAAGCTCTCTCTTCATGGCACAGCCACTAGTCCGGATCTCCAATTCAGACGATACTAGCCTTTTTCTCATCGGAAATCCCTCAAATCACCGCTTCCTACATCGGAAATCCCTAAGCTTCTCTCTCTCCTCATCATCTCTCCTCTCTTGTTCCTTTATACTAGCTCCTCACCTCTTCTTCAACTATGTTTCCACTTTCTCTCTAATCTGTAAGCTTTCCTCTCTCACGGGTTCCCTTATTTTCCTTTGGTTTGTTCTTGTTTTTCTCTGTTTTATTTGAGTCTTGACGTGTATTTGTGGCTTTTGTAGATTCATTTGGAGACCCCTTTGCTGATATGGGTGCAAATACTCCTGTGTTCTTCAGTCTCTAATGGTTAGTACTACTATCTTTCTGTTTTTTTTTTTTTTTTTAATTTCCCAATCTGGAATTAAGTTTATCCAACAGTATTGATGTACTGGAAAGGAGTTGACCATGTGATTATAAAACCCTCATGATATCTCCTTTTGGTAGGTGAGAACAATTAATTTTAATCTCAAATGGCTGTATGTTGGTTGTGTGTTTAACTGTTTAAGGTTTGGTGAATTTAATTTGGGATTTGAGACCCCCCCGCATACCCCACCTCTTTAGCCCTCTGCAACAGAGCGAGGACTGATTTTTTTTCTTTTGGATTGAGTTTGATCCAACATTATAATCATGAACTGTTATTAAAGTTTGGAAAGATACTAATTTTATTGTTACTGTTCTGTAATTCATGTATGGGTTTTAATTAGTGAATTTTCTTTTTGTTATTATGTATATGCAGGAACAATATGCTGTGAATATTCGTTCTGATATTTGTGTTATGAAAGGGGATGTTAGAACACACTCTGCTTCCTCTTCAATCTTCCCTTACACCTCAAGAGAGAAAATGATTTCGTTAATTATGGTGATGAAGAGGGAGATGAGGTAATCCAGCATGAAAAGATCAGACCATATACACGAAAATGGGAAAAGGGTACTATGGACACCATTGATGAATTGGACCTTATTGCAAAGAAAGAGCATTCTGGTGTAAATCATCGTTGTGATGTCCGGCATGATGTTCCGGCTGTGTTCCTATGCATGTAATGTGTGGCTTAGTTATAAACTTATAATTATATTTGTAATGTACAGTCGAGAAGCAAGAGGCACACCAAGTAGAACTTAATGAGTAGGTCATGCTATCTAAGGTTGTTGAAGAATTTGATCTTGAAGCATACAATTTGTGGGAATTATGTATTATGAATTTATGATGATGGGAAGAGTTGTTTCTTGTTAACAAAGTGTATATTTCAACAAAACTATTGTTATATGGCCTTGTGGTCAAAGTGTACATTCTAATAAAACTTTGTTCATTTTTAGATCAAATTCGTTTCTTGTCTACTCTCTTGAATTAAATGTTGATTGTAAAATAGGCCAAGCATCCTCTGAAGACTCTTGAGATGTATTCCTTGTTTTCAAAAGAATGAGTCGTGTAAACCTTATAAAAAAGAAGAATAAGAGTCATGTAAACACTTGGATATAATTTGTGTTTTTGAGTCATCGTCAATATGAGTACTTGCTTCAAGCAAATTCATACATAAAAAACAATTCCATTTAGTCTAGATAAAAATTCAAAATGCATTAAGAAAGCATATAACAGAAACAAAATTGTATAAATTACATATATTCGTCAACACAAAATCAGCTACAACTTGAATGCAACAACTTGCTTAGCTATTCAATTCCGTAGCAACAACAGAAGGCTAAAACACAACACCATGCGTTTTGTTTCCATGGAACAAATCCATTTCATACTTTTTTTTCCCCTCTACACAAGATTTATGGTGAAAAATACAAGATGTCCTCATTATTGTTGACAAAGTCATCAGTTGATTCTTGGATTCCCCATAGCCAAAATTGGAAATGGAATTGGCCAATTGAAATTGAAGTCTTCTTGGTGCAGGAAGTGAAAAGAATCAACCTTTTAACTCTGTTCTTCACCTTAGCTAGAGCCTAGATCCTTCTCTTGTCAGTAGGAAGTGAAAAGAATCAACCTATTAGGGGAGCATCCCGGTGCATTTCACAATCTGATGACCTCCTTCAAGACTGCACAACATGCATATAAAATAGCTTAGCTTAATTTCAAAGTTTCAAATAGATTTTTTGACAAACATTTTCCAAGCATTTCCAAATCAACTTTAAAATAAAACAAACACAATAGTAACAAAACTAAGACAATGACAGAAAATGAAAGAAAATCATATTCAAAGTCCAAATTTAAATATAGCATTCTGTCAGACCATTATTCAGCTAAGAAAATCGTATGCAACAACTGTATTAACTGTATTGGTTTTAGTTGGTCCAACACTAGCCCCTGCATGAGTATTTTTTGAACTCTATTGAGATGACAAATTTTGGCTCACTTACTGGACAGGGGAAACACAACAAATTTATATAGGCAGACCATTTTAATGAAGTGGTGGCAGCATACGTATTATGTACATAACATATATATAGGCAGCCTTGGCCTTAAAAAAATGAGAATATAGCACAAAGGGACACCGATTTAATATATATATATATATAATACAAATTCCTGGAACTCTAAACGAGTTCCAAAACTTAAAAGGTCAGGCTTATTGGTCACTCATATAGAGCTACTGGCAGACCAGTAACCAGCCATCATATTGAGAGAGTGATATACTTATCATTCTAGCAATGTAACTAAAGCAGGATGTTTCTGTTGCACATGGAGTGTTGTTATGATTGTCAAAGGGGGTCATACTAAAAGACACAATTGGTGATCTAATATAGAACGAAATTCCAAATGCTAGAGCAAGCTACAGCTATGGAGCCCCCATGGGGCACTAGCCAGAAAATTTGGAATAATGCAATAACATGAGACTAGTTGACCTAACTATCAAAAAAAATGAGACTAGTTGATTTAAACTAAAGCCAAGGATACAATGAAAGTTAGTACAATCATCAGATCCAGCGTGCAACAGCAACACCAAGGGTAACCAAATGCTCATACAGCAGAAATATCAAAAGTTCCATTGCTACTAAATCGTGTATGGCACTTTGAATAAAATGAGTACATATCTCTCTTGCTTTGTCTATATTCCTCTTGGATGTTTAATTCTAACTATGGAGTGTTTATTTTCATATATATATATATATATATATATCTATATATATATATATAAGAGACACGAAAATAAAGCCTTTCACCTAGGAGAAAGTATATATATATATATAAAAACAAGGTTCATTTGAAACTGTCCCCATATTTGCTTCTTCAGTTTGAAACAATGGAGATCCGCCGGTCCTAAAGCATATTCAAGTTTGGAGCCAACAACTGGGTGGACCGGTCCAAATATAGAAGCTGCTTCATGAGAAGTGCAAATTCACGAGGAAGTCTCAATCCATAAGATTTACTAACACAAACCAGCAGTAGAAAACATTTGAAACAGGAATAAATGAGAATATCAGTAGTTGTGTATCTCTGCATCATGTTCTAGTTCTGTCCTAGACTATAGAGTTGTAGATTAAAATTCAACTTTGAATACAATTTGCTTGGAGTTCTAGTATCAATGTGAAATTGGAATTTCTAAACTTACACATGGGAATTTCAATAATAATTCAAAGTCTCAGTCATAGATAAAAAATAAAAATAAAAAGCATACATACAGCAACAAATATTTTCTCAATAGTAACAAATTTCAATTTCAGAAATTATTATTAAGCTAAGAAGCATAGTAATGTTTCAATGAAAGAAACTAAGAAAGTCATAATCTTTAGTGCCTATAAATGAAAGAAAATGATGATTTTTGGTAAAAAAAATCAAGGGAAGAAAAATAAAATTCATAAATCTAATATCAAAATGTTTAAATGGCAAAGCCAAGAGACCCATACATACAACAACCTACAAGCATGCCACTTTTCATGTAATTGCAGTACATTCTGCCATACCCAAAAAAACCCAACCCAAACAAAATCACCAGAATTTACACGCATCAAGAAAACCCAATATCAAACTAATCAAAACTAAAACAAAATGGTAACCATGGGTTTCGATCATCGAAGCAACAGTGATGGCAAAGAGAGAGGCTTGGCCTTGTGTGGACTGGTATCGGGCTGCTGTGACAATGGATTGAAGGAGAGGCAGAGAATGGGCTGAAGGAGACGCAGCTGCGCAGGGGAGAGAGAGAAAAAAAAATTTTGAGTTTGTAAAAAGTTAGGGCTGAAACTGAAACAGTGGGCGGGTGAAATTTTTTAAGGGCAAAATAGTCTTTTTGTTATTTGGTAAGGTGTCAAAGTCTTAAGCCCTTAGATTAAATCTATGGCTGAGAATTAAGGTATTGCACCCCGTGCAATACCCTAGCTATTGCACGGGATGTGAATCCCTAAGATTCGAGTCCTTCCTCCTAACTAGCCATGTAGGTACGTTTTAAACTTTCATAAAAATAAAGTTTTCCTCGTTTTATGGGCAATTGAAAATTTTATCAAAAATTCAATTATTTTTTTATTTTTTATAAAAAATTTTTAAAATAGTTTATTACTGTATGCTCTTAAAGCTCATATTAGTAAAATCTTAATAGAAAAAAGTTAGAGAAAAATAAAGCAATAAAAACATATTAGATATAGTTTAAGTCCAATCGTCAGTGATTACTAAACTCGTTAAAATACGAATATTTGTCCAATCATCTAGATCCACCCAAACATATCACACGTACGATTTAAAAAGGTTGAAGGCAACGTAGGACATAGGGCTAGGATGGTGACTTTAAGACTTTAGTCACTGACTGATCTTGTAAAAGCATTTTGCATGTGTCATCTATTTCCCAGCCCTTTTGCTATAGTCCATACTCATACTTAGCCATATGTCCTATCCTATCGGTTCCACTTCTAATTTGACTAAGAGCAATACGTTTTTCCCATTAAAAAAAAAGAAAAAAGAAAAACAAAAAGAGCAATACAGTTTCAAATGATTTACATCAAAAGTTAAAAAGTTAATTTGTGATGTGAACCATTGAACGAAAAGAACTAAAAAAAAGTATAAATAAATAAATTAAAAAAAATTAATAATTTAGAAGAAATGAAAGTGGAGTTGCATTATTCAATTCCTTTAAGAGCATCCCTAGCAGTTTTTTTAAATTTATATACTATTTGGAAAATGAATAGTTATATTTAGTTTTTACCTATTCACTTTTTTAAATACACTTTCCAACAGATTTTCTATCACATTCTCTATCTTATTTAAATATTATTTCTTCATTTATTGTTTATTCTTTTTTTAATCATTATTTATTCTTTTTTTAACAATTATATTTTTTAATAAGAAGTGTTATATTCACAATATTTTACACAATAATTTCACAACAAAATTTATGTGGAAAGTTGTTACTAGTTCTAATTTGAACCTGTGGGGCCAGAGAACTTATGATCCGGCCCACTTTCCATTAGGATCCAGGGCCCGTGCCGAGGAGAGTAGTCGCCGAGGACACGTGGTGAAAGTTCAAACAGCCTAGAGATGCAGCCGAGGATGACCTTGTCCTCGGCATCCCGAGACTTCAAAGGGTTGAGAGACATGTCGTCCAAGGTGGCCTCCGAAGCGCCCCCAGAAGAAAAGGCGAGTAGAATGGGACTCACATGGGGGTACGGAGTGAAAGTGGTTCAAGGAAAAAACGTCACCTTCACATTGAATGCGTCCACAAATGTCCTGGCCATATTAATGGGAAAGGACTCCTGAACAGTGTGGCTTCGGTTATTGCAACTAACAGAAAGAAGGGGAAGGCGACTGATGGGACAGGTACTCGAATAGGTACTTGCCTGATCAACAGATGGAGGATCAGGATCAACCGTGAAGGGCTATATAATGTAAAGGCTTAAGCGCCAAGAGAGGACAGAAAAAATAGAAAAAGGAGGAATATGAACGTCAAGCTTGATGGGGAAGATCCACGGGCAACCATGGCTTGTCCCTGCATGTCCACCACGAGTACCATAACTAACCACCGTTCGGTGACCAAGGCCTAGCCTTTCAAGCCCACGCTCTACAAATTACATTGTTTGGGCCCTTAACGTGCAAACCCAATATCATTTTGGGGTCGTTACAAATTGAGTCCTTACAGAACCCACTACTGAAATTATTTTTTTACTCACCAATATTATCTAATAACAATTCATTACTTAAAATTGATTGTGAAAATATTGTTGTAAGGACTCAATTTGTGACGACCCCAAAATAGTATTAGGTTCGCACGTAAGAAGGCCCAAACAATATAATTTGTAGAGCGTGGGTTTGAAAGGTTAGGACTTGGTCACCGAACGGTGGTTAGTCATGGTGTTCATACAAAAGTAAGTCGTGTTCACTCGAGGAGTCATTCTCCTCGATGCGGTCTGGGATGCTCTGGTTTTTGGCCTTTTTTTCCCAGCCCCTTTCCCTGATTGCTTGCTTCTCCTTTTATATTAGCTTGTATCCCTTATCCAACGTCCACGTGTAGGTTCGACTTTCTAGGACTAATACTTGTCCCATCAGCCCATAACCAAAGTGGTTGGGGGTGGTTGAAAAGCTGAAAAGCATGGCTCTGTTAGGTGCAGAATATTCAATGGCAGTAATGGCAGCTTTCCCTTTGTCCTTGGTCGCCATACTGTCCAGCGGTCCTTTCTCTATCAACATAGATATTTTAGGTTTTTCCCAAAACTGTTCCTATATAGTTCTTGCCCTTTCTTTCAGGAGGGCCTCGGGGATGCCGAGGATAGAATCATCCTCGGCTATGTCTCAAGATTACTTGGACTTTTATTATACGTCCTCGGCTATATCCCTCCTCGGCTCGGGCCTTGGGCCCCAATGTAAAAATGGGCCAGGGTCACAAATTATTGGGCCCCATAATAGCCCCTCAAAATCCTACTACCCCACCTCTTGGTCGGGGAGGAGGATTTTGCTGATGTCGGGCCTGTATCATGGCTTACCCAGCTTTGTCCCTCTTTAATGTCGGTGTCTCTTCATCTGCCTAGAAAATGCGCCGGGTTATGAGACATTCTTTTAGATTTACTCACGATGCGCTCCTGCCGTTCCCGTGTACGAGGCGCGTCTTTAATAACTTTCCTTTACGAGGCCAATCAAATCTAATGGTTATAGATGATGTTGGGGAGTTGAATGGACATTATCTCGTTTGCAACTCTTCTTGGAAATCTGTACGGATTAAATGCCACTGAACTTACCTTCCATATAAGAAGCAAGACAAGAGAGTACTTCCTTCGCATAGTGACCCTTTAACCTTTCTAAAGCCTTAAACCTCAAGCTACGCTCAAAGTTTTCCTTATCAGCACAATCAAACGTTAGGGCGTGATATGTCTGAGGTAAAAGTAGGGGTGAAGGAACCACATCCTCTCCAGAAGCACCGTGTCCCTCCGAAACTTAAGATGGCTCGGTCAGGGCAGGGTAGGTAGAGACTCAAGATATTTCTCATCTTCCTTCAGCCAAAATCCGAAGCAGGTGTTAATCGCATCAAGCTTTTGGTGTAACTAAGCTGGGGTTGCTCACCATCAGCACCATCCACTCTCCTTCGAGTATAGCTAATATGGCACCAGCGTGTTAGGAGTCAGGGCTGATGCAAGGACTAAGTATCCTTGCTTCTTCCTCTCTTCCTTCACTGGTGCCTCCTTTTGCCTCCCCTTCTTCTTCTTTCCCATCACCAGATCCATCCTGGTGCTTTTACTTCTTCCTCTTCTTCTCCTCATCCATCAAAGGGGGTCTCCCTCTTATACACGGTCACTATTGGAGCAGAGTTTAGAAAGATTTGTCGTTTCATTGTATCTTTTTCATTTTTGCTTCTGTAATTAGCTTCCTGTATAGGCTTGTTTAAGCCCCTTATTGTACGCTGTACTACCTCTTTACATTAATAAAATTTAACGTTATTTTATTCTATGTATTCTTTCTTCTCTGCAATAGTTATGCTATGAATGGATGTGCCATTATGTGAATTTTTTTTTTCATTATTCAGAACGATAATTAGGGCCGAAACCCCTGTTAAGAAAAAGATATCTTTATGAACTTATTGAAACTATTCGGTGCAATAATGCCGACCTGAAAAAACGATACTTAGGACCGAGGCCCTTGTTAAGAAAAAGACATTATTCCGAGGTTATTGAAACTATACGGCACAATAATGCTGACCTGGAAAAGGTTACATACCAAGACTAAACAAGATGATAGCTAAATGCTCGGTACTGTGTAGGAGGTAATCATCCGAGGAGGGGCAACCCAAAATGAGCTGCCCATGCGGGTCGCCAAGTACGAGGGTGCTTTGCCACCTTCTTAATATCCTTCCTAGCCTTAGCCATTTTTGGCATTCGGTCCAAGGATTGAAGTACGGTCGTACTGACCTTAAACGCTCGTTTGCATCAGTTCCCTTAAAACTGAGGATCCGTGGACAGGTCGGGATCTTTATTCCGTCTAGGACTTAATCCAACTTTTAGTATATAGTCATCTCGTAGGTCTAAGTAATCTAGAATTCTCCTTAAGTGGTTGATTTCTCCGTAGGTTTGAGTCCAAGGACCATACAATACCTTGGTTCTGTCCAAAACTTAGTTTTTAAGTAGTTGGTTTCCTCATAGGTTTGAGTCCGAGGACCATGCAATACCTTGGTTCTGTCCAAAACTTAGTTTTTAAGTAGTTGGTTTCCCCATAGGTTTGAGTCCGAGGACCATGCAATACCTTGGTTCTGTCCAAAACTTAGTTTTTAAGTAGTTGGTTTCCCCATAGGTTTAAGTCCGAGGACCATACAATACCTTGGTTCTGTCCAAAACTTAGTTTTTAAGTGGTTGGTTTCCCCATAGGTTTGAGTCCGAGGACCATGCAATACCTTGGTTCTGTCCAAAACTTGATTTTTTAAGTAGTTGGTTTCCCCATAGGTTTGAATTCGAGGACCATGCAATATCTTGGTTCTGTCCAAAACTTGATTTTTTTAAGTAGTTGGTTTCCCCATAGGTTTGAGTCCGAGGACCATACAATACCTTGGTTCTGTTCAAAACTTAGTTTTTAAGTAGTTGGTTTCCCCATAGGTTTGAGTCCGAGGACTAGGGGTGTTCGCGGTGCGATGCGGTGCAGTGCGGTTTTGGGTCATTTTTAACACGGTACTTTGCGGTGCAGTTTAGCTAAAACCATAACTGCACCGCACCTTATTTTTGCGGTAACATGTGCGGTGCGTTGTGGTGCGGTGCGGTTTAAAGTTTAGCCAGAACTATAATCGCACCGCACCTCATTTTTGCGGTCACATATGCG
Organism: Quercus rubra; assembly: GCA_035136125.1. Lineage (NCBI taxonomy): Eukaryota > Viridiplantae > Streptophyta > Magnoliopsida > Fagales > Fagaceae > Quercus > Quercus rubra. The sequence goes on from CM068732.1 coordinate 5,612,196, forward strand.
GTGCGATGTATAAAATGTGGTTTGAATGATTTTAAATTGGTATATATTTCAAATTTTAGGCTTTTTCTACCCAGTCCAAAACTAATTTTTCCCTTTATTTTGGTCAAAGTTTTAAACTATTGAACTAGTTTTTCTTTATTTTGGGCTGGCTTTCTTAATCAACACTTGCTAGGGTTATCAAACTTTTTTTTTTTTTTTTGAAAACTAGGATTATTAAATTGTTAATAATATTAAAAATAATTAAATATATTAATATATAGAGAGGGTACGGTGCGGTGCGGTTTGTGCGGTTTTCTTATTATAAAACCGCAAACCGCACTGCACCATGCGGTGTGGTGCGGTGCGGTGCACTATTACTTGTGGTGTAGTGCGGTTATGCTATTTTGTGGGTGGTTTTGATGCGGTTTTTGTGGTTTGTGCGGTTTATGCGGTTGGGTGAACACCCCTATTGAGGACCATACAATACCTTGGTTCTGTCCAAAACTTGATTTTTTAAATAGTTGGTTTCCCCATAAATTTGAGTCCGAGGACCATGCAATACCTTGGTTCTGTCCAAAATTTGTTTTTTTTAAGTAGTTGTTTTTCCCATAGGTTTGAATCCGAGGACTATGCAATACCTTGGTTCTGTCCAAAACTTGATTTTTTAAGTAGTTGGTTTCCCTATAGGTTTAAGTCCGAGGACCATGCAATACCTTGGTTTTGTCCAAAACTTGATTTTTTAAGTAGTTGGTTTCCCCATAGGTTTGAATCCGAGGACCATGCAATATCTTGGTTCTGTCCAAAACTTGATTTTTTAAGTAGTTTGGGGAGATTAGCCCCTCGGCCAAGGTGTGGGACATTGGTTTAGGGGGATTAGCACCTCGGCTAAGCCCCTAGTGGAAAAACGCAGCCCCTAGTGGAACTTTATGTTAGGGCCCTACAACGGGCTGTTGGAAGTGATGGGGGGACTTTCTCGACCCACCGCCTGTGCCAACACACAAGCCTTCCCCACAAACAGCGCCAATTGTAAGGACTTAATTTATGACGACCCCAAAATAGTATTGGGTTTGCACGTAAGAAGGTCCAAACAATATAATTTGTAGAGTGTGGGTTTGAAAGGTTAGGCCTTGGTCACTGAACGGTGGTTAGTCATGGTGTTCATACAAAAGTAAGTCGTGTTCCCTCGAGGAGTCATTCTCCTCGATGCGGTCTGGGAGGCTCTGGTTTTTGGTCTTTTTTTCCCAGCCTCTTTCCCGGATTGCTGGCTTCCCCTTTTATATTAGCTTGTATCCCTTATCCAACGTCCACGTGTAGGTTCGACTTTCTAGGACTGATACTTGTCCCATCAGCCCATACCCAAAGTGGTTGGGGGTGGTTGTAAAAGCTGAAGAGCATGGCTCTGTCAGGTGCAGAGTATTCAATGGCAGTAATGGCAGTTTTCCCTTTGTCCTTGGTCACCATATTGTCCAACGGTCCTTTCTCTATCAACATAGATATTTTAGGTTTTTCCCAAAACTGTTCCTATACCGTTCTTGCCCTTTCTTTCAGGAGGGCCTCGGGGATGCCGAGGATAGAATCATCCTCGACTATGTCTCAAGATTACTTGGACTTTTATTATATGTCCTCGGCTATATCCCTCCTTAGCTCGGGCCTTGGGTCCCAATGTAAAAATGGACCAGGGTCACAAATTATTGGGCCCCACAATTGTAGTAGCATTTCTTAATTACAATTTCTTATTTTTTATATTATTTTTCCCTTCACACTATCTGGACACGTTTCTTCTTTTTTTTTTTTTTTTTTCTCTTGGATTTTTCTCCACCACCCACGTATCCCACTCCTTTCCTCTATCTACCTTCTTTTTCTTTTTCTTCTAGTTCATTCCAGATCATTTCGTCGGCTCTCTCTCTCTCTCTCTCTCTCTCTCTCTCTCTCTCTCTCTCTCTCTCTCTCTCTTTACTTTTTCTATTTCTACTTCTATTTTCTTTACTCACACACACACACACACACAGCCGACATGGCCTTCGTCTATCTTTTTTTTTTTTTTTTTTTTTTTTAATTTTTTTTATCTTGTTCTGATTCACTTTGTTGTTACAACGGAGCTTAGATAGGCTTTCATGCTCTTGATCTGTTGTTTTTGTTTTGATTTTTATATTTTTTGTTCTAATTAAATTTATATTTTTTCTTGTTCTTGATCTGTTTTTGTGTTTTGATCTGTTATTGTGTTTGTGTTTTGATTGCGTTACCGTTTGAGAGAGAGACAGATGAACAAGGAAGAGAGGAGGAAAGAAAAAGAATATTTTTTTTATTCAACCGGATATTTTTTTAAGAGAAAATAATGGTTTGGAGTTGTTACAATGTTCTTTAAATTAAGAGAATTACTGAGTTGCTAAGAGAATTAATGTAGCAACTCAAAAATAAATTTAGAGAATTTGTGGGTTTAGAAAAGCCGTTGGAGCGTGAACAATAGTTGTTGGTAGTCCAAAAATAGCTTTACAGTGGCTATTGAAGATGCTCTAACTATTGCACCAATTCCAATCCCCACTTCTACGATGCGTATCAAACCTTGTCTGATATAAGATTGTCAAACTTTTTTTTTTTTTTTTTTTTTTTGTGGGGACCAGATATATTTTAGGAGACAAAAAGATCAATTCTGCTTTAATGGAACCGGCTAGTACGACTTGTACATGTGTCTCTTTTTTTTTTTTTTTTTTTTTTAATGAAACAAACCAGGCAGGATCCTAATTAAATTTTTTTACTACCTTTAAATTTTAAAAGAAATGTCAAAATCTAAATCCTATATTTATTAAACTTTAAATCATAGCCTTTTAAGTGATCACTTTTTATTTCACTTTAAAACAGAGAGGATGCGAGGCTTAAGCAAAAGTATGGAGAATGATAGCAAGAATGATAATGAAAATGAGATTAATCATGTTTTATTACTCCTTATCATTAAATGTGTTTCAGATTAATCGTGTTTTATGTTACATATATACATGTATGATAATGAATAAATGATAGCAGGAATAGTCTCTAAAAATGAGATATTATTGTAGATCTTTTATATTCGCTTCTTATTTATAGACTATGTTAGATAGATTGCCAATATTGCGGTACATGAAAGGAATTATGTCACATAATTGATATGGAACCGCCATGACTTGCATTAGTGAATTTAATTATAGTGACCAAATTAAAGAAGACTGGATATGTATTATTGTGCACTTACTGTTTCCTTTTTTTAAACATTTGTATATATTGAGTTATCATATGCGTAAAGTGTGAGAATGTAAGACTATATTAATTTATTAATTAATTTGGTGGCCCTATACGATGAGGCAAATGTGTTAAGTTTTAATGAAAATTTTTGGCTTCCATTTACTTTCTCTTTTTTCACTCTTCAATGATTGTACGTATTTTGCATTACTACTAACTACATAAAGAGAGCTAATGACTCTTAACTACAGGAAAAACTACAGAGAGCTAATGTACGTAGTTTGTTCAACTTTTGTCTTTTGCAACAAACCAAAACGGCGACTTTGGGTGAGGAAGAAAACATTTTAATATTAAAAAAAATATTATATTTATAATATTTTCACAATAAATTCTAAGAGACAAGTTATTATTGACATTATTGATAAAAAAAAATAATTTTAGTGTGAGTTCAAATTAAAATCATTAATAACTTTTTTTTAGAGAGTTTTAACCTATAACGTCCACTTTTAATGATAATTCTTTATCAGCATACCATGATACTAATCAATTTTTAATTTAGGTAGAGATTAAATCTCAAAAATTTTATATAACAATTAAAGAATTTACTCATTGAACTAATTGGAATCATGAATCATTAATAACTTAGTACTGAGTATTTGTTTCTTTTGTAATAAGTCAAAATGGTGAATTTGGGTGAGAAATAAAAAATTTAATAACTTTTGAGCTGCCACAAGCTCTCCATCACTCTAAACAATCAAGAAATCCTAACTTTCCTCCATTAAACCACCAGAAGAAGCTCAAAGTGAACACTCACAAAGGATCAAAATGTCCTTTCACAGTTTTCAATACAGAGAACCTAGACATGTGCAGAATGAAGAGAAGAGATCAGAGAAGTGTAACTGTAAAGCAATATGGAAACCCAAAATTACCTAGAGAGAGAAAGAGAGAGAGAGAGAGTTGCAGAGAAGTCAGAGAGAGAGAGAGAGAGTGAGAGCATCTGATTGATGGTGTGTGGTATTTCGAGGCGGAGCTGGCTGGACACTGACATTGGCACGTCGCCTGTGTACTGTGTAATTGATTGTTGAATTCAGGCCGTTGGATTGGATAATTTCGTGATTGTAGAAACCATGATTGAAATGGAGCTGTTGATTGTTAATAAAGCTCTGGGTTTGGTTAGAAAAGTGTCAGTATATAGCTAGGACTGTAGCATCACAAGGGCAAGCAAAGCACGCTAGAGAGGATACGGGTAGGGGCAAGTAAAGCACGCTAGACAGGACTGTAGCGTTACAAGGACAAGTAAAGTAGAAGTGGAACCGATAGGATAGGACAGTATGGACTATAGCAATAGGGCTAGGAAATAAATGACACACATAAAATGCTTTTACAAAATAATCAACGGTTCCGTTTCAATCATGTTTCTACAATCACGAAATCAGTGTACGGTCAGCTCCGCCTCGAAATACCACACATCATCAATCAGATGCTCTCACTCTCTCCTCTCTGACTTCTCTGCATCTCTCTCTCTCTCTCTCTCTCTCTCTCTCTCTCTAGATAATCTAGGGTTTCCATATTGCTTGACAGTTACACTTCTCTGATCTTGGCTCTTTCTTCTGCACATGTCTATGTTCTCTGTATTGAAAACTGTGGAAGGACATTTTCTGTGATTGATCTTTTGTGAGTTGTCAGTTTGAGCTTCTTTTGGTGGTTTCAATGGAGTAAAGTTAACTCTCTTTATATCTACTTTTCCATTTTACTTCAATTTCTGTTTCATTTCCATTTTTTGCCTTTTATTTATCAAGTCCTCTTCACTAAAAAGAAAATAAAATTTCATTTAATCAGTTATCTTAATCGATAGTATACATCCACTTTCAAAAATGGAACTAACGTCTCTGAAGATTAGTTTTGAGAATATTAGTGCAACTGAACCGAATGAACTAAAAGGTACATTTCTTAGAATTAATAAATGGTGGGCATGCAAAACAATTAAAATTATCCCCAAACAAAAATAAACTATAATAGAAAGACTGATACAGGTAGTGTAACATTAAGATAATTGATAGTTTATATAAATAAAGTCGCACATAACTAGAATGGCTATAAGCACACAACAACACAATAACACTAGTCTCTTACACTAAGAACGCCCTGCAATAACTTGCTTACTACAAAACATTTCAAGAAGAGTAGTGTCCTTTTTTTTTTCACACAAAATACAATTTACAAGGGAACTTAACTTTAAATCACAATTTTAAAGTTTGAAATTGTGACTAGTTAAAATTAGGAGTTCCTTGTAAAATACTGCTGCCGCAGCTCCTTTGTAAAATTGTGCACCAGTCTTACAACACGAAATTAAATAGCACATCAATCACCACGTAACAAAAGCTAATCCACTTTCCAATATATATTTTCCGTTCACTTCCCAAACTTCCTTGATCAAACCCAGCTTCATTAGTAGTAGGTTCATCCACCATTAGCACCACCAGAGAAAGCACCGTTGTTAGCATCGGGTTGGTCAGAAGACTCAGCACTGAACGGGTCTAAAACCGCACCAAACGCTGTCGAGGCAGCCACACCTATCGCTGCCACGCCTAATTCCTTTGTAACCCTATTCAGCAAGCGACCAGCAGCACTATGCCTCCGCGGCGGCACATTCGGTGTCTCATGGTTCCCAGTATTCACCGTTGAAGCAGGTGGGTCCTGGTCCTCCTGGCCGGTACTTCCAAACCTATAAGAAAAATTTAGTGTTCCTTCTCTTTGCTGGGACGTCCCATACGAGTTCACCACATCTTTACTCAAATGTCTTTCAGCTACATCGTTCGCATCACCGAAACCTTCCAGATCCGTGATCTGCACACGGACTTCACCGACATCTCTCTCACTAGATTTTCGCCGTGACTTGAGCTTAACAACCAGAGTATGCTGGTTCTCCACGGCCCTCGTGATGTCGATGCTGAAGGTAACGTGGAAGTTCCATGTGGGGTTTATATCACCTTCTTTGTCAATTCTTGTTTGTTCCTCAGAGGATTTGAGGTCGTCGTTGTTGTCGCGAATGGAAACAAGGGCGAAAGGTTTCATTTTTCTCCATAGAGATGCAGTATGTACTTTCCTCAAATTCTGGGCTGACTTAATTTCAAGCACTAAGTCCCTGTAAGCCATATGTGAGGGAATGAATGTGTACGCACTATGTGCTCTGGTTTTGTATTGTTTTAGGATTGGCTTACACATATTTATAAGCGCATTGTGTATAGAAATTTTCATAATTTGCCTTTTTTTTTTTGGAGGTAGATGTACAAAAGTAGGAATGCAAATACACTTTCCAACTTTTTCTGTTTCACATTATACCCTTTCCATCACAATTTATTATTCTCTTATTATATATTTGTTTGATTTTCTTTATAAAATAACAAAAATTTAAAATGAAAAAGAAAAAGAAAAAGTCACATAAAATACATGTGTATTTAAAGTTAGATGGGATAAGCCCACAATTAGGGTGAGTGGTCTTACAATCAGTCAGTGGTTTTACGATCAGTCACTCACGTGTCTTATATTACTCAATTACTTATCTTAATAAACTTATACCAAGATTAATTTTTTTTTTTTTTAAAAAATATCAATTTAGATTTTCTTCTTAAAAAAAGATTAGTCAAATTTAATTGTACTTATCAAGTAAACTATGTAAACAATCTATGGGTCATGGGTAATTGGTAATTTACTACAGTATCAAAGTATGTAATAATGAGTTTAGGTACCAAAGTAGCATGTTTTCTTGCGGTGATTATTAATTGATGAACCCAAAGTTAAATTATTTAGAAAGGGGTCGTATTGAATTTGATTTTTTCTCCTTGACTCCTTTTGACACTTGGGTGAGGGAGGTTTCTATTCATGATAATGTGATCTTTTAGTATTGTTGGTAATATAGACATATCCGTTTGGAAATTGCTTACTTTCAGTAGATTATTTACACAAAATGGGATAAAAGACTAAAAGCTAATTTATTTCTAAAAATGTATAAATTAGATTATTTGGAATATAGTTTAGACAAAAAAAAAAGGCTCTTCGCTAATTGATAGACACACACTTCATCTAGTTGAAACTTGAAACCATTCTCTCTCTCTCTCTCTCTCTCAAACTAACTCTTCTCCTCAGTGATTAATGACATCAAAATATGTCTTACCACTTTTGATTGAATAAGTTTAGAGACAATTTATTTCATAATTTGCTTTTCACAATTTACTAAGATGACAAATTGCAAGTGATTGAAAATAAAAGTTATGTGAGTGATAAGTGTGAAAATAATTATTCATCAATCATAATTTATCCAAAAAAAAAAAAAAAATTGAGATGTAGGTTGTGAAATAAGTTAGGTTGATAGTTAAATTATGTGCTAGTTTGGATACACGTCTGCGTTTTGACCTGTTTGCGTTCTGCGTTTTTGATTTTTTTTTTTTTTTTTTTCACGCGTTTTGGAGAAATGCGGTTACTGTTCATGTACTGTTTAATGAACAGTAACAACAAATGTTGACTTTTCTGCAGCAAACAGTGCATCATGTACTGTTTATGGACTCACAAATTCCACTTTTTAGCAACTTTTTCATTAAAAATGGGTCTCACGGTACTATTTACATATTTAAAAATTATTTTGTTACAGTAATTTCAGCAATAAGTTTTCAGTTTCAGCAAAAAAAGTCCTATCCAAACAGACCCTATGATTGATTTTTTAAGCTCTTCAAACTTGTCGGCCGAGTCTTTTGCCCGCTTGGGCTGTTGCCTCTTGTTTTGCCCAATGGCCCCTCTCCCATCTCCCTCTTTCCTTTTTCATTAGTGACCTTGTAGACTACTCGTCATTTTAATCTTTTTTTTTTTTTCTGTATTTAGCCCAAAAACAAAAAGTGAAACTGCTGGCTTATTTTTCTTATTTAATTATGTATAATTTTTCAAAACCTCATTTTTTTAGGAATAATTATTTTTATCTAGTTTATATTTTAACAACAAATTTCAATAAAAATAAGCTCAGCAAAACAAACACGAAGAGTTTTGGAAAGTTTAATCATTGTAGTTCTATCAAAATTGTAAATTGATTAATGGTAACTATTAGGGATCAAATATGTGCTATAATATTGCATCTTCTTGATGGGATTCCAAGCGAAATTACGATTTGAAGATGCGAGAACAAAAGGTATTGTATCTTTATTATTTGTTTTAAAACACATAGTGTTCTTATAATTTGATATGAAAGCAACAACTTCAACCCAAATCATCCTACTGGCGTCCTTTGCCAAAAAATTTGGTGCGCTCAAATTTAAATATTAGGAGAAATTACACTTTACTCATCTGTAGTTGAAAAATACTTTGCCTACCTGTAGTTGAAAAATTGGCACTTTACCCACTTGAGATAAGTCTCGTTTGTCTTTCGTTATCTACCTCTGTTAAAAATATGGGTAAATTTGTATTTTTACTACATTTTTATGTCTCTCTCCTTTCAAAAATATAAAAAAACTAAAAAATTATGGGAAAATAAGATTTAAAAGCTAGGTTTTGTAAAAATTAGAACCTAACTTTTAGATTTTCTTTTTATGTATCAACTTTATTACCGGCTCTGCATATTGACCTGTCTATGTCTCGATTAAGTGCAAACAAATCCACCCATGTATCATATATGCATGGATCTTTCAATGCAATCCCTGTCGATTTCAAACAAATATTTTGATAAAAAGACTTTCCCACTCTTGAGAAAAATCAATTACATTACAGCACAAGCACTGATATAATTATACTCTGGAGCATGTCAAAAAAGGGAGGAAAAATAAGTTTCACACTAAAATAATTAGTTGTCGCAATTTGTGCCGTAATCGTTGCTGCTAGTCGCAATTTGTGCCGTAATCGGTTCCGTTTCAATCATGGTTTCTACAATCACGAAATCAGTGTCCAGTCAGCTCCGCCTCGAAATACCACACATCATCAATCAGATGCTCTCACTCTCTCTCTCTCTCTCTCTCTGACTTCTCTGCAACTCTCTCTCTCTCTCTTTCTCTCTCTAAATAATCTAGGGTTTCCATATTGCTTTACAGTTACACTTCTCTGATCTCTTCTCTTTATTCTGCACATGTCTAGGTTCTCTATATTGAAAACTGTGAAAGGACATTTTCTATGATTGATCCTTTGTGAGTGTTCACTTTGAGCTTCTTCTGGTGGTTTAATGGAGGAAAGTTAGGGTTTCTTGATTGTTTAGAGTGATGGACAGCTTGTGGCAGCTCAAAAGTTATTAAATTTTTTATTTCTCACCCAAATTCACCATTTTGGCTTATTACAAAAGAAACAAATACTCAGTACTAAGTTATTAATGATTCATGATTCCAATTAGCTCAATGAGTAAATTCTTTAATTGTTATATAAGATTTTTGAGATTTAATCTCTACCTAAACTAAAAATTGATTAATATCTTGATATGCTGATAAAGAATTATCATTAGAAGTGGACGTCATAGGTTAAAACTCTCTAAAAAAAGTTATTAATGATTTTAATTTGAACTCACACTAAAATTATTTTTTTTATCAATAATAGTCAATAATAACTTGTCCCTTAGAATTTATTGTGAAAATATTATAAATATAACATTTTTTTTAATATTAAAATGTTTTCTTCCTCACCCAAACTTGCCGTTTTGGTTTGTTGCAAAAGACAAAAGTTGAACAAACTACGTACATTAGCTCTCTGTAGTTTTTCCTGTAGTTAGAGTCATTAGCTCTCTTTATGTAGTTAGTAGTAATGCAAAATACGTACAATCATTGAAGAGTGAAAAAAGAGAAAGTAAATGGAAGCCAAAAATTTTCATTAAAACTTAACACATTTGCCCCATCGTATAGGGCCACCAAATTAATTAATAAATTAATATAGTCTTACATTCTCACACTTTACCCATATGATAACTCAATATATACAAATGTTTAAAAAAAGGAAACAGTAAGTGCACAATAATACATATCCAGTCTTCTTTAATTTGGTCACTATAATTAAATTCACTAATGCAAGTCATGGCGGTTTCATATCAATTATGTGACATAATTCCTTTCATGTACCGCAACATTGGCAATCTATCTAACATAGTCTATAAATAAGAAGCGAATATAAAAGATCTACAATAATATCTCATTTTTAGAGACTATTCCTGCTATCATTTATTCATCATCATACATGTATATATGTAACATAAAACACGATTAATCTGAAACACATTTAATGATAAGGAGTAATAAAACATGATTAATCTCATTTTCATTATCATTCTTGCTATCATTCTCCATACTTTTGCTTAAGCCTCGCATCCTCTCTGTTTTAAAGTGAAATAAAAAGTGATCACTTAAAAGGCTATGATTTAAAGTTTAATAAATATAGGATTTAGATTTTGACATTTCTTTTAAAATTTAAAGGTAGTAAAAAAATTTAATTAGGATCCTGCCTGGTTTGTTTCATTAAAAAAAAAAGAAAAAAAAAAGAGACATGTACAAGTCGTACTAGCCGGTTCCATTAAAGCAGAATTGATCTTTTTGTCTCCTAAAATATATCTGGTCCCCACAAAAAAAAAAAAAAAAAAAGTTTGACAATCAAATATCAGACAAGATTTTATATCAGAGAAGGTTTGATACGCATCGTAGAAGTGGGGATTGGAATTGGTGCAATAGTTAGAGCATCTTCAACGGTCACTGTAAAGCTATTTTTGGACTACCAACAACTATTTTTCACGCTCCAACGGGTTTTCTAAACCTACAAATTCTCTAAATTTTTTTTTGAGTTGCTACAGTAATTCTCTCAATTTAGAGAACATTATAACAACTTCAAACCATTATTTTCTCTTAAAAAAATACCCGGTTGAATAAAAAAAATATTCTTTTTCTTTCCTCCTCTCTTCCTTGTTCATCTGTCTCTCTCTCTCAAACGGTAACGCAATCAAAACACAAACACAATAACAGATCAAAACACAAAAACAGATCAAGAACAAGAAAAAATACAAATTTAATTAGAACAAAAAATATAAAATCAAAACAAAAACAACAGATCAAGAGCATGAAAGCCTATCTAAGCTCCGTTGTAACAACAAAGTGAATCAGAACAAGATAAAAAAAAAAAAAAAAAAAAAAAAAAAAAAGATAGACGAAGGCCATGTCAGCTGTGTGTGTGTGTGTGTGTGTGTGAGTAAAGAAAATAGAAGTAGAAATAGAAAAAGTAAAAAGAGAGAGAGAGAGAGAGAGAGAGAGAGAGAGAGAGAGAGAGAGAGAGAGAGAGAGAGAGAGAGAGAGAGAGAGAGCTAAAGAAATGATCTGAAATGAACTAGAAGAAAAAGAAAAAGAAGGTAGATAGAGGAAAGGAGTGGGATACGTGGGTGGTGGAGAAAAAACCAAGAGAAAAAAAAAAAAGAAAAGAAGAAGAAACGTGTCCAGATGGTGTGAAGGGAAAAATAATATAAAAAATAAGAAATTGTAATTAAGAAATGCTACTACAATTGTGGGGCCCAATAATTTGTGACCCTGGTCCATTTTTACATTGGGACCCAAGGCCCGAGCCAAGGAGGGATATAGCCGAGGACGTATAATAAAAGTCCAAGTAATCTTGAGACATAGTCGAGGATGATTCTATCCTCGGCATCCCCGAGGCCCTCCTGAAAGAAAGGGCAAGAACGGTATAGGAACAGTTTTGGGAAAAACCTAAAATATCTATGTTGATAGAGAAAGGACCGCTGGACAGTATGGTGACCAAGGACAAAGGGAAAATTGTCATTACTGCCATTGAATACTCTGCACCTGACAGAGCCATGCTCTTTAGCTTTTACAACCACCCCCAACCACTTTGGGTATGGGCTGATGGGACAAGTATCAGTCTTGGAAAGTCGAACCTACACGTGGACGTTGGATAAGGGATACAAGCTAATATAAAAGGGGAAGCCAGCAATCCGGGAAAGAGGCTGGGAAAAAAAGACCAAAAACCAGAGCCTCCCAGACCGCATCGAGGAGAATGACTCCTCGAGCGAACACGACTTACTTTTCTATGAACACCATGACTAACCACCGTTCAGTGACCAAGGCCTAACCTTTCAAACCCACGCTCTACAAATTATATTGTTTGGGCCTTCTTACGTGCGAACCCAATACTATTTTGGGGTCGTCACAAATTAAGTCCTTACAATTGGCGCCGTTTGTGGGGAAGGCTTGTGTATTGGGACAGGCGATGGGTCGAGAAAGTCCCCCCATCACTTCCAATAGCCCGTTGTAGTGCCCTAACATAAAGTTCCACTAGGGGCTGCGTTTTTCCACTAGGGGCTTGGCCGAGGTGCTAATCCCCCTAAACCAATGTCCCACACCTTGGCCGAGGGGCTAATCTCCCCAAACTACTTAAAAAATCAAGTTTTGGACAGAACCAAGATATTGCATGGTCCTCGGATTCAAACCTATGGGAAAACCAACTACTTAAAAAATCAAGTTTTGGACAGAACCAAGGTATTGCATGGTCCTCGGACTCAAACCTACGGGGAAACCAACTACTTAAAAAATCAAGTTTTGGACAGAACCAAGGTATTGCATGGTCCTCGGACTCAAACCTATGGGAAAAACAACTACTTAAAAAATCAAATTTTGGACAGAACCAAGGTATTGCATGGTCCTCGGACTCAAATCTATGGGGAAACCAACTATTTAAAAAATCAAGTTTTGGACAGAACCAAGGTATTGTATGGTCCTCGGTAGGGGTGTTCACCAAACTGCATAAACCGCACAAACCGCAAAAACCGCACCAAAACCGTCCACAAAATAGCATAACTGCACTGCACCACAAGTAATAGTGCACCGCAACGCACCACACCGTATGGTGCAGTGCGGTTTGCGGTTTTATAATAAGAAAACCGCACAAACCGCACCGCACCATACCCTCTCTATATATTAATATATTTAATTATTTTTAATATTATTAACAGTTTAATAATCCTAGTTTTCAAAAAAAAAAAAAGTTTGATAACCCTAGCAAGTGTTGATTAAGAAAGCCAGTCCAAAATAAAGAAAAACTAGTTCAATAGTTTAAAACTTTGACCAAAATAAAGGGAAAAATTAGTTTTGGACTGGGTAGAAAAATCCCAAAATTTGAAATATATACCAATTTAAAATCATTCAAACCACATTTTATACATCGCACCGCATATGTGACCGCAAAAATGAGGTGCGGTGCGATTATAGTTCTGGCTAAACTTTAAACCGCACCGCACCACACCGCATCGCATATGTGACCGCAAAAATAAGGTGCGGTGCAGTTATGATTTTAGCTAAACCGCACCACAAAGTGCTGTGTTAAAAATGACCCAAAACCGCACCGCACTGCACCGCGAACACCCCTAGTCCCCAGACTCAAACCTATGGGGAAACCAACTACTTAAAAACTAAGTTTTGAACAGAACCAAGGTATTGTATGGTCCTCGGACTCAAACCTATGGGGAAACCAACTACTTAAAAAAATCAAGTTTTGGACAAAACCAAGGTATTGCATGGTCCTCGGATTTAAACCTATGGGGAAACCAACTACTTAAAAACTAAGTTTTGGACAGAACCAAGGTATTGTATGGTCCTTGGATTCAAACCTATGGGGAAACCAACTACTTAAAAACTAAGTTTTGGACAGAACCAAGGTATTGCATAGTCCTCGGACTCAAACCTATGGGGAAACCAACTACTTAAAAACTAAGTTTTGGACAAAACCAAGGTATTGTATGGTCCTCGGACTCAAACCTACGGAGAAATCAACCACTTAAGGAGAATTCTAGATTGCTCAGACCTACGAGATGACTATATACTAAAAGTCGGATTAAGTCCTAGACGGAATAAAGATCCCGACCTGTCCACGGATCCTCAGTTTTAAGGGAACTGCTGCAAATGAGCGTTTAAGTTCAGTACGATCGTACTTCAATCCTTGGACCGGATGCCAAAAATGGCTAAGGCTAGGAAGGATATTAAGAAGGTGGCAAAGCACCCTCGTACTTGGCGACCCGCATGGGCAGCTCATTTTGGGTTGCCCCTCCTCGGATGATTACCTCCTACACAGTACCGAGCATTTAGCTATCATCTTGTTTAGTCTTGGTATGTAACCTTTTCCAGGTCGGCATTATTGTGCCGTATAGTTTCAATAACCTCGGAATAATGTCTTTTTCTTAACAAGGGCCTCGGTCCTAAGTATCGTTTTTTCAGGTCGGCATTATTGCACCGAATAGTTTCAATAAGTTCATAAAGATATCTTTTTCTTAACAGGGGTTTCGGCCCTAAGTATCGTTCTAAATAATGAAAAAAAAAATTAACATAATGGCACATCCATTCATAGCATAACTATTGCAGAGAAGAAAGAATACATAGAATAAAATAACGTTAACTTTTATTAATGTAAAGAGGTAGTACAGCGTACAATAAGGGGCTTAAACAAGCCTATACAGGAAGCTAATTACAGAAGCAAAAATGAAAAAGATACAATGAAACGACAAATTTTTCTAAACTTTGCTCCAGTAGCGACCGTGTATAAGAGGGAGACCCCCTTTGATGGATGAGGAGAAGAAGAGGAAGAAGTAAAAGCACCAGGATGGATCTGGTGATGGGAAAGAAGAAGAAGGGGAGGCAAAAGGAGGCACCAGTGAAGGAAGAGAGGAAGAAGCAAGGATACTTAGTCCTTGCATCAGCCCTGACTCCTAACACGCTGGTGCCATATTAGCTATGCTCGAAGGAGAGTGGATGGTACTGATGGTGAGCAACCCCAGCTTAGTTACACCAAAAGCTTGATGCGATTAACACCTGCTTCGGATTTTGGCTGAAGGAAGATGAGAAATATCTTGAGTCTCTGCCTACCCTGCCCTGACCGAGCCATCTTAAGTCTCGGAGGGACACGGTGCTTCTGGAGAGGATGTGGTTCCTTCACCCCCACTTTTACCTCAGACATATCACGCCCTAAGGTTTGATTGTGCTGATAAGGAAAACTTTGAGCGTAGCTTGAGGTTTAAGGCTTTAGAAAGGTTAAAAGGTCACTATGCGAAGGAAGTACTCTCTTGTCTTGCTTCTTATATGGAAGGTAAGTTCAGTGGCATTTAATCCGTACAGATTTCCAAGAAGAGCTGCAAACGAGATAATGTCCATTCAACTCCCCAACATCATCTATAACCATTAGATTTGATTGGCCTCGTAAAGGAAAGTTATTAAAGACGCGCCTCGTACACGAGAACGGCAGGAGCGCATTGTGAGTAAATCTAAAATAATGTCTCGTAACCCAGTGCATTTTCTAGGCAGATGAAGGGACACTGACATTAAAGAAGGACAAAGCTGGGTAAGCCATGATCCAGGCCCGACATCAGCAAAATCCTCCTCCCCGACCAAGAGGTGGGGTAGTAGGATTTTGAGGGGCTATTGTGGGGCCCAATAATTTGTGACCCTGGCCCATTTTTACATTGGGGCCCAAGGCCCGAGCCGAGGAGGGATATAGCCGAGGACGTATAATAAAAGTCCAAGTAATCTTGAGACATAGCCAAGGATGATTTTATCCTCGGCATCCCCGAGGCCCTCCTGAAAGAAAGGGCAAGAACAATATAGGAACAGTTTTGGGAAAAACCTAAAATATCTATGTTGATAGAGAAAGGACCGCTGGACAGTATGGCGACCAAGGACAAAGGGAAAGCTACCATTACTGCCATTGAATACTCTGCACCTAACAGAGCCATGCTCTTCAGCTTTTACAACCACCCCTAACCACTTTAGGTATGGGCTGATGGGACAAGTATGAGTCCTGGAAAGTCGAACCTACACGTGGACGTTGGATAAGGGATACAAGCTAATATAAAAGGAGAAGCAAGCAATTCAGGAAAGGGGCTGGGAAAAAAAGGCCAAAAACCAAAGCATCCCAAACCGCATCGAGGAGAATGACTCCTCGAGTGAACATGACTTACTTTTGTATGAACACCATGACTAACCACCGTTCGGTGACCAAGTCCTAACCTTTCAAACCCACGCTCTACAAATTATATTGTTTGGGCCTTCTTACGTGCGAACCTAATACAATTTTGGGGTCGTCACAAATTGAGTCCTTACAACAATATTTTCACAATAAATTTTAAGTAATGAATTGTTATTAGTTAATATTGGTGAGTAAAAAAATAATTTCAGTAGTGGGTTCTGTAAGGACTCAATTTGTAACGACCCCAAAATGATATTGGGTTTGCACGTTAAGGGCCCAAACAATGTAATTTGTAGAGCGTGGGCTTGAAAGGCTAGGCCTTGGTCACCGAACGGTGGTTAGTTATGGTACTCGTGGTGGACACGCAGGGACAAGCCATGGTTGCCCGTGGATCTTCCCCATCAAGCTTGACGTTCATATTCCTCCTTTTTCTATTTTTTCCGTCCTCTCTTAGCGCTTAAGCCTTTACATTATATAGCCCTACACAGTTGATCCTGATCCTCCATCTGTTGATTAGGCAAGTACCTATTCGAGTACCTGTCCCATCAGCTGCCTTCCCCTACTTTCTGTTAGTTGCAATAACCGAAGCCACACTGTTCAGGAGTCCTTTCCCATTAATATGGCCAGGACATTTGTGGACGCATTCAATGTGGAGGTGACGTTTTTTCCTTGAACCACTTTCACTCTGTACCCCCATGTGAGTCCCATTCTACTTGCCTTTTCTTCTGGGGGCGCTTCGGAGGCTACCTTGGACGACATGTCTCTCTACCCTTTGAAGTCTCGAGATGCCGAGGACAGGGTCATCCTCGGCTGCATCTCTAGGCTGTTTGAACTTTCACCACGTGTCCTCGGCGACTACTCTCCTCGGCACGGGCCCTGGATCCTAATGGAAAGTGGGCCAGATCATAAGTTCTCTGGCCCCACAGGTTCAAATTAGAACTAGTAACAACTTTCCACATAAATTTTGTTCTGAAATTATTGTGTAAAATATTGTGAATATAACACTTCTCATTAAAAAATATAGTTGTTAAAAAAAGAATAAATGATGATTAAAAAAAGAATAAACAATGAATGAAGAAATAATATTTAAATAAGATAGAGAATGTGATAGAGAATCTGTTGGAAAGTGTATTTAAAAAAGTGGATAGGTAAAAACTAAATATCACTATTCATTCTCCAAATAGTATAAAAATTTAAAAAAGCTGCTAGAGTTGCTCTTATAGGAATTGAATAATGCAACTCCACTTTCATTTCTTCTAAATTATTAATTTTTTTTAATTTATTTATTTATACTTTTTTTTAGTTCTTTTCGTTCAATGGTTCACATCACAAATTAACTTTTTAACTTTTGATGTAAATCATTTGAAACTGTATTGCTCTTTTTTTTTTCTTTTTTTTTTTTTTTAATGGGAAAAACTTATTGCTATTAGTCAAAGTAGAAGTGGAACCGATAGGATAGGACATATGGCTAAGTATGAGTATGGACTATAGCAAAAGGGCTAGGAAATAAATGACACATGCGAAATGCTTTTACAAGATCAGTCAGTGACTAAAGTCTTAACAGAAAGTGCTCCCGAGCCTCTAGGCATGTGGAAGCAGTGACTGTCCCATAGTTTCTTGTGGGAGTAGAGTGTCCTTCTGCCCTTTTTGTGGTGGTAAGGTCAGGGCCGTTTGTTTTGCGATCTGGTTCGGAGCAAGAATGGCGGAAGAACTCGAAACGTTATGGCAGAAACTAAAGGTGAATGAAGAAGAGGAGGTGAGTGTAACTCTTGGGGATGAGTGCAAGAGAGCAGCTAATGAGAGGGGAAAGAACTGCCTGGTTATGAAAGTACTATCTAGAAGAAGCATATTGCTAGAGGTGCTTAGGAAAAATATAAGGATGCTATGGAAACCAAACAAGAGCCTTCATCTATCAGTTATTGGAGATGAGCTGTTTCTGGCTGAGTTCGAAGATGAACGGGACAAAAGGAGAGTCATGGATATGAGACCATGACACTATGAGAAACAGTTGGTTCTTTTTAAGGAGTTTGACGACGAAAAAGATCTGAAAGACATGGTGCTTAAATGGTCACCGTTCTGGGTGCAAATTTATAATCTCCCCCTCAAGAGCCGAACTAGAGAGACGGGGAAAGCTATAGGAGCTAGTCTGGGACAGGTTCTGGTCGTAGATGTGGAAGACACTGGAGTCTAGTGGGGAAGATGCCTTCGAGTTCGGGTAGAAATAGATGTCACAAGGAAACTTATCGAAAAATTAATATTGAAAAGGAAGAAGCTAAATGGGTGCAATTCAAATATGAGCACCTGCCAAACTTTTGTTATAGGTGTGGGTTGTTGGAACATGACCAGAGAGAGTGCTCGGAAAGTATGGGTTTTGGTAAGGGAGATGAAAAGGACGAACTCCAATATGGGGCATGGATGAGAGGGGATCCAGTTGAAAGATTGGGAGTGGAGAGTGGCTTTTCAAAGAATATGGAAGGTGAGAGATCAATAAACGGAGTGAGAATCCATTTGGAAGAGGAGCGGAACAAGCTAGAGAAACAGAGAGAAGTGGTGGCGCGTAAAAAACAGGCGAGTGACGCCTCTTTCCTCGAGGAGGGCGCTATGGGACAGCAGGTGGAAAAGACTGTCGGTGGGGAGATGACCATTGAGAAGTTTCACGAAAATGGTAAAGTCAGTAAACTGGGGGAAAGCACAAAGGAGACGCTAGCCAAGTTAGGAAAGGAAAAATGGGAAGAAGAGATAGTTTTAAACGAACAGGGTGAAGACATGCATAAGGTGACAGAGACAAGACAATGTGAGATCCCACCTGTTGATTTCAAGTCAGCAAGGCAATGCCCACCATGCGATGGCCCAACGGGCTTGGAATTAGATTCTATTGAGGATGGCCCAGTGGCCATGACATACGAAGAGGAGGTGGGCTGGGTTGCGGATAAACTGGGCCTAACAAGCAGACATTGGAAAAGGAGGGCTCGGGCGAATCCGGGCCTTGAAAACAATAAAAGTATAGGCCCTAGTAAGAAGAAAAGAGAGGGCTCTTCTCTGGAAGAAATTGTTCAAAGCTCAAAGGAGTCAAAACGAAAGAAAACAGAGGTGCAGAGTAAGGAAGTTTCGGGAAAGGAAGTAAACAAGGATGGCGGTGTGGCAGATGTTGCGAGGCAGCTCCGCCGAGCCCAATGACTATCCTAGCGTGGAACTGCCGGGGAATGGGATCCGCTTCGGCGGTTCGTGCTCTCACCGATGAGGTGAAAGGTTGCGATCCGATATTGGTGTTCCTAGCGGAGACTAAGGCAAATCGAAATAGAATAAAGGGATTACAACGGAAGTTGGGGCTAACTCAGGGAATAACGGTGCTAGCCGATGGTCGGAGTGGAGGGTTGGCGCTGCTGTGGAAGGAGGGCTCCGATGTGCGCTTCAAGAGCTGCTCAAACTCACATATCGATGTGGTTGTGTGCGATGGGAGTGGCACTCAACCATGGCGGGCTACGGGGTTCTATGGTCACCCCGATTTAGGTATGAGATCAATCTTTTGGAAATTGCTTGAATCTTTAAATAAGCAGTGTAGTATGCCGTGGATTGTGTTTGGGGACTTTAATGAGATACTCAATTCTGATGAAAAATTAGGTTGGTTGGATAGAGATGCTAGGCAGATGGAAGGGTTTAGGGAGTGTCTAAGTAAATGTAATCTTTTTGATATGGGTTTTGTGGGACAAAGGTTTACGTGGTGTAATGGAAGAATTGGGGATCAAAGAACTCTTGTCCGGTTAGATAGGATGGTAGCTAATGAGGAGTGGATTAAGGTGTTTCCTGAAGCGAAGGTGTTTCATAGATCGATGGCGGCTTCCGATCATTGTCTTTTGTCTTTGTCTCTTAAGATGAGGGGGGTTAGAAGGGGTTTTAAGAAGAGATTTATGTTTGAAGAGATGTGGACAAGGGATGAGGGATATAGAGAAGTAATAGAAAAGGCTTGGGACCCGTTGAATTGTAATCCTGAGTTGTTGATTCAAAATCGTATTAGTTGCTGCAAAGATTATCTTCAGGATTGGAATCGCAGGGTGTATGGGAATGTGAATAGAGTTTTGAAACAGAAACAAAAGCATCTACAACAGTTAGAAGGGATGAATTTGCTTCATGAGTCAGCGGTCGAAATTCAAGGGTTAAAAAAGGAGATAAACGAAATGATGCTTAGGGAGGAAATGATGTGGAGTCAGAGATCAAGGGCGTTATGGATAAAATGTAGAGATCGAAATACGAAGTTTTTCCATGCCACGGCAAGCAATAGACAAAGAAAGAACAGAATTGAGGGTTTAAATGACATGGAAGGGAGGTGGAGAGAGGGAGAAGGGGAAGTTGAAGACATAATTTTAAAGTATTTCAAGGATATTTACAGCACAAGCTCCCCAACAGATTATGAAGCTAGTCTTGGTGCAGTGAATAGAAGAGTGTCAGAAGCCATGAATGCCGATCTCCTGAAGGAATTCAAAGAAGAGGAAGTGTGGCGAGCCCTTATGCGGATGCATCCAACAAAGTCACCCGGTCCGGACGGTATGTCCCCCTTATTCTTTCAAAAGTATTGGGATGTGGTAGGTCCTCAGGTTATTCAAAGTGTAATTCAAACCCTTAGGACTGGTGTTATGCCTTTTGGGCTAAATGATACTTATATTTGTTTGATTCCTAAAGTTAGGTCCCCTCAAAAAATCACTGAATATCGCCCAATAAGTTTATGTAATGTAGTATATAAAATTGTTGCCAAGGTTCTTGCAAATAGGTTGAAAGGAGTCCTTCCGGAAGTAATCAGCGATGCTCAAAGCGCTTTTGTTCCGGGAAGACAAATCACAGATAATGTCATTGCTGCTTTTGAAGTTATGCATTGCATAAATCAAATAAGAAAGGGCAAAGAAGGGTTAATGGCTATTAAATTGGATATGAGCAAGGCGTATGACCGGGTGGAATGGGGGTTTTTGGAAGCAATGATGAGGAAAATGGGATTTCAAGATCGGTGGATATCTTTAATGATGATGTCTGTTAAGACGGTCTCTTACTCGGCGTTAATCAATGGGGAGCCAAAGGGAGAATCGTCCCATCAAGAGGTCTTAGACAAGGGGACCCAATCTCCCCTTATCTATTTCTTCTTTGCACGGAGGGTCTCTCGGCCATGCTCCAAAGGGATGAGTTCGATACTAATCTTAGGGGTATTTCTGTATGTAGAGGGGCTCCTAGGATATCCCACTTACTTTTTGCGGATGATTGCATTGTCTTCTGCAAAGCATCGGTGGATGAAGGGCTTAAAATTACCAAAATTCTGGAGAAATATGAAAAGGAATCAGGGCAGAAGCTAAATAAAGAGAAGACTTCTCTTTTCTTTAGCAAAAATACGGGGAGGGAGGTTCAAGAAGTGGTAAAAGACATGTTTGGGGCTGAGATTATTCTTCAACATGAGAGGTACTTGGGGCTGCCCCCTCTGGTTGGGAGGGGAAAAAAGAAAGCCTTCAATCGCATTAAAGACCAAGTCGGGCGTAAAATAGCTGGCTGGAAGGGGAAGTTATTATCACTGGCTGGTCGGGAGATTCTTATAAAGGCAGTTGCCCAAGCCACGCCGACTTACACCATGAATTGTTTTAAAATCCCCGACTCCCTGTGCAGCGAGTTAAACTCTTTGATTAGTAATTTTTGGTGGGGGCAGCGAGACAAAGAGAGGAAACTAGCCTGGATTTCTTGGGAGAAAATGTGTAAGCCTAAAGCGAATGGGGGTATGGGTTTTAAAGACCTTAGGGCATATAATTTAGCTTTGCTTGCTAAACAAGGGTGGAGGCTCTTCAAAAATCCGGGTTCTCTCACTCATAGAATTCTGAAGGCGAGTTATTTTCCGGACAGAAATTTCATGGAAGCTCAACTAGGACCAAAACCATCATACACTTGGAGGAGTTTACTGGATGGTAGGAATGTCCTTGAAAAGGGGCTGCGATGGAGCATAGGAAATGGACAAAGTGTGAGAATATGGGATGATAGATGGTTACCAACCCCAAAATCTTTCAAGGTGGTAAGTCGACGGCCCCAAGAGCTTAATGGAACCATGGTGGAATCCCTCCTTGATCGGGTAGCAGGGGGCTAGAACAAAAATCTGGTAAGAGATATGTTTCTTCCCTTTGAATCGGAGGCCATCCTAAGTATTCCCATTAGTCTTTCTTTTCCCGAGGATTCTTTATTATGGGCATGGACCCAAAATGGGAGGTTTATGGTGAGTAGTGGATACAAAGTGGCCTGCAATGGTTTGCTGGAACAGAGAGGCAAATTGGAAGGGGGGGAGACGTCGAATCCGAAGAAATGGAAGGAGTTTTGGTCATTGATTTGGGGGCTCAACTGTCCAAGCAAAATTAAGCATTTCATGTGGAGGGCGTGCAAGAACACTCTGCCTACAAACAATAGCCTTAAGCTTAAAAGAATTCCCGTGGAGGATGCGTGTGGGGTTTGTGGAAAGGTTGAGTCGTCGGAGCATGCCCTCTGGGATTGTGAGGTTGCTAAAGCTGTTTGGAAGGAGTCAAAGCTTCCCTTGCCAAAGTTTCAGACTCCCTTAAGTGACTTCTTAGATCTGGTGTGGAAAATTTGGGAAGAAAGAAAGGAATTCAGTTGGGAGTCCTTTGCAACCACTGCCTGGTGCATCTGGAAAAACAGAAATGCTATAAAGTTTGAAGGGCGGAACAAGGTGGGGAAGATGGTTGCCAGGGAAGCTGTTCTATTGGCAGAGGAATTCAGCGCATCAAATACAGCCATGGCACATTCAAAGGCTGCGAGGACTGAAATTTGGAAGCCTTCGTGGGAGGGGTGGTACAAAGTAAATGTGGATGGAGCGGTGTTTAATGAATTGGGTAGCTGTGGAATTGGGGTTGTAATTAGGAATGCGCAAGGCCAGCTCATGGGAGCTATGAGTAAAAGGTTAGACATTCCTTTGGGAGCTACAGAAGTTGAAGCTAAAGCTTTTGAGGAAGGGCTTCTGTTGGTAGGGGATCTTGGGCTCAAATATGTGATTTTGGAAGGAGATGCCCAAACGGTGACTAATGCACTGTCGGGAAATTGTTTTCCCCCTAGTTCAATCCAAGTTTTTATTGCAGGAACAAAGAAGTGGAGGCAGAAGGTTACGGACTGGAAGATTAGTTATGTCCGTAGAACTGGAAACCAAGTAGCACACCTTATGGCTAGGAATGCCAAACTTGTATCTGACTGTGTGGTATGGGTGGAGGATACCCCACCCGTTATTCAATGCCAAGTGCATACTGATGTAAGACTATTGAGTCAAAGTTCAAGTTAATGAAATTTATCTGAGTGTTTATAAAAAAAAAAAAAGTGACTAAAGTCTTAAAGTCACCATCCTAGCCCTATGTCCTACGTTGCCTTCAACCTTTTTAAATCGTAGGTGTGATATGTTTGGGTGGATCTAGATGATTGGACAAATATTCGTATTTTAACGAGTTTAATAATCACTAACGATTGGACTTAAACTATATCTAATATGTTTTTATTGCTTTATTTTTCTCTAACTTTTTTCTATTAAGATTTTACTAATATGAGCTTTAAGAGCTTTAGTAATCTGATAACTAAAGACCAAGCTCTACCGCCCAAGCGGAGAGACGTTTTTTGCCTGACGGCAAAAACCTATTTTTCACCTCTAAGATTCCAAAGGAGCCTAGAGAGAAAACCAAAAAAAATCTTTTACTTTAAGCGTCTTCCAACTTTTAAAATCAAGTCAATATGTCATTGATTCTTTATTATTATTAATTAATTAATTAATTAAAATTCAATGTTATCATCTTTTGAGTCTCTATCTATTTAATTGAATGGAATTAATAATTGAAATAAGTAGTGTTATGGGCACAGCATTTTTATAGTAAAACCTGGTTGGAAAATTTTTACTAGTTCTTATCTAGACAAGTTAGCCACTCAACCAACAAGTTTGAAAGTTTTGTCAAAATAACAAAAAGCTAAAAAATCAATCACAACTTCCCTATAAGCATAACTTATTTCACAAATTACTTAGATGGTAAATTATTATTGGTGAATAATTATTTTCACATGAACTCACAACTAACACATCTTTTATATTCAATCACTCATAACTTAATGTATATCTTAGTTAGTTGTGAAAATTTTGAGGTGTAAATTATGTCCTTAATCTTATTCAATCAAAAGAGGATAGACATGTTTCTTAAATCACTAAGGAGTAGGGTTAGTTTGGGAGAGGTAGTTGATGATAGAGATGAGGATTTAGGAGTTATTAGTCTAGACATAGAAAGGTAAAATGAGAGCAAAAAAAAAAAAAAAAAATGGTTTCAACTAGATGAAGTTGATATGTCTATGGTAACAACAATAGCATAGGATCAAAAAATAAACATTTGTTGGGGGATAACATCTTGGGGAGACTTCAGTCCAATAATAAGAAATAAAAAAAAAAAAAAAAACAAAAAAAAACAACAACAACAACAACAACAACAACGATGACAACATCATGGGGAGACTTAAATTGAGGGGTTTATATAACATATAGAGGCATTATTTGATCAAAAAGTTTAATTTTATGAATTTAGGCCTAACTATGTTATATTAATTATTCACTCTTCTAGTTACTATTAATGTAAGACTTTACTCATACATATATTCCTAACAAAATCCCTCACCCAAGTGTCAAAAAGTGTCAAGGAAAAAAAAAATCAAATTCAAATTCAATATGACCCATGGGCTCATCATCCTCTTTATATATATATATATATATATATATAAAATAAAAAAATAAAACTTTTGGTTTCATCAACTAATCACTGCCAGTATGCTACTCTGGTATGCACCAAACATGGCAGTGTAAGCGCGGCCTAAGGCCAAATGGGCTGAGACGAAGCCCATCTGTTTTCAGGCCTATGGCCGCACTTTTTAAGCGTGGCCTAAGATTATGGTCTTAGGCCGCGTTTTAAACGCGGCTTAAGACAACATCTTAGGCCGCGTTTTAAGCGCGGCATAAGATTATGGTCTTAGGCCGCGTCTTAAACGCGGCCTATGGCTATAAGCTTAGGCCGCGCTTAATAACCGCGGCCTAAGGTATTGTCTTAAGCCGCGTTTTAAGCGCGGCCTAAGGAGAAATAGTGCTTAGTCCTGGTCGGTCTGAGGCCGCGTTTTTGCCGCGGCTATAGGACTTGGTCTTGGGCCGCGGTTCAAAAAGTGCGGCCTTAGACCTACTGGGCCTATAGTCGCACGTTTGAGGCCGCGCTATAAAACGCGGCCTAAGAAAACGCGGCCGAAGGCCAAATGGGCCTAGGGCCGCGTTTTTATGTCCTTTGGCCGCGTTTTAAAAACGCGGCCTCAGACCCGTTTTTTCGTAGTGAATTGATGGTTTAGGGCCTACCTGGTTCTAGGTTTTGGACTACTTCGGTGTTTCACTAGTAAAGTTGGTTAATTTTGGCTTTTTATGGTTTTGTCTGATTGTATTTTGGTGCATTTTGATTGTTACATGGCAGTGTTTGCATGGACTATTGAGCCAGCACAGATACTTTGATACCCATATGTTATTTCCTCTATTTTGTCATTTTTGATTCATAAATGGGTTATCTTGGACCTTTTTTTGTTTATTTGTAGATAAAAAATAAAAAAGCTAGGACCTTTTTGGTTATGGGCTTCGGTTCTACTATTTGGTTTTACTGATGGCTTTGGTTTACATTTTTTCCTTTTTCACTTTTCACTGATTGAATGTATTTTACATTTGATTGGTACGTTCATTTAATCACCATTGATCATTAGTTTACTTCAAATGCCACTTGAAATCTGCTACTGTGTTGTTTTTTTTTTTTTTTTTTTTTTTCGAATATTAATGGGCAATATAAGTGCTTCTAATTGAATTGTAAACTTGTTTTGCCTTTTCTTTTATAACAAATTTGTTAATTGAACGAAAGGAATTAGAGAAATACATAAAATAACACTTGTTGAAGAAATAACAGAGGACGTGCTAGTTAAGAAAGCAATGGAGAATATGATTTTGGAGATGAATACATGTGGCATATCAAAACATTGTTTGATATTTGTTCTCAACACTATTTGTTTGGCGACCAACAGATGTTTTAGGAGATAAAGATCAGTTGTACTTTAATTGAACTGGTTTTAAGGGCTTGTACATGGCTTTTGAGAACTTGCATTGATTTGTTTTGGGTGCCATGTTTTTGAGCGTATCCAAACATCTGTTTGTCTTCTTTATTTCATAATGTTGGTCAAAGGAGGTTACATTCTATTATTTTCATTTTCCCCTAGTAATGTCTTTGTATGCCTAGATGATTAAGAGCAAAAGGAGCATGGAGAATGTTTGCAATTTGATCTCTTAATATAATCTGTATATCTTTGGTGGCCATCAAAAAGTATCAAAGGAATTTATACGGATTGGAAGACGGTAAAGGTGTTGACTTAAATGCTACGAACGAGGGCTTCACCACATTGGACTTTCATTGTCAAGAAATTAGTGTTAGACTACTCGACAACGGTATTCCCCTTCTGTCCTGCTCTGCTGAATGTATAT
Organism: Quercus rubra; assembly: GCA_035136125.1. Classification (NCBI taxonomy): domain Eukaryota; kingdom Viridiplantae; phylum Streptophyta; class Magnoliopsida; order Fagales; family Fagaceae; genus Quercus; species Quercus rubra. The sequence continues at coordinate 5,638,891 of CM068732.1, forward strand.
ATGCAGTAATATTGCACAATTTTGGACAAAACATACTTCAACAAGTGGGTAAAAGTTGTGACATACATGTCCTAAAACATTTTATTTTGAACAAAAATTGTGAGTGTTTGGTTCTAAAGACTTAGGAACTTATGTATTTAGAACTCTAATTTATATTGTTAGCAAACTATGATTAAAACAAGATGTTTAGTCATGTTTAGACTTGCTCAAAGTTGTGTCATTTATGTAAAGTTGGATTTAAGTTGATGCAGAATTAAAAGTGCAAGTCAGCTTGGTTCGATCGATCGAAGCTTAGGCTCGATCAATCGAAATTTGGGCAGAATGCATTTTTCTATAGAATTCCAACTCAGCCCTAGTTCATTTAAAACGTTTAGGGTTTTGGGTTTTTGCCTTAGGTATATAAGGCAAACCATAGCCACGTTTTAGTATTGCTCATATTGATGTTTGTGTATATCTCTTGTGAGACCTGTGAGGAACTTTCCTTTACACAAGCTTAGGATTATCAAGAAGGAGATTCGTTCAAGAATTTGATGATCATTCAGTTGCTGCCATAAGAACTTAGAGAAACACAAGCGGGTGTGCTTGTACTTACTGGAGAATCCAAGAAAGAAGGAGTCCGTGGTCTCGGAGCTTGCACGTGGTCATGTCAGTAAGTTTTTACTGGTGGGTAGCAATAGGATGTTAATGGTCTAAGTCCTATTGTAAAATTTCGATTCTTTCATAGTGGATTCAAGTTTACCTTGAGAATAGTTAGGTTAAATCCTCCCCAGGTTTTTACCAGTTTGGTTTTCTGGGTAATCATATCATTGTGTTATTTATTTTTCCGCTGCTATGCATGATATGATTGTTTGATTGCGATAACTTAGTTTTGGAATTTGGACTAAGTAATAATTTGGCTAATTACCTAGATTAATCCAATTGTGTTTTTAAGAGGTTTAAAAACTAACAAGTGATATCAGAGCAGGTTGCTCTCTTGTTGTTGATCTTTTGATCTCTGAGCTGATACTTGACCCCTGTTGTCATGGATTTTTGGAAATTCTTTTTGCTTATGTATCAACTTGCTTACTTGTTGTCTTTGTCCCTTGTTGCTTTTGTTAAATCTTTCCTTGAGAGTCTTGGTCTTGTCACATGTGATAATAATTACTTGTGTTATACTGCTCTAACTGCCTTAAAGGCACGTGATTCTTGTTTTTGGTATTTGGATAGTGGTTGTTCCAGGCATATGACAGGAAACAAAGGATTATTCAAGACTCTTTTTGAAGGAAAGATTAGGACAGTCACTTTTGGAGATGGAAGCAAATCTATAATCAGAGGCATTGGAACTGTGGACATTCCAGGGTTGCCAGTCTTTGAAGATATTTGGTATGTTGATGGATTAAAGGCAAATTTACTCAGCATTAGTCAGATTTATGACAATGGACTAAATGTTCTCTTCACTAAGTATGAATGTGAGATACTTGATGGAGGAGGTGACTGTATGTGTGTTGGTGTAAGGATAGCTAACAACTGTTATGGTTTAACACCAAGTATAAGCAACAAATGATTTAGTGCAAAGATTGATCAAGTTGATTTGTGGCATTAACGGTTGGGGCATGCAAGTCATAAGCAATTAGAGAAGATTTTCAAATGTGATGCAGTTGTTGGTTTACCTAAATTTGAGAAGATAGATAAGTGCATATGTGGACCATGTCAAATAGTTAAACAGGTGAAATCCAAACATCCGTCTATAGCTAGTGTTCAAACTTTAAGACCTCTAGAGTTGCTGCACATTGATCTTATGGGTCCTGTTAGAGTTCAGAGTTTAGGTGGAAAGAAATATATTCTAGTGGTCGTGGATGACTTTACTAGATATACTTGGGTTGTGTTTTTGAAAGATAAAGCTGAGGCTCCTGAAAAGATGATACATCTGTGCAAGAAATTTCAGATTGAGAAAGATACTGTGATAGCCAGAATCAAAAGTGACCATGGAAGAGAATTTGAGAATACCAAGCTGGCTACCTTCTACAATGATTAAGGTACACATCAAGAGTTTTCTTCACCCAAGACACCTCAACAGAATGGAATAGTGGAATGGAAGAATAGGGTTGTTCAGGAGATGACTCGTGTCATGCTGCACAATAAAAAGTTACCCAAATCCTTCTGGGGAGAAGCAGTTAACATTGCTTGCCATACACTCAATCGAGTTTATTTCAGACCTGATTCCAAGTAGACTCCTTATGAACTTTGGAGAGGAAAGAAGCCTGTTGTTAAGTATTTCAGGATATTTGGTAGTGATTATTACATTCTACGTGATAGAGAGAACCTAGAAAAATTTGATGCAAAAAGTGACAAAGGATATTTTCTAAGATACTCATCTACTAGTAGAACATATAGAGTGTATAATCTAAGAACCAAAACAGTCATGGAATCTTCAAATGTTGTGATCAATAATGAAGCATGCTCAGAAGCACATTTAGAAGATACTGCTCCGGTTCAAGATAAGCCTATGGAGGTTGATGACTCACTTCCTGTTGATTATGTTGGGAAGCATAGTGATGAAGAGTTGATGGTGCTAAATGATGTAGTTTCTGTGTCATCAAGTCCGAAACCATCCACATCGGTTCTTGAGACTCAACAAGCACAACATGAGTTTAGTCCTTCATCAGAACAAAAAGGTAACTCCACATCTCTAGTCAAAGGTCTTTCCTCTAGAGTAAGACTAAATCATCATTCCACAAACATATTGGGAAATTTGAATGATAACATGAGATTAAGATCAAAAGCCTTAAGTGTAATTACACACTCATGCTATCTGTCCCAATTTGAACCGAAGAAGGTAGATAAGCACTTCAAGATGCTGATTGGGCAAATTCTACGCATGAAGAACTTCATCAATTTGTTCGGAATGATGTGTGGGAATTAGTTCCTAAACCAAAGGGTGTAAATGTGATTGGAACTAAATGGATCTTTAAGAACAAGTCAGATGAACATGGCACTGTTATCAGAAATAAATCAAGACTTGTTACTCAAGATTACACATAAGTGGAAGGGATTGATTTCGATGAGACCTTTGCACCGGTAGCAAGATTGGAATCCATCAGGATATTTCTGGCTATAGCTAGTCATCTGAATTTCAAGCTGTATCAAATGGATGTCAAAAGTGCTTTCTTAAATGGAATGTTGCAAGAAGAGGTATATGTTGAACAACTGAAGGGTTTTGTTGATCCTCACAGACCGAATGATGTATATAAGTTGAAGAGAGTCCTGTATGGTTTGAAACAAGCTCCACGAGCTTAGTATGATAGATTGATTGCATATCTCATAGAGTATGGATTCAAAAGGGGATCTGCAAACACTATTCTTTTCATAAGAAAGGATAAGAATAGTTTTGTTGTAGCTCAAATTTATATTGATGATATTGTTTTTGGTGCTACTAATGACTCTCTTGCTCATTCTTTTGCAGATGAAATGAAGGCTATATTCGAAATAAGTATGGTTGGTGAACTAATTTATTTCTTAGGATTATAGGTGAAACAAACGGACTCAAGAATCTACATCAACCAAGTAAAGTACGCAAGAAATCTAGTCAAGAGATTTGGATTGGACAATGATGCACATGCTAGAACACCAATGGCTACAAATGCAAAATTAACAAATGATCCATCAGGTGAGTCTGTTGATGTTACATTATACAGAAGTTTGATTGGAAGCCTTTTGTATTTGACTGCTAATCGGCCTGATATTGCCTTTAGTGTTGGTGTTTGTTCTAGATTTCAATCCAATCCTAAAATTTCACATTTGAATGCTGTAAAAAGAATCGTTAAATATGTTGGTGGATCTTGTGATTATGAATTATTTTATAGTAAAGAGTCTAATCTGTCTCTTGCTGGTTTTTCTGATTCTGATTGGGCTGGTAATGCTGATGATAGAAAAAGCACCACTGGTGGGTGTTTTTATGTAGGAGCCAATCTTGTTGCTTAGATGAGTAAAAAACAAAATTATGTATCTTTGTCTACTGCAGAGGTAGAATATATTGCTGCTGGAAGTTATTGCTCACAACTTCTTTGGATGAAAAAAGTTTTAACTGATTATGGGATATCCCAAGATACCATGATTGTTTATTGTGATAACTCTAGTATTATTGATATATCTAAGAACTCTGTTCAACATTCTAAGACTAAGCACATAGAGATTAGATATCACTTCATTAGGGATCTTGTTGAAAGAAAGATTGTGTGTCTTGAGTATATCCCTATTGAATGATAGAATGCTGACATCTTTACCAAACCTCTTGATAGAAGTAAAGTAATTGGTGTGATTTTGTGTCCTTAATCTATCTTGGCTTTCTTGGTCCTTATGCTTCACTCCTATTCTTTGTGACCATTGTTCTTTGATTTTTGTTTTCTTTGTTTCTAGGATTTGCATTGCATAACATTCATGCATTTTATTCTAGGATTGTTTTTGTTTATCTTTTTCAAACAACAACAACAACAACAACAACAACAACAAAAGGAAGAAAGAGGATGCAAGTTGTGTTTTGCACTATTTTCTTGGTTTTTGAAAACAAGGTTGGTCAATTTATTTTCACATAACATGTCTTTTGTACTTTGTTTAGTTTTGACGAGTTTACTTATTGCACTTTACTAGTTGAAGCTTTGTAGTGTATGTTGTGTGGGAAAGATGTTTATGGTTTTGATCACTTTGTCTTGATCTTGAAGTCACATATCTTTGACTGTCGGACTTGAACCTTTAGAGAAAGGCATAAATAATCATCTCACCACTGTTCACTAGCCAATCATGAACACCTTAGTGCATATCGTAAGATTTTGTACTCGAGAAAGTATAGCACATGCACAAAAAGATCATAAGGTGTAGTCTCGGTTTAAATGCTAAAATTGGTGTGTACATTATTGGACTTAAAGGTAAATCAAATAATTGCTAAAATTGGTGTGTATATTATCCTGACTATTTTAATAAGTTTCTGAATAATTTAAAATTTGTGTGTACAATATGAGGCAAAATCAAGAAACTTACATAACTGTAAACTTATGATCTAGGAGATGTGAGAGTTATATGATGTAACTCTTTTGGTAATAGTCTCTTTCAAATTCTATGTGAAGAATTTTGCAGACTTTGCGTTTAATTGCTATACACATATCACCTCACATGTATCTCAAACTTTTGCTAGTTGCACACACTACACAAGTTACTCTTTGCTAAACATAGTACATGTTATTGTGTGTGTCTTTGGTCTAACCAACCAAGTTTGCAAATACTTTGAGTTTTTATGCAAAACAGATTTGATACTTGAGAATTTATGGAGAACATTTGATGATCTTAATTTTGGGAAAACTAGGTTTAAAACAGTTATTTTTGAAATACATTGCATCACATACTCATGCATTTTGTTCATCAATTTCAATAGTTTGAGGTGTTTCTAAAATGTGTCTTTGTTATTTTCAAAAACTGTGTTTTTTCTCAAAAATTTTGTGAGCCTCTGTTTGCTTCAATTGATCCAATTTGTTTTTCAATCAATCAAAATTGTTTTAAAATTTTTAAGGAAGCCTCTGTTTGCTTCGATTAATCCAATCTATTTTTCGATCAATCGAAATAGTTTTAAAATTTTTAAAAGAAGCCTTTGTCTGTTTCGATCAATTGAAACTGATTTTCGATCAATCGAAAATCATGAATCAGGTTTTTTAAAATCAGAGTTTGACTTGTTCAAACTTACTTTTCAAAAAGTTTGTCAAACTTCTCTCTCTCCGAATTGGACAAGGCTTGCCCACAAATTTTTTGTCGTTTTCCTCCGTATTTTTTGCAAGGTTTTCCTCTCTATAAGCCGGTAAGTCCATTATGCCCTTCCTTTTGCATTTTTTTCAAGTTTTCATGCATTTTTTCCATGCATTTCATTGGGTATTTTCAGAACCTTTCAAATTGGGGTTTTTGATGATTCAAGCCACTTTTTTTGAAATTGATCATTGGATTTTGTTCCTATAATGTTATAATCATGATCTATGATGTTTAATTTGATCAATTTGGTGTTTTGTGCGAAATTGAAAATTCTAGGGCTTGTATTTATCCGAATTTGGGGATTTTGTTCAAATTGATTTCAATTGATCAATTGGCCAATTTTTTACAAATTGAATAAGTGGTTTTTCAAATTTTTGGAGTTTTTGTTAGAAACTCTATGCTCAAGCCAATTTTGTAAACTTGAACTTAATTTGAACTTAATTGCACTGCATTAGAGCATGCATCATGACATTTTAACTGTTCATGCATCATATAAATTTTTGTTATATATATTTTTTTTGTGCTAACTTGCAGTCTACCCTTGGTTTTTTGTTCTTTTTTTACTTTGTGTCTTTGTCCTTTTCCTAGCACCATGCCTAGGAAGACTAGAGCCCATAGGATCCCCTCCACTTCCTTTGAGTCTCCCTCTAGGAGTGAGTTGTTCAGGAATGACAAAAGCAGAGAGGTCTATGAGAAACTGAACTGTAAGAGAAAGATTTGGGTTGAGCGTTCTGTTGTGTTAGATGAGGTAGATCCTGCCATTAGGGCAAACCTTGAGAGTAGAGGTTGGTTGTCATTGTTAGAGGTAGATCATCCACCCTCGACCGCCTATTAGAGAGTTTTTCTTGAATTTCTTTTGCAACATCTATGATTCCAACACCTTGGTTAGGAGTTGGATACGAGGTGTTGAGTTCATCATTACCCCTCGGATAGTGGCTGAAGCTCTTGGGGTTCCGGTCGTTAGGGAGTCTGTCTATCCTTATGAGAAGTCTTATATCACTGGGTTTTCTATCTAGTGGGATTCTGATCCTTGGATCACGTTTGTTGAACTTACTGAGACTGTCTATCTTTTCTTTAGGATAGCGTGTCATTCTTTGTGGCCTATTTCTCATCTCCACACCATCCCTTTTGAGTGATGTGTGTTTTTGTACGCCTTTGTTTTTGGTCCGTCTATCAGCTTTTCTCATCTGTTTCTTCGTTCTTTGAACGAAGTTCATAGGAGTTTTACCGTAACTCATGCTCTTATCTATCCTATTTTCATTCATAGGATTTTGTTGTTTCTCGGTTTAGTTGATTTCCCTGTCGGTGAGCCTGTTCATGTCATAGCTACCATAGGTGCCACGTTCCTTAGGCGGAGGGCTACTCACTTGAGAGTTGGCTCTACGCGTCTTAGAGGTGGGTCATCTAGTGTTATTCCCCCTCCTCCCTCTTCTACAGGTGCTGATACAGCTGAGGTGTCTGGTGCTGCTGCTGCTGATGTTAATGTTCCTCTACCGACTACTTTGAATGATTCAAACATTCGACGTACGTTGGATCATGTCTTGACCGTTCAGACGGCTCATGGACAGATTTTAGTGGACGTGTTCGATGAGATCCATGCTTTGCGTGCAGAGTTGGCGTAGTTTTGACAATCCTCACCGCCACCTCCTTTTGATGATGGATTTTGATTGCCCTTTGTCTACATTTGCAACTGATGGATAGTAGTTAGGATTGGATTTGTTTTTATGAGCATTTTTTTTGTAAAGGGCTTTTCTTTGTAAACTTTGAGCTTTTAGTTGTGTTTTGTTACGAATTGCCAAAGGGGGAGTTTGTTAGGTTCTAAAGACTTAGGAACTTATGTATTTGGAACGCTAATGTGTATTATTGGCAAACCATGATCAAAACAAGATGTTTAGTTATGTTTAGACTTGTTCAAAGTTGTGTCATTTATGTAAAGTTGGATTTAAGTTGATGCAAAATTAAAAGTGAATTCGACCTGGTTCGATCGATTGAAACTTAGGCTCGATCAATCGAAATTCGGGCAGAATGCGTTTTTCTGTAGAATTCCAACTCAGTCTTAGTTTCTTTAAAACATTTAGGGTTTTGTGTTTTTGCCCTAGGTATATAAGGTAAACCCAAATCACGTTTTAGTCTTGCTCATATTGCTATTTGTGTAAATCTCTTGTGAGATTTGTGAGGAGCTTTCCTTTACACAAGTTTAGGATTATCAAGAAGGAGATTCGTTCAAGAACTTGATGATCATTCAGTTGCTGCCATAAGAACTTAAAGAAACACAAGTGGGTGTGCTTGTACTTGCTGGAGAATCCAAGAAAGAAGGAGTTCATGGTCTCGGAGCTTGCACGTGGTCGTGTCAGTAAGTTTCTACTGGTTGGTAGCAATAGGATGTTAGTGGTCTAAGTCCTATTGTAAAATTTCAATTCTTTCATAGTGGATTCAGGTTTATCTTGAGGATAGTTAGGTTAAATCCTTCCCAGGTTTTTATCAGTTTGGTTTCCTAGGTAATTATATTATTGTGTTATTTATCTTTCCGTTGCTATGCATGATATGATTGTTTGATTGTGATAACCTAGTTTTGGAATTTGGACTAAGTAATAACTTGGCTAATTACATAGGTTAATCCAATTGTGTTTTTAAGGGGTCTAAAAACTAACAGTGAGTAAGAGCCACATTTTAAGTTGGTAATTATGTATAATAAACACTACTTTTGACAAATTCCTACTCCCCATTATGTACATTGTACAAAGAATAATTCTATTGGCTTATTATAAATTTGACTACAAATATGTGACACTATGTCATATTAGCTATTTAAAAAATAAAGTACCACATTAGATTTACTTTTAAAAACTAAACAACAAATACATTTATTTTTTTTAAATTTAAAAAAAAAAAAAAACCTTATGAAGCCAAATCTTCAAAAACTCCCCCCATCTCACTCATCATTGGCATCCAAACTTCCTTCTCACCGCCAGCACCAATCTTATCTACTCTTCGGCAACCAAACCTTGACTGTTCATATCCTCCTTATATCTTATCCTTGCATTATCGAGTAATCCCCATCTCATCCAGCACCATTAATTAAGCCAAATTCGCCAGTCATTAGGTTCGTCTAGACCGAATCTAAAGTAAATGAATCTGAGACTTGCAAGAGAATAACAATGGTTTTTTTCTCCTTCTAGTCATCGACATGGTGCCTATCAATGAGCCTCTGATGATAAAATCAGATGTTGATTGAGTGAGATAACAATAACTGAGAGTGTATTTCAGTGAATTTGTGTATTTGCCCTTATGAATGTATATCAACATACCTTTGCTTAGCTTCTAAGGTGTTTTATATAGATCTCTGACTTCTCTAATCATTGGAGGCCTTCAATGGTGGTTTTAATGGCTCTTGTAACACCTTTGGTGGCTTTAATTTTTTTTATGGCGAAAAGCACATTTTAGTCCGTACATTTTTAGGATATTCTCATTTTAGTTCCTACATTTTATTTTTACCGCTTTTAGTCCCTATCCTGAAAAACGCTTCCAGTTTTGGCCCCTGCCATTACATCAGAAACGGAAAAAGCTGACATGGCAAACGGCAGAATAAATAATACTAAATTAATGTCCACGTGGCTTAAATTAATAATAAAAAATGCACTTCAGCATTTAAATTAAAAAAAAATTATTAATTTTAACTAAATAAAAAAAATTAAAAACAGAATTGAAAAACTAAAAATAATGGGAATTGAGATCTAAGTGTGTCTTGAATAAGAATAACAAGAACACAAACTCAGATCCAAGAACACAAACCCAAAAATAAAAAAATAAAAAAGAAAAAAAAGCAAATTCCATTACTTGAATCTGAGAGTGCCAAATTACATAAATACAACCTAAAAACAAGAAATGAAATCCAGATCTAGAGGCAAGATCTACAACAACCACCACAACTAACTAAGTACACAAATCTAATCATAATCTCAAGATTCTTAACCGCCGAACCCATAGAGAGTCCTTCCTTGCCTCTTCAAGGCATAGATGACTTCCCAACTCTATCCTTCTCTTGATTTGCAACAGGATCGGCGATGTCAAGGCCTTGGGTCAGTGCTGCGTCATTTCGCGCCGCTTCCACTCCCCTGTCCCTCAGGTTGACAACGTCGTCGTTTAGGTTGACTGCGTTATCTCCAACGACGACTCTTCGTCTTCTTCTTTTTCTGCCCCGGCTATCTCCTCCTCCTCCAACAAGTCTCGCAACCCGTTCTCGAACCTCTTCTAGTTCGTGTTTGGCGGAATCGTCAAGCCCCTTCAGCTCTTTACCCAATTCCTTAACCCTTCGATCCCCTTACCATGTGATCCCTAGGATTTTTTGCTTCAGCTCCACCATTGCTAGGTAGGTTGATATGGAGGGAGATCTTGTGTTTTGCTTTGTGGCTTTTGGATTGGATTTGGGTTCTTGGCTTCTGTTGCTGTTGTTGGGATGACATATTTGAGAGAGAGAGAGAGAGAGAGAGAGAGAGAGAGAGAGGCGTTGTTGGTGTTGTTACATTTGAGATCTGGGTGTTGGTTTTTTGAGTGAGTTTGAGCGAAGGAAAGAAAGTGTGTGTATGTGGGTGTTTTTTTTCTTTCTTTCTTGTATCTGGAATTGTGTTCTTGGTTTTTATTTATTTATTTATTTTCTGGGTTTGTGTTCTTGGATCTGAGTTTGTGTTCTTGTTATTCTTGTTCAAGACACACTTAGATCTCAATTCCTATGATTTTTAGTTTTTAATTTTTTTATTTAGTTAAAATTAATAAATTAATTTTTTTTTTTAATTTAAATGCTAACTTGGCATTTTTTGTTATTAATTTAGGCCACATATACATTAATTTAGTATTATTTATTCTGCTGTTTGCCACATCAGCTTTTTTCGTTTCTGATGTAACGGCAGAGACCAAAACTAGAAGCGTTTTTTAGGATAGAGACTAAAAGCGGTAAAAATAAAATGTAGGAACTAAAATGAGAATAACCTGAAAATATAGGGACTAAAATGTGCTTTTCGCCTTTTTTTATTTAACATGGGTGAATTACTGATTATTGAGAATGATTTCTTGTTTTCTTCTTCTATCAATTTCTTAATTAAAAAAAAAAAATTCAATGTCAAAACATCCTTTGTAGGAATTTTCATTATACATCAATTTTATAATAATTGGGAATGAAAGTTAGGATGAAAAAAAAAAAGAAAAAAGGATTGAGCATTTTATAATTTTTAAAATAAAGACCCATATAAAATTTTAGGAAAATTTTCATATATTTATCTTCTCAAATTACTCTCCAATAATTAAATTGTCTATCTAATGTTCTTATATCTGGATTTCTAGTTTATGGATTTTCTTTTTCTTCGTTAAATAATATTTTAAGTTACTTTTTTGTAAATAAATGTTGTATTTCAGTTATAGTTTGTACAAATTGTACTATATCACTTATATTAATTAACATTTCAAAATCAATTTTGTTGTGACCTTTGTATTTTAACGTTGCCCGTGAACCATAATCTATTTGGATTTCTACCGTTTTACGATTGAGTTGCATGGAGACTAGTCACATAGGTTCAAACGCTCTTCGCCCCATGTAGCGTCTTGAAAAAAAAAAATGCTCTAATTATGTATTAACCTGAGCAATTTTTCCTCTATTGTCCTAGATTTAGTGAATGAAGTGATGACAAAATGGCCATCTACAATTGAACAAGGTGATGACTCAAGATGAACTTCTCTACACATTGTCGCGCATATGGATAATAGGCCATTTCTCTACTTGCTTTTAAAAAATGGCAATTCCCCTGCATATGTCAGAAACAAAGAAGGTTTATTTGCTCTTCACATTGCGGCCAAGGAAGGCAATTATGTTGTAATGTACATACTCATGACAGCATGTCCAAATATGTACGAGTTGTTGGACAACAAGGGTCGGAATGCTCTTCATGCCGCTGCAGAAAGTGGAAGGTTGGAAGTCCATTAAGTACGAGGTTAGACCAGAGTTTGGGAGTCTCATTAACAAGCAAGACGAAGAAGGAAACACGCCTATGTATCTGGCGGCCATCAATGGGCATTACAAGATTGTAGACAAATTGAAACATTGTACAGGTATTCACTATTCAATTAAACGCTACAAACGAGGAGGGCTTCACAAAAATAGACCATTTTTTGTTAGCAAGAGAGAATTACAAGACAGGGAACTGGTATACCCCTTCCATCATCCCCAGTTTTGCCTCTTTTATTTATTCTTTTTTTTTTTTTTGGGATTGTAGAATATAGATGTACAAAAACACAGTTGATTTGGTGGGGGAAATCTCTAATTTAAAAAGGGCTATTTTATTAACTTCTTATTAATACATAACTATAAAATAAGTGCAACTTATTTTGAGGATCACATTTGGGAGACAACAATCCAAATGATAAAGGATTTCAAGGGAATTGTTAACAATATAAAGTGAGAGAGAAAGACTGAATAGTCTGTATATTAATGTGTGTATAATAATGTACAATAGAGAGCCTTATATAGGCTAGGTATGTGTGCAGTACAAGCAAAAGGAGTAAACTACAAGTATAGTATATTGGGCTAAGCCCAATGGGCTAAACTAGTCTAAGCTATACACTAACATCCCCCCTCAAACTCGAGGTGGCAAGGAAGAAGCCAACGGGAGTTTGGATATAAGATCTCGAAGACGACCAGGCGGGTGAGTCTTGGTAAAGATATCAGCAGGCTGGTCAGCAGAGGAGATGGAGAACAACTTGAGATTTCCTTTCTTGAGATGCTGGCGAGTGATGTGGCAGTCGATCTCAATATGCTTGGTGCGTTCGTGGAAGACATCATTATGAGCAATGTAGATAGCACTACGATTGTCACAATAAAGAGGAGTGGCAGTGGGCTGCGGAGCATCCATGTCAGCCAAGAGCCAGCGAATCCAAACAAGCTCGCAAGTGGTGTCGGCAAGGGCACGATACTCTGCCTCAGTACTGGAACGGGAAACCACATCCTGCTTCTTGCTGCGCCACGAGACAAGAGAAGTACCTAACAGGAAGCAGAAACCTGTGATAGAGCATCGATCAGTCGGATCACCTGCCCAGTCAGCATCTGAATAGGCATGAAGCTCGAGGGAAGATCGAGAGGAGTAATGCAGACCATGATAAAGTGTGCCTTTGACATATCGGAGAATCCGAAGAACAGCAGCATAATGGACAGAACGAGGTGCATCCATGAACTTACTAACCATACCCACGGCATGTGAAATATCCGGACGAGTAACAGTGAGATAGATCAAACTGCCAACCAACTGACAATAGCGAGTAGCATCGAATATAGGTTCACCATCCAAAGGTGTGAGCCTTGCATTGTATTCTAAAGGAATGGAAACAGTCTTGTTGTCGGTGATACCGACTTTGGAGAGAAGATCAGAAGCATATTTAGCCTGGGAAAGATAGTATCCATTAGAGGATGAGGTAACCTCAAGCCCAAGAAAATAGCTGAGAGTGCCTAGATCTTTCATCTCAAAATGTTGACTAAGGAACTGCTGAAGAGAGCGGATACCTGCAGAATCATCTCCAATAATAATCATATCATCAACATAAAGAAGAATAAGAGTAATACCAGCAGAGGATCTTTGGACAAAGAGAGCGGTGTCATGAGGACTCGAAGTGAAACCCTGCTGAGCAACAACCGAGCTAAACTTTTCAAACCAAGCTCGAGGAGCCTGCTTATGGCCATAAAGAGCACGGCGAAGGCGACAAACTTGGCTGCCTGAATGTGGATAGCCAGGGGGTGGTTGCATGTACACTTCTTCATGGAAATCTCCATTAAGGAAAGCATTCTTCACATCCATTTGATAAAGAGGCCAACGGCGAACAGCAGCCACAGCAATGAGACATCTGACCAATGTAAGGCGAGCAACAGGAGCAAATGTTTCCTCATAGTCAATACCATACTCCTGAGTAAAGCCTTTGGCAACTAGGCGAGCCTTGTATCGTTCAACAGATCCATCAGCCTTGGTCTTGATCTTGTAAACCCACCTACAACCTACTACAGACTGACCAGGAGGCAAATCAACCATATCCCAAGTGTTATTCTTATGAAGGGCATCTAGTTCTTCGTTCATAGCTTGCTGCCAAAGAGGGTCAGTATGGGCCTCACGATAGGTGTGAGGTTCATAGAGGGTGGCAAGAGCAAAAGAGCAGTGATAATCAGTAAGATAAGGGGGGGGGGGATGCTTACCCGAGTGGAACGACGAAGTTCAGGACCAACATGTGACTCAGGAGAGGGTGGTGCCACAGGATCCAAGACAGGCGGGTCATATGCCGGAGACAGAACCGGAGATGAGTCGTCTGGAGAGGTAGCCGATGTTGAAGAATCCTCCACAAGTTCAGGATAGAGAGGGAGGAAAAGATTAGTAAAAATGGGAGACTCTGAGGAAGGAGATGTAGGAAACTGCTGAAGACTCGTGAAAGAACGATGTTCCCAAAACTCAACATGACGGGAGACATGAAGGCGATGAGAAATGGGATCATAGCAGCGAAACCCCTTTTGAGACACACCATAACCAAGGAAACAACAGAGACGAGTACGAGGCTGGAGCTTTGTTCGTTCATGAGGAGGAAGAGAGACAAAGCAAGCACAACCAAAAACCCGAAGGGAGGAGTAATCAGGAGTTTGACCATAAAGAAGCTCAAATGGTGATTTGTTGTGTGTAGTTGGTGAAGGAATACGATTAATGGTGTACACAGCAGTGAGTGCAGCCTCACCCCAAAAGCGCTCAGGAAGAGAGGCAGAAATGAGAAGGGTGCGGACAACATCAAGAATGTGACGGTGTTTTCGTTCTGCACGACCATTTTGTTGAGAGGTGTAAGGACAAGACCGTTGAGGAAGAGTACCATGACTGTCTAAAAAGGATAAGAAAGATTTATCATTATATTCTTGAGCATTATCTGATCGAAAGACTTTGACGGTGCGATTGAACTGTGTTTCAATCATTTTATGAAATGTTTGGTAAATAGACACAAGTTCAGACCTATGGTGAAGCAGATAAATCCAAGTATATCGAGAAAAATCATCCACAAATATGACAAAATATTTAGATCCCCCCTCAGTGGGAACAGGTGCAGGACCCCAAATATCAGAATGTATAAGATCAAAAGGGGCAGAAGAAAAGGAGTCACTTTTATTAAAGGGCAATTTTGTTTGTTTGCCAAAATGACAGGAAGTACAATCAAATTTTGAAAACTGAACTGAACCTAAATGACCTTGAGAAGCTAACAACTGAAGACGAGATAAAGATGGATGACCAAGACGAGCATGCCATAGATCAGGTGAGGAGGTGGTAGTGGTAGCAGCTGCAGAAACAACTTGTGAAGGAATCTTCAAGTCATGAACCTCAAACATGCGACCAACCTTACGGCCTGTCCCAAGCACTTGACCCGTCCGGGGATCCTGCACATCCACACCATGATTAGTAAATAAAAGATCTACGCCTAATTCACAAAGTTGACCAACAGAAAGCAAATTAAGGGATAACTTTGGAATATGAAAAGTGTCATTAAGGGATAGACTAGGAGAAGAGATTGTTCCTTTATGACTAACAGGCATAGGAGTTCCATCAGCTGTGTAAATGGTGATTGGATGTTCTAAGGGTGCCTTTTCAGAAAATTGGGATTCATCAGGAGTCATATGGTTACAACATGCAGTATCAAAGAACCAAGGTTGGTTACCTGAGGTGACAGAAAGGGCAGTGGAAGTGCGAGATAAAACCTGTTGAACAACTGCCTCAACATCAGCCGTAGTAAGTGAGGAAGTCAAAGATGGACCTGTAGGAACCGATGGATCTGAAGGACATACAGCAGCTGCCCGAGGAAGAGAAGCCTTATTATGCTCTTGCACAAATTTCTGCAGTTTGCGACAAACAGAGATGTCATGACCTTTGTTACGGCAAAACTTGCAGCAAGTACCTTTGGAAAACTGAGAGTTGGGACGCCCAGGGTTTATTCGTGGAGGAGCAGTGAATGCAGCAATGGGAGGCTATGGAGAGGGTGTAGCCAATACATGATCAGATGATGACATGTGATAAGTAGGCCGACGGTTCTCCTCAGAAATGAGCTCCCTGACTGCAGCATCAAGAGAAAGAGTAGGAGACCGGCTAAGCAGAGAAGCCCTAGTAGGCTCAAAATCATCACGTAAACCCATCATGAAGTGCATAAATTGACGACGATCCCGATATTTGACAAAGAGCTCAATGTCCTTAGAACACACCAGTGGAGGATTTGCAGCAGAGAGTTGTTCCCACATAGTAGAAGTCTGAGAATAGAAATCAGAAATAGACTGACCTGTCTCTTGACGCATTTGATAGAGCTTTGATTCAATGTGGAACTCCAAGCCTGAATCATTAGTGCAATTATAGCGATCAGCCAAAAATTTCCAAGCAGCCTCAGCAGTCTCAAGACGAGGAAGAAGATTATGAATGGAGGGAATAGAGGTATTGATAAACCAAGACAAGATCTTACTTTGAATACTCTCCCATTCCTCTAGGCGTTCTTCATAATCATCTGTTGTAACAGCAGTCTTCGAAGACTCTTTAGCAGTTGCGGCTTTAGACTTAGGGTTTGGTACTGGCTTAAGATTTGAACCAGTCACATATCTCCACAGTTTACGCCCCTTGAGAAAGACAGTCATATTCTGAGACCATGCATGATAACTAGTTGGACCATCCAACATAATAGTGATAGGACGGATGATATCTCGTTCATTTTGTTGAGCCATAATGAAGAAAATGACCAAAAAATGGGATTTAGAGACCTCAAATGCAGAAACGGAGCTCAAAATTGGAATCTACGCGAAAAACTGAGCAAAACAGGTCCTGTTGAAAATTTTTGACTATGGTCAAAGTCAACGGTCAAAGTCAACGGTCAACGGTCAGAGTCAACGGTCAACTGCTGACGTGGCGTGTGTGACGTCACCTAGGGCTGACGTGGCAGGAAGAGACGCAGCAGCAGGCGCGTGTGGCGCGTGAGTGAGAGTGGTCTGGCGCGTGGGGGCGCGTGGCAGGTACTGACGGCGCGTGGCGGCGAGTGGCGGCGCGTGGAGCGCGTGTTCGTGAGGCAGAAACTTCAGGCGGCGCGTGGGGGCGCGTGTGATGCAGTTTCTACCCGTTCTTGGTTGGGTTTTGCTCGGGATTGGATGTTCTGTCTTTCTATGCCTGTTATTTGGCAGTTGAATGCACAGAACGTTGATATTCGAGTGTTGCAGTACTGTGGGCGTGACAGCGGTGGCTCGCTTCTGACAGTGACAACTGGATGAAGGCGAGGGCAGCGGAAGAACGCCGGAGATGTCCACAGGAACCAGAAAGTCAGAGGAATGGCTCTGATACCATGTTAACAATATAAAGTGAGAGAGAAAGACTGAATAGTCTGTATATTAATGTGTGTATAATAATGTACAATAGAGAGCCTTATATAGGCTAGGTATGTGTGCAGTACAAGCAAAAGGAGTAAACTACAAGTATAATTTATTGGGCTAAGCCCAATGGGCTAAACTAGTCTAAGCTATACACTAACAGGAACAAGGAGCTGGGATATAAACATCCCTCAGAGAAATGAGAAAGCATGGACACCACCACCTGTGGGTTTCTTCAAAATAAACGTGGATGGGGCTGTTCCCTCTGTTGATGGCCATTCTGGAGTGGATATTATTATTAGAGATTGGGAAAGGAAGGTGGTGGTAGCAAAATGTCTTCCTCTATCGGGTTGAATGGCCATGGAGGAAACAGAAGCCATAGCTATGGAACAAGGAATGATCCTAGCAAAAAACCTGGGCTTCGAAAATACCATTTTTTATGGGGACTCGCTGCAGACAATTCAAGCTATTGAGGCTAAGGAAGTGAGAAGTGTGATTGGCCACATTGTGAGTAGTTACCTGCAGATTCTTCCTTGTTTCCAGAAGGCAAGAGTCAGACATATTAGTAGGGATGGCAACAAAATAGCCCATGAACTTGCACAGCTTGCAAAACAATCTGCTGAGGAACAGGTCTGGCTTTCAACTATTCCTGTTTGGGTTGAAGACATGGCTAGAGCTGAAGGAACAGTCTAATGCTTGCCGTTGTTGTGGTCTAAGTTGTTGCCATTTCTCCTTATTTTGTTATGCTCTGTTTCTACTTGCTTGTACACTGTTTTTTTCCAGTGTATCTTTATTGTTTTTTATCAATGAAAGTTTTCAGTTTGTTCTCAAAAATAAAAAATAAAAAATAAGTGCAACTTTTTCCTCTCAAGTCTCGTACATGAGTTGAATCTCAGACCTGTGAGGATAATTTGTATAAGAAGCTAAATTATTCCTCCTAAAAATTTTAAAAATAAATTGTAAAGTTTAAAATTGTTTAGATTTTACACCTGAAATTTGAAAAATTGAATTTCACGCCTTATAAAGTTTCACTTGGTTAGCAAAAGCAGTCCCTCCGTTAACGTGTCCGTTGAGTAATACACAATCATCTGACATGTAATTTTTTTGCCACCTCAGCCACCCTAAAACAATCTACTAAACGATGCCGTTTGGCTGAAATCAAAACCCAAAAACAAATGTTAAAACTTAAAACCATGCGTTTCATTAGAACTTAAAACGCATGCCCAGATCACAAACCCAGACCTGCTTCAGCTCAAACCCAACCCCACAGCCACAACCTTGTTTCAGCCCTCTGCTCTATCATTGACGGCTCTAGCTCGACAGTGACCAAATCGCGAGGGTGAGAGAGAGATACCAAACGTCAAAGAGAGCTCTAATGATTTTTTTGGGGGGGGGGGGGGGGTGTCGAGTATGAAGTGAAAAGCCAGCTTCAGAGAGGAACTCTTCCTCTCTAAATTCCCAACTTTTTCTTCCTTCTTTTACAAATACACTGATGATTTTCTTGGATCACAAAGAAAGTAAGTCTGAAATTGTGAGCAACTAAGAGAAAAATCAACAGGGAAGACTTTGTTTCAGTTAGTTATGTTATGGGTTGATTTCCTCTGATCAGCTTATGCATCTGGGTATTTGATAATGAATACTAGAGGTGATAAACGATACAGACTGTACAGTTCTATTCTCTACAATTTCTGGGTTCCGGCATTCATTTAATCTCCTTGTCTTTTTCAAAGTGTCATTTTTGTTTTTTTGTGGGGTTGATAAATTTTTGTTCCTATTATTGTTAGTAATATTGTAGTACTTTTTGTTTCCTCAATATTTAGGCTCCATTTGTTTTGACTTCAAAATGATTTCGGAAATGATTTTACGGAAAAGTGAGTGTTTGGTTGTTACTTCAAATTTGGTCAAATTGAAAAACATTTCCGGTTGACCATAAAATATAGCCAAAACGGTGGAAAATGATTTCCGTTTTCATTTTCACTTCAAATGATTTCCGGCCTTGGAAAATAGAAGAGAGAGAGAGAGAAAGAGCAAGAAGATCGCATCGAAGCAAGATGATCACACCACTCCGATCGTTCAAACTCACCCCGTCAAACCCAGTCATCGATTATCGAGATCGTCTCACCATTTCCGAACCACGCGCAAAGAGAGAAACAGAGAGAGAAAGAAGAGAGAATAGAGAGATCGTCGCACCACCGGCAAGATCGTCTCGCCATCGTTCTCGAATCCGCTCGCACCAGATCGCCGACGAACCCACTCGCACCCAGCCGATCGCACTGCACCGACGAACCCACCACTCCGATGAACCCATTCATCAAACCTACCACTCCGACAAATGGGTTTTCTTTCACTCAGATCGCGCCATTGATGAATTTTTTTTGGTTGGGTTTTGTTTGGAAGCTGAGAAAATGTGAGGAACAAGAAAAAAATGTGTTTTCTATATTAACTTCAGCAACACAACCAAACACTAGAAAATATTTTCCAAAGCATTTTTTAGAATGCAACCAAACACTTGTAAATATTTTCCTTTCCGAAAAATAGCATTTCTAGAAAATAAATATTTTCCGAAAAATATTTTACATGAACCAAACACAGCCTTAGTATCAAGCTTTGAGGCAATATTACATAAATTATTGGAAATATTTTTAGTTTTAATAAATTTTGACTTTTTTGTGGGACTTGAATTTTTGTGGGGGCACAAGGTTGGAGTATGGTTCTTTGTGGTCATTTGTCATAAGGGCTAGGTCTCTCTCTCAACCTCGCGATCTGGTCACTGTCGAGCTGGAGCTGTCAACGATGGAGCTAAAGGCTAGAGCAAGTTCGTGGGGTTGGGTTTGAGCTAAAGCAGGAAGCAGGAAGCAAGTCTGCATATGTGATTTGGGGAATGTGTTTTTAGTTTTGGTGAAATGGCGTCGTTGAAGGTTGAACATTCTTTTTGAGTTTTGATTTCAGCCAAACCGCGTCGTCCAGTGTGGCTATTTTAGTGGATTTTAATTTGATGTGAAATGGGGTGGTTTTGGGATTGCTGAGGTGGCTAAAAAATTATATGTCAAATGAAAGTGGGTCACTTAAAGGCCTTGTAGACAAGTCGACTAATGGAGGGACTGTTAATGCTAACCGTGTAAAATTCAATTTTTTAAATTTTAGAGTGTAAAATTTAATCATATATTTTATAATTTATCCAAATTTTAATAGCATCATTTACATAAGAGTGTCTACCTTTTTCTAGAAAAGTAATATGTTAAATTACAAATTTCATCACCAAATTTTGCCTAAAATTCAATTCAATTTTGTAACTTCATTTTTATTCAATTTTATATTTTGACTTTGTACAATTCAGTTTTTTAGTTAGTTTCGGTCATAATTGCACTATTAGTGATCCCTAAAATAGTGTAGTTTTGTAATTTAGCCAATTACAAAGGTGACCAAGTTCTATTAATATGATTTGATTGAAAGTAGAGAGTTAATTTTCCTCAAAAGCTAGCATGCATCGTATATATACACGTCTTACATAAATGTATATGTATAATGCGTGTGTGCATGTGTTTGTCTTTATGGGTAGGTAGCTTTAGTATTTTACATCCTTAGTGTTTTACAGAATCATTCATTTATACATTTTACATGATGGAATTCAGAGAGTACTGTGGGGGATGGGCGGTCGACTAAGCCTTAGGGGAGCACTCTTAAAGATGGGCATTCGGAATTTGGACCCTAGAAGTAAACCAAAACTGGCTGGTGATGTCGATGGAGATGAAAAAGGCAAGGCAAGGAAAAATCACTCTCAGATTTTTAGAAGCGAATGAGGGAGACCAATTTGTTGATGCCACACTCCTTGGGGATTACTGTGGCCGTTCTCTTCCTAACATGTTATTTCCTCCCTCAATAAAGAAGAGGGAAAGTGCACTGTTTGTTAAGTATTTCTTAGGTAATCTGGAAGTACGGAAAATAGTGCCCCATCCTCTCATATTCATAATAAAATTCATTCATTAAATTTATGATGAAGTCTACCATGAATGTGAGAGGAGAGAGTACTATTTTTTCGTATTCTGAAAGTATCTAAAAGTTTTCCAAAACTAGTCTAAGATGATTTAAATAATTAATTGGGGACCTTTAGAATTTGAAAGGAAAGGGTTTTAAAGCAAGCTATCTTTTGCAAGTTAATATGCAAAGGCAAAGATTGGAGTAAGAGAGGAATGCTGTCACTATGAGGAAATCTTTATCAAGATCATTTGGGGGGGGGTGGGGGTGCTTGGATTTAGCCTTGTTTGCTTTGCCTTTATTTGGTGTGCCCGTTTTTTTTTTTTTTTTTCGGTGTTGTCGTTGGTTTTAATGTGTGCTTACGATCGTCCTTGACAATGACGATCCTATACGGATGGTCATTTTATGAATGACCATTTTTCACTAATCGTTAGCTAAGATTAATTTTTTATGCCTAGCACTACTCGTTTTGTCTATGTGATAATTAACAAAGATGCTAAACTAAAAGACAAAACAAACCATTGAAAAAATCACAATTATTATCATTCATTCATCAACTACTCAAATTTTCAAATTCAAATTTTACTATTTTTAAGGTTAAATTCAACTTTCATAATAAACTTTGAATAATTATACCATCACCTGCCCAGCCGGCATTGATTGTCTCTATTTTTTGTTTTCTTTGTCTCTTTGTCTGTCTTTACTCTCTCGCATATATCAATATTAAACCTTCTGTTCAACTTTTCTTTCATTTTATCAAAACTTTACTCAGAGAGTTATAGAGAGTCAGATATATCAAATGAGAGAGAGAGAGAGAGAGAGAGAGAGAGAGAGAGAGAGTTCAATTCCAAATACCTTGATAGGTAGATCCACAGTCTACAGCGAAGGATCCAACAATTTTTAGTAATTTTTTGTTTCCTGACAGATTGATAACCGACTATAGAAGGAAAAGGAAGGCAATACGCAATGAATCCCGTTGTGTACCGAGCTGCTTCTACTGGTGATTCAAGTTTCTTTGAGAGTATGACAGATCCCAATAGTAGTACCCTTCTCCAAGTGACAATCGAGAAGAACACTGTTCTTCATCTTGCACTGCAATTCAAAAAAAAAAATTTGAGGCTGTGGAAAACACAGTTAATTGAAGTCCAAGTCTTGTGTATGAAACAAGCTTCGAAGGCAATACTCTGCTACATCAGTGATGGAGCCACGTAATGGCCCAAGGGGGCCACGGCCCCCCCAAATTTTTTTTGAATTTTAAGGAATGTAACTTACGAGCTTGACAATTTCTTGTCTCAAATCTGTGTTCTGGGAAAGTATTAGGAGTAGTTTTAGGTGATGTTTGGATGAGGAGAGTTTTGAGTAATATCATCCTGTTTTCATAACTCATTATCCAAAACTGGTAGAGCCCACGAAAGAGTACTTGTTTGGACTCTATGACTCATGATCCGAGACTTAGTTTCCATCACTCAATTCTCTTATTTGTTTTCAGTTTCTATAACTCATAACTCAATGGTATTTTTGTAATTAAACACACATAGAGGGACCCACAGCCGCACCTTTTGACCTTTGACACTTTTTTTTTTCCCCTTTCTTCTCCTGGGTTTGGTCTTCTTCTTTTTTTTCTTTTTCTTTTTTTTTTTCCTTCTTTTACTGGTTCGGTCTTTAGTTCTTCCATTTTTTTTTACTGGTTCGGTCTTCAGTTTTTCCTCTTCTTCTTTTTTTCTTTTTTTTTTTTCCCTTCTTTCACTGGTTCGATCTTCAATTCTTCCTTCTTCTTCTTCTTCTTTTTTTCCTTCTTCTTTCACTAGGTTCGGGTTGTTGGGTTTCTTCTTCTTCTTCTTCTTCTTCTTCTTCTTTTCATCACTGGGTTGAGTGAGTTTGTGTATTGGGGGTTGAAGGAAAAAAAAAAAAAAAAAAGTAAAAGCTGTACAAGGTAAAGGTATGGGGCCCACAAATAGTTGAAAAATATTGAGTGATAACAAGTGAGTGATGGTGTCAAATGGAGTGAAGTGTTTTAAGTGATGAGTGATGGGTGATGAAAACTGAGTAATGAATAACCATTTTTTTAAACGAAACAAGCCCTTATTTCTTCATTTCTCTTACTTGTTTTCTAAAGCCTTTTAGTACTTCACGGATTTCTATGTCCAAAAATACTTTATTATTTGCTCTAATCCTAGAGGACAATACGTGTATGGTTTTGAAACTATACACTTCAAAAGAAGAAGGTGATCTCAATTACTTCCAACTAGGTAAGTGGCTTATTATTGGCTTTCATTCTCTTGTTCTATTATTCTTTAATTTTTTTATAAAAATGCTACGATCATAATATTTTCACAATAAATTATAATTAATAATTTGATATTATTTTAATTTTTTTAATTAGTTCTAATTTAAATTCATAATTGAAATTAATTTTTTGTCTATCGGTAACAACTAATAATAACCTGTCACTTAAGATTTATGGTGAAAATATTGTGAAAATATTATGGACATTGCATTTCTTTTTTCTTTTTCTTTTTTTTATTAAAATGGCAAATGATAAATATTCTGTATTAATATAGCTTATAAATATAATATATTATTATAAATTTGACAAAAATATATGATTGGTTATTCACATATTTGATTATATATATTTTATTTATGCATTCAATGACATAGAATTTTATTTATAATTCTATTTTAGATTATTATATATAAAAAAATGTCATGTCCACAACATTTTAACAATACTTTTACAATAAATTTTAGGTGATGGGTTATTATTTGTTGTTATTGGTGGGCATAAAAATAATTTTAGTGGTGGTCTCAGATTAAAACCGGTAATAACCTGCCACTTAAAATTTATTGTGAATATAATACTTTTCATTGTACATAATATAAATGTAGTATATACAGATTCAAAATTTATGATCTCATTTTAAACTTGGCCTCTCCAAAGACAAATTCCTGACTCTGACGCTGCGCTACATGGTGCTGCGAGGGTATGAATTTCTTCAATTGTAAAGCTACTAATATACCGTGCCAAAAGACAGGATGTTGAAACTGGTGGCTGACAGCAACTTCTGAGCATGGTGAATCAAGATGGGGATATTGCCTTGCACGTCGCTGTGCGATATGGTAACTTTGATGTTGTGAAAGAACTAATTAATGAGAAGGATCCAGCAGAATTGGCTAAGCAGGTAAACAACGTTGGGGAATCCGCACTGCTCCTCAATGTGGATAGACAAGACTACGACATGGCTTCTCATATCCTAGATAATGGTCCAGACTGCTCCTATGCTGGAAGCCATGGCATGAATGTCTTGCATGCACTTGTCATTCACACAAGTATTTGTAAGTATTGCCACATTCTGCTCCTTAAATATATGAGTAGTGTTTATTAGCCAAGAAGCAACTGAAATATAATTATTAGCCTGTGTGTAGCGTTTATTATTTTTAACATAGTGAGGAAAAACGCTAGTACCATAAAAAATTACAAAATTTTTGTTTTGAATTGTGAGTGGTGGGTCTATATAGGTCCACATTCCAATCACTCACAATTTGCCATGTGACAAGTTATGATAAAAGTTGGGTGAATTTTGTAATCCTAACATTTCTCAATTGTGAGATTTTAGTTACCTTTTTGGAAAGGTGTGTGCAACAAGTTTTGCCTAAAAATATTAGAAATTTGTGAACATAATCTGACTGGCTAACTGTATGTGGATAATTGAAAAAAAATAGTGAATTTATATAAAAGTGATAAGCAACCATATACAGTTAGCCATATCAAAATGGTGATAAATATATTTGCACTTTTCTTTTAGGTTGTGATCTATTGGAGGCATTCAATATCATGGCTATACCCAATGCTACTTAGCAAAACAAATGTCCAAATAATAAATATGGTAACACTAAATCTTTTGCAATATTTTTTAAGTGATGTTATTTCAAAAAAAAAAAAATTTGTCATTTTAATAAACTGGGTTCCTAAAACTATTTCCAATTTTATAAGAAAAATAATATTAAAAATTGATGTAGCATGTAATTGTTGCTACAATAATTTTATTGGTGACAAATTAATTTATAAAATTTATATAGTACAATAGGTAATAATTTAGGGGTGTACATCCAACCCACCAACTCATTGAAAACAACCCAACCAAACACTTTGGGTTGGTGATATTGGTTGCAATGGGTTTGAATTCTATTTTGTGTCTCGAATTAGGTCAGGTTCAAGTTGATAATTTTTTCAAACCACCTAATCTAACCTGACTCACCATATATAAGTTTGCTTTATTATCCATAAATAAATCTTTACTATGATTAATTTTGGTATTTTGAGAATTATTGGTTTTGATGAGTTTGGAAATTTAGAATATAATTTAAATATAATATATAGGTAAATTGTAATAATTTATTTTGAAAAGTGCTTAATAGTCTATGAAAATCTATTTTTTTTACAAGGTATAAAATATGTATGCATAACATATCAACCCAGCCCAATCTAATCCAAGGTTGGGTTGGGTTAGAAATTTATTATGTCGGGTTGGGTTAGAAAAACCTCTAACCTAACCCATCTACACCCCAAACTCTTTACAGATTGCATGGGTGGCATCCAATGTTCAATATCAAATCAACGGATTGGCAATACATGACTCACCAAAGCCCAACTAAGCTTGAACTCCCAAAGATTACAAAAAATGGACTAAAGCAAGGTTCGGCCCAAGTTCAAAACTTGAAAATAGTCCAAAAAATGCGGCTTGTTTAATTTTGAATTTTAATTGGATAGTTATAATATGTTGTTAACCCGCAACTTAAATGCATTTTCCCACTAGATCCTTAAACACTTTGTGATTGGAAAGATTCCAATTAAATTACAATACTCTTTAGATTAATTTTGAACCTGAACTTAAGAAAAAGCAACAAAGTTTATATAGTCTAGACACACTTCGTCAGGCATCATTTAACACACAAGTACAAAGAATTTAATTAACTAATGAAAAAATTTTGAAAAAAAAAAAAAATCTCACATAAAAAATCTATAAAAAAATTTTATAAATTTTTTTCACGTGAAAAATATAATTATTTTTTAATATAATTTTTTGACAAAATTGGATGCAATGTCTGAAATGAATTTCACTTAAATTTAGATGATGCAAGTTTCATTTTAGCCCCATTTTTTTTAGAATCAACTTTATTCATTATTCATAGTAATATATAATATATTATACTAACATCTAATATATATTAGTTTAATAGTTATAATATATATATATATATATATAATAGTTTAATTTGTTAAGTGTCTGGATTAAATAAATAAATAATTTGTTAAGAGTCTTTCTAACCTTTTAAACAACAATTTTGAGTGACTGTAGTTTAATATATATTATAATATACAACAATATATAACATATAATAGTTTTGTCTATTATTTCTTATGCAATCTTTTAATTGTTTGGTTTTGAGTATTCGCTTCGCTGCTTATATTTTATAAAATTAGTTACTTAACTATTTTATGAAATTCAAATATTTAGCGTTTAGAGTGTGAGTAATTTATGGACAAACCATCTTTTTTTTCTTTTTCTTTTTTTTGAGAAGCATTGATACTTTTTATTTTATTTTATTTTTTTGGGAGAAGCATTGATGTATATTTTAAGAGGTGGATTTTCAAAATTTCGGAAGCTTTTGCTTAATACTCGGTTCCAAGTGATAAAACTTTAGGTGTTGAACTCCCTAGAAGAGCTAAAAAACATGATCCTATACAAATAGATGTTGCTTTTTAAGAACATGATCCTTGATTATTTCTTGCTCAATTAAGAACATAGGGCATAACGTATAAAGTTAATATACGGAACTAAGTATTTGTTTTGAGTCATGATTGTTTTTTTATTTAAGAATTTTGTTATAATAGTTGGCCTTTGAATAAGTTTCCTTATTGCGCCATTGCTCATGAGATATACCTTCTCTTATTTGTCACGGCATACCCATGTTTGGAGCACCCCACCTTCTCTTATTTGTCACATTTATTTTCCTTATTTAGAGTTTTTTAATATTTAATTTTTTTTTTTAAGATACAATTTATTTTTATTGTGCGTTGTTTCACTGGAGTGTATAAAACTTATTTCTCTGGTATAATTATTTATATTTCTTTTGATTTATCCATTGCAGACAGTAACAAGGATTCGCTATTCCAGAGGTTAAGAACTATTGAGAAAGACGGAAAAATAGAATCCATACTTTTCTGTGTTAGAGATATATTAGCCTATTAGCATAAGCCCAAGCCTAATTATACTTTGTGTACAAATTAAGTCTCCTACTTTTGCTAGAAGTCTATTAATTTAGGGTTTAGTTTACTATATATACTCATGTTATGGTTCATTGTAACACAGATTTTATACTACACTTTTATATAATAAAGATGTAGCCCTTAATATGGCGCTTGATATGGGGAAATGTTTTAGGATTCCCAAGAATGTTTAAAAATTCTCATGTTTGGTTACAAATCATGCTAGGGAATCAAATGCTAGAGGAATCTAGATTCTCCCTTTAAGCCCCTCTCAGTAGGAATGTGGATTCTCTTTAAAATAGGTGAGTATCCAGATTCCGAGGCTTACAGGAATTTGTATTTTTTTATAAATTAAAAATTTTAATCCTTTTTCCTTATCATTTAAGCAATTAAGATAAAATATAAAACAAATCATTAATATCTTTTCTCTTATCTTTATTTTTATCTTTTCTTGCCAAAACAACATACACAAGATAGACAACTCTGTTGATATATTCTTTAACAAAGTTCTATTTAGATTTGACGTGAGAGAAAAAAAAAAAGTTTGAAGGGGACCCTCCATTATTGCCAGGTATGGATTAAACTCTTTTAAAAATTATTATTAATAATAAAGTATTTGAGAATTTAAATAGTTATTTTTGATTTGTGCTTGTCATTTTAAAATGTTAGACTACAATTTTAATTAATTTGTCATAACTAATAGTTTATATTTTGTTTTTCATTATTTATTTAGAGGAAGAATTATTATTATTAATTTTTTTTTTTAAGGACTTGATAGTTCACATTCAAATTTAAGGATAGAATGGAAAAAATAAATAATTCATTTAAGATTCATGCGAATAAACCAAATATTATCATCTCACATTTCTAAGAATCTTAAAAGATTCCCAATGAATCTAAACCAAGGCCAGCTCAAGGCCTAGGCCTAAGGCCCCACCAAAAAACAATTTTTTCCTTGGGAAAAAAGGCCCCACTTTTCATAGTTAAAAGGCCCAAATTTTTATAAAATTATATATATTTTCTAAAGGTGGTACATTTTTTATTATTAGTGATGTACAAATTTTACTATTGGCTTACAAATTGCCATGTTATTAATCACAAAAAATGTGATATAAACATTCATTAATTAAATTGATGAAGTTCATCAATGAGAGACAATATCACATTATATTTTGAACATTTTATAGTGCCTTTAATTAGTGCATTTTTCTTTTCATTTCTATTAAGACTCTCAAAACACAAGAACAATAGAACCTTAACTCAATTAAACTCCTCAAATATTTCAAACAGATATTGCAAATGTGTTAAATCATCAATTATAGATGAATCTCCCATAATAGTTTGAGACTTTGATTTTTGTAAACTAATATCCTACAAAACCATACACCAAATAATATCTATCTCTCTCTCTCTTTAAATCAAAATATAAAATTAAAAATTAGATTACCACTTTATTTAATTATGTATCGTCTTATATCCAAAATAAAGTATCTTTTTCAATCGCAATATATTTTTATTTCTTTTTATTAATATTTATAATTCAACTATGATATTCAATTCTCTATATGAAATTAACATTAGTCTAGTTGGTATTATTTATGTATTTAATGTATCAAATTAACCTTAATTTGATTAATATTAAATAATTTTATTTAATTAATATTTACATATTAAAGACCCAGCATAAATTTTTCGCCTTACAGTGTGTTTAAGAACAATCTTTGTCTTCCTCGATGTTCCTTCGCTGCGTTCATCTTCTTTGGCTTCTCATTATCATCGTCAGAACTCTCCGGTATAGTCATGCCACCGTTAGAAGTCACATCAACATTACAAGACCATTGTCTTTCTCAAACCACTGTCATAAAGCCAAAATTCATTCAAAGGATCTTCTCACTCTTATCAAATCTCAAGATTTCATCAAACTTTTATCTTGAGTTTAAGAGGAGGTGTTAGAAATATATTAGCCCATTAGTATAGGTCCAAACCTAATTCTATTTTGTGTGCAAGTCAAATCTCCTACTTGTGCTAGAAATCTATTAGTTTAGAGTTTAGTCTACTGCATATACTCATGTTATGGTTCATTATAACACAAGTTTTATACTACACTTTTATATAATAAAGATGTAGCCCTTAAGAGTTTCCTTAGTAGACATAAGCCATAAGGTTGAACCACATAAGCCTTGTGTTCCTGTGTTACAATTTTATGCTTTCTCTTCCGAATATATTCAAGCATATTCAACATGGAATATATTATAGCTAATATTTAACACTCCGTGTCCTTGTAACTTACATTTGGATCATGAATATGCTATATCTAGTCCGTCTTCCGAAATTACTAGACAATGCTTTTGGAAAACAAGGTCGACGTGCATGCGTTTCTTCTTTGAAACCATTCCAGGAGGTAAATAATTTACCTCAACTGATCAAAGATCTGTTTGGATACCACTTATTGCTAAAAACTGAAAGCTGAAAAAACGAGACTCACAAATACAGAAAAATGCAAATCTAACTTTAAAATTGGATCTCACAATACTATTCATACCTTTAAAAATTATTTTGCTACAATATTTTTAGTTTTCAGCAATAAGCAGTATCCAAATAGATATCAAATCTTTTGTTTTTCTTCGTTTGAGTAAATCACCTTAGGTTATTACATTATATAGCGAAAACCTTTCGGTATATTGGTCCAAGTAATGTTTTCAATCGTTCCAAATTGAGGTTTTTTTTTTTTTTTTTTTTTTTTTTTTTTTTTTTTTTTTTTTTCAGTTTAGGATATCTCAAAATAAGTCAATATAATTTATAAAATAAAAGAAGGTCAATTTGAAAAAAATATATACTTTAAAAAAAAAAAAATGAAGGGAACTATTAAAGAAACAAATGAAATTTAATGAAAAAAAAATACTAAGATTTGAATGGCGTAGAGGCTAGAGGTTGATATAGTACAAACTCTACTATTAGACTTTTGTTATTTATTAATTTTTATGTAATTTTTGAAATTTTAGGTTTAGAATATTTATTTCCTTGATTTTAGATACATTTAATGCTTTTTAAGTCAAATTATAGTTCTATTATGGTTGGGTTTCAATTAAATCTATTTTAGAATATAATTTATTGGATGAAGTTTGGAACTTAATTAATTTTTATTCCTTCTAAAAAAAACTTATTTTATGATTAAAAGTATATGCTATAAAGAGTGATTTTCTTTTTTTTTTTAAGATTGATTATTGTTTTTATATCTTTAAATTGAAACTGGGCATTTATATAT
The DNA here is from genome assembly GCA_035136125.1 of Quercus rubra. Taxonomy (NCBI): domain Eukaryota; kingdom Viridiplantae; phylum Streptophyta; class Magnoliopsida; order Fagales; family Fagaceae; genus Quercus; species Quercus rubra. The sequence goes on from CM068732.1 coordinate 5,669,563, forward strand.
ATATATATATATATATATATATAAGAAAAAGAACAAAATTTGCCTACAAACTTCCCTATATCTTTTTATTGGATGTGAATTTTGATAAATGTGCTATTAAATTACATTTCTTATTATATTGGTATATCCTCTGCATTTGAAAATTTTCAAGAAAATTAAAGATTAATAGCTATGTCATCAATCAAATGTTTAAATTTCAAATTTTTAGTCTTAAATTATACATAAAAATAAGTTTATCAATTGAATAGTAAATAACATATGATTTGAATAAAATTTGATATGCATGGTCTGTTTGGATACCGTTTATTGCTGAAAATTGAAAATACTGTAACAAAATAATTTTTAAATTTGTGAATAGTGCCGTGGGACTCAGATTAGAAGTTATATTTGCTGAAAATGATACTTGTGGGTCCCGTGAATAATGCATGGGACCTACCCGTGGAAACGCAGATGCGGATAGCAATGCAAACACGTTGCTATCCAAACCCACTCGCATATTAAAAACATAAGGAACGTATAATTTAACAATTAAATTTTCAAAATATGTAACCACAATAATTTTTTAGTGGGAGTTTGTGGCCAAACTTTGTCTTATAAATAAAATCTTGTATTTAAGTTATAGTTTGTACATATTACTTAAATTAATTAACATTCGAAGTCAATTTTGTTGTGAACTGTTTTTTTTTTTTTTAGTTGTTGTGAACTTTGTCTTTTTAATCTTTTCCTTGAACCATAATCTTAGTTCTTCCACTACAATTTTGCGATTGAGTTGCATGGAGAGTACATAGGTTCAAAACCCTCTTCCCCAGTGTTGTGACAAGAAAAAAAATGATTTTTTTATGTACTAACCTGAGCAATACTGTTTTCCTATATCTTCTCAGCTCTTGTGGAAAAAGTGACAGAAAAATGGCCATCTACAATTGAACAAGGAGATGACACAGGATGGACTCCTCTACACATTGTTGCGCATATGGGTAATGGGGAATTTGTCAAGCTGCTTTTAGAAAAGGGCGATTTCCCTGCATATGTAAGAAACAAATTAAGAAGGTTTATCTGCTCTTCACATTGCGGCCAAGGAATGCTATTATGGTGTAATGGACATACTCGTGACAGCATGTCTGGATATCTACGAGTTGTTGCACAACAAGGGCCAGAATGTTCTTTATGCCGCTGCAGAAAGTAGAATGTGGGCAGCAATTTTTTTTTTTTTTTTAATTTTTTTTTATGGGAGACCAGAGTTTGAGGGTCTCATCAACGAGCAGGATGAAGAAGGAAATACACCTTCAAATATAGCGACCATCAATGGGCATACCTATATGGCGCAGAGATTGGAAAAAGGTAGGGATATTGTCTTAAGAGAAAACATTAGGTCCGGAGCTGGCGTAAAACCAGTGTTTTACGCCAGCCAATCAGACCACGCCACGTCAGAAAAAAAAAAATGCTCCCAGCAATAGTCCCTCTCCAAACAGCCAAAACCTCTCACGCTAGAAAACAGAAAAACCCCAAAAGCTCTCACACCATTCCTCTGCTTCCTTCACGCCATAGCCTGATCGCCGGAGCCTGAGCTTAAAGAAACAATAGACCTAAAAAAAAAAACAACTTGCTCGCACGCTCACAGCTTCGTTCGCAGCTTCCTTCACGCTCATAAAAAACTTCCTTCACGCCGAACCTCCACCACCGCCACACAGATCGCCGGAGCAGAACGATTTCGAAGAAGAAGAGTTCGCCGGAGCTTAGAAACAAACCGGAGCCGCTGTGAGCCAAGATCCAAAGGTTTGTTTTTCATGATTTTCCCTTTTCCCCAATTTGGGTTTCGAATTGGGTGTTCAGATTTTTTGTTTGCTTCATCGGAAAGTTTCAAATTTTGAGCATTTCCTTTTTTATGAGAACGGAGGGTGAGTGTTTGTTCATACCTTGTATTGTTCTAATGAAAGATGCTGTGTTGGGTTTTGATATGATCTGGGGTTTGTTTGGTTTTTGAATTAGGGATGTTTGATTGATTTGATTAAGTTAGATTGACTGTTAGATAAATTGGCTTTAGATGTACAATGTGATGGGATTGAGTTTGGAAATGATAGTTGAATACTGAATTGGAACTTGCTGTGAAGAAGTTGACAATTGTGTTGAAAGTTTCAAAATTTGTTTTACTTTTTCACAAGTGGGTTTTTGTTAGGTTGCTATAGCTGTATTATGCTTATAAGATTGATATTGTGTTTTTTATGATTTCTTTTGTTGTAGTTTGAACTGGGTAAATTTTGGTTTTTGAAGTTTATGTTGGGTTGCTGGAGTTTTTTTTTTTTTTTTGGTATGTATATGCATATGTGTATGTGGGTTTTATGAAAGTGCTAATTCATTTACTGGAATAAATTCATGCTAATTCATTTACATGGAACTCTTATTTCTCACTTTTTGCTCATGGGGCTGAATATCATTGGACTGTAATCAATGCCATTAGCCAATACTCACTTCTTAGATTTTCTATTTTCCATTTTTTGGTCTATCCCAAAATGTTCCCCACTTGAATAGTTGTATATATTTTATCTTTAGTTTATATTTCAATCCTCCATCCAACACATGAATGAATTTATATGATTCAGTGCAAATTAGTGAAACAAATTTGTTCCAATTCTCCTACAAGTATATGGAAATTTTTTTCCTCTATCTTTGCTGACATTGCAGAAAACGATCTCCCATAATTGTTTTTTTTTTTTTTTTTTTTTGGATGGTAATCAATGGATGCTCACTTTGTCCGTTTAGATTGTTTTCTGTTTTCATGTGGCCTAACACCTTTATTTTCCCATGTTAACTTTCTATCCAACAAGCACTCTGTCCTCTATCAAGCAATATCTTTCTTTAACACTAAAGTCATGAGAACCCATGTGCCAAGATATCTAATTTAGATAATTCAGCTGTTTTTCCAGTATTTTTAACACCAAAAACAAAACCAGTATACCTCAACCTTATGTTTTTTGCTGCCTAAAATAATGGACTATACTAGTTAATTTCAGGAGTTTTAGGTAGTTTCTGATACACCAGTGACAGTATCATTTCAGACTAAAACCCACTCTTCACTCTCCATCTCCCTCTCTAACCAAATCAGCACCCACCACCTTCCTTTTGTTGTAAGCAGTGCTTCCTTTGTTGTGGGCGTTGCTTTTTGGACATGGGTGGCTCCTCTTTGTATTTCTAGAAATTATTTCAAGCAGAAACTTCCATCTTGACTCGCCCCTTTATAAGCAAAAGCTAATTTGGAGTCCTCTATTGTGCACCTTACACGTTTCCATTGCTACATTTAACCAAATCGGAATGATTTTGATTATATGAATAGCCTAGTTTGTTTTATGTTTTCATTTATTGAGGCTGAAATGTTATATGGAGTAATGACCATATGTCCCTTGTTTTCTTGTTAATAGGAAAAAAATTTGGCCTTTACTGGCCAAAAGTTTAATGTATCTTTTGAGAAAAGCTTTTGAAACATTCCATGATCAATTGAAGCACCATGTATCTTGAAGTCAACCTAGGCTAATGCAGCAATGGAGTGCTTGTTTTTTTTCCAGCTTTTTGGTCAGATGGTGGAGAAACTGTCAAAAAGGGAGCTAGAACAATGGGCCACTACGTCTAATCTGGAATGCAAGAATAAATCTTGACATAAAAACTGCTAAGAATATGAAGTTTTGGTACTCTGCCAGGAAAACAGTAGCTCTATCAAAGATGGCCTTCGGTTGTAACTGAATTTTTTCAAAGTAGAACCTGTTACAGGCATTCTATTATGTATTGAAGCCATATCTTGTTGTCAATAGGCTAATTTTAAGCATCATTGAAATATTGAATGTATTTTATAATTTTGACTCTTAGGGTAGTTTCATTGTTCAATTTACAAAAACTTTTACAAGGATTTAGAGTACAAACCAAGAAGAATGTAATAAAATTTAGTTTTTATTTATTTTTTATATATTAGTTTTACTACTAAAATGTTATTGATTGTGTGCCTTTATATTTCTAATTTCTTGTAATGTTTCAAATTGAACAATTTTGATGTTGCCTATACAGTCATGAATTGATGCAAGAGTTTTATCCAATAATGAACAAAACTTTATTGAAATGTATACTTTGATTACAAGGCTATTAGAACAAGAGCCCTAATTAAATATACAGTCATGGGCAATGATTTATTTCCCTCGATAGGAACCTAAGACTTGCATTCACAAATTCTGTAAGGATGCAAATTGAAGCTGAAGTGTAATGAATAAGATAATACCCAAGCAAAATCTTCCATTCAAAACAATTTTTGAATCATACAAGTGGCTGCTAAAGGTAAATGTTGAAGTTTATGTATCCAAAAGAAAAATATATTTCTACAATACTTCTTAATGGTAGAACTTATGCGAGAACAACAAAATACAACCCAATCATAACCCAAGACGTAACCAAAGCAATCCTAAACTTGTGCACTTTCTCCTCAGCAGTTCAGGCTGCAACTCTATACTTCTCAGCTTTGCGCTTGGCTATCCGTTCCCGCTCTAATGCTTCCGTTTCCTTTCGTTGTGCATTGTCCCTCTCAATTTTGGTAGCTTCCGCCTCAGCTGCCAGTCTCGTAAACCTTTCCCACACAATATTGATGAACTTGATGTGCTCAACTCGCAATTCTTTGTAGCACCTTTCTTCAAGATACTTCGCAATCTGTTTAATAAAAAGTACCAAAAATATTCAGCACTAGGCTCACTAATTTCAATGAAAGTCACTTTTACTGGGAGACACAAGTAGAACAACAAATTTAGAGACCATACCTTAGGGATCCAAACCGGGTTTTTTGCAGCATATTCACATAACTTAACAATTTTTCTTTCATTTGGAGGGCCATCCTGCCATATATTTTGATAATTTTTCTAGTTATTGATAGGTGGAAATAGTAAAATAGACTAAATTTCCAAGCAAAAGATCTATTAAGAAACACTTCGAGTAGCTAAGTATCAAACTCATAATACTTAAACTCAATTTAATTTCCTATATAACTAAGATAGAATAGGACTAAAGACTCGAGCTTTCTTTGACCAAAAAAGAAAAAGAAAAACTTGTGGAAAGAAGGATAATGAAAGATAAAATATAGACACATTTATGTCACACAAGGATGAGACAACACACATATTTGCTTCAAAGACTAGCATCATTCTTAAGCATATTAACCAGTTTCAGATCCTATTCCGAGATCCAATGATCCAATCAGAGGGCTAGCATTCCAAAACAAACAAATGGTAGGGAAGGTCAAGGCCAGCTTTTCTGTTAAAAAAAAGCCATTCCAAGGGTGATATGCGAAAAAGACATGCATATTCTTTGCTTCAAAGAAGGAAGCATATTGTCCTAGTCATGGGAATATAATGGCACTACAACTAACTTTTGTTAAATAAGAGCATAAGCCACAACGACACTTGTACTACATAATCTAATAGTCACATTGACAACCACTAGTTAGATTTAATCTTAAACAAGGCTTAGCTACCTTGGATGTCTGTAAGCTCAACCACAACATACACATAGCACCTTATAGGCTTATATTACACTATCAGAAATTAAACCATAGGAATACTAAAAAATTAACACATTTAAGCAACAGATCAGAAAAAGATACTCACAAGAGACTTAGGAAAGATCTCTGCAAGCAGTTTTTTGTATCGCTTAACAGGTTGTCAAGAGCTTAATCTCAAAGCAGGACAACAAACACACATGCTCTCACATGCTGGGAAAATCTTTCTGGAGATTAACCCCATTTTCCTGCAATTTTTTTTAAGACAAACAAAAATATAAGGAAAAACATAGTAAAAAACCCCAAGCAAAATAGATAAAAATGTTACCAAAACAAAGTACAGCAAAGATTAACCCACTAGTCCAGCAGAAAAGCTTAGTGGAACACAAAACAAAGATAAATTAGCACATTCCCAGAAACTGAAAGTTTTCTTTTTTATTAACAAAAAAGAGAAAAAGGAAACAACCCAACAAGAAAAGCAAAAAACAAATGAAGTTCGCAGCCATTGGGGCTGTAAAGGACAAACATTGAGCTACACATTTCCAGAGATATAAATTGTAAACCCCCAAAAGAGGCCAAAACAAGAATGAAGAAAAGAGAGGGAAAATCACCAACACAAAATAAATGAATTAACCAAATGTGAAGCACTTAACAGAGAAAATTCTTAACTTTCCTAGTTTAAAAACCCAACTAGAAAAGCCCAAATAAAAACTGATGAAAAAAAAAATCTTATCTTTAGCAAAACCCAGAACACCCATTGGAGTGAAAAGCATAGAGAAAACAAGAACTACACGTACCTAGCACTGTAAAGACAGATCTGGCGGTTTGAAACTACAAAACTCCAACTGGGTTTTTGTTCAAAGAGAGAGTGTGAAACAAATTACAAGGATTTAACTGGGTTTTTGTTCAAAGGTTTTAACTTTCATCATTAGGAACCTAATGATAACCCTTTGAATACAAATTACAAGGATTTAAGCATTTTGAAACAACAGACAAAAAATGCAGGCAATATAAAAACTGAATTTTAAGTAAAACTCATAAAATTCCAAACTTAGAACTAATTATAATAAGCATAATTCTGCAACCATTACATTTCCCATTACCAAAAACACACGCACAAAGCCGCTAAATAGATTCTTTGACAATGAATTTCAGAATAACTACCTTAGGGAAATAGTTGGCTGGAATAGCCGGAGTAGCGTGCTCAAGAACCACTCCAAGAACAGTCGGACTTCAATGGAGACAAACAACAAGCAGTTGATTGACACCATCTACTGCTTTTAGAAGATTTCAGAGCATAGTGTGGGCGGTAGTGGGGAAAGAGATTTGTGGGTTTCAGGATAATCCGACGGACCAAGCCCGCTCTTGTCAAAATTGGCGAGGCGGAACAATGGCTGTGCTGGAGGCACAGTTGGGGTTGAGAGGAGCGTCAGGGAGAGGGAGGTAGGGAGAGAAAAACCCCTGGTGGAAGTGAGAGGGTTATGTACAAAAAGGATTGATTTGGTGGGGAAAATCGTTAATTTAAAAAAGGTTTTTTTTAATTAATTTTTTATTAAATGGTTAATACTTTAATACTTAATACATTAACTACACATTAATTAATTTTTTATTAAATGGTTCATGAGTTGAATCTCATACCTCTGAGAATAATCTGTCTTAAAAAGCTAATTATTCCTCCTAGGAATTTTAAAAGCTCATTCGAATTTGTCTAACGCTTATAAATAAAAGATTAATTAAATTAAAAACTGTATTATATAATTTTACTTGGAATTCAATTCAATTATACAACTTCATTTTCATTCAATTTAGTCATCTATACTTTAATTTTATATTATTCATTCCTCTCATTACTCTTCATCATAATTGTATTATTATTGTCCCCAAAACGAAGAAGTTTAGTGCCTTTTTTTTTTTTCTTTTGGTGTAGTTTAGCCAATTACAACGGCAACCAAGTTTTATTAATTTGATTTTTGATTGAAAGAATATGATTAATTTTCCTCAGAAGCTAGGATGCATCAAATACATGAACACGTCTGTGTGCATGTTTTCGTCTTTACGGGTAGGTAGCTTTAGCATTATTTTACAAAAGATCATCGATCCATTTATAAATTTTACATGATGAAATGCAGAAAGAATTGTGGAAGATTGGAGCTTGACTAAGCCTGCGTGGAGCACTCTTAAAGATGGGCATTCAGAATTTGGACCCTAGAAAGAAAACAAAACTGGCAGGCGCGCAATGGCAAAGGCAGTGGCGATGGCTATGGCGATGATGATGGCAATGGTGAGGGAAGGTCCAAATCAGATTTTTTGAAGCAAGTGAGAGAGAGCAATATGTTGGTAGCCACTCATAGCAACTGTAACCTTCACGGCAGCTTTCACGGTGCCTGGTGGATTTAACCAAAACGGAAACGTGGGTGAGGGCTTGGCAGTATTAAACAAAGTAACTGCTTTCCGTGTATTTCATTCTAATAGCTAATACTTCAGCTTTTGGTCTTTCCACAACCTCTGTATTCGTCCACTTTTTGGCTTCAACAACGAGTGAGGAAGTCGCTTTTCACAGAAAATTGGAACGAGGTACCGCTTTTTACACAAACTGGTCTTTTGGAGCAATGCTGGTAGCTTTTATTGCAGGCACCTATACACAGTGATGGAGCCATGACGGAGCCAAGATTTGAGGCTAGAGGGGCAAGATTCAAAGACAATATTAAAAAAAAATAATTTAAATATATTAACCCATAACAATAACAAAATAAATGGTAAATAAAAAATTGTAATTACAAGTATATTTTTCTTATTGTTAAAAGAAAGAAACAAAAATAACCAATTCATAGTTACTAACAATTGAAAGAAGAGATTAATGTAAATTTATAAAGTTTTTTTTAGAAGAATAAGTACATAAAGTTTAGACATCTAATTTGATTCCTTAAAATAAATTAAGAAAAAAATTCTTCTATAAGTTTTTTATTTTATTTTTTGAAATCTAAAAATATTTAAAATATAGCAAATACTTGTAAAGTTGTATATATGTCTTATTGTTTGATTGCTTCTTAAAATATGTAAAATTCAACATTTACTTCTCTATCCTTCTAAGTATTTAAAATTTAAGTTTATAACAAAAACTTAGATTTAAAAATTGTAAAAAAGTTAAGAAATAATGGCATTTCATTATTCATTTATGGGATAAGTTATTTATAATTAAAGCAAGAAAGGCAAGTGCTGTGAATAGTGAAATAGGTAAAAAAAATAAACGTGTATACAATACAAAAACTAAGAAAAAAAATAATTTGAGGTTAGGAGTTAGGCATGATAGAGGCTAGGACTTTGGACTGATTCTTTAAGGTGGGAGTGGGGCTACTTTTTTTTAATTTTTTATTAGAGGGTCAAAGTGGCAAATTCTTTAAACCAATACACTAATTTTAAGGTATTTTTAGAGAGTTAGGGGGGGCAAGTGCCCCCCCTCGCCCCATGCTGCCTCCGCCCCTGCCTATACAGTGGTACCACATTCTTTGGGGATTAATGTAGCCGTTATTCTTCCTTGCACTTACTAATAATGATCAAATTTCATATTAAAAAAAATTAAAGTGAGGAAAAATCATATCATGCATAACTTTTATGTGTATTGCACAAGTTATTGACTAGTTAAGAATAAGGGTAACGATAGACATACTAAAATTTTTATCACCTAGAACACACAAATTGATTTGTTACCAACTATCAAAGCATGTTTCAAACATTCATTCATTAAGTAGTTAAAGTCCACTAATCATAACATACAGAGGTGGAGCTAGGAATTTGTGTTTGCATTTGGGGGGGGGGGGGGGGGGGGGTGTTATACCATATTGATTCCAAGCCAAATGAAGAACAAGAACAAGAACTGGATAACTACCATATTGATTCCAAGCCAAATGAAGAACAAGAACAAGAACAAGAAGAATAAGAACAAGAACAAGAACAAGAACAAGAAGAACAAGAACAAGAACAAGAACAAGAACAAGAACAATAATATGTGTCGTGAGTCATTATCAAGATCATTATATGGGAGGCATGTTGTGTATAGACTTGTTTCAAAGCTTTTGTTTTGTTTTGTTTTTTTTTTTTTTTTTTTTTTGGTTTTGTTTTGTTTTTTTGGTGTTGGTTTGATTGTATAGCTGTTAGTTTTGAATAAAATTATTTTTAATCAAAAATAAAAAATGGATGCTATTTTTGGTGCATACCAAAGTAGCGTTCTGGCAGTGATTAGTTGATGAGCCCAAAAGTTAATTATTTAATGGATTATGTTGAATTTGACTTCTTCTTCTTCTTTTTTTCCCATTTTAACACTTTTTGACACTTAAATAAATGAGATTATTGGAAATACACATATAAGTGAAGTTATTTCACGTGTAACAATAACTAGTCATAAACTCACATAATGCGTGAAAATAGATAATTATTTTGTAATTGTAGTATAATGTATATTTTGTGCTCTAAAATTTGTTGAAGATAATTTTTTTTTCCCTAAAAATTAAACAATTTCTAATTTTTTTTTTTCATCTTTCTATCTCTATAAATATATCATTATATTATCTTTCTATCACTTTCACCAATGATCATTTAAATTTTTGACCATATCAATACCCAGTAATTTTACAACATTTCTTTGTAGTGATCTTCATTCGGATTACAAAATCCTAAAAATCTTTGTGAAGTCCATAACTCCATGTACTTATCGTACAATGCATGACACACCATGCTTTAATTCTACTCGCTCTGGCATACTCCAGTACTTGTGCTATAGCCCTACCAATAATTTGTCTAAGCTTTTAGATTGGAACAAAAGGTGAACTAGGTTCTTTCAAAGTAAAGAAGCATCATTTCATACACAACGAGAAGTTTCATCTCAATCTCAATGAGAACTTAAGTAGTCCACACATTGTTTCTTCACCTTAATTTCGATAAACCATAGACTGTCCTACAACTTTATCAACATACATTCTCTCAGGATCACTATTTAGAAAGCTATTCACATCCATTCATGCAGACTAAAATTATATGTGACATACAATCCAAGATTTTCTTATTAATTGACTTTTTAATGTTCATTAATTTAGTGAACTCCCTTGTACTTTGTTTATTTCTATAAGCGGAACTCTAATACTAGAGTAAAAATTTGTGTTTGATTAGGTCTTGATGCATTTCTAGAATCACATAATTAAAACTCAATAATTTCACTTCTTGATTCTAATATATATCACATTCAAGTCTCCAGGTGTTAAAGTTCTCAACTTGACCTACAAAGATGAAATCATATAATAATAATAATAATAATGAAGAGTACAAAATTTAGGATGACAGATATGTTTAAGTGGATACGACGGTACAGGATTAGTGGGATGACAGAGATAAGGCAACAGAGAGGCATCAGATGGATGGGACACATGACAGATGGACTCCTCCCTATAATAGATGGATGGTCCCTCGATAAGGACGGGTTCAAGTCACATAAATGCAAGGTAGATGGATACCAAAGCTATGTGGCATCTACATGGTTTTGAGTGGACTCCAAGGAATCCTAAATGGAAATAACTTGCGTCCTATGGTTAACCCTAATAAGTAGAATCCCAACAGGAGAAGAATTCTGTAATATACGCACATTAATGATGATCTTCCCCGTAAGGAAACACCTTCCTACGCAAAAAACGGAGCTCGGTTCTACACTACTATAAAAACTCAAAACCCTCAGAAAATAAGGTACGCATAATTTACCCTAGCTCTGGCACTCTAGAGTTGTGGAAAGTTCTCTAACTTAACTTCAAAGGGTTTTTGGCTGATACTATACCGGTACTCAAACTAATTAAGGAAATTCCCCTCTTTTGAAAGTCGATTTTCTCAAAATCAAGTTAAGCCCTATAGTGGTGTATGTAGCTTTTTAAAAAAAAGTCGCATGACGTACAGATTAGTGACTAGTTATATAATAAAATTAAAACTTGTAACATATTTAAGAATAAATTCATAGTTTTCACATTTGCATTAAAATTAGTTATAGCAGCAAAATGGGCTGTAGAAAACATAAAAATTTCCACTATATAAAATATCACGGCAAATATTCCCTTATAACTTAAAACCCCAACTATTGAAGAATGAAGATGATGATTGATTTGCGTTGCCTTGGCGAGGTTTAGACCATTATTGATTTTTTTTTTACAAACTTTGGGTCCGTTTGGATAAAACTTATTTTGTTAAAATTAAAAACTGAAAATACTGTAGCAAAATAATTTTTAAATATGTTAATAGTACTGTAGGACCCATATTTAATGAAAAAGTTACTGAAAAGGGAAATTTGTAGGTCCATAAACAATGCACAGGAGAATTGGTCAACAACTGCGGCTGAAACCAAAAAAAAAAAAAAAAAAAAAACTGAAAACACGCTAGAGCTGAAAACATGGACGTGTATCCAAAAGGATACTTTATGGTATTATGTATCTAGTCCAATGTCGCAATTGAGTTTTGTTTGTGTGTTTGTTGTTATTTGGACTTTCATATTAATGAATTTTGATGTATTAGTAGATGTGGACTAATTTATGGTACTAGTAGATGAGTTTTCCAGTAGGTGATTGTGTGAATATTACCAATTGGATTTTTTTTTTTTTTTTTAAGATGAATTTTTGATGTTATGTATTACATTGTGAATATTTATGCAATGAGTTTTGTAGTGTATTTATACTTTTATCTGGTCATTCGAGCTTATTTTTTAAAGCCCAAAGTTTAAGAATTTGTTCCAAAATCGGTTCTCTTTTTTTTCTTTTTTTTTTTATAAGAAAAAAGACCCCAAAACTAATTGGAAGAAAAATCCCAAAAATGAATATATATGCTTTGTGAATTTATTTGTTAAAACTTAAAACCCAAATCTGGTTACAAGTTTTTTTTTTTTTTTTTTTTTTGGTTTGGGGGGAGGGGGGGGGGGTGTGGGTTGTAAAAATCCAAAGCTAGTACTTGAACTGACTAGACTCGTAAGGTACTGCCCCAATATAGCCTAATGTGCCAAAATTATATGATCCCAATTTTGCAACTTTGAATCTTCGATGGTTGACAATAAATTTAATTGATCCAAAACATATATTACCCCTATTTAACCCCATTACAGACAAAACTCCTGTGATGCATGGGTTGGTTGATAGTTGATCCTAAAGAAAATTGACAATCTCTTCTCTAGGATCAACTGCCAATACATCATTAGCCTTTTGCTTTGGTTCATGGAGTCAACTATGCTGCTTCCAATAAATTGGTAAGTCTAAACAAATCGTTGAGAATGCCTAATGATAGGAAAAAATTGGCTTTTGCCATTTTTAAAAAAATAATCCAGCATTTTGTCGTATTTCCTAAACTAATTAGGGAAATGTCCCTCTTTTGAAACTCGATTTTTTCAAAATCAAGTTAAGCCCTATAATAGTGTTTTTAAGGAGCCTATAGTGACATTTTAAGGACTTATAGTGGTGTTTCGTAACTTGATCTCCATAAAATCGAGTTATAGGTAAAAAAAAAAGAAAAAAAAATTGCATGTAACTCGACTTTATGGAAATCGAGTTACAAAACGCCACTATAGGTCATTAAAACGTCATTATATGCTTCTCAAAACGCCACTATAGGGCTCCAAATTTTTTTATTTTTTTATTTTTTTATAACTTGATTTTGAGAAAATTAAGTTTCAAAAGAGGGGCATTTTCCTAATTAGTTTAGGAAATTGAGCAAAATGCTGGATTTTTTTTCGAAATGGGCATTTGCCCATTTTCTCCCCTAATGATAGGTTACCAAGTTGAAATGACTACTAAAAATTGCAATTTGTTTATCAAAATCATCAGTTGTCTTACACTGCTACAAGAAGCGGAGTCCTTCAAATGTAATGCAATCTCTCCTGATACACAAACGGATGCCTTTTTGATTTCTCAAGCAATAACAAGTAAAGCAACTTCATTGGAGCTTGACATGAATTAATATTTAGCCAATCATTGGTATAACTATTAATCTTTGATTACTTTGAGATTTTGTAATTATAGGGAATATATGAAGATAATATAATCTAATGGTGGATTTGTCAAAATTTAGATCCAATTAAAAAAAAATTGAGTGGTAGTACTGTAACATTGCTTAAAGTTACATCAGGTAGAACTTGAACTCAACCCTTATTATTATACACAATAAAGGTACATAAGAAAATAAAATAATTTTTTATAGAATATTTTAGATGCACATTGTGTATTACGCAGGGCATCAGGTAATCTTCTAGAATTCTTTTGCTTTGAGCCTCTTGAATAATAAATCTTGTGATAGTGTTTCCAATGACATCTAATTGGATCAAATTCAACAAATTAATGTTTCACTCCTCCAATACTAAATCCCTTCTCGTTACCCCACACTAATAAAAGACAAGAAAAAAAAAAAAAAGAGAGAGGTACATATGACCATTTGCCTTAGCTCGTATAATTTTATGTATGAGCATTTTCCTCATCTCGTATAATTTTTTTTTTTTTTGGGTCTATTTTAGCTTTAAACCTACTTTTATTTTTATTATTTTGCATACTCAATTTTCAAAACACAGCATATGAAATTATCTTTTTACACAACATTTTATTATTTATCATATTTTCTTTTTTTTTAATTATTTTTTTTCACACATAACAATCACTATCCAGTCTCTTTTATCATCATTGGGATACTTGAAAAAAGAAAAAAAAAAACTAAATGCAAAATGAATAGTACCAAAGTAAATTTACAATGTTAATATAACAATTATGTATTTTTACACAATTTTACAAAGCTTGCTGGGTAAGTTTTGAGCTTAATTGGCTAAAATAGGGTCATTTTTTTATTTATTATATACATATTGATATGAATGCTCTTAGACACTACTTTAATTTCATAATATCTCATCATATTCAAATTTTATTTTGACATGTGAGTACTAAAATTCAAGGAAGTGCCCACACACTTCATGACGGGGCGCTTTTTTTTTTTTTAATCAATTTGGGAATTATTAAGAATAAATTGTAGTTTGCGTTAAAATTAATTCTCATGGCAAAATGGGAGATTGCAACTCACAACTCGCAACTTGCAACCCAATTAGCTAGGCTTTTGGGCATAAAGAGAACTTTTTTAATTTTTTAAGAGTGTTTTAACCTATGGCATTCGCTTTTAATAATAACTCTTTATTATCAGACCAAGATACCAATTAATTATTGGTATAGGTGATGATTGAATCCCAAATCTTGTTTTCAACCATCAAAAACTTTACCAGTTGAACTAACTAGAACTCACGGGCAGAAAAAGAACATAGTCCAATAGTAAGAATCCTCATTTTTCTTTTTCCTTTTTGTTTGAATCTTTTTTTCTTTTCTTTTTTCTTGATCCATCCCTTTTTGGATTCGTTAATTATGTTTCCTTTATTATATACTTGAATTGGATTCGCTGATTTAACATATTCTTTGCTTGTATTCATAAAAGAATATTTTCTTTTTTTCTTTTTCTTTTTTGGGTAAAAGGATAGATCTATATTCTTTAATTTGTACTCACTTGCTACTCAAATTGTTGTCTATAAAGTTGAACAGTTTGTCACAGTAAATTTACGGATGATCAAACGGAAAGTTGGAACACCATCTGGGCAAAGCCACTAGTGCGACCAAATCACGTCTATTGAGGTAGGAGCTCTTTCAAGTTCAACAACGCCCTTTTTTTTCCTTCCTCAGTAGTTTCAAATGAAGATCAACTGCCAAATCTAGTTAGAAAACTATAGCTGGACTGTTAAGCAAACTCTGATTTTAAAAGTTTTGCTTTGGATCGAGAGACATAGTAGTATAGTGGAGAGTGATGCTAGCTTAGTCCTACATCAAATCATATATGTGTAACACTACCACCTCAAACTGGTCATTTTCTTAATTTTTTTAGAGCTAATAAGTTGGTTAATTTTGTTGCCCACGAGCTAGCTCTCTCTCACATCAGAGTTAGCTTTTTTTCATATTTTATACTCTCATGTTGCTTTTTTCATTACCATGTAAAAATGTGTACACTTTTATATCAATTATAAATATGTGTGTAAAATATTGTATGTAAACTAATGTAAAATGATGTTTTCTATTTTCAAAATATTTCTTTTCCAACACGATAATCAAGATTCAAGGCAACCGGAAGAAAATGAGGTTTTTTTTTTTTTTTTTTTTTTTGAAGGTTTTTCTATTTAATTTTAAAGAAAAAATAGTATTGATTTTTCTTTTCACAATACTAGGCAGAGTGATATCCGACTATGGAAGAAAGAAGGCAAAACAGAATGAATCCTCAAGTGTTCCGAGCTGCTTCCACCGGTAATTTAAGTTTCTTTTGGAAATTGCAAAATCCAAATGATGAAACCCATCTCGAATTGACAACCGTGAAGAACACTATTCTTCATGTTGCACTGCAATTCAAAAAATTTAAGGCTGCAAAAAAGATAGTTGACTTAAGACCAATGCTTGCTTATGAAAGAAACTCCAGAGGCAATACTCCGCTACATGTTGCTGCAAGGGTAGGAGATTCTTCAATAGTAAAGCTTCTAATAAACCGGCCAACAAATCTGGATGCTGAAACTGGTGATGGCCGACAGCAGCTTCTGAGAATGGTGAATCAAGATGGCGATACTGCCTTGCTCGTCGCTGTGCGATATGGTAACTTTAAGGTTGTGAAAGAACTAATTAAAAAGAAGGATCCAACAGAAGCTGCAGAACTGGCTAAGCATGTAAACAAGAAAGGGGAATCTGCACTGTTCCTCGCCGTGGATGGAGAACACTACGACATGGCTTATTATATCCTAAGTGTTGCTCCAAACTGCTCCTATGTTGGAAGGCACGGCATGAATGTCTTGCATGCAGTTGTCCTTCAAACAACTAGTAATTGTAAGTGGCTCGATCCAGCCTGCTCCTTAAATATTTCACTTTCTATTTTGTTCTATGTCTATTGAAAAAGTATTTTGTACCAAATAATATCATGTCATTTGTATCAAAATTCAATAAATGAAAGACGTGTGTAAAAATAACTATTTACTAACACATGTTTTTCATTTATCAGTTGGATAATTATTTTTTACTGACATGTTTCACACTTATTGAATTTTAATATCGCTAATATGGTATCATTTGATACTAAATACCTTCTCATTGTTCCAACCATTTGTCACTTAAAAAAAAAAATTTCCTAACATTACCCATATTACAAAAGGAAAATTACTACTACCAATTTTTATTAATAAAATAAAATAAAATTTGTTATATTCTTTAACATTACTCTTTACAAATTATGCATGATGATGGCAAGGCATCCACTGTTCAATATTGAGCCAACGGATTGGCAGTACATGTCCTCACCAAAGGCCGAACTAATCTTCGGCCACCAGAGTTTTCTGAAAGCGGGCCGAAGCAAGGTTCGGCCCAAGTTAAAAACTTGAAAAGAGCCCAAAAAAGGAGCTGAGTTTTTAAAGAGAAACCAGCCGATCGAGCTTATCTAGCCTAGAGACTCTAGTCGGCCCTGTCAAGCATCAACCAACATAAGTACAAAGAAAAGCAAACGGTAAAATAAGCGTCCGTTTAACAAAAATTATTTTTACTAATTTATTTTATTATTTAATTTATTTTTATTATTATTCATGAGTCTTACTATATTTTTTGGTACTATTCATAAGTCTTACTTACTATTTCAACTAACTTTTACTTTTATTTACAGTACTTTCAATAAAAATTTTTTAATTTTAGCAAAATAAACAAATCCCAAACAAACCCTAAGTATGTGGGCACAAATTTTTTTCTTAACATCACCTTTAGGCTTAAGATCAATTTATAATTTCTTTTTTGTTGTTTACATAAACATGCAGTTAAGCTCACTTTTATTAACATCAATCATGATATATGATATAAAACAAAGTTTAGTTGAAAAATTAGTTGTAACTTTAAATTATAACCTTACTCAATATCATTAGCATTACTACATATTTCGAAAATTTAACTGTTTGATTGCATGTTTTCTACATTCTTAATACACATGTCAAATTTTGTACCAATCGGATTTTATACAAAATTTTAAACTACAAAAATTTACAATTTAAACAATTTGTTGATGACATAACTATTGATTTTTAATTTTCTAATTACAAGTATAAATGATATAAAAAGAAAATATAGTCCAATAGGAGATTTGTCAAAATTTATCTCTAATAAAAATATACTAATTAAGATTTTTGTTTTAAGGTACAACCAATTTTATAATTAAAATTTTATTTGTGATATATCACTTTAATTATCTTAAATAAAAAAAATTAAAAAAAAAAAAAAACTTTAGTCATGCATACGCACACACTCCAGTGACCCCACCAACGTGGGACACGGGATCAGGCACAACGTGGCAATGATGAAGCCAAATAGCAAAACTATCGCTTGGCATTTCTGAAAATCCAAAGATGGAATTGCGCATATTTTGTTAATGTACAGGTTTTTTAAATTTCTATTTTCTTGGATATAATTTATTTTTATTTAACTTATTTTTTAAATAAAATAAGCTAATAAAAACAAGTTTTGGTGTAATGTTTCGTGCAATATTAATTTCTCTGGGTATGATTATTTCTAAAGTTACTGCTTTTGATTTATCCAATGCAGACATTAACTTGGTTGACGGGATCTGCCAAACAACAAACTATGGGGATTTAAAGAGACAGGCATGTGGTTTTCAATTTCAGCGAGGCATCCTTACTTTGATGTGGATCATCAGTATGCTATTTCTCAGCCCTCTTCCGGAGTCTCTTACGCATAGAACAATAAAACTTAGACAGAGAAATCGCCGCGCGCTTGCAACTATTCCAGAAGGTGAAAATGTCTAACTTAATCTCAAAAACTTTTTTTTATTTTTTATTTTTTATTGGCAAAATTACAAATCACATCTCTAACTTTGATAAAAAATCAATTCATTTCTTCAATTTCACTTTGATTTAATTAAGTCTTCTAAATTTTAATCTTATTTAATTAAGGCCTGATTAGTTTTCATTAAAAAAAAAGAAAATGCAATTAAGAACTCTCTAAACAACGATGTTATCTTTTTGGGGTGATTTTCTTTATGAAAAATCACCAAAAATAATCCTCAAGCCATCCCACTTCAGTTGGCTTTCCAAAGTAAACTTAAATTGGAACAAGCCATCCCCAACGTCCACAATCCTCAAGTCTGTACCAAACTTCCATACGAACCGAAGAAGCTCTTTGGTAGCTCTCTGATTATATGGCCTTTTTGTAAGGAAACACCCAAGGAGACTAAGTGAGCATTGTTCAAGAATTTTCTCCCTATGAGTAGCCCCCACTATGACAACTTCGTCTTCTTCCTCGGTCAACATGATAATCTGTAACTTATCTATAAAAACAGAGGCCATAGTTTAGGTGAAAAGAAAGTAATATAGGCAAGACTGCCTAGTGTTGGATTGCGTAAGAAAAGAAAGGAAAACGAAATCAAGAGCTGAAAAAAAAAAAAAAAAAAAACTAACTCACACAGCGTGAGATGGAGCACTCACCCAGAATGAGAAGAAAGTCTCACCCTAGGTGAGAAGGGGTGTGAACGGCAATATTAATATTTTTGTCTATTATTTTCGATGGGATCTCAATCTGATTTGATTTGATTTGATTTGAAAGTTGTTCTAGATGTGGGTTGAATTCTAGGGTTTTATTTGAATACCCACTTGTAGAAATTGGAGGAAAGTTTTGTAATTTTTATTGGGTAATATGTTTTTGTCATTTTCAGGTTTTTGTTCTTCTATTTTGAATTTTTTTTTCTTCGATTTTATAGTATCTATTTGTGCATCATAGTGGAGCTTCAGAGCTTTGGTTGTAAGCTTTAGAGCTGTTCAAATCTGTAAATAAAAAATAAATAAAAAGGTTTGAATTTGTGTTTATGTTCTTCCCATTTGAAAATAAAATTAATTATATATTTTTTTTTAAGGTTTTTTTTTTTTACTTAAAAATTTTTTAAAATTATTTTTAAAAAATTATTTTAAGAATTGAAAAATTAAAATCAGAACTTTGTTGTTTTATGCACTTAACAGCAACCCACTTAACAAACTATTACGGAAGGTTTTAATTGAATTCAAAATTGTATAAAGAAAATATTTTTTTTCTAGTATAATAAAATTGAACAATAAAATAGATAATAAAAAACTGAAAATTTTGTAGGTGGAGCAACCACAACTTTTTATAAATTTGAGGAGTTACTGTTGTATATTTGTTAAATTTAAGTAGCTTGAATTATTAGAAGTTTTATTGAGCAAAAATCCAATTGTGAAAGTAAGAAAACAAGTCTACAGAATTTCGCTTGACTGAGATATCCATTTTACATCAAGCGAGACTCTTTGTGACTCTCTATTTGAAATTGGGTTGACAAATATGACATACAAGTGTCAAGTAAGACTCTTTGTGGGTATCTTTATTTGTGAGTAGGCTTGACCCAGATGTTAAGAAAGTGCTAGGCGATCCCCTATGTTTAGAAATTCTACATGGTTGGTTTAAGCGAGTTTGAAACAATTTGTTTCTTGCTGAAATTTTCGAGACATATAGATATATTTGACAATGGTCAAATGTGATTCAAACTTTTCTTTGAAAGAACCCAATTACGGCATGTCTAACGACCAAAATAAAAAATTTGATCAAATTATCATAATGCTTGAAATTCGAGTTTAGTAAACTCAAGTTTCACTTGGAACTCAAGTTTTAACAAATTCAAGTTCTAACAAAGTGTTACATAACTAATTAAGTTTGGCTAGATGCATTTCTCCTAAAATTTTTCCTAAATAATGCTATTTGGCAAAATTAGCCCCATTTTGAGTATGCTAGAATAGATGCAAAAGCAAAAACATAAAATAGAACTCACGAACACAAGAGTTACGTGATTTAGTCTAATAGCCTACATTTAAAAAGGAAACCCTTAAGAGTTACATCTTTAATATATAAGAGTATAGTACAAATCCTGTATTACAATAAACCATAATATTCGTATACATAGTAGGCTAAACTCTAGATTAATAGACTTCTAGTATAAGTAGGAGACTTGGCTTGCACACATGGAAGGACTGGGCTTGGGCATATGTTATTAGGCTAATATATATATATATATATATATATCTAACACCCCCTCTCAAACTCAAGGTGGAGGCATGATGAAACCTTGAGGTTGGATAAACTTGAAAAGATTCCTTGAAAAATGTTTTGAAGAAACCATGAAGATGACCGTGAAAATGCCCGGAGGAAGACACGAAGAAAGCCTTGAAAAATGACCTTGGAAAAGACTAGAAGGATTGGGCAGTATGGAGAAAGAACCGTGCACAATAAAGGCAATGATCGAAAAATTCCGGAAAAAGACTACATTAGTGACCAAGAAAGGCTACTAAGGCCGGAGAATGGCTACATTGAAGGCTTGAAGAAGATCGATGAAGAGAACGTTGCCATGAAGCATAGTTTGCGAGTTTATGTGCGTAGAAGGGTCCCAAAATGAATGAGAAATTGGCCATTTAAGTGATTTAGAAGTTTCAAATAAAGAAACGAAGCTCAAAATTGAATTCTACACAAAATTTTCACCTTTGGACCCTATTGAAAATTTTTCACCTTTGGACAAAGTCAACTCAAAAAGTCAACAAAATTAGTCAAAGTCAACAGTTGAGGTCTTGTTAACATCATAGGTTAGTCTAGATCGAGGCCCACAAGTCAGATCCAAATCATATTAGTTTGATGAAGCTAGGTCAAACCTACTAGTCTGATGACATGTCAAACATCATTGACGAGATACTGACAAGGCAAACATATGGCAAAATCTAACTGGACATGAGTAATGATGTGGTGGATGACGGGCTACAGGTGTGGAGGATGATGTGGCATAGATGATGTCAAAGGCATGAGGTTGGCATGTGCAATGCGCAAAGAAGTTAGAATGGTGCATGAAAGCGAGTGATCAACTTTAATAGCATGTGGGGCACGTAATCGATAGACCGAAACTCTAATGGCCTGTTTGGATGAAGGGGGGAAGGAGGGAGAGTAGAGTAGTGTTGGCTAAAAATGAGCTAATTTTGTGCTAAATCTACTTTCTCTACTCTACTCTTCATCCTTTTCTCTCAATCTAAACGGACTATAAATGGGCGAGTGGAGGCAAGTGCGGCAGAAATTAGTCACTAGATTTTTGGGTTTTTCATATCGGAGGCCGAAAAGCATGTATGTATGATCTATTTCATGATTCAAGGTTTGAAATTGCATAGATTTGATAGGGAGAGGCACGATTTGCTTAAGAGGATTAAAGACATGACTAGGCTATGAAGGCTCTAGGAGGCGACAAGGCAGTGACGGTAGCTGCTGTAAGGTCCTAATCTAAAGTCTTCAATCAAAGATTAAGATTGCAAGCAATCAATGACTGTAAGAAAGAATTTGTGAATTTGAAGGCAAAGGGAGCAAGCTTGATTGAGAGATTGTGTTAGAGCCCAAGAATTGAGTTTGGTTTTGATATCATGTTAAATATTAGCATTGATATACCATATTGAATATTTAAGAAGGACTGTTAGAGGTATATTAGCCCCATAGGCCGAAATCCAATCATTCTATGTGTGTAAGCCAAGTGTGGACACCCCCAAAAATTGAAATTTTCGGGTTTTGTCGCACATTGGGTCATTCGCAACGTGACTCTTGTGTGCTTGGGTATCTAGAGTGGGGTGTGTGTGTGAGTCCTTTTTTCTTCTTTTCATTTTATAAGTCGCCACCAACCATTGGTTTTTTATTAGGTGTGATTGGTCACCTAGGTGTCTAATTTATTTTGAGTTACCTAATTAACTAAACCAAATTTTAAGGGTTCATTAATTAAGGTAAATCAAAAGTCTTTGAACCAAACTTGGACTCGGAAGTTTGGTTACATGTGGGGAAGATGTTAGACACCTCACAACGCCTATCTGAATATAGTACCTCATTTTAATTTATTTCAAACAATAACCTTTTATGAAAAAATAGAATACTTGGTGTTTTGATTTCTTTGAAAAGGTTTTTTTTGCAAACAATGTACATATATATACATGTGATTAAATATTTACCATATAGCTAACATGTGAATATTAACTTCAAAGAATATATACAATCAAAACATGTGAGATATATACATAAGTAGCATGTGAGAGAACATACAAGTATATTTTACAATAGCATATGAGTATTTATTTACTATATAGCCAGCATGTGAATGTTAAATGCTATACGAAAATAAATCACAATATAAAATGAGAGGGTTGGAAGAGTAGCACCTTGTTGTCCTTCACCATTTTCTCATTTTTTTTTTTTTATCATGCAAAAATATGACAAAGGAAACTCATTCGTGCTAAGAACTATTAGGGACAATGTAAGCTTATAGGTGTTCAAAGACTCAAGAGAATGAGCCTTGAATACAAATCCTTAAACTACAACTATTCTAAGAAAAAGGTTTGAAATTAAATTGCATAAAAAAGTTACAACCTTAACTTTTATTAATTTGAAAAATCAATTTTTTTTTAGAAAAGATTTTTTTTTTTTTAATTTGTGAGAAAGCTTTTTTTTTTTTTAGAAAACTCTTGTTTTCTATTTTTAGGAAAACCCAACGTGGTAAAAACACTTTTTCAAAAGATATATTTTTATTCTTTTTAATGGAAGGAAGAAAACATTTTTTTTTGACAAAATTAACGTGGTAAAAGTATTTTTGAAAACTTTTTTTTTTTTTTTTGAAAAGCATGTATCTTTTTAAGAAAGCATTTTTGAAAACACACTTTTGTATGTAAAAAAACATTTTTGAAAAAATTTTCTTTTGAAAAACTTTGGAAAACATTTATATATATATATATATATATATATATTTTAGTTTCGGATTTCCCCTTTTTAAAAAAACAGACTTTTTTTTTTATAAAAATTTTGTAAACATTTTTTGAAAACAGATTTTTTTTTTCTTTGAAAATAGTTTTAGAAAACATATTTTTTTTAAAAAATGAAAACAGTTTTTAGGAAACAAATTTTTTCTTTTGAAAACAATTTTTTTTATTTTTTAGAAAACTGATTTTTATGGTATGTTTGGTAACTGTTTTTTTCTCTTATTTTCTGTTTTCAAAAAAAATATATTATTTTTGAAACTAAAAAATTTGTTTGACAATCCAAAATGGAGAAAAAACAAATACCGTTCTCAAAACTCAATTTGCGAAGGAAACTGAGAAAATGCAAAAGACTGTTTTCGGTTTCTAATTTTCAAAAGTTAATAAAAATACGCATTTAATTTAATGTATTTGTCTCATTTGATAAGTTAGCATTAGAGTTCAAATCCTAGTAACAATATATTTTAGTATTTTTTATTTTTTTCTTCATAAAAATATCTTTTTTAATTTCAACTAACCAAACATATTTTTGATTTCAAAAATACAAGAATTTTTTTTCTTTATATTCTCAAAAACAAGTTTTTGATAATAGAAAATAAAAATTGTTACCAAACATAACCATATTTTGCAAACAGGTTTTTAGAAAACAGAGTTTTTATATTGAAAATAGTTTTTAGAAAACAGATTTTTATCTTGAAAATAGTTTTTAGAAGATAGATTTCTAGAAAATAGATTTTTTTTATATTGAAAATAGATTTTTAGAAAACAGATTTTTTATTTTGAAACAGTTTTATTATTTTTTTTTAACGGGTTTTGGATTTATAAAAAAGAAATTTTTTTTTTTTGAAAAGCTTTCTTTAAAAAAAAAAAAAAAAGAGGAAAAGCATTTTAACAAAAAAAGGAGTTTTGTTTTGAAAACTCTTAAGAAGAGAAAAAGAAAAAAAAAGGGGAAAATCCTTTCTTTTAAAAAAGACTCTTTTTATTTGAAAAAACTTCATGTAGCAGGCAAAAAATGTAGCTAACAGATGTTAACGTGTTACTTTCTACTCACACAATACATTTTTTAGAGGTGGGATGTAAGATCATCCTTTAAGTACCCATTCTATGATAATTAATAATAATCAGACTAGTCTATAAGGTGATGTGAATGTATTGAATTATAAAGAGCCCTGGAATGGCTAAGTATTTATACTTGGGTCTGGTTCAGTCCGAGGATGTTGTTACAATTGGATCATCTCCATTTTTCTCTTCTTTTTCTGAAAATCCAATCACCATCTGGTTCAGGTGTTTCTTAACTTTATATAATTAGTCAACATGCATTTGGACTCTACATTTGGAGGCTTAGGATCACACTTCCTTGATACTTTTCCAATCAAGGCCTTGCTAGTAGGTTTTACACCAAGGTGTGAGCTGTGTGCGTATTATTTATGGTCATTTTCCCATTAATGCGGTTAGCTAAGTGGTTGCAATACATTTAATGCAGAGGAAACGGTTGCTTTGTCCTCCCTTTTTCTTCTCTTTCTTGTTTAGTGCCAGATTACCCTTTTCCTCGCTCGGATTGCGTCATGATCCCTTCACCCCTAACTTTCCACTTCTCGAGATTAATTAGGTAGGGGTCCTCGGTGCCCCTTTCAACTATAGTAGCTCAACCTCTTCACAAGTTAGGTAAGTTCTTTCCAAGGACACACTACTAATACTTCACGAAGTTCACCTCCTTGGAAATGTTCTTACCTATCTTATTAATTGTTTTGGGTCCTCGTCCCCCCACACTTCATTTTTAAGAAAGAGGTGAGAAAAGATTTTTGAAAAAAGCATTTTCTTAGAATAGTGTATAGGGGAAATGTTTTACCCAAGCTTATTTACTTTAAAAATGACAACTTTAATGATGAGAAAAATAAAGAAACAAAAATAATAAAGTGCAGAAATTTAATTGACATAAAAGTGAAGAGCTGAAATTTAATCGGCCTAAAAGTAAAGAGCTTGGAATATTGTAAAGATTGATTAAAATATGTTTTTTTTTTTTTTTTTTTTTTTTTTTTGCTCTCTTAAATAGATTTTAATCTCTTTCAAGCCTTATGGATTCTTCATCATGAAGAAATGGGAGTTCTAAACCATCAACATTCTTACGAGACATACCCATATTATGTTCTAATGGAGGTTTAAAAACCATACAAGAGAGATGATAGAAAATCTTTATTTATTTATTTATTATTATTTAGGTGTCTAGATATAGTATATATATATATATATATATATATGTGTGTGTGTGTGTGCGATAAAGTATTGGGGGAAAGGGGATGTGCAAGAAATTAAAGGGATGACATAAAATAAAAGGAGATGGGGATTGCTTGAAAGTAAATGGGATGATATAAATTAAAAAGCAATAATAGTAAAATCCCTAGATGCCTAGGTGGGATGAGATTTCTTCCCCGTAAGGGTATTTCCCATACAAATTCTAGGAGATGGTCCAATACCCATCTAGGGAAACAAGCACAATAATATAAACTAACAGCAATAATATGAACATTGAAATAAAGAGAGAGATATATACACAATATATACAAGAGCATAAGAAAATAAAGTAACTATGAACAACAAGCAAGATAAAAAAAAAGAAAAAAAGAAAGATATTATATATATGGAGAATGATGTCTCCAACATAATGAAGAAGGTGAGATGGGTGTAGTTATTAAGCAACTAACCCATCCCTATAGCTTTACCCAAAATAATTACAAACAAAAATGGATGAGGTTTTTTTGTAATGGTTTCCTAGAGAGAGAGAGAGATTTTTTTTTTTTTTTTTGAATTTCTAAAGGTATTTTTCCAGAATTTTCTCACTTTTTTTTTCCATGTTTCTCTATTTTTCCTCATTTTTTTTCAAAGTTTTTTTTTTTTTTTGGGGGGGGGGAGATACACTAATGCTAGCTTCCCACTTTTGCCACCTCATCAACCTTTTCATCTTTTTCTATATTTTAGCACATTATATTTTCTTTAAATTACAAATATATAGTTTTATATAATTCCATATAAAAACAAAGCATAATAGTACTTTTAATAATTATCATAATTATTAAATTTTTATATTTAGAAAAAATGAAAGTGAGAAAAAAATCATATTATGTGTAAATTTTTTGTGCATTGC
Organism: Quercus rubra; assembly: GCA_035136125.1. Classification (NCBI taxonomy): domain Eukaryota; kingdom Viridiplantae; phylum Streptophyta; class Magnoliopsida; order Fagales; family Fagaceae; genus Quercus; species Quercus rubra. The sequence continues at coordinate 5,696,113 of CM068732.1, forward strand.
ACGAATTATTGACTAGTTAAGTGTATTGTTAGGCGAACTACATGTTTAACATCTAGAACTCACTAATTGAATTGTTACCAACCATCAAAACACATTTCGAACATTCATTTATCAGGTGGTTAAAGTCCTCTTATCATATGCATGGTCATAGTAGTTTATAAATATTATATAATAAAACTAAAACTTGTAATTTATTTAAGAATAAATTCATAATTTTCACATTTGCATTAAAATTAGTTATAGCGGCAAAATGAGCAGTGTAAAACATAAAAATTTCCACTATATAAAATATCACGGCAAATATTCCCTTATAACTTAAAACCACAACTATTGAAGAATGAAGATGATGATTGATTTATGTTGCCTTGGCGAGGCTTAGACCATTATTGGTTTATTTATTTATTTATTTACAGACTTTATGGTATTATGTATCTAGTCCAAAGTCGCAACTGAGTTTTGTTTGTGTGTTTGTTGTTATTTGGACTTTCATATTGATGAATTTTGTATTGAATTTTGATGTATTGGTAGATGTGGACTAATTTATGGTACTAGTAGATGAGTTTTCCAGTAGGTGATTGTGTGAATATTACCAATTGGAAATTTTTTTTTTTTTTCCCTAAAAGATGAATTTTTGATGTTATGTAATACATTGTGAATATTTATGCAATGAGTTTTGTAGTATATTTACACTTGTATCTGGTCATTCGAGCTTATTTTTTAAAGGCCAAGGTTTAAGAATTTGTTCCAAATCGGTTCTCTCTCTCTCTCTCTCTTTTCTTTTTTTTTAGTTTAAGAAAAAAACGACCCAAAACTAATTGGGAAAAAAAATCCCAGAAATGAATATATATGCTTTGTGAACTTATTGGTTAAAACCCAAATCTGGATGTGAAAGTTCCATTACCCTTTTTTATATGCCAAGAATCTTGCAACTGAGTAGCATTTATAGAACATAGGTCAAACCCTCTCCCCGTGTGTTGTGTCGGAAAAAAATGGTTCTTGTTTATGTACTAACTTGAGCAATATGATTTTCCTATTTCTTAGATTTAGTGAACGGCGTGATGACAAAATGGCCATCTACAATTAAACAATACGATGACTCAGGATGGACTCCTCTACACATTGCCGCGCATTTGGGTAATAATGAATTTGTCAAGCTGCTTTTAAAAAATGACAACTCCGCTGCATATGAAGAAAACAAAGATGGTTTATCTGCTCTTCACATTGCGGCCAAGGAAGGCAATGTTGAGATAATGAAAGTAATCATCATGGCATGTCCAGGTATCTATGAATTGTCGGACAACAGGGGTAAGACGGCTCTTCATGTCGCTGCAGAAAGTGGAGCGAAGGATGCAGTCATGTATTTTCTGACGAGACCAGAATTTGAGGGTCTCATCAAGGTGCAGGACGATGAAGGAAACACGCCTCTGCATCTGGCAGCCATCGAAGGGAATTACCAGATTTTATCCCTATTGGGACATAGTAGAGGTGTTGACTTAAATGCTAAAAACAAGCAGGGCTTCACCATAATGAACATCGTATTTCAAACGAAGGAAGACGACATGAATATAGGCATTTGGAATTTGGACCCTAGGAGAGTAAAACTGGCAGGCGAAGGTGATGGCGATGGCGATGGCGATGGCGATGGCGATGGCAAGGGCAAGGAAGGATCAAATTTTTTGAAGCAAGTAAAACAGGCAGGCGATGGCAATGGCGATGGCAAGGAAGGATCAAAATTTGTGAAGCAAGTGAGCGAGACCAACTTGTTGGTAGCCACACTCATCGCAACTGTGACCTTCACTGCAGCTTTCACGGTGCCCGGTGGATTTAACCAAAACGGAGGTGTGGACGAGGGCTTGGCAGTATTAGGCAAAAAAACTGCTTTCCATGTATTTCTGATAGCTAATACTATAGCTTTTGGTCTTTCCACTACCTCAATATTCGTCAACTTTTTGGCTTCAATGACGATTAGGGAAGTCGAATTTCACAGAGAAGTGTTACGACGTGCCCCTATTTTCACAAACTGGTCTATTGGAGCATTGCTGGTAGCTTTTATTGCAGGCACCTATACAGCGGTACCACACTTTTTGGGGATTACTGTGGGCCTTATTATTTGTTGTTGCCTTCTAATTTGCCTGTTTTTTCCTTTGTTAATCAAGTAGCATGTAAGTTTTTACTGCAGCCGTTTGTTTTTTAATGCTCCTTCTCTACAAGAAAATAATGAAGAATGGTTTGATTGCTAAGCCCAAGCTGGCCTGGGATGATTTGGTTGACTGGGGCCTCAAAATTTGCAAGAAAGAGGTTTTAAAGCCATGTTTTGCAAGAAGGTATGCGCAAGATTGGAATAAGAGGAATGCTGTCAGTCTTTATCAAGATCATTATATGAGAGTCTTGTTGCTTTGCCTTTGTTTGGTGTGCTTGTGTGCTGCTTTTAATTTTTTCTTTTTTTCTTTTTTCTCGCTGGTTTGATTGTATTATCTTTGATTTTGAATAAAATTCTTATTCCAACAAAAAAATAAGGCATTTTATTTTTCCTGTGATTGGTGTATACACTATACCAAAGTACCTTTCTCGCAGTAATTAATTGATAAGCACAAAATTAATTATTTAATATGGGTCATTTATTGGATTTGATTGTTTTTGCTTAACATCTTTTAACACTTAGTGACAGAGTGAGAGGGAGGTTATTGGCAGAAGATGATAGTCTTTTGTTATTGTTGCTACTAGAGAAAAATCCTTAACCCCTTTTGACAATTGGGTGAAGGAGGATTATTCTCATAAGATCTTATCTTTCGTTATTGTTGTTACCTGAGAAATCTCCAATTTTATTTATTTATTTTTTTTATAATATGTTAGAAAGAGGAATATCCACTCCATCAAGCTGAAACCATGCCTATTTTCAGGTTTTGTTTATATTTTCTCCTATTTTGTTTTAGAAGAGGTTTGACTCCAAACATATTTGATATTTTGGACTTCGACCACTAATAGGAGTTTGACACATCAATAGGAAGATGACGTGTGTCATGTTATTTGTAATGCATACGACTCACTTGGTTTGTTGGGTTAAGTGAGTCAAGAACTAATGTCATATCTCTATTGGTGGTTAGAGTCTAAGATTCCAAATAAGTTAGAGCCCAACTTTATCATTTCTTTTCTTACTACTAATATTTGACCCCCAAATTATCATCACTAACAGAAACCAACTCTTCCAAACTAAGTCCTTCTCACAACAAACAAACCAAAAAAAAAAAAAAAAATTCCAAACTAAGTAGCATTTCTCCTAAGTGATTAAAGACATCAGAATATGTCCTAACTCTTTTAATTGAATAAGTTCAAAGACAATTTGTTTTTCTCAATTTACTAAGATGATAATAGGTTGTAAGTAGTTGAAAATTAAAGTTGTGTGAGTGATGGATTTTTGGGCTTGGGTCGTTGCCACTTGATATGCCCAATGGCCCTCTCCCATTCTCCATACTTTATCTATTTATCTATACTATTATTGAAAGGGCTTCTCCCGTTTAAACTGGACATTTTTTTTGTTCCAAAATACTCCTGTAGCCTACTTTTAAGTAGGGGTAAAACTTGGTAAAAATGCTTCTTTAATTCCCATATAAAATATTTCCTACAAAATATGATCACTCTCCCACTAAGCCACTTCTTCAAAGTAACTATACATTTATTGTTTTTTATTTTAAAAACAATAGAAAAACAACCCCATGTTGTTGTTGGTTTTTTTTTTTTTTTCTCTTAAAAAAAAAAAAAAAAAAAAAAAAAAAAAAAAACTCCTATCAGATTCAAAATCATGGTTTTTTTAATTAAAAATAATAATAAAATTTAAAACAAAGTGATAAACATGACTAGCCTCTGAGCACGCGCGTGACTCTTCTATTTTTTGGGTAAGGGTTGATTTAGAGCATTTATTATAATTTGGGATTACTACATTTTCCAATCATAAAAATAAAATAAAAATAAAAAAAATAAAAAAAAAAAAAAAAGAAAGGGGTATAATGAGTATTGTAGGAGCAATTTTTGTCTCAAAGATCAAGTGTTGCACTTGTAATCTTTTTTTGGCTTTAGAGTCCCACATTGGAAAGAGACCTTCCCTCTTTCTTCCTTATAAGGCATGAGCCAATGAGAAAGAGTACCACTAGCTTGGCAGATCAAGTGTTGCACTTGTAATCTTTTTTTGGCTTTAGAGTCCCACATTGGAAAGAGACCTTCCCTCTTTCTTCCTTAAAGGCATGAGCCAATGAGAAAGAGTACCACTAGCTTGCAAGCTAGTGGTACTCTTTCTCATTGGCTCATGCCTTTAAGGAAGAAAGAGGGAAGGTCTCTTTCCAATGTGGGACTCTAAAGCCAAAAAAAGATTACAAGTGCAACACTTGATCTTTGAGACAAAAATTGCTCCTACAAGTATTATGCGTTTGCAAGTGAAATAATTTTTTCATCACACTTCTAGATTTTTTTGTGATTGGAAAATGTAATAATCCTAAATTATAATAAATGTTCTAAATTAACGCTTACCCAAAAAATAGAAGAGCCTCTGAGCACACGCATGAGCACGTGCTCAGAGACTAGTATTTCATAATTATTATCCATTTTTGCCAATTTTTTTTATGTAGTAATCAATGTGTTATTGATTGGAAGATGATGCTATAATTTAGTATTAACCTTTAGGGGGAAGGAAAAAAAGATCCATTGAATAAATCTTTTAAATAGTGCATATAATGAAAATGCATAATGAAATTGTAACAATAAAAATATTTACAAAATACATGTGGTGACCTTTACAAAAGCTATTATGAAGAAATTGATGGATCAATGTAGAAAAGTGAAATATTTACATCATGTAAAACTGTAAAATAATTCACTACATCTGAAACATGGAATAGGTGAACTTATTAATATTATGCTAGCTACGGTGGAGAAGTTGGTGGAGCAATGTTATTTGTTCCACATTCTAATTGCTTTCCAACAACATTTGCCATGAACCTATGATACAAAATGTGTTAGTTTGTTTTATTGATAAAGACTTTAAAATGTACACAATAATGATAAGCACAATAAACATCAAGCATAAACTTGTGAAATGAAATGAAATATTTTAACTGACCTTGTGATGATATTACATAGCTCCATGTATGTGAAATGGTCTACTTCAGCTTGGGACTTGAAGAACTATCATTTAATTAGCAAAATGTTTTTAAAAAAAATTTATATACAAACAATGTAATTAAGTTTTTTTTTTTTTTTTAAGTAGATGTGGTAATGATTTGTACTTGCTTTATTATTGCATCGTCCTTGACTCTCATTTTTTGTTTGTCTTTACTATTTTGGATGTTGAAAATTGCATCGTCCTGGGTTTTTTTTCTTTGTTTCTTTTTTTTCATGGATGTTGGAAACCACATTGTCCTTGATTTTCATTTTCTGTTTGTCTCTGTTGGCATGAGTGTTAGAGATCACATCGTCCTTCATTTTTCCTTTGTCTTTATTCTTATGGATGTTGGAAACCTGATTGCTCTTGACATTGATTTGTTGTTTGTCTTTGTTCTTGGAACTTCAAAATGAAGAAAAAAATTGTTAGTATATTAATATTATCAATTAGTTATTTTCCTATTTTAAAAAATAGTGTAACACACCTTTCCAATTCTTATGACTCTAAAACTCGTTTTACTTCTTTCCGAAGCTCTTTCTTATCAACTCGAATAGTGAATCCCCAACCATGTGAATAAATTTTCAATTTTCGAATCTAACCCATACGCAGCATGACATTTTTAATATTAATTTTGATAAAACAATAGAAAGGGATTCTGATTAAAGATATCATTAAAAAGAAATATACCTTGTTATCAATGGCCTCCATGTTCGATATTGATTGATTATCTTTCCAGTTCTCCCAATTAGCAGTAGGAACAACATGCACTCCATTATTTAGCATAGTAGACTCGATTCTCACGTTTGAGTTAGGCATCTTTCTTGTTACCAATTAATTGTATACATAAAAATATCAAGAAATAAAATATTAAAACGAAGACCGCATAACCATTAAAATTTGTAAATTATAAAATAAATCTATATGCCTGACAGTTCTTTCCAATTGTTAATTAATACCTATGATGAAGGGAACAAAACATCTTTATACACAATATTTCTTGTGTGAACACCTTCCTCCTCAGGTATTCTTCCTTTTTGCGCCAATAGTTTTGTGGTGAATTGGGAGACTCCCCTTGACAATGCCACATATAATTGGCCATGACTAAAACCATGATCAAGAAGATAAATTCCAACAGTTGAAATTGTCTGACCTTGCGCTTTGTTTATTGTAACTGCAAAGCTCAAACGTATAGGAAATTGTCGTCTGATCATTACAAATGGCAGATGTACATTTTATGTTTTCTGCAAAGGGATTCTTGGCAAGAAAATGCGTGTACCCACATATTGTCTAGTAAAAATTTTAGGGTCAATTACGTTGTTAAAACATCCACAGTATATCAATCTTGTACCATTATATAATCCAACTTTTGGATCTATATTGCGCAACAACATAATTGGAGAACCCCTTTTCAGCCTTAATATACGTGGTGGTAAACCCGCTGGAGATATAGAATTTAGGAATTCTTGTGGATATAGATGTTCCGTATCTCCTTCAACCTCATCAAAAGAATGTAACGTAAACTCATCTCCAGGGAACTAAGAAATCATCTTTGCATTGAGCTATTCAACATCATCATTTATAGGTATTAGCAAAGCCCTATCAACCATATATCTTGCATCGTTGGCATGTTCTTGCAAACTTGAAAAAACTTGATCAATCAATTTGTATATAGAATGTTGATCCTCCCATTGCATTGTCATTGAAGGGGGTAGTTTAATCAAATTATCCATTATAAATGGTTCATTCCCAACACCGATGCGTTGTATATACTTAGCAAACTCTTCATCGTTGACAGACCTCATATTCTGCTTCAAATGTAACACTTTGACGTCTTTCTATAATGGGGACTTGACTATGCATGCATCAATCATTTCTGCCTTTGTACCCTTTGGAACAATCAGAAGTACTTGACGAAAATCTCCCCCTAAAATTAGCACCTTCCCACAGAAAGGTAAATTTACTTCCATAATATCTTTAAATGTTCTATCTAAAGATTCGAGTGCATGTCGATTTACCATTGGGGCTTTATCTATACTACTATTTAAGGAGCTTCTTCTGTTTGGACCGGATTTGTTTTGTTCCAAAATATCCCTATTTTCCTAGGTTTAAGTAGATACAAAACTAAAAAGGATAATTTTGTAAAAATACATCTTTTAAGTTTTAACTCCTACTAAAACATTGCCAACAAAATAAGACCACTTTTTTTTTTTTTTTTTTGATAAATAGGACCACTCTCTTGGTTTAACGTTTTCAACAAATGTACTTTTTTTTCCTAATTGCCAAAATGAAATGAACGCAAGTTTTTATCACTAAATTGTTTTTTTTTTTTTTTTTCCCACCTCCACATTTCTCTCTTGCGTTAGTAGTCAAGTACTAATACAACTTTTTTTTAAAAAAATAAATAAATATAAAACTGTTTTTTTTTTCTCCCATAAATGTACTCTTTTTTCTTTTCTTTTTTTCTAATTGCCAAAATAAAATTCTCTACAACTTTTTATCACTAAACGGTTTAACAAATTTCAAAATTTTGACACATCTTTTTTTCCTAAAAATTCACATGCATTATCTCTATTTAGATATATTCCACACACTTTGTACATATCCTATACCTCATTCTCTTTGAAACCTGTATGTACTCATGCTTCTTTAACGTGCATTCCTGGCCAAGAGTTTCCAAACACTACATCAAGAAGACAAGAACATCTTTATTGTTGATAATTCCATCGCTGTAGATTCGAAAACTCAAATCCAAGGTTTTTTGTTTTGTGATTTTTTTAGTGGGTTTAATCATTAATGCTGTTTTGAAAACCATAGGTCACAGTTTAGTTCTATGTTGTTATTTTTATGCACCTTGTAGATGGCTTTGTTGGTTTAGGTTCAGGGTATTTATTTTTATAGAAACAAAGGAAGCAAAAAAATCGTTTTGGTACAGTCAAGTATGATTTTTTTATATAAAAAAATTTCCTTTTGTTGGTGTTAATGTAGGTGATATGGTCTAGAACAATGTTGGCCTAAATTGCATTTTTTGGACATTATGGAGATCTTGATTGCATTTTTTAATTCCTCTTTCTCCCTCTCTTTTTATTTTTGTATTTGGCTTCATCTACATGAATGTGACAGATCACCAAGGATTTTCCTGAGCATTCAGGCAAAGGCAAAAACCTTGCCATTGTCAAGAGCTTTTGAATCGAGAACCCTTTGGTGGTGAATGGTTTACCTTCTAGAAAATTTCTTTCAAATGGCATCTAAAGATCAGTGTCCACTATGCCTCGAAGTAACAAAATGCATAAAATTTGTTTGGAGAGAAAGGATCCAGACCCAAATAAGTTCTACTTACACAATATTTATCGCAGCAAGCACCAGTAGATAAACATGTGTGGGTTCATGTGAATCAAATCATCATATCTAGGTTATCCTACAAAAGTTGTCTGGTGTATGAGCCGTGATCACAAAGAGAGTATAATTTTCGGATAGGATCTCTCTTTTTTTTGTTTGAGAAAATAAATTGGGTGCTAGAGTGGTCTTTAGTGAGAATTTTTTTTTTTTTTTAAAGAAATAAAATGATTTTAGACATCCTACATTCGTAGACTTCTTTTTCTGATTTTGTTATTTTTTTTTTTTCGAGAGTCTAAGGGGCTTTGTCAATTTATCTTGGTTTTGTAATGGTTTTTTTTCTTTTTAATCTAATTAATACATAATTGTTGGGGTTTAAATAATTCAATTTATTGGCATGTCATAAATAATTAAATTGTTTAATTATATGAGATTATTTATAAATGAACTAATGGGATATTATCTTAGTCCATGAGATGCATAGTATGTGATTTAGTCACAGAAAATATAAATCACAAGTTCTTTGTAAACTCAGAATCCTAGTTCATAGTCGGTGATGAAATTGGGCATTTTATCTGCGAAAACTATAACATATCAACTAAGATGATTTTTTTTTATCATGAAAATGGAGACTTCTAGTTTTTTTTTTTTTTTTTTTTTTTGTGAGAAGGAGACTTCTAGTTAATATGTTGATATGTTTTAAGAGTTAAAACATTGAACTGGACCGCTGTGAGATTTATTATTCTCCTAACGACTGTCAAATGAATAATAAATCTCACGACTTCTATTTACATCAACTTTAAATCTTGAGAAAATAATGAACCTAATCATGAGGTATAAGTTGCTTTGATATATCAGGAGTGAGATCTAAAATCACGATCAAAACCTCAGTATGTTGGGTAGCTGCATTTAATGTTGATGAAACATATATTCTCAAAATGGAATTCATAATCTCTTAACGGAGATATAAAATATTCTCTTGAGATAAGTTTAATGGGTTTGGTTATTCAGAATGTTGGGCACAACCACTTTAGATAGGAGTTATTAAAGTATATATTTATAAAATTAGATTTCACAAATATATTATGAATAACTTAAAGAATTAAACCAGATACTCAAGGATTAAGATGTAGTAATCTTCAAAGTGACAGACAACATTCATGACTTTGTATTACTACGAATATTTTAATGAATGAGTTGCATTTGTAATAAAGTCTTAGGATATAATTTATTAATATGCCCTAGCGTGAAATTATATTTATATAGTGGTATTGAATATAATTAATGGTAACTTTGGACTTGTCAACAGTTGATAGAAAAACCCAAGGCCCATTGGAGTTAGTGTCTTATTTGTTCCATTTTGGTCCCACTCCAAGCCACATAATTAAGCCCAATTGGAATGGCCCAAAAGGCTAGCTTAATTAGATAATCAGTTATATATAAGGAGAGAAATATACAGAATTTCATAAGGTTTTTCATTAAGATCATATAAGGAATGAAATGAAGTGTATGTGAGTGTAAGACACTCTCTTATTCTCCCTAGGAAACTGATTGAGACACCACACTTCTTGGGCATTAAGTGGAATTGAAGTGAAGTTTAAAAATGTTCCCAAGTCCTTATAATCTTTTGGTTTTGAATTTCACCGCACCAAGATACGCTATTTTGTTTTTATATTCTGAAATTTACATAGTATATGTTACCAATTACATAGTGGGTTTGCAAAGAAAGTGGGGGGTTTTCAGAGAAAGGGAGAGGCATAGATAAGAAGAGAGAGAAAGAAGAGAGAAAGAAACATACAGAGAATAAAAATAATAATATTTAAATGAAGTGGTACAAAAAATAGAATCTTTCATATATGATGTATTATAAAGTGATGTATTAAAAGCTAAAAAGTAGTGTTTTGAGATGGTATATGCTAAAAATTTTGACTCCCTTGATGGGAATGATCTTATTGATATACTCTCCAACACACTTTTTTTTTTTTTTTTAAATTGAAAAAAAAAAAAAAAAAAAGTCTAAATATGGTCTTGCTTGCTAGATGCTACATACATTGTTGCGAATCAATTTTTATGGTCAAAGCTAAGACCAACAATGTAGTTGATATGTTCCCCAAAACCCCATAATATTTTCTTTCTAATATTCCAAAATATTTTTAAAATATCCAAAAATACGCCTCCCCAAAAAAATTTGAGTGGTTCTAAATTATAAACAGTTTTCCAAATAATCCTCTGAAAAAATAAATAAAAAAGAAGTAGAATTTTTAACAAATACAAACTTCCCCATTCCTAACACACACACACACACACACACAAAGAAAAAAAAAAGAAAAAAAAAAAAAGAATAAAGCGAAAGTAGTGTTTCTATTCTTGAGTAGTTTCGTATCTCTAAGTAGGGAGTTTTTAATAAAAACAATTTCCTTTTACTCCTTTTAACTTTAAACCATTCGTGTCTTTAGAATTCGATTAGGTCCATTAGAATTTTCTTTTAATTGTTTTGACTTATGAATAAAAAGTTATATTTACTGGTGAATATTAGATAAAATTGAATAAATATTTTTTATTTGGGAAGTTTTTATTTTTTTTATTTTTTATTTTTATAAATGCTTCATTGAGACTCAAGATGTTAAATTCAATATAATTCTTAAAGAAATAATTAATCATGAGATATTTAATGTTACAAATGATACTTGAAAAAACAATAATTTTTTTTAATTACAATAAAATAATTGTTTTTTGGTACATATTTGTAACAAACTAGGCAACTTGTTTATATAATTTTTTTTTTTTTTAATGGGAAGATTGTAACTTTATTTAGAAGATGAAAAATTCAATACATCTTGAGTCATATATGACTCAATCATAGAAGGATTTCCACTAACCATGATACAAATTAAAAATTCTTTCTGCATACTAAGCCAGAATATGTGTTGGTTTGTTCCCTTATCTCCAAACATGCGAGAGCTTAACATATCTGAAACATTGCAATTTATGGCAAATCCATGAGATGATATTAGAAATGGCAACTAGTGGGTTGTTTGAACTTATGTGTACTTATTTAAGTTTATAAAGATGATAAATTATCTTAAAAATTATTTTATATATAAGTAAATTATTAGAGTAATTACTTTAATATTAGGAAATTAAACTCTTGTCCTTACTCCCCCCACATTCCATAAATACTTATAATTATAGAGTAACCATCGTATCAAAGATGTGCGATAATTAGTTCCTTAAATATTATACATTAGGTTTCCAATTAAATTTTTCTATGTGATTATATTAATTAATGCAACTCAGGCAACTTTATCTTTCTTTAATCACAATAAATTTAACCTTGCAATTGTGTGGCTACACCTAAACTTAGAACCTAAAATATTGTGCTTTAAGTTTTTTTTTTTTTTTTCCTTCTTCTTCTTCATCTTTTTTTTACGGTCAAAGCTAAGAGGCTAAGACCAAAGAAATAGATCATGTTCCTGATTCCCAAAACAAAAAATGATCATGTTCCCCAAAACCCCATAATCACCAACTTCTATTATTTTCTCGCCACTTTCTCGTCCTTCCCTCGTTGTCCTCCCAAGGGAATGGACTGACCATGTGGTGTTACTGGCATGTCTGTCTGGTACTCTCTAATTATCACTTGTTCCTAAAATCAAACATTCAAACTGCATTGCTGATTTTGTGCCAAAATTTTCTCATTTCTGTTACTGACCATCAAAAATAGGAACTTTCCTTCATTTTTCTCAACAACCAAACAGTGTCCTATCCTATGTGCATGCAATTTTGTGTACCTTTTAAACCTTTCTAATGACATGATGTTCTTTATACAGAATTCTTTTGAGCCATCTTTGACTCTGTTTTCTTGGAATATTGAACCATAAGGTACATTACTTTGATACCCAGATGCTATTTTTCTATATTTTTGTCTGTGTTTAATGTTTTGATGCATGAATTGATGGTTTAGGGCCTCGCTGGTTCTAGATTTTGGACTACTTATGTGTTTCACTAGTAAAGCTGGTTCATTTTTGGCTTTTTATGGCTTTATCTGATTGTATTTTTGTGCATTTGATTGTTACATGGCACTGTTTGCATGGACTATTGAGCTAGCATAGATACTTTGATACCCATATGTTATTTTCTCTGTTTTATCAGGTTTTGATTCATAAATGGGTTATCTTGAGCCTTTTTGGGTTCGTTGGGAAATAAAAAATAAAAAAGCTTGGACCTTTTTGGTTATGTGTTTCTGTTCTGCTGTTTGGTTTTACTGATGGCTTTGGTTTACTTTTTTCCTTTCTCACTTTTCACTGATTGCATGTATTTTACATTTGATTGTTAATCCCCATTGATTTTTTTTTCTTCAATTGCCATTTGATATCTGCTCTTGCGTTCTTTTTTTTTTTTTTTTTTTAAATATTAATGGGCAATATAAGTGCTTCTAATTGAATTGTATACTTGTTTTGCCTTTTCTCAACAAATTTGTTGCTTGAACGAAAAGAATTAGAGAAATAGCTAAAATAATACTTGCTACAGTAGTATTAACAGAGGACATGCTAGTGAAGAATGCAATGGAGAATGTGATTTTGGAGAAGAATACATATGGCATAACAAACATTGTTTGATATCTGGTTCTTAACACTATTTGTTTGGTGACCAACAGATGTTTTAAGCGATAAAGATCAGTTGTGGTTTAATTGAATTGGTTTTAAGGGCTTGTACATGGCTTCTGAGAACTTGCATTGGTTTATTTCGGGTGCCATGTTTTGGGATGTATCTAAACATTTGTTTTGTCTTCTTTATTTCATTCTGTTGGTTAAAAGAAGTTGCATTCTATTATTTTCATTTTCCCCTAGTAATGTCTTTGTATGCCTAGATGATTAAGAGCAAAAGGATCATGGAGAATGTCTGCAATTTGATCTCTTAATATCATCTGTATATCTTGGTTCCTTCTAATCAGCTTATGCACATAGATTTTTTGTCTAATTGAGGATTTATGGAGTGATAGTGATATGCTATGCATTATAGTATTTATGTATTCATTCTGGTGTTAACATAACCTGCATCTGCTTTTCCAACTGCTAGCAAACATGCCCAGCATGTATCCACAAATGTGAAGTGGAAATTTGAGCTAAAATGCTTCTGAATGTACCACTCCAATTTTCCCATCATGATAAGTGGTAGGAAAATGGATGCATACCTACTTCATGATTTTCATAAAGTTAAGCAATTCCCTACCATTAGGTGGTAAAACTACATTTCCTCATAAATCATAAATACAGTTTTAAGCAATTTTAATGATTCTTACCATTTACAAAATATAAATACAATGTGACACAAAATATAAACACAGTGTGATATGCCTTGCTTGTGTATACGTTCATCTTTCTTTAATTATTGACAGTTGAACTGGTTGATCAATTCATTGCAACTTATTCACGGGAAGTACAAATTATTGCAGCATATAGGAAGACGTAGCAGATCATGGCAGACTTGGAAAATTTGCTACTGGAGGCAGCAGGAAGAACCAGTGCAGCCGGAAGAAACCGGAAACAACTTCCACCATCTAGAAAGCGTCGTGAGGGTTCATATTCTGATGGTGGAAGTGACTCTAGGGATGAAGACTCAGATGATGAACATAATTATGCACGCAGGAAGCCCTCTAGGTCTCAAGTTCCATTGAAGAAGAGGTTTGACCTTTCTGAAAGAGACAATGAACATGAAAACCTTGAAGAAAGGAATCATGATAGTGGTTTTGACCATGAGGGCAACATCAGTGATGAATCTGATGTAGGCAGTGATCTTTACAAGGATGACAATGACCGGCAAAGGCTTGCAGAGATGACTGAACTTGAAAGAGAAATGATCTTGTCAGAACGAGCATCTAAAAAAAATGATAAGGTCTTGAAGGAGAAGTTGAGATCAAAGGGAAACAGTGTGACTTCAGCCCTATCTAGAAAAGGGACTCCACCTCTTCCTTCAGCTGGCAGAGTCCGTGCATCTGCTAGGTCTGCTGAGAGGACAGCTGCCAAACATGATGCACTGAGTGAGTTGCGAGCAAAGCGGTTGAAACAACAGGACTCAGAGGCTCATCATAAATCAAAGGATGCATCAAGAGGAAGTTCAGGTAGCCAGGGTATTTCTCCTATCAAACAGAAAGCCTTGATTGCAGCAAATTCCAGCAGTTCCAGCCAGAGTGAGAGTGTTAGTAGATCTGACAGTGAAGATGAAGAATCTACTGGGGAAGGCTTTGTTGACAGTGATGAGGATGGGAGCATGCCTGGTTCTGAGGTTCCAACATTTGAGGATATAAAGGAAATTACCATTCGGAGGTCAAATCTTGCAAAATGGTTTATGGAACCATTCTTTGAGGAGTTAATCGTAGGTTGTTTTGTGAGGATTGGAATTGGAAGGTCGAAGGTTGAGTCTATTTACAGGCTCTGCTTGGTCCAGGGTGTTGATGCCACATGCCCTGACCAACAATACAAACTAGAGGGCAAAATCACTCATAAGTATCTGAATTGTGTTTGGGGCAGTGATAGCTCTGCTGCTAGGTGGCAGATGGCTATGGTTTCGGATTCAGCACCACGTGAGGAGGAGTTTAAACAATGGGTTAGGGAGATGGAGCGAAGTGGTTGTAGGATGCCAAGAAAACAGGTTGTGTTGGAAAAGAGGGAGAGCATTCAAAAACCCTACACGTATGTTTACTCAGCTGCCACAGTGAAGCAAATGTTGCAAGAGAAGAAAAGCACCACGTCACGGCCACTAAACATTGCAGTTGAGAAGGACCGCTTGAGGAGGCAGTTGGAAGTAGCGGTAAGCAAGCATGATGAGGTGGAGGTGGAGAGGATCAAGACTAAGCTGCAGGAATTGGAAGCAACCCGGCTACCCCTGGAGAAAGATGCTAAGGCTATTAGGCTATCTGAAATGAACAGAAAGAACAGGTTTGAGAATTTCAAAAATGCATCAACAATGAAATCGGTAAATGCAAGTTTAAAAGCTGGGGAGGACGGGTATGATCCCTTTTCAAGGAGATGGACAAGGTCAAGGAATTACTACGATCCAAAGCCTGGTGAAGACAATGTGGATAAAGCAACAAACAATGGTACTACTAGTGCTGACAAAAATGGGACAGGATCAAAGGTAACGACAGAGGCTGGCATGGAAACTACAGAAGCAGCCTTAGAAGCTGCGGCTGGTGCAGGGAAATTGGTTGACACTAGTGCTCCTGTGGATCATGGAACAGTGTCAAATATAATGCACAATTTTGAGCTGCCTATCTCATTGTCTGCTCTTCAGAGTTTTGGTGGACCCCAGGGTGCTCAACGTGGATTCTTGGCTAGGAAACAAAAAATAGAGGCTACTGTTGGATACCGAGTCCCAGAGAATGATGGAAAGAGACATGCTCTGACATTAACCATTAGTGACTACAAGAGAAGGAGAGGGCTGCTTGAATGTGATGATCAAAGATGAGATTTTACCTAGTTATGATAATTTTGGTTTGATAGGCTGTGCTTTTCTTTTAGGGAAAGCTTAATGTAGGGGGTTCAATCTGTTAACTTTTTGATGTCCTAGAACAAAAGTTAGGTCACTTTTATGGTTTTAGACATGCTATGTATACTGTCTATGGTTTTGTTTTGTGTAATTTTGCTCCACATGGTGTACAAAATCTTATTATCTAGTCTTGATTGGCATCAATGAAAGATTTTATTCTTGTTTTGGTGGAATGGAAGAGCAGGGCAAATGCAGCTGTTGAGGTTGAATAATGAATATGTTGGAAAAGATCTCACTTCTACTGATTTCCCTAGAAAGGTCCACTTGAAGAATACTGAAATAGCATATAAGCCGGTTATCAGTTATTGGTTTTCTGAAAAAGGTCTCTGCTTCATTTGTTTCATCAATATTGGCAGGCTAGAGGGACTCAGTCACCAAATTAGGTACAGGAAGGTTCTTTGGTATTTCCTTCGCCTCAACACTTTCTTTAAATTCGCCATGGCAATAAGCTTTATTGAGAAAACAGCTTCTTGTTCCCACAGCCTTTAGCTATAATAAAGAATTGAAAGACTTGAATCAAATTTCTTCAACGTTTTTAAATCAGTTTTTGTCAACGTTTTTAGAGTTGGTCTAAGGGGCTATAAGAGATACAAGTTCCAAATAAAACCAATTAGTGCAATGCGCCAACTACTATCCCCATTAAGGCAGGAATGACAATAGTAAAAGATCAAGATATCACAACAGTTCTATGTGACTGACCCTACTAATCCGATGTAGATCCAATTCGATCCCAAAAATTTTGAAATTAAGGCCTAGTAGTTGTTGTATATGACATTGACAACAGTTAATGATCAAGAGAGTGCCGATGAAATGGACATGCTTTGCTCGTTTGAGGCTCTATGGTTGAAAGACGGATAAGATACAGTGTGTACACGTTACAGACTTTGCTATTGATGAATTGTAAGTAATGCCATACAAGTAGCATTACAAGAAGCAAAAGCCAAAAAAAAAAACATTTATCAGAGAAAATGGATGCAGTATGATTGCATATATTTAAAAAAATAGCATTATATTCATGCATCTTTTCAGCCAAAATACAATATAAAAATTATGTAAAATGGCTGTAAAAAGAATCCCCTTTTTATATCTCACCCACTGCCTTGTAATGGGTAAATGAATTGGTAAATATGTTGTATTTGTTAGAATTTACATATAGATGACCAAAGCAAGGCGCCATGAAATAAGGCACCTCAACATAGTCATTTTACTCTCTAAAGCCGATCAACTATATCAATTAATCGGATGACAAATGACATTATTAGTGTACAGCAACTCGTAAAACGAATGCTTTATGTTGCACTTTGAGGTTGATATATTTTTTTTCTTTATCAAACACTTTAAAACTCTATCCTATACTTGTGGCTGTACAGTAAAAGGGGCTTGTGGCCCTGCCTTCCGGGAAAATGAAGTCTCATTATACAAGTATCTGAGACTTTGCAGCAAAGCGAGAGCATTTCTTCCGACCACTCTTGCTAAGTGCACAAACACAGATCTCAAGAAGCTCATAATCCTCCTCCCAGAATAACATGGAAGCCATCTCTGGATTCTGCAAGAGCAATTTAGATGCAAGAAACCCAGCAACAGTCCACGTTTGGAAATGTCGGGCTTGCTTTCCAATAAACCTCCCTGTCCGGGTATCATAATATTCAGGCCAATGGTCAACTGGAAGCCTCTTCTCAGCCAAATCAACAGCTTTTTGGGCTAGCTCAAATCTGCCCATCTTCATGCATGCCAACGTGAACTGAAAATAGAAGAAGACAATATTTTAGAAACTACGGATAAATTTTGCCGATACACAAGAAAGATGCATGTTGTGTCAAAATTAGTTTGTATATCTTAAAATTTTCTCCCCCAACTTGCCCCAAATTCTGCCATTACACAGAGAACAAAGCAACTTCTTTCTTCTTTTTTATTTTATGGCCACCAATTTATTCAAATTTATCCACTTTTTATGTCAATAACCAAGTACATAAATTGGCCAGCTAGGCAGCTAACAAATGAAGCAGCACATGACACCATTTGACCTACACACTTATCATGATAAGAGGTTAGGAGCGCCACCTTGATCGGTCTGCCTAACATTATCAATGGTTCCTAGTGGATCCTGCCCATTGCTTGCAGACCTCCCAAAGTAAACCAAAGGCTGAATTAGGACATGCATTTTTTTTTTTTTTTGATAAGTGAATTAGGACATGCATATCGACATTCAATTCCAGAAAAAATCCAAATTTGTTGAGCATTCCTCAATAATAATTTAATGCAACCAAATCCAGGCTTACCTGCCAAAGGAGTGTCGGCCAGGATCCACCATTATGATATGACCATGGGCTGCAAGAGTAAAACAAACATTTCAGTTTGATGGAAATTTTTGAAAGAACACTAAACAACTAGCCATATAGCTATAATCTGCACATGCACACATGTACAATAGTCCACACACTCAGAAAACGGGAGAGAGAGAGTATAAGAAGAAAAATCACGTATTCTTAGGGTCACTGCCAGTGATTATTCGCCATTCCTCGAACTCAAAAGCAGGGTAGCATATCTTAAGTGGCATATGGCCCACAAGATCATCCCATTTGGCTTCAATGAGATTTAACATAGCTGTATTTTGTCTTGGAGTGCCCAAAGATGAAACAATAGACCAAAGATTTCCAAGAGTGAAAAACCTAAAATCCATGTGAGCAGGCTGTAGATTACCCATCATATAGCCACCTTCCTCTGGAATCCAATCCATCAGCCAAGAAGGAATTTGTTCAGGATAGATATTGAATTTGTTGGTGGCATCCATGGAATATTCCTCCGTTTTATATCGGTAAATCTCATTTATCTTTTTCATGTCCACCCAATAGTATTCTCTGATGTGGAAAGACAGTGCACTGAGCCTATTGTTGATGGCTCTCACCAGATTCTTGGATCCATCATTTACAGCAAGCATTTCACGGGAGCAGCGAAGAGCTGAGTAAAACAGGGCCTGTAAAATCAAATTTCCCAGGAATGAGATACACCAAACATGAGGTAACATAAATAGAGTTGGCAACTTGGCATAAGAAAAATGTTATATATATATATATATATATTAGAAACAAATGCTTCAGATCAGGAGGCATGGGCAGTCAAGCAGTAACCAATGACTTCCAGAAATCTTAGCTTCAAAGATCTTCAGGATATTTTTTTATACATCAAGTCATCAATAACAGCAATGTGGGGTTAATCCTTCACCAAGCGCCTTTCTACACATTCTAGAGAGTTTCAAAACAATCCAAGTTTTCAATAATGCTAAAGAAGATTCAAAATCCCTAGTTAATATCTCCAGGACACAAGTCATCAGAGTTTTGGTCATAGGGTTGAGATTATCACATGCTATGCCTAGAGTTGACCTTCAAAAAAGCAAGCTGGCTTAACTTTTCATGTTACCAATGCCAGTGTTAGAAAACACTCAATAATGAGCATTTGTGTGATAGGGCAATAAAACTAGAAAAGCACCCTTCATTTATTATCCAAAGTTAGCTGAAATACAGTGGTACATGAGTGCGTTTGGGAAGAGATGAAAGTTGAAGCTTATTAGAGTTTTCAGCTTATTTTTGCTACTATTCATGAGGCCCATTGTACTTTTTAATACTATTCATGAGTCTCACTGTACTATTCAGTTAGCTTCTAACTTTTTTCTAAAGTACTTTCAACAAAAAGTTTTCAGTTTCAGCTAAATAAGTTGTTTTTAAACGAACTCTAGTGCCTAAGCCAATTAATCAAAACACACACAACAGCACTATGAAGCAATTAAGAAATTATCAAATAAATTGAACTCACTTGGATCTCGAGGGGGTGACCATGAATACCCATCCGCCGGTCTATCATACAAGAGCCATCAGTGACCAATAGAGAAGGAAACATATCAAACCCATCGGTTAAACACAAGTTCAGTATCATTTTTAAGCCAGTCTGAACATCCACCCTTTCTTGTAATGCATAGTCACCAGTGAGTTTTCCATAAGCCCTCAATAGGATAATCCACCACAACCCTACCAAAAGAAGCAAAATACAACAACAAACACCAAGTCATTTTATGCTATAAGAAAAGCATTCTTTCAGCATCAATTATTGAGTACATAAGTTAGACAATGAAATCCTACTGCGAAAAATGTAGAGGCCAATAATGGTGGATTCTACAACATTCTTAATTCAAAATAATTGCAAATTCCAGCATGCATTATCTACGACATTCCACTATAGTATTACACTAACCAGAATCCACAGGTGCAACACGACCAATAGCTGATTCACCAAAATCTGGATCTAGAACTTCTTCATACTTATTTTCATCGAGAGGCACAGTTCTAACTTTAAAGCTTGCAGGCATCAAGCCCTGCCCTGGGCTGTAGCAGTCCACTGTTTTCTCCCAACTCTACATGACAAACAAGAAGACAATCATGGATTCTAGTAATCTCAAACATTAAATCATTATTATATCTAAAATTTGCAGGCACCGTTTTTAGATTAAAGTTAGCCAAGACCCAGTCACCTACGCATTTGTAAAAGCAGTAACATCATATACTACACAAGGGAAGAGCAACATATTTGAAAACACTAGAATATGACATCTTTAGCACTTGAAACCACAAATTTGCACATTTATATTAGCCACCAACAAAATCACCTAAAGGGTTTCCCTAAATTAGTTATTGGTTACACCAAATGTACGTTTAAGACATTTAGATGTTAAGACTCATAAATGAAATGAGGTTTCCACCATTTATCATTCATTTACCAAAACAAAGACATACATTTAACAATAAAACAGTACTTACTATATACAAAAAACAACACCAATCAATAAACCTATTAAGAAACAAGAATTCGAATAGTTTGTTGTTGCTAATATTTACCTGCAATTGCAAGGTATGAAGGAGAAAGTTCCTAACAATCTCCCCTTCTCCTTTAAGCAAGAATGCAAGTGCCGAGGGGACGAAGTCCCGGATAAACACCTGATCATAATTCAATGGTTGCTTATCCCCGGGGTCATTCGCCGCCACGGTCCCCACAGGACTCCCGCAATAATACACAACAGCCTCTCTCAACAACCTCCATGCTTCTTTCTCCACCTCACTCTCCTCCACCACCTTGGGTTCAATCAAACCCTCCAAATTCCTTAAATTCACATCACCACCACCATCAACCTCTATCCTAGAGCCTTCCTCCCCAACCATATTCTCATCTTTGTCAATTCTCTCCACCACCAATGGCTTCACAATCATGCCACCATTGTTACCTTGCACATAGATTCTCTCAAAGCTGTTCTCATTCACGCGTGTCTCCACAGAAGTGGAAAGCACCCTAGAAACAATATAGCTACCCCTACCATTGGAAAACCCACCAATACCATTAGGCTTAGATTGGTAAAAACCTGAGCTTGGGAATCGAAAAGCCATGTGGGTATTGTGAATAAAGCGAGGAGAGGCCAAAACACGAAAAGGGTGTGCTTTGGTCTGCGAGTTTGGATTGAAAAACTGTGAGTTTCGACATGAGGAGAGGATTTTGGAAGTGGGTTTCATGGTTGGTTTGATGAGGAATCTGATTGTGTTCATATGGACGAAGGATTGAACAAGTTGAGAAAATCTATGTGGTGGAAACAAAGGTCATGCATATAGAGAATTTGGGATTTTTTTTTTTTTTTTTTCTATGAGACTTTGGTGTCAAATAGAAAAAAAAAAAAAATGGTGGCTTTGAGAATTGAGAGAGTTGGAAATGGAAGAAAACAATGGGAATGAAAGTAAAAAAAAAGGAGGGGAGGTGGTGGTTTTTATGTTAGGCGGCGAAGAGGAAAGTCTTGCCTTGGATAAGAAGATATTTATTTTATTTTATTTTTTTCAAATTTAAGAAGATTTTATTAATTAATATCTGGTTTCATTTTTTTGGGATTTTTTAAGTGATTATAAATTTTTTTTTTTAAAAAGGTACTTAATTGTTTTCATAAAATGGTTTAAATTTTTTATGACCGTCAAAATAAAAAATGATAGATATTTACTTGAGAATGGTTTATTTTTGAAAGTTTATTTACATAACGTGAAACAAAAAGTTAAAAATTAGCTTATTTCAAAGTTGTAGTCAAAGCAAAATGCTAAATTACCAAATGTACACCGATAATCTAGGAGAGAAAAATTAGAAGTCAACAACTATTTGATGTATTTGACATCAATGACCCAAAAACAAACATGAGTGAACTCCAATATAACATTTTTTTTTTTTTTTTTAATGTGAGACGTGGAGTTATATGTTTGTTGAATAAATTACCATACTTATAAAATGATAGAAAGTGGCTTCATTGTCACCACTAATTAGTTGAATTTAAGGAGAGGAAAAAATGGTATAAAGTGGCTTCATTGTCACCATTAATTAGTTGAATTTAAGGAGAAGGAAAATAGATGTTTGAGGTATAGTTCATTCAATTTTTTGTGGCATCTTCTATAATAAAAAGAAAATTTCTACACACTTTTATAACAAATCATAAATAGTAAGTCGTTAGTAATTCTAATTTAAATTTATTATTGAAATTACAATTTTGTCAACTAATAACAACTTGTAACAACTTATCACTTGAAATTTATTGCAAAAATAATGTAGAAATAACATTTTTCTAATAATAAAAAAAATTGAATTTAACAAAAATTAGTAGAATAAATTTGTATGGTAGAATCTCTTCTTCTTTTTTTTTTTTTTCTTTTTTTGGAGAAAATTGTATAGTAGAATTTGATTGTGTTATATATTGATGTTGAATGGTACTCATGGAGAAAGTTATGGGGGTGGTACTCCTTAACTACTAAAAGTTTATATGCATGATCTGCATTCTTTATTACTTTGGAAATTTATGAAACAATTATTAAACTAAATATTCAGCTAAAGTGCTCAGAGTTTTTTTTTGGAAGAAATAAGTGCTCAAAGCTATCTTCAAATAGTTGCTACATCTTTAATTAGGTTTTGGAGTTGTGAAACAA
This sequence comes from Quercus rubra, assembly GCA_035136125.1. Lineage (NCBI taxonomy): Eukaryota > Viridiplantae > Streptophyta > Magnoliopsida > Fagales > Fagaceae > Quercus > Quercus rubra. The sequence goes on from CM068732.1 coordinate 5,719,135, forward strand.
AACATCCTTTAGCATCCAAATATTTTATACTCCCTCCATCTCATATATTATTGTTTTGTTTAAAAGATTCAAGTTTTTTAGGGAATGTCAAGATTTTTTTCAAATAAAAAGGTATAGATTTTCAACACTACCATTTTTCAATTTTCTTTTGATGAATTTCGTTCTCAAAATAAATGTCTTGTTTACTTTAAACTCAAAAAAATAGAGTATTCTTTTTATATAATAAGTTAGAAAACTATTAACATTATGTCTATAGAGTATTGACTTTTCAAAAATACTATGATTTAAGACATCTCAAAATAGAATAAATAACAATAAAATTAGAAATTTGTGTATTTTATTTTAACCCCAAAAAAATACAGATAAGTGCGAAAATGTCTTCAACTGTGAACTTTATTTATATCCAAGATTTTTTTTTTTTTTTTTTTTTTGTGGTAGAATTATCCAAAGATAAATATACTTACTATAAAGAAACTAGAGGTAGATTTTATAGATGTGCAAGTTAGATTGTTTTATCTTATCCCAAAACCAACAATATTAATAGAAGTTTCCCCTTATTAAACGGGTTGCCTGTTGGCTTAAGACTTTAAATAAATCTATTTTATGATTTTGAATCTGCAAAAATAAAAAAAGAATTTTCTGTTGAGCAATGATATATTTGGACAGTTCGGTTATTGCTGTTTATTTCGTGGTGATAATAGCGTGTGAAAAATGAAATAGTATATATATCACAAGCATAAGTGCATGACACGTGAGAGGAGATAGAAAGATAAGCCTCAGTGAGTGGTGACATGTAAGGAGATTGTCCAACACTACATTTATAACCTGTGATTATAACATGAAAAAGAGAAATGTCATGTTCACAAGTTTTCTAAGGATAATGACTAACAATCTATTTTAAAAAAATTTTGACACAATTTTTAAGAAAAATAGAAAAAACTGTCAAAACATTAATTTTTTTTTTTTTTTCATAAGAACTTTCTTAACATAATTTGTTAACAATTATTTTAAAGATACTCGTTTCCCGCATGAAAAAACTTTTGTGGAAAATTTGGGTCTTGTCTTTTCCTTCACAATTTGGTCTATACTCTCTCTCTCTCTCTCTCTCTCTCTCTTTTTAACAAAATTTTATTTGTTGACAAAGTGTGCAAGACTGCAAAGATGTGCAAGTGCCATGTGGAAAAGTGCACAAAGAATTGACAACCAATGATATTAAAGTTCTTATTATCCACAAAAGAAATACAAGTCATATGGTGAAAATGATATCTGGATCACATCCACTTAAACAAAAATGGACATGGTGTTTGACAAGGAATAGTTGTTCATTTCAATGTGGGTTATATGATTGGCCCTTTGTTTCTCTCTTTTCTTTTTTAGTGTTGGGATTGGGATGAGCCAAGTGGATCTTTGACACTGTATCTAAAATTATGGCAGCAAGAATAGCAATCAAATAGATTCTGATATAATTTGTTAAGCATGTGGTTGCTTGAGTGAATTTATAACCATGCAGAATACTAGTAAAATTGTTGGTTCTATTTGTGGTGTAAGAGAGATTAAAATTACCAGGTAAAGGATAATATTAACTTTTCCTTTCTTATCTTTGGTAAGGATGATGCTTAATACTTTACTTGATGAGTGATTAAATTGAATTTTGCCAATAATTCAACTACCAATATTAGAAAAGACTTGTTATCATTTTTTTTTAATAGTGAAATGAAAGCAAAAACTATAGCAAGAATTTTCATAATTTCACTTCACTTATTAGCAAGTATTTGCATGAAACTATTGATATGTAATTACATGCAGTAATCTAGAGGTTCTTTAGACGAAGTGTAATTACTAATAGACTCTTATTAACAAGTGTCAAAGTGCACTCGTTAAGGAGGAATCAAATAAATCTTACTACATTGAAAAGTAACAAAAGTTAATACTAAACACCTATCCATTTAACAAAAAGGAACTCGACTCACTAAAAATAAAAAAATCAATCAATGTAACAAACAATTCAATTCAACACCCATTAACCAAACCCTTGACAAAATTGCAAAATCTACTCATCATATGGGGGGAAAAGGTGAAAAATTAGTGTCTATGCCATGGCTCTCTTCATATATACATGTGGGTCAGCCCAACCTATTATCTCCAAAATATGGGTGGACAGTGGACACAGGCCCATTTTCATGCCCAGCTATAATTCCAACCAAAGTCTAGCACATCCTCTGTTTTTGACTTTTGAGTGATCTCCATCCATAGTCTCAATTCTCCACCTCACTTCATTCTTCCTTTCCTTTTTTTTCTCTCTCTCTGAGTCTGAAATGACCACCACCATTATCTTGAACTCGCTCTTTCCTCCTCCTCCTCCTCAGACTCACTCACCCTCCGGGTTAACTCGTTACATGACGTCGTTCACTCTCCGCTACTCAACTACTATTTCTTGCAATGTTCAAACGGTAATTCTTCCAACCTTCAAAACGCCCCAACCCCACAAGAAATATAGTCTTTTTTTTTTCTTCTTCTTCTTTATTTTATATACTAAGTAAAAAGACAGCAAGATTGATTTTTTATGTTTTAATTTCTTATGGGTGTTTAAGGTTGTCTGCTGTGACATTAATATTTTACTAACTTTGTAACATAGTTGTTATTTGCTATGCAATTCAATGCATGTTAGTTAAAAGTCAACATATATAGTTGGAACAATGTTGAGCTAAAATGATAGTATAGTCATACTGAGATGGGGTGATTGAGTGTTAGATTAGTGACTGCAAAAGAAGGCTAGAAGAGTGGAAGTCAATTCTATTTTGTCTATTGGAGAGACTATGGAGTTCTTTCAACCTATTTAATTTAAGAAAGATTTTTTTTTTTTTTTTGAAATAATTTTGGGGTGCTTTTAACTGCAAATGATAAGATTAAATCCATGGCATATGTGTTGTGAGGAATATGAAATAATTGTTGTAATCCCATTAGTTAGGTAATTAGTTAGTTAGTTGAGATTAGAATTAGTTAGTTAGAATTTGAGCACGTGTAGCTTATTTAACACATGGTTTAATTCATAAAGTACATGTTGAATTAACTAGCCAATTGTTCTTGAGCCATGTGGGCCAATGAAATTAGAGATAGTCTTCTATAAATACATAATTGTAATTCAAAATTAGATATCATTGAAGAATAAACGAATTGATTGCTTAGTGCATTTCCTCTCTATCTCTTACTATTTCTCTATGGAGGGTGACTACCTCGAATTAAGTCCATTTTTTCAACAATTCTCATACATTCCCCTACAATTCCTATCCATCTCCATTAAGAACCTCTCTGTTCCTAACATGTCATATTGCTGTAATTCTATAAATCACCACTTGGTTGAGATACTTGTGGTTCAATGGTTTGATGGGACTGAGAAAACTTTCATCCTGACCTCATATATGCTGCCGAATTAGAATATATCACGGTGCAGTCAAGTAGGAGCCAGGAGGTTGTTTGCATTTGGCAGGTACAAAAGTGTTCATTATCAAATGGATGAGGTTAAGCATTTGTCAGGAAGGCATTGTCAATTCCCCAAAGACGTGAAAAAATCTAACAATTTAAATTTTCTTCTAGTTCTTTTTGATAAATTAAAAGAGAAAAAGGGTTGTAGGAAAGTTTGGAAAAACAAATGAATTGGTAACGACAGGATTTGTTTCTAACTGTTAGTTCCCCTTATACTTTCTGAGAAATACTAATTGGGTTAGTCTACATTTGTTTTTAGAAACGCCTGCTTATGAGGTCTTTTCATATTGAGCATCCTGTTTGGTAATAAACACCACTTGTGTTTACAATATGATGTATGTTTCATCAAGTAGTATTCTAGCTTTGGTTTATATGTTCCATAACAATGTCTTTTAATTATACATTTTCTAATATATAATCAGACTAAAGCTTTTGCAGTTCCTAGGAGGAATGCAGTGGCCTTGATTTTGTCAAGTTATTTCTTCTCAGGAGTTGGTTTGCATGATGCTGCATTTGCTCAACCATCCATTGGACTCAGAGAATACATAGATACTTTTGATGGTTATTCATTCAGGTACCCTCAGAACTGGATTCCAGTCCGAGGTGCTGGGGCTGACATATTTTTCAGGGACCCTTATGTTCTTGATGAAAATATTTCTGTGGAGTTGTCCTCTCCCTCATCCTCCAGGTACAAGAGTGTTGAAGACTTGGGTCCACCTCAAGAAGCTGGAGAGAAAGTACTTAAGCAGTACTTGACGGAGTTCATGTCTACCAGGCTTGGCGTCAAGCGTGAATCAAATATTCTATCCACATCTTCCAGAGTTGCTGATGATGGGAAAATTTACTATCAAGTTGAGGTAAGATATTTCTAGTGTTGAAAATCTCAATTGCTTGCGTTGAGCTTAGTAGTGATAACGGTTATCCAGTCAATATTAGATTGGTCACCACAGGAGGTCAGTTAAATTGGCTTGTGTTGATTTTCACTTGTCAAGATTAGCCATGGCACACATTATTTGACAGAATCAGCCAAGCAGCTGTTAAATTCTTTTGTTACATAGAGTAATGCACTAGAAGAAGAGTGCGTATTGAGTGGCACTAGATGAGGAATGTGCCACTTGTATGTACTTTTATTATTGAACAAATACATAATGTGAAATGATTTGTACCTAGGGGCCTGTGTCTCAAAAATTGTCTTTCACATGAATTTTGGGTCATTTCATTCTACATGAATAATAATGTAGGATTCCATTCCCCCACCCTTCTTTTTTTCAGCTGTTGATTTAATTATAAATATTTGGATTTTAAATCATGTATATTGGCTTGCACTTGCTATTAGGTAAACATAAAGTCATATGCAAGCAACAATGAGCTGGCTGTTATGCCTCAAGACCGTGTGGTTAGTTTGGAATGGGATCGGCGCTACCTTTCAGTTCTTGGAGTTGAAAACAACCGGCTGTATGAATTGAGACTGCAAACGCCTGAAAATGTATTCTTGGAAGAGGAAAATGATCTTCGCCAAGTCATGGATTCCTTTAGGGTAAACAAGGTGGTTGGTTAACTGATGCTACCTTTAAAAATTTTTGTTCCCCCCATGCATTGTGCTGAGTTTGTATTGAGCAGTAATGATAAAGAGGAGAATATCAAAACTCTTGGTAGGAAAAGCTTGTCCTACATGCTAGCTTCTTTCATATGAATTTAATTGAGTGGAAACTGAAGACAGATTAACTCAACATGACCAATTTGGGTTTCTCCAAATGTAACTAGGCTTGCGCAGGAACAAAATGCGAAAGGAGAGATTGATTCACCAGAGATTGATAAATCTTGGTGCCCTGAAGGAGTAACTCAACATGATCAATTTCATTTCCCTTTAAACTCTTGGTGCTTTAACAATGCTCCCTCTGCTAATGATACATCTCACTGTCTCTCCCCTCATCAAAAAGACTAATATGATTGGATTCCTTAAAAACCCTATAAATTGTCCCATGGGTTTATATACTCAAATAGATGGAACCCAAGCATAAAGGAATTTCAAGAAGTGACGTTCTTATGACTTTTTCCTCATTGTCCTGATTTATTACTGAATCACTGACCACATGTGAAAGAGTAAATTTTGATAGAATACTAAATAAAAAGAAGAAATGCTTTCTCAGTCTTTATAAAAACTCTACATTACCTGAGGGCTTTATTTTTATTTTCCCCAAGACCCCCCTTCAAATCTAAGTGATGAGTAAAATGCTCCATGCAAGATATGTCAATGCTAAAATCTCAATGAATTTGACTTCGAAGTTTAAGTGAGAACGTCAAATAGGTACAGTTTATGTAAGAACCTCAAATAGGTACTTTTGTCGATTATATCACAATAGGGCAAGTCACTGCCTGATAGTTGGTCAGAAAATGGAGCTAGCTTCATGCACTTCAGCAGCTAATAGTCATGGAGGTAAATATAAAATCACAGTACATATGTGATGACTTCCACTATAATATGTTAAACTTATATGAATCTTGGCATCTAGAAAGATCTCATTGCCTTTTTGTAGACAACTTTGAGGAAATACTCTTTTGGCACTCCACTTTTTGAACAAGTAAGAAAATAATTAAACATAAACCCTTCCAACCTTGATACCCTGTGGAAACTCAAACCAAGCAAAGTAATGATAATTTAAGCAAAATAGCACAATCCTCAAACACAGCCACCAAAAAGGATCAATGTTTTCAATAGTTGGTAAAGCTGCCTCTTATAACCCAATCTAAAAGAGAGATAAGCTCCACAAATCAAGCAGACAGATTAGTAGAAAAAGAAAGAGTGAATTTCTTCATAATTCACCATTCAACTATTGATGTGTGTGTTCAGCAACACAAAAAAGGTACAAATTCAACAAGAAACAATATCGTAACAGAGGATCTCTACAATTCTCCAACTATGGCTGCATGATTCAATACTCCTAGACTTATGCTCCAAAAATAAGTGAAAGAAGAGTGACTAAAACCTCTCTCTAATGCCACTTCAAATATTATTTTTCACTGTCTTATAACCATTCTGAACTAGCAGCACCTTAAGAAAAACACTTAGCTGAAACAGACCTCTGATCCTTGATCAACTTAAGCAGAGGTTTGATTTTGTCCCTCAAATTTAAAACTTTTTTTTATTTTGTCCCTGAATAATGTAAATGATAACAATATTGTCCTTCTATCCATCAACTGTGAACTGAATTGAACATTTGGCCAATGGAAGGCTGATGTGACGGTTAAAATCTGATGTTGCATTCACAGCTAATGACAAAAGAAAACATTGCTGCCCTTTAAATTTCTCAAGGGTGAAATTAGGAAATTTTAAATTTGATGGACAATAACTGAACCTAGGTCCAATTTCTGAGATGAAAGTGTATTTCAGCCAAACAAAAAATATACACCTACCTAAAGAAAAAATTGGATTAAATTTTACAACAGAACATCCACCACATGGGTCTAATAATGTCGTTCCCTATTATTGGCAGCCACCTCCAGTGCAATTGTGCAGCAGTCATCATGGCATCAAATTTGTCAGGCTTCGTAGCAGAATCAAACTCTAAGGGCCAAGGAAAATAGATCAGCTACCCAAAAAGAAAGAGATCATGAGAAATGTTTAGAGTAGAACATTATCAAGCAAACTGGTAAACATTTGACAACCTCAATTAAAATCAAAGCCAACTTGGCCTTCTGAAGCAGACAAACTCTTTCTCATCTTTTGGACCAATTCTACATGTCAAAATTGTGAAATTGTGTACCATACGCTAAACAAAAATTATCTAATAATCAATTTCCATCACAAGTTTAGAAGTTAATTAACATTTTGTGAATAGCAAGGCCATCGTTCATGAATCTCTCAGCAATTATGACAATTGTAGTGGTCTGGCCACCGTAAAGAGATTTTTTTTCTTTGATAAGTAAAAGAGATATTCTCTTTAGATAACATGACCACAACTTGATAATTTCACTGCATAATCATCCCATGACTAATTAAGTAAATGGAGAACCGAGTAACAGTTGGCACTTGGCAATGCTAGTATTATATCATGTGTTTGTTACCATCTAAACTTTCTTCAAATTAAGTCACACGGTGCCTTTGCTAATCAATGGACTCCATATTCTTAAACTATTTGAGGATAATCTCTTAAAAAGAAGTCAAATTTAGACATAAAACTCAACAATCATTACAAGTCATGTGTGAAACATGTTTTCACCCCAATGTAGCTAAATAAAATTTCGTAAGTGTACATAAAGCATAACAAATAGGCATAGAACAAACCAAATCAACAACATGGTAGACATTGCAAATGGATTACAGCTGAAATGTGTGAACAAAATTTGCTCACTTAAATTGATACTGCTAAATGTTCAATTTCAACAATGCACAAGTGTGCACACACCCATGCATGCGCGCATGCACACACAAAGAGAGAGAGAGAGAGAGAGTCCGCGCGGGGGGGGGGGGGTGGGGGTGGGGTTTACCTCTATAAGATTCTTTAATAAAATCATCTTGAACTTATTCTCACCCTTTAATTTACCATAAAAAAATAAATTTAAAGAAAAAAAAGGAGGCAATCAAGTGAGCCCCTTCAAATGGATCATATCTTCAAATAATGGAGCTATAAACCTGGAAGGGCAAACTGATGATGCACCTGATACTGGAAGTTGAAATGTTCTAGTCAGGGTGCTGAAAAGTCATCATCTTCGTCAGTGTCCTCTTCTTGCAACTCAGCCTCCTTGCAACTAAAAAGGTCCCTTGGCTTATTTTCATCATTAAACAAACCATGACGTCCCAAGACAACAAGATCAAGAAGCTTTCTTCTAGCATCATAAACTGGATTTGGTTCTATCAAACATCCCCTCTCATATGCTTCTCTCAGAAAGATGGTATGCCTCTTCCCCTTGGTGGACAAATAAAATATTCCTGGGTGATCCAAGAACAAATCCCTTATATTTAAGTCAATCCCAAACCATTTCCTAAAATGGCTGATCTTCTCTACTTCCACCATCTTCTCCACTGTCAAGCTCAAGAATTCATGAATGATTGCAACAGCCCGTTTCTCCATTGCCATCATTCCAAACTTGGACCTCTTCTTCTTCTCTCTCATCTCCTCGTATGGTCCCACATATGGCAAACTTTGCCATTCCTTAACCTTGGCCCTAAAACTCTTACTAAGTTTCATACATGGAGGATACCCATGTTTAAAACTATATCTCATTTCCATCCTATCAACACTACAATCCTGCTTACAACACTCCAAAAGCCTCCAATTCTCCACTGCTGCCGTAAAATGATTGATACAACTCCCATCAACCAGTTTCAAAAAATGAGTATTGGGTTCATGTGCATCACAAAGTTGAAAAAGATCAGAGTTACGAGCAATTACTGATTCCTCAAAATCATCAGGGAGCCCGAGTTCCCTCCAAACTTTGAAAATGCCACGAAAGGGCAGCATTTTGGATGAGGACATTGACAGAAGCCGTACCAAACGGTCAACAACAAGTGGCAATGAAGAATTGATAGCCTCTGCTTCTTGGCAAGAAATCTCAATAGCAACGTCAGTTAGTCTGCAGAAGGGCTGAGACTTGTTGGGGTCGTAGTAAATGTGGAAAATGTGAGGATACTTGTGTAGAAAGGAAGCGGCACCGCGGTTGAGGTGCAGCTTTTGGGAGAGCCTAGAGAGGAATTCAAGGGATACATATGGGTTCTTTGGGTTTGCAAGGATGAGGTCTTGAATGGCAATGACTTTGACAAGGTGCTTGTACTTGTCCATAAGTTTCTCAAACACAGGGTCTCTAGCTCTAGCTGCAACATACTGGGAAGATGTTGTTTTCAACCGAACAGCCATAACAGGCTGGTGGGGGTGTTTGATTATGAATTTGACAATGTGGGTTCTCATTCTTATGCCTAAAAGCAGCTATAATTTTTCACCTATCTAATCTTATGCCCAGCTAGGACTTTTGTCAAACATATCACATGCACTTTTTGGTACAGTGCAATGTGAAGGTTTTCTTAAGCTGAGAGAGACACTAACCTAGAAAGATCACAGGCTTTAGTTTATGATCAAAGGTTGAGTTTCAGGTGATAGTATTAGTAATACTATTACTGTTTTTGTTTTTGTTTTTTTTTTAGAGAAAAATACTCTACCGTTTTTGGCACTTTTGGGGAAGAACGACCATCAAAAGAGATGAAAATAGTCTCCTATATAAAGATTGAAAAATTAAAATTAAAAAGGATAAACTTGCCCATAAAATTAAAAATTATGGGCAGTTGCAAATTTCCCTTTATTTTTATTTTTTCAAAAGAGTACCAATTTTTGCTACAATTTTTCACATGCCAAGTTGTGAGTGATAAAAAAAAATAGTGGTCTATATGAAATTAACAAGCAGCCAATCTCAACATGCAATGTAGAATAATTGTAACAAAAGTTGTGGCTATTTACATGATACTAGAATTACTTTTTAAAAGAAAAAATTTAGATGCAACTTCCCTTTAATTAAAACCTAATAACTTTGCTTTTATCTTTTATCTTTTGTAATAAGCATTTTATTAACCAATAATTTTGTTACTCAATTAGTACCTCAAAATATTTTTAATTAATAAATTTTTTAAAAAGAAATGTGTTTAAACTCACATTTTAATAATCTTAATAGTCTACCACAAGGTTGTCAAAATCGGGATCCTACGTAGGATCGTTGAAGGTAGGTGAGATCGTAAATCGTAGGATCGGATCGTGAATCGTAAGATCCTACATATTTTCATATTTAAAGCAAAAAATACATTGATAATGACTTTGTATGTTGAATAATCACGTAAATTATAAATTCATCCATAAAAAAACTTAGATTTGCATCATATGCTGTAATTTGTATGTCATACATCGCTAAGTTTATACTAACGAAATAAATATATTTAAGTTTTGACTCAATGTATCTAAAAAGTTCAATAAATATTTAATTAGCAACCAGATACCAAAATATTTATCAAAACATAAGGAAAATATTTTTAAATTCTAAGTTCCAAATTTGAAATCCAAAATAAGTTAGCAAATAGAAACTAGCTAACTATAATATGAAATCCAAAAGTAAGATGAACATTAAGGTGAAATGAACATTTAATTATTTCCATTCTGGGGTTCTTATAACCATCGTCCTAAATTCCTAATCATCATCATCTATTTCATCATCTATGTAGACATTATATATTTGTATACTAGAGTTGAAAAAGATATCAAGATACAATTTTACACTCAACTATTCAAGTTATACCACTCAGCAACAATTAAAGAGTATACTAAAAAAATCAATCAATCAATAAACAAATACAAGCATAATTGATAAAATTATATAAAAAAATATTTTAGTAATATTAGAACACAAATTAGTATATTGATCAAACAAATTTAACAATATTATAGCTTAAAATGCAGCAAAGCCAAGTCAAATTCTTCATTTAGAAATGATGAAACATTCTTTCATTTTCATTACAAATGAACTTGAAACTAGAAAACATTTGCTTACGTTGATATAATTTTATAAAATAAAAAAAAAAATAAAAAGTCATACCATCACAACATGAAAAAATAAAAATCCTTAAAGCTTCATTAAAACAAAAAAGTTTATCCCAAAAAAAAAAAAAAACAAAAAACAAAAAAATTATGTTTTTGGTAGGATCGGTAGGATCGGTAGAATCCCATACGATCCTACGATCCTATACGATTCTACACGATCCTACGTACGATCCTACCATTTTTACGATCCTAGTGCGATTCTAATCGTTTTGGTGAGGTGAGATCGTAAAATCGTGCGATCCTACGATCCAGATCGCGATTTTGACAACCATGGTCTACCATATCAAACAAATAACATGCATGGACTCAATACATGCACAATTTGAAACATTGTCATTATGCATGTGATGTGTTTGTTATTAGAGAGTATGAATATCATTAGCGTGTGAAAGGTGAAGTGCTCGTTACGAAAAGATAGGGGTAGCATCGTTATGTTTTAAACCAAAGGGGATATTGCAATTGCTCTCCCGCTCTCCCTATACTTAGAGAGAGGAAAGTGAAAATTACATTTTTAATTTTTCAAATTTTGGCTTTACTTCCAACCCTCTAATCTTTTATCATTTCACTTATATCCACAACTACTATAAAATAACAAAACCCAATCAATTATGTAGAAGATATATATTTTTTTAAATGGTTTGCCCAAATCAAGCCTGCAACTCGTTTTTCAATTGTTTTCAAAAAAAAAAAAAAAAATCATAGGTCTCCCTTAAAAAAGAGGATTTAAAAAAAAAAAAAAATTGATTTGTAAGAGAATGTATCTCATGCATTAGATATATATGTCTTCTCTCTCATAATATATGCATTTTACATAATTACGGTGACTTTTATACTATGAAAAAGAAGATGCATATATCTTATGCATAACATAATTATTGATAATCGTGACATTTTAATCAAATCACTAAGAAAAATAGTGATGAAATCATCTTGATTTTAACTCTCTCTCTCTCTCTCTCATAAGGAATGGTGCAATACAAGGATCTAATTGTAATTATGAAATTGCTTAAATATTAACATATGGTGGAAGAGGAGATTAGGTGTTCTAATTTGTTATCTTGGGTGAAGTTATCACGTTCTAATTTGATTGAACGTAAACAAAGAATCGAAATGACAACTAAATTGAAAGGAAAGGAAAGAAGTAAAATTGCCAAGCTCGAAGCTTGCTGTGACTTGCGTGAGGTCTTTCATGTTCATGTGGCTAGGTCCAAGATGACTACCAGAAGTCCATTTCATCATTGTATTGTGAACCAGAACACATTGCAGATATTCAAATTCTAAAACCAGTGCACGAAAACAGAACACTGTTTTGGAACTCAACGTTTAAGAAACATTCTTTTAAGTGAGGACTTTGAGCATGAAAGACCAAACAAAATAGGACCTTATAGACGTAAGAAATAACTATTTGATGAAAGTCACTCAACAATTTTAACAAACTACCCGCTGGACCCTTTCTAAATGGTCCTTGATCATAGGAAATCAAAAAATGGAATACACCCTATTAACAGTTGTAGTAGCTTCAATAATGTGTAGTTATTCACTTATTTGAGGAATCTGGTTTAGCAATTGCAGGGGATTGCGATTGCATATTGATTCCCAAGCCTTTCACTCTACAAAAGACCTGGTAACACTTATCCTCAACCCTTCAGGCCACTTACAAAACCAGCATATATCCAAGGAGAAGCTCACATTAACGTCAACTCTAATAGTAGAATCTATTTGAAGCATGAGGAACAAGCTGCTCTTCCAAGTTAAGAAAATCAATTTGATGGTCCAGAGTACTGAGATTCAGAGGAAGTTCACCGAAGTGCAGAACTGTCAGGGATATGGCAAGATAGCCCATCTTCCTGTTCGACAAAAAGAATGGCAACAAAGAGACTGCATAAAAACTCTCTCACTCACACAAAGAGACTGCACAGACCCCAAGCTTTTGAAGACCATGTATAATTGTATTCAGCTCCTTTAATTTTCTCTTCATATCACTTTCATAGTACAAAAAAATACATCTCAAGTTTAAATCTTTCCTAACCACCAAATGCTAGCTTAACAACTCAGTCATAAATGAAGTTATTGCTCGAAATTACAATGCCACCGCAACATTCTATACATGGCAACTACTATCTTGCTAATAAATACAACTTAAAATTGATCTTGATGTGTCAATTTTAAATCAAGACCTCCAAATTCTCCTACATTTTTGAGAGCTCAAAAACCTTTGTAGGTAGATTCTTCAGATCCAGTTTATCTATTTGCAAGCCAGAGAGCGCAACACTGATAATTCTAAAGGACGCTTGAACTGTTGGAAATACACGAAGGCGTTCTAACCCCAACTAAAATAAATGAAGGCAATCTAACTCCACCCGGCTGATCACGAGCAGGTCTGCAGAAACGCACCAAGGATACATAATCAATTTCCAATAAGAGAAAAAGCATACAACATGCATCTTTGGCTCTGCAGATCATTGCTGCTACTGGGTTTTAGAGTTCTGTAATACAGAGTTGACCTGTATATATCTTGTTTCTGTTTAATACAAATCTTAATTCATAGACATATCCCAAAAAAAAAAAAAAAACTTCATTCATTGAAAACAAAATATGAATTTTATGGCTGCAAACAGCCAATATCATTTATCAGAAATCTAGCTAGTCATCTAAGCAGCAGTGCCGATTTTCTAGACGAGTGACCTCATGACTCACATAACCTACAACAATGACAGCAGTACCATCTCTTTCCTCTAGAAATAGTACATGAACAGGCATGATTACAACACAGAATACTACAAGTATTACTGTATCACAATGAAAACATATGGGTATCTTATTAGTGAGGATATTTACCTTCCCATGATTTGAAGTCAAATCAATTGATATAATGCCAGGAGGCAGTTGAAATTGCATGGTTCCCAGGATCATTTTGTATTCCAACCATCACATTGGCAATTTGGCATGACATGTCCTTGCATCTGATGTTAGCTGTGGTTTTACATAAATAGGACTCTTCAACTTTTAAACCTGTATAAAGATAAAACCAAAATTTTAAACTAAAATACACATATACAGGAACTCAGTAATGAAGTGTAATTGTCCATACTTCCCCTATGCCCGTATATATATTCTGTCTCATTCTCGTGGTACACAACTGTTAGAAATTGGCCTGGGTTTGACCCAACCCATAACTCACGACCAATAGATCATCCAAATGGGTTATTTGATAAGTGAGTTTAAATTTAAACTGATGATCAACTCTTGTAAATAAAAGCTAAAAACTACAGCAGAGTTCCACTGCAGTGATAAATAAATTTTGAAAATGAGAAGATTGATTTTTCTGATCTTAAAATCACTAGGCAGAGAGTGTTGAGTTTACTCATAGAAGAAGAAACCGCAACTAAATCTTCCCAGAACCACTTTTAGCCAAACCAAACTAGATCAATACCACATTATATAAATAAAGAAAACCATTAATCCCACAAAAAAAAAAAAAAAAAAATCAATATCCCAGAACCGTTTCCATCTCTACAAAAAAAAGGAAAAAAGAAAAAAAAAAGAAGAGAAAGAACTCAAACCAATCCAAAACAAACTGAACACAAAAACACAAAACATCACCTTAAACCCATACTTAAGCCTTCCCACAACCAGTTTCAGCAAAACCCATTCAAACCACAACCACTATCCAAAAAAAAAAAAATTCTAGAACCATTTCCATTCAATTAAAACAAAAACAAATTTCTTTTTGTTTAAGCTGGTAGGTGTATCACTCAATGGGATGAAATGTCATTAGAACCTTCAAAATACAATAAAGTATATCAACCATCTCTTTGACTTCCATTGCCATAATGAATGAATCCATCAATGGTCTATTTGTAGCATTAGGACCGCAACTAAAAGTTTTTCTTATCAGAAAATTATGGCATTGATAGGTTTTTAACCCCCCCCCCCCCCCCCTTTCTCTTCAAGTACTCATTTTTATAGGGCATAATTAAGGGCCTTACCATCCTCCATGTCTCATGGTAGGTCTTAACCTCACAGATAGCCCTACAAGGCATAAGCACAGCCTTCCTTCAAGTCTCATGAGGGAGGCGTTGTATCAATAGTCACCACTGAAGTATTATTTCTTAGTGCTTCAGCAGCATGCATTTTGGAACTGTAAAGCCATCAAGCACTGGTGAAGCAAAATGTTTGGTATAGTCGTAATTTGTAACTAGACAAGCTCTTAAGGAACAATCTCAGCAACAACGTAACATCAAAGTCGATCAGCTTATGTAAAATATATTGCTACCAGTAGTCCATACATGAACAAGAACCCTGCTTAAAGTGGTGAAAACGATGCCGATCCCTCACTACAATTTCACAACCAAAAGCTCTAGAGATGAATTTAGCTGCTGAATGACAATCATTACATATTCGCAAATTCTTCATAATCCTTATTGGTGTTGGTGGAATGATAGAAATAAGCCCGAAGGCAATTGCAAGCTTCTCACTGTGCCTAAACAGAGAGGTTTCCTTCTCTTCTTGATCAATGTCAAGGGCAACCTCATTTGTATCTGGTACATAACCTTCCATTTTCAATTTCTTATTCATTTCATCCAACTTATCCTCAATTTCATTAATTAAAGGATGTGTCTTATCTCCTGCTAGAAATTCATGGACTACTCCATTTGCTTCAATAATGCTACACCCTGGGGTCTTCACCACCCTATGCTGTATCATCGTCCCCCTAACTTGAAGAACATCATCCCAGTGACCGTTTGAAGCATATATATTGGACAATAGCACATGGAAACCATCATGGTCAGGTTGAAGCTCAATGAGCTTTCTTCCTACTCTCTCCCCCATTTCATTCTCACCATGTTTCTTGCAAGCTCCAAGCAAGGCACCCCAGGTAGCAACATCTGGTGCCATAGGCATACTCTCAAGGATTTCCTCTGCTTCTTTGAGCATTCCTGCACGTCCTAGAAGATCAACCATGCATCCATAGTGCTTAACATTGGGTTCTATCTGATGTTCTTGAATCATTGAATTGAAGTGGTGACGCCCCTCATCAACTAAGCCCATGTGTCGACAAGCCCCAAGAACTCCCATAAACGTTATCTCATTAGGCACTACACCACATTTCTTCATGTCAAAGAACATGTCTAGTGACTTATCCACTAAACCATTTATTGCCAAACCAAGAATGAGAGCATTCCAAGTAGAAACCCCCCTTTCCTCCATGCCATGAAAAACTTCCAATGCATTTTCCACACACCCACATTTCATGTACATGTCTATAAGGGTTGTACCCAAAATGACGTTAACCTTTAGACCATTCTTCTTTATATAAGCATGAATCCATTTACCTAAGTCAAGGGCAGTCAGGTGAGTGCAAGCTGATATTACACTAACCAAAGTGGTCTCATCAGGCCTAATTCCCTCAAGCTGCATTTCCTGGAACAGTGCCAAAGTCTCTGAGAAATGGTCATGCTGAGCATACCCTGATATCATTGCACTCCAAGACACAATATCTTTACTAGGCATGGTATTAAATAATTTCTTAGCAATTTCAACTGATCCGCATTTCAAGTACCCAGAGATCATGGAGTTCCAAGATATCTGGTCCAATTGGCAGCCTGCATTGAATAGTTTTTCGGCTGCCATTATGTCACCGCAAGTTGAGTACAAGTGAATAAAAGCATTTTGAAGGTTAACATAAGACTCAATTCCAATTTTGACAACCAAGCCATGGATCATTTTTCCTGTGTTGACAGCTAACAAATGTGCACATGCAGACAAAACACTAACCACCACAACCTCATCAACCATAATTCCATTAGTTTTCATTTGCATAAACATAACCAAAGCCTTCTCATACATTTCATTTTGCTCATAACAAGAAATCAATGCACTCCACGATACCATATCTTTCTCAGGCATCTCATTAAATAACTGACAAGCCTCAACGACATGACCTGTCCTACCCAACAACACAATCATAGAATTCGAGGCAATCGTATTCCTTTCTGGCATCAACTCATAAATACACTTGGCATTCTCCACATCCCCTATCTGAACATACCCTGCCAAAATTGAATTCCATGAAACTGAATCCAAAACAGGACTTCCATCAAACAACTGGCGTGCATCACCCATACTCCCACAAACTGCATACATATTAATCAACGTGTTCTGAACATAAACATCTGAATCAAAACCCAATTTCAAAACATGGTTGTGCATCTGTTTCCCTTCAAAATCTGATAACCGGATAGCACAAGCTTGAATAAGAATTGGGTGTGTGTAATTATCACTACCACCCACATTGTTATGCACCATCAATTTGTACAAAAAGATAGCCTTTTCAGGATAGTTTCTTTGTACATAAGCTCTCATCATGATGTTCCAAATGAACCCATTTGGGTTCTCAATGTGGTTGAAGATTTGGAAGGATTGATGAATGTGGATAAAGGGTGAATCAGTAGAGTACTTGAGGATTCTGCTGGCAGCAAAGGTGTCTCTGATAAACCCAGTGAGGATCATCTGGGAGAGTATTTGGTTGAAAAGCTTGAGATTTTGGCATTTGGGCAAGTGGGTCTCTAGGATTGAGAGGTTCATGGTTGGTTTTAGAGTGAGTTTTTCATACAAAGTTAATTTTTTTATGGTTGACGAAAAAGGATTCACTTTGATAAAATTCATAGGAAGAAACAGGAAAGGTTCGCTTCATGCACAACAGAGTTTGCCAACAACATTAACCGTAAACAACAAACTTTTAAGTTTTAACCAAATTTTTTATTTAAGAAGTGTACGAAAAAGTACACTTTGCTAAGTGTACCGTTGTTATGACCCAAAAAAAGAAGAAATCTATAGAGGCTGGATTGAGATACGTTGCAATACTATACCAAGCAATTCTTTTTTTGATATCAATTATCGGAATGAAGTTAAAAAAGTTGAAAGTTAAAAAAAAAAGTTAATAATTTTGAAAAAGTAAAAATAATGTGAGAGGAATTATATGATGCAATAGCTAGTTGAATGATTCGAATCTCAATCCGAAGCGGTCTTACAAGAAATAGAGGCCTGGTGGCACTGCTCTATTGCTCAACAACGGTCCTTGACCTTGACGAGAAGTTTGTTTTGAATTTTTTTTTTTTTTTTTTGGAAATGGTACCTTGATTCGTTAACTTATTATTTTTCAATAAAAATATAGAACATTAGAAATGGAAGGAGTATATATAATTCCATAATTGTGGGTGAGGAAATAATTTGTTGGTATAAATGCACTTTTAGTTCCTCTATTTTGCACTTTTTCCATTTTGGTCCCTATATTTTGTTTTGACTACTTTTAATTCCTAAACCAATTAACACTTGACATTTAGGTCATTTCCGTCACCCAACTAACAGCAAAAGCTGACGTGGTTGATGGTGGAATAAAAAAAAATATAATCACACATTAATTAATTAAATTAAAAACAAATATTAAAATAAAAAAATTAAAAAAAAAAAAAAAACTCATTAGTTTTTGGGAAGAACATGAAGAAAACAATAACTCGAACCCAGATCAAAGAACTTTTTTTTTTTTTTTTTTTTTTGAGAAACCAGCCAGAAAGGCTACTTTAAATAAAAGATGAAAAATCCGACAAATAACAGTTATACAAATTTGGAGGAACAGACTCCATCCAAACCAATAAAGGACTAGACAACCTAGCTCTCTTAGCCAAGGCATCTGCTAAAGCATTACCTTGCCTACACACATGAGAGAAAGAAAAGCTCCGAAAAGAGCAAGAAAACAGTAAAATGTCATGAATAATATGACCACACGATGAATGTAATAAAAGTCTATTACTAATAGCATGAGTGGACGACTCCGAATCACCCTAAAAAACAACATGGTGAAGACCAATGTCACGCGCAAAAAGCACTGCACGCCTAGCTGCCAAGGTTTCAAGAGTAAAAACAAAGTCTGGAATAGGGATTTGCTCTGCCAAAGCTGCAACTACTTCCCCATGTTCATTCCGAACAACGACTCCAATACCTGCTGCCCTTAAATCATCAAAGATCGCCCCATCAAAATTTAACTTCAACAAACCTGCATCAGGAGGCTTCCACCGAGGTTTCTGTGCGTGAACCTTCTTGCTGGGACAACGCCGGGCCTGTTGAAACTCCTGCAGATGGCGCCGTGTAACTCCAGCAATTTTGTTTAAAGGCCAGACCCCTTCTCCCACGCACAACTTATTTCGATGACTCCAAATACTCCAACATGTCATTGCAAATACTTCAGCGTTCAGCGAGGAGCAAAACACCAGCTCAAGCAAATCCCGAAACGAGCTGGCCTTGGAAAATTTAGATGGTACAGATGTGAAGCAGGAGCCCCACACCGAGCAAATATCCTAAACACAAACCTAAACATAGAATTTTCTCTCCAACTGAACCTAAACTTAGAAATTTTCTCTCTACCCAAACACAGAAAAATCCAGCCACCACCTCCACCGATCAAACAACCACTACCCACCATCATAGCCGCCATAACCCACCATCCCAACCACCATAACAAAACCCAACTCGGTCTCAACCCTAACCACCCCGATCTCTACCTATCCTAGCCGCCTCATAACCCACCCACCCCAATCCAACCTCAACCCAACCACCTCGACTCAAGCCACCCCAGCCGATCTCAACCTACCCACTCCAGCCTGACCTAAACCCAACTCGACCTCTACCCACCCCAACCCAACCTCAAACCTAGCCACCCCGAACTCAACCCCAGCCACCCTGACTTAAGCCACCCTAGTCGGTCTCAACCCACCCACCTTGGACCAACCTTAACCCACCCCACCTCGATCTCAAACCATCCACCCCAACCACCACGAGCCACTGCACCCACCAATTACTATAAGAGAGGGAAACGAGAGAGAGAGAGAGAGAGAGAGAGAGAGAGAGAGAGAGAAGAAGAAGAAGAAGAAGAAGAAGAAGAAGTAATTTAATAAAATGAGAAGGAAGAGAAAATAATTTGAACCCATTTTGTGATCTATTCCTAGAAGTGATCATTGAGTCAAGATACTTTTTAGATCTTAATTTTAGTGATTTTTGGTTTTAATTCTTTTTTTTATTTAGTTAAATTAATAAATTAATTTTTTAAAATTTAGATGCTGACGTGACATTATATTTTGTGTGATTATATTATTTTTTTATTCCTTTGCTAGCCACGTCAACTTTTGCTGTTAGTTGGGTGACGAAAATTATTTAAATGTCAGTCGTTAATTGGTTTAGGGATTAAAAATGGTAAAAACAAAATATAGGGACAAAAATGGAAAAAGTGCAAAATGTAAGAACTAAAAGTGCATTTACGCCTAATTTGTTTAGTAGAGTTTGTACCAAAAAGGCAGTATATCATGCATTGGATAAACTCATGTATTCAATGAATATTTTTTGAGATTGAGTTACAAAGCGTGTAAAAATATTTTCTCTTATATCAAGTGTTTGACTATACAATTTTGGTTCCAAAATTGTAAAATGGTTTAAACTGAAAAGTTTTGGAAACAATTTTTCACTTGAGTGTAGCATTTGCAGATGATAATTATTTAAGCACAAAATGACACATTTATGCATTAGACTTCATTTTAAGCACAAAATGAATTATTTAAAACCGAATATAACATGCATGAATTGACAAAAATAAGTATGATAATGCTCTTCTTAATACACACACACATAAGAGCCTCGTCACACGTGCTTCGCGCATGTGACGAGACTTTTTTTTTTTTTTTTTTAGTGGTCCTATTTTGTAGCAACCAAAAAAAAAAAAATTGTGTTTTTATTTTACATATATATAATTTCTATTTTGAGAATTTAATTTATAAATAAATAAAGAAATTTGAAAATTTACAAGAGAGTGATCCTATTTTTTAGGCAATATTTTAGTGGGAGTTAGAAAAGTATTTTTACTGGATTGTCTTTTAGTTTTGTCTCTACATAAACATAGGGATGTAGAGACATTTTTGAACAAAAAAAATGAGAATCCCAAATAGGAAAAGCCCCTCAAGTAGTAGTAGTAGTAGTATATATATTTATATATAATTTTTTTTATTATCATAAATCATGTATTTTTATAACTTAAAATGAAACACTAAAGGAAAAACAAAATAATTTTTAGTTAACAATTAAATAATTCTTCTCAGCTTTTGATATAAAGCTTAAATGGCTACAATATTTCTTGTTAAGTGTTGAAAAAATTACTCCATAAAAAAATATATTGAAAAATATTTTTTTTAAATAATAATAATAATAATAATAATAAAAATAAAATGCCTCATGTCCTTAACTACATCATCTATTAGGTGCTTGCTTGTATTTTTTTTTTTTTTTAAATTAGAAAATTTATTCTTCTTTCCAACCCACCTTTTATATATATATATATATATATTAAACACAAACACAAACATATGTTTATATTTATGTATAAAATATATAATATATATTGCCTATCTGATCACATTCATGACAGATTTTTCCTTGATAAACTAACTTGGCCGGAAAACTATTTTGCATGCTATATTTGCTCTAAGTAATCTTCTTGGATTTAGTCACATTAACTTTCATTTTTGTTTTACTCCCTCCACTAAAGTAAACTTAGGCACCGAGGCCATTGTATTATTAGGATTTTAGCTTCTGGTGAACCCCCTTGCCAAATAACAAAGCTAGTCTAACAATATAGTTAATTGGCCGGTTCTAAAAGAATTTATAATAATAGCATCTCGAGTTTCTAAAACTCGAGATTCAAGTAGAACTCGAGTTTTAGAAACTCGAGTTAGGGGGTTTTTGCGAATCCTAGCTGGAGAAAAAAGCCAGGTGGAGCCACGTGGATATCGAGTTTATCACTCCCACACTCACACACACAAACACAACGGTCAGCCCACAGTCACTCCCACAGTCACACACACACACAAACATACCGTCTCTCTCTCTCTCAGCTATTCCATCTCTCTCTCTCTCTGTCTCAGCTCTTCCGCTCCTTCATCAATCACGCATTCCGCTCCTTCATCAAATTGCACACCCATTTTTCCAGAAATTCTCGTTTCCGATTTTACTCTCTAACAATCTGACAAGGGCATAGCTTTCTCGATCTCCGAAAGCTGAGGAACATTTTGTTTCTGCTCAAAGGTTCATTCTTTTTTCCCTAAAACTCTTTGATTTTACTTGAAATTAGTTTCACAAAAATTGTGTATTAGGTATTTATGGAAACTATCAAAATTATTTTTCATTTCTTTATTTCTAATTTCATAAAGATATGAAATTTACGTTTGGGTTTTTTGTGTTTTGTATTTTGGGTTGAGAACAGGGATAGTTGTGTACAAAAGTTTGATTTTTTTAATTTTTGGGTGATGTTTGCAATGTAATTCTACCGGTGCTTGAAACCTAGGGAATTTTTTTGAGAATTTCTCTATATCTGTAGGATTTAGTTGCTGATATTTATCTTTTTATAAAGTTTTGGTAAATCAGTAGTTCACCCTTATTAATAATTTTAAAGGTCATTATCTGTTGTTGGTGCTGCCAAGCAGGATCCTCAGTGAGTACATTTGGATATGGTTTAAACCCTTGGCAGTTTCAGATGGAATCCCACAAAAATAAAACTCCTGGACTTGTAGTTGACACATGAAAGAATAGGTAGCTAAATATGCCAGAAATATTGATAATGATAATAATAGTCATGAATGAATAACCACATAGAGAAGGCTTATAGTCAAATCATCATATCCTTATCCCAAAAAACCTGAAGTTCATTATGCAAGATAAGTTTGAATAGCTAAAAAAATGTGAATGGTATTAGAGTGTGATACAGTATGATTTTAACTTTTGCAATCTTCACCTTTTGTATTGCTATCCAAGAAGGACTATCCTTTTTGTGAGGCTTTGGAAAGACAGGCTGAGAATGAATTGCCCACAAATCGTCTGGTGTCTAAAAAATTCTAGATTATATTAGTTGTATTAGTTATGAACAAACATATTGATGAAAGAGAACCAGGTTCTCATCATGAAAAAGAGTACAAGCTGTAGCAACAACTAAATAGTAAAATTTACAAGATGGAAATATAAAAAAGTATCATGTCTTATCCATCATGACAAATAGTCATGTAAATTCCCAAATATTTTATTTTTAGGAAATAATTTTTTGCAGGAATTTTTTAATGCCATAACAAGTCTAATCAAAACACACACACACACACACACGTGTGTGTGAGTAACAATCAAAATCATAAATATTGAGATGTGCATCTATTGAAAGTGGGATATAAGGATCTCCAGTGCTTTGTAAATCAAGCTTATTTGAAATATATTGGTTATATCATTTGATAGCAATATAATGAACAAATTTTATCAAAAGATTCACATGATTCCTATTTGAACTTTGGAGGAATTGAACTTTAAGGTTTGGTGACCATGCAACTTAATATAATCCGTTATTAAAAAAGTCATGTGACCACTAACTAACCCAGTTTGAAGGTAAATTTTTTCCTAAATTGAAATGTCAAAAACTTTATATATATATATATATATATATATATATATATATATATATATATAAATAAAAATAAAAATTCTTTAAATCTAATAACATATGCATCAAATATTATCAGTCCAAACATGAATAAAAAAGAGTACCTTACCAAGTTGGCATCAGGAAGTTCTCTGACAGCATCATCAACAGTTTCTGCAGTGGCTTTGACCTGATTAAAGAGAAACAAACTTAGAAACATGTCAAAAAAAGGGAGAAAATAAAAAGATACCATCAATATCAAAATATAACTTAACCTGCTGAAGATAGAAGATGCACTCAACATGGAGAGAGTTTCTAGAAGTGTTAGATTATCCATACTAACCCCAAATGACTATTACACCAGTGCTAT
Organism: Quercus rubra; assembly: GCA_035136125.1. NCBI lineage: Eukaryota > Viridiplantae > Streptophyta > Magnoliopsida > Fagales > Fagaceae > Quercus > Quercus rubra. The sequence continues at coordinate 5,743,067 of CM068732.1, forward strand.
TTAAAAGCCTAGAGCTGGCAGTGACAATCTCTAAATTCTTACTTTTTTAAAATATAATTTTATTGTAAGTTATATTTTTCTTTCTACCAAATCTAGAGACACAGATCTCACAAAGTACAATTTAGCTGACTAATGAATAAGGGAAATGTAATTGTGATTGCAGCATTACTTGAATTTTAGACAAAACTCTGCTTAATTATCACTGCTATGTAAGATCTTTTTTTGTTGCTTTAGACAATACATTTGAAATGTTTGTAATTGCTTTACATGCATTCATTGTGCGTTATATACATTTCAGGAAGTTTCACCAAAAACTATTGATTGTGCTTTATATCAATTGGGTCTAATACATTCTGAATTTTAGAACATGGGTAATTTCTAGGACTCTTATCTATAAGTTGTAAGAAAAGACCAAATATAACCCTATGATGTCCCTATGATAAATTAACCTCTCAATTGAAGTCTCCCCAAGGTGTTATCTCCCTAGCCGATGATTCGAGGGCAAGTGTTCATTAGTAAGTCTCACGAAGTAGAACAAGGAAGAATCCCATTTTAGATCCACCCATGGTTGAGTAAAAGGATTCTACTAGGTGCACATTTGTGACTCCCATAGTTGTGCAAGGAAGACTTAAAGGCTTGCTCCACCCATGGTTGAGTAAAGGGCACTCTATTGGTGATGGTAATGCATGACACTTAGATTGTTAAGAAAAAGGCTTCCGTTAAAAGGGGAGACTAACCAAAGTGCCGCAAGTGACTTGGTATAAGACTCACATGTGAAGGGGGAGATTTTTTGTAATATTCATGTATGGGTGGTGTGGTTGGCTAAGTAGTGATATCTCACATTGGATACTAATGACAAAAATGAGTAGTTAATATAACATAATTGAGCCCAAACTTATTGGCTTAAGCTTTTGGGTCAAGTGGTGCCCCTATATATTAAATTAGCCTCTTAAATGAAGTATCCCCAAGGTGTTATTTCCCCCAACACCATGACATATATGAATCATTTATCACTAGTTAGGTCCATTGTATGTATCTCTTTTCAGCATTCTACTCTATCTAAAGTCATACTCTTTGTCAACATTATTTATGTTATATTTTTCTTCACTACTTCTACCCATATGCCGCCTTTAGCACTTCTCATTCCAACTTGATTTAGTCTAGTGATTTTCTCGCTAGGCCTAAACCATCTTGGGTAGCTATCCCTCATCTTTTTCTCAATAGGTGCCACCATGATTTTTTAATGGACAATTTCATTCCTTTTTCTAACTTTCTTGGTATGTCCATCTACCTTAAAATTCTTATTAAGAACACCCATCTCCATAAGATTTTTGTTTTTAATTGCCTGACATTATGAATGATGAATCATAGCTGCTTTCACAGCTCTTATATATAGATGGAGAAAAGATATCAAAAGAAAAAAAAAATACACACACACCAACTTAGCACTTTGTTGCTCTGTGTGCTCTGAGAGGCGGTTGCGCAAGGGTTCCACATGATCACTTCCATCTAGTTGGACACCAATGAAGTATTGAAGCTCACCCTACCAAAGTTACATCAGACTCAAGCGAAAAAATAGAAAGAGATTTAACATCTGAATTCAATGGATATTAAATTAGATATTTGATTTAACAAATATCTAGACAAAAATCCTGTAGTCACCTTTTGGTTGCGCATAGGTTGTAAGTGAAATAAATTCCAGAATTTCTTTCCTGAAAGTCATGAAATCATAACAACTTAGCATGATGGAAATAAAAACAAAAATAAAAATTAGGTAAAATACTAATTTCCAACACAATGAATATAAAATAAATTCCAAAGGAATTATAAATTTATGACATGAGAAAGGTGGCAGTCCTTCCAATCTAGCAAACAACCAGCCAATTCGATTTCTACTCAAATGCTGTAACTTTCCTAGTTTCAAGCAAAATGAAACATTAAAAACAATTACACCAGATATCAAAAGTATTTACATACCACTCTTGGTATAATTGATCAACTGCACAGTGATTTCCCTTTGTGCTCTAATGGCATCTCTTATCTTTGAGACAGTTGCTTGATCTGTTTCAGGTCCTTGAAGAAACCTAGAAAATGGACAAGGAAAAATTGAATAGAACTGGCAGTACTGATCCAAGGTTTTTCAAACAAGTGTAAGATAGAACAAGATAGGAGAGAATAAAAACTCTACAAAAAAAAAAAAAAAAAAACTGCTATGCTATTTTCATAATATGTTATAAAAATTTACTAAAAATATAAGATTATAGCTATGACAATCCCCACGACATCTAATATAACTCAAAGTTTTTGCTAGTAATAGCACATATCTGAAAAGAATATAGACTGAACCTTCAAACTTCAGTCCCCAAGATTTTCACTGCCAAACCAATGAGACATGAATATGGTAGAGGTACCAATATCAGAAAAAAAAAACATCTGCCTTTAGAATTCTAAAACCATTCTTTGTTGTCAAGAGCCTTGTAGCTGAATTGGCACCTCCTAATGTTTTTAATGGAAATATCCAAGGTTCAAACCCCCCCTCCCCCATTGTTGTAACTAATTATTAAAAAAAAAAACATTCTTTGTTGAATGAGGTAAACTAGCCTAAAATATCTTAACAACATCCAAAAGCATTCTCATACATCAACTTATCATCTCCTAGGCCTCTAACTTACATACCATCCTTATCTGAAAATTGGACAAAAGTTTTGGAATTGAAATTTAAAAAGTGGTCCAGTAAATATAAGCATCTGCTTTAACCAGTTATAGCGAAACATTTTGAAGTACAACATTAAATGGTACAATCATAGAAAAAGACAAGAGAAGGAATGGACAAAAAGATGGAAAAAAAATTACAATCTGTGCAACAAGAATGAGTCCAACTTGAATGCCCCTATAATGGGAGGCAAATGGATACAAGAAATCAAAATAATAACAACCTAGCACTAAAATTTCATGAAACCAAAAGTTATATATTATCGTTGTCATTTGAACAGTTCTGAATAAGCAACATATAGGTGAGGGCTCATGCATGTGGATGATGTTCAGACTTTTTTGTCACAGAGAAAATACATTGTAAAAGCAGGTATGGCCTTGACATAATGCAGCTCCACAAAATTGAATAAACCAGTAATTGTACCTTTAAAAAAAGATGAACTCATCCACTTTCTCTATTATCTCAATCAGTATACAAATAAAACATTGTAAATTCCATGAACCCTTTGGAAAGACTGCGGTAATAATTATATGCTAGACTTGTCCGTGACATGATGATGATGATGTCTTATTAAATTGCAATTTGGTAAAGAATATACATCAAGTTTGGTCCGTGCAGGGTGTAGGTATACCACTGAAATAGTAAGTGTTCGTGCAGGGTGTAGGTATACCACTGAAATTAGTTAGTTAGTCCTTCCTCCAACACCTCCTGTTCATTCTTATTATGGAATTACCTTTTACTTGGCTGCACAACTATTAAGTTTGAGTCTCATATGTTGTGGTGAAGTTGTTAGCCAAGTATATCAAAGCTTTAGACTATACGTTAATTGTTTAAGTTTCTACCAACCATCTTGACCAGTATAAAATCATAAACTTATAACAATGAGTTTTGTATATTCTTAATATCACATATGCTCTGTTATAACTGTCATTTTAATCTCGTATATATATATATATATATATATATATATATATATATATATAATTTTGAAGGTGATGGAATGAAAATATATGTACTCTTATCAGACATTGGAAAGTTTAATTTGGGGTATTCATAACCTTTTTCATTGTCTATACTCTTTGCAGTATGGAGCCTCGGATTGATGACGAGCTAGAGATTTTGCACCCCGGTCCGCTTCAGAGGTCATTGTTGACGCGACAACCATATCATCGATCAGAGGCCATTTGGAATGGCGAGGTGAAATTTCTACTTGTAACAACCGCTTTAATTTTTTCGTTGTAATTTCCTTTTAGCTAGCAAGTTCTTTGGAAGTTGTATTTTTAGTTCTAACAATCGCTATAACTTTTATTGATTTTGTAGGACCCGGGCCCACTTATGTGTCGTGGTCGCACTAAGGAGATGGCAAATGTCCAGATGCAAGATAATCGGGTCGTAGACATTATGAAATTGCTAAGACTGGAAGGATTGTTCAGAGTCCCTTCGAAAGAGATAGATCATTGCCTAGTATCGGCCCTAGTTGAACGATGGCGGCCAGAGACTCATACATTCCACCTTCCACATGGTGAGATGTCAATCACCCTACAAGATGTGGAGGTGATTTTCGGACTTCCTATAGACGGTGAGGTCTTGGTTGGGCCGACTGCCGTGGAGAATGGGGATTGGAGTCAAGTGTGTGGGGAGTTGCTTGGTTTTACTCCGCCAAATGACAATAAAACTTTGGTGGGGCAAAGAATTATGATCAGCCGACTTGTTGAGGCCATTGCAGCGCCACTGCCTCATGATGCAACAGAGATTCAGATACACCAGTATGCCCGATGCTTTATTTTAGCGCTACTAGGGGATAAACTTTTTGTGGACAAGTCAGGAGATAGGGTGCATCTGATGTTCCTGCACTTCATGCGCAACCTTCATGATCCGCCACAATATAGTTGGGGTAGTGGTTGTCTTGCCTGGCTGTACAGGGAGTTGTGTCGGGCAAGTGAGAAAGGGGCATCGCAAATTGGTGGGGCGTGCATCTTGGTCCAGTATTGGGCATGGGCAAGGTTGCCTTTTTTGTGCCCGAGGATAGAGCCCCCACCTGGATGTGATTATGGCCCATGGCCATATGCTCCACTTGCATTTAAGTAAGTCTTTTTCTAATATTTAGTGTGTTATACAATGTACTCATCTTAATAACTAAATTGTATTCTTGTGCTTATGTTATTCGCTCGTCATTGTAGGTGGGTGCGGGTGCCAAGCCCGAAGAGTAGGCCATCCAGCACGACCTTGGTCCACTATCGTGAGCAATTAGTGACAATGCAGTCGGACCAGGTAATAATATTCAAAAATTCGGTTTGCTTCATCCTTTAACATATCTTTTGTTAAATTTTTTTTTTCCCTTTATCTATGTATTCTCCCTTGTTCCACATTTGAAGATGCTATGTTTATTGTTTTTTTGTTTCTATTGTAGATTGTGTGGCAACCATACGAGGCAGACTTCGGTCACCTTCCTGAGTTCTGCGTTGCGGGGAGGGATACGTGGACAGCAAGGGTGCCGCTTGTGTGTTTTTGCATAGTAGAGAGACACCACCCGGACCGTGTCCTTCGACAGTTTGGGTTGGTGCAGCAGCGGCCTGACGATGTTGTCTACGATGATAGACTGCATAAAATTGACCTACGTGGGAAGGTTGAAAAGAATTGGAGGGAGGAGCATGGACCGTATATCATTTCATGGGAAATGAGACGACAACAAGTTTGTCATGCACCTCCTCAGATTGGTGAGATGCCCCCCGATCATCCCTATTATCTCTGGTACCGTCCGGTCACTCGAAAGTATGTCGACCGCAACAGCGCTAAATTACATCAACTGGTAATGTGTTCTAATTACAGTTTATTGCCTACTTCCTCATTACTTGAGTACATGTATGAGCATAGAATAAAATTGTATGACTTTTTTCCCCCATATGTGGTTTGAGTTGACTAACATCCAATTCCACAAACTTACGTTACATATAGTATTGTAATAAAACTGTTCATTAATTGATATACAATTAAACAGTTTCAGTAGATTAATAAGTACTATGTTATCCATTCATTAATTAGAGAAACACTATCTCAAATATGATTGTAATTGCTGAACTTTCTCCGTTTCAGATTCAAAGCCATTTAGCGCTGTTGGAGATGCTTCCCGAAGGCAGCCAAGCGCACAACCATATCCGGCGTGTCCTAAATGGTGTGGCTGGCCTTGGTGGTGGTCCTGCAGCAAATGATGAGGCAAACAATGGGCATGAGACTGAACCAACAGCTACTGCAAGCCCAAGCACAAGCGCAGCACCTATAAGTACACGGACCCGTGGTCAGCGTGCTCTTGCAAGCCCAAGCACAAGCGCAGCTAGGGGCCGTGCTCGGCCTGCTATGGCAAGCCCAAGCACAAGTGCAGCCAGGGGCCGTGGTATGCCTGCTACAGCAAGCCCAAGCAGAAGTGTAGCCAGGGGCCGTGGTAGGCCTACTACAGCAAGCCCAAGCAGAAGTGCAGGCAGGGGCTCTGGTCGGTGTGCAACAACCCCTCGGGTTGTAAGTAGTCCTGAGATGCCTGCACCCATCTCGCACTCATCTCCTCAGCCTGAGGTCCCTCCACCCATCCCAGATACATCTCCTCAGCCCGAGGTCCCTTCACCCACTCCACATTCGCAGCACAATTTTGATCTCAGCATTGATCAAAATTTGGCCCCTCCTATATTCCTCGAGACACCCTCTTACCCACCCACCAGCTCTACTACACCCACTCCTGGCCTCTACATAGAGCATCATTACCCACCTACCGCATCCTCATCTGACCCTCTAGGACCTCCGGTTGGGATTGACACTCCACAGCCACATACTGATGTACCGGACGAGCATTCCCCTCATCAGCCCTCACCCCCACAAGGTAGACCGCAGCGCACTAGAAGAGCACCCACTTGTGGCACAGGTGGACACAAAATAGGACACCGAGGCACCGCTATGGTATGATAACATTAATTATAAGCAAGTGATATATTTTGTACTTTACTTTATTCTTATCATTATACCGAATATTGATTGCATGCATCTAATGGAATTTGCAGCACGATGATGAGCCTAAGGATGATGCCCCGCAGCCTCCTCCTCCCCCGCCCAAACATTACACGAGGGCTAAAAAACGCAAAATTGGTGAACCTTGAGTAAGTGCTAAAGTTGTTCTGCACTTCTAACCAGTGCAGTATATGTATAACTATTCAAGGTCGTATAACAGTGTAGATATAAATGAATATCTTTACCTGTATGCTTAGACCATCTATATTTGAATTGCAAATTTGGTCAGCAAGTATGTTGTTTATTGAGGTTTAATTTTCCTATTTCTTTGTTCTTCTTATAGAAATTCTTTCTGGATGCAGGGTAGGCGATGCCATCTTTTTGATGTGCTGAATATGTCTATTCTGCACATTCCCTCGGTTCAAAGGTCTCTTCGATTTATACAAGACCCATTAACACTTTTTTATAGTACTACATACTTAGTAATATAATCACAAAATAGAAAGAAAAAGAAAAGAAGAAAAAAAAACAAAAAAGACTTTGCTTTCTATGCCTTTTGACCGAAACGAGGACAAAGAATCACTTGGTTCACTCACAGGTTCTCAAAGCTTTAATCTTTTGTTTGTTTTTATTATGTTTTTTTTTTAATGTTTTTTTTTTTTTGGGGTTTTTTGGGCGGGTTTGGATTCATACTATTCAGTTCAATACTTTTCGTGCTTTTGTTTCTGTGATCCTTGATTTGATTAAAAACTGCTCTTTGATTGGCTCTAGGACGCACGCTTTGTTTTTTGTTTTTTAATTACTGGGTTGGTGCGCTTGATGTGAATAAAGGAGCTCTTGGAGCTTTCACAGAGCTGGGTTTGAGCTGGTTGATTGGAATTCTGTGAAGCTTAAGTTTACACTAAAGTTGACTTTGAAGGCTTCAATAGCAGTTTAAAGGGTATGTTTTTCCTTTGGCTATAATGCTGGGTGTTCAATCTATTGCTGCTTATTTTTTACTTGGGTTTTTTTAGTTTTCACTATGAAGTTATGGTTTTTTTTTTTTTTTTTTTTTTTTTTTTTTTTTTTTTTTTTTTGTGTTCTTGTTGTTTGAGTTCAGTGTTTTGGTTTTTGTTTGAAGCTTATGGAAGCTCTAAATTGAATCTTGAGTCAAAATTTTGATGTGGGTATCTTGAAATGTCAAAGTTAACGATAGTTGTTGTGAAAATGAGCTTTGTTTAGATTATGGATATCTTGAGGTTTTACTATGTCATAGCAGATTCCAAGTATAAATTTGTTTGATGGGTCTTGTTCAGTGGAAGGAGCAAGTTGGGTTTATATGTCAAGTTGGATGGAGTCTTTTAGCTGTAGGAAACTTGTGTAATGTTTGAAGGCTCAAGACTTAATTGTGTTTGCAGTTAAATTCTGGAATTGGGATGGGCTGTGGGTGTTCCAAGTTCAAGTTCTCGGTGTGTTGTCTGCGTTCGGGACATGATGGACCAATGGTTGAGACCCACAGCATTGGTAAGTGAAAGTGTACATTTTTTGTTTAGTTACTTTTGTTGTGAGAGAACAATTGCAGTGTGTGAGTTTGGTGTTTGTATGCAGAAAATGAGGAGAATAGTGAAGTTGGTGATTTGCCCACATTTCATCAATACACAATAGATCAACTTAAAAATGCTACATCTGGGTTTGCGGTGGAGAATATAGTTTCTGAGCATGGTGAAAAGGCTCCAAATGTAGTCTACAAAGGGAAGCTTGAAAGTCAAATGCGTATTGCTGTCAAACGATTCAATAGATCAGCTTGGCCTGATGCCCAGCAATTTTTGGTACATAAATATGTTCCGATTGCCAAGGATTCTAATATCATGTTTGCTTGTTTCAAATTTTTGCTGTCCTAATCCACTTACGCATTCACAAATTTCACCATTTTCTTTGTTGGCTATTTTATTTACTCAGTACACAAGAGGTTAGCTAGAAAGATCTTCACTCACGTTTTTTATAATGCTTTATCTAGTAATATGATGCATCAAGGTGTTTGTAATTTGTAGCTGCCTTTTTCCCTTTCTTTTAGTGCCTTGAAATACTTAAGGAATTAGAAAATTCATGCCTAAGTGACTTAACTAATCCAGTTTAAACTTTAATTTGTTGGTGCATATTATGCAAGCACAATCTTGACAAATACTTGTATTTGATTGGATGTACAAATTGCCACTGATGTATTATTTTTTCTTTTTATTGCAATAATTTAGCTCTTTAACTTTGAGCTTTTACTACTTCAGGAAGAAGCTAGGGCTGTTGGTCAGCTTCGGAACCATAGACTGGTAAATTTACTTGGTTGTTGCTGTGACGGTGATGAGAGGTTACTTGTTGCAGAATATATGCCTAATGATACATTAGCAAAGCACTTATTTCATTGTAAGTTTGTAAGCTTATCCTTGGTGTTGTTGCATGAGTACTACTCTATATCTAATGTACGTTATCTATTAACTAAATCCGCTCTCTAAGTTTAATCTTATAAAATGCAAAAAGCAGGTCCTTTAATGATTCCCTGCATGGACATGGCTTGCCTGAATTCTATAGAAATAATTAAATCAACTATAAATTAATAAATAATGCAACATGTGGGAAGGTTAATGGCCCTAGAAGCTAAAGTGAAAGTAACGTCGAAGAAGTGCCCTCGAATAGATATTTCATCCTACCAAGCAACTACGTGCATATTAAGATAAATGACTCTTGTCTAGTTGTCTGTCATCGAACATATATCGTTTGTAATGTCTACATTCTGAGTTGGTCTAAGTGATTTGACCAATAAACCATAGGCTTGATGATGGGTTGTAGAAATTAAATGGAAAGCCCTTTTTTTTTTTTGGGGGGGGGGGGGGGGGGGGGGGTGTTGTGGAGAGGAAGGTTTTGGTGTTTTCCTATGGCATTCCTGTAATAGTAAGACAGGCAGTTTCATAATTGCCGCCTAATGCCATCTTTTCCTACATATTTCATGTTTTTCTTTTGTGACCTGTAACTTAAACGACATGTTACTGTAATAATCTTAACTATGTTTTGTATAAAGGAACTTAGGAGACAAAAGAAATCTACATGTCTCTCAATGCTGACTTGCCTTCACAAGCTTGCTGATATGTCAACACCATGCTACTTTGTTCAATGTATATGTTTATGCGTGAACACACACTTGTCTATTATATGGAACCTGTTTAACACTTTAACTGGCGTAGGAGTAATCTGGCAGCTTGTCCGAAATTTTGAGGGACTAATGTTAATGCAACTGTAAAAGCCCCCTCCCCCCCCCCCCCCCATCTCCTCCTCCTCCTCCTCCTCCTCCTCCTCCTCTTTCCCCTCCCCAAATACTAGCCTGGTGTTGTAGTGGTCCAATCCACATCCTTCCTCATATAGGGCTTCTGACAGAAATGAGTTGGCAATGATCTTCACATGTATTCCCATATTCCCTCTCATGATGGCTCTGACAGAAAAGAAAGTTATGGTGATGGGTGTACGTCAATGATGTGCAATGATATCTTATTGATTGCATTCTGTTTAATTGTTGATGAGCTGAGATCTTGTTATCTTCCTACTGCTGACTCAATGTGTAACATGGTGTTTCGTCATTCACATTGTCCAGTCTAGTGATCCGGCCGATAAAGATGCATGGAAAGACAAAGGCATGGGGCAACTTTCCATCAAATGCAAAGAGGGTGTCGACAAGGGTACAAAAGAATCCAAACCAACAATAATTGTTAGAAATGATGTATGTTTCCTTGCTTCTTCTAAGTTTTGAATTTGGCATGACAATTTGATCTAGAAAAGGGTTTTTTTTTTTTTTTTTTTTTTCTTCTCAATTTTGTTTTTATGCTTTTCCATTTATTGGATTTGAGAGGTAAGAGAGTGAAATGATAACATTTATATTTTGTTGCTTTTCCAATTGTTTCGCATTTGACCTCAAGTTTTCACCTTTTTTCTTTAATAATCAATTTGACTTATTATATAACAAATAGATTAGCCAAATATGTTCATCAGCTTTACTTCATGCCGACACATGATATATCATATGAATTACTGTTGGCTTTGGATCATGTAAAAGCCATGATATACTAAATGAATTGCCTAAACAGTGATTTTGAGAAGCATTCTTGCATAATAATTTATTGCAACAGGTTCCCTTGTTCACTTCCAGTGTACTTGGTTTCCTTTTTTATCAATGCATTTTATTTACTTATCAAAAAAATAATTTATTGCAACGGGGAAGTAAAAAAAATTTTAAATATAAATCTCTACCCATAGTTTTCAGCCCATATCCTCCTGGTGGAATATACATCTAAAATAGTTCTTTGTTACACTCTCCTCTCCATCCCATATTTTTTGTTCACCGTAGAAACTTTTTTAAGGGACATCATTTACTGCATTGTATGACATAAAACATTATTAACTTTCCATAGTCATTATTAACCTAATTCCAAATCAAGCAAATGAAAAAGGGGTATTGATCATTCAAATTTAGTAAAGAGAGGCCTGAATCCGATGGTTTAGAACCTATCAGTAACATATGATCTGGATGTCTTATACCGCGATTCTTTTCTAGTTAAGTATTAGTCCTTGAGGCTGTTGTCTTGTAACTTATGGTTTATGAATTGTTTGGTTTCTCTCTATATTTGTAGGGTGATAATGATGGAAGTGATAAAGTTGTTGCACGAACCTTCTTAATTAGGACAAAAACGGAGGAAGATCGAAATAAGCTGGCTACAGCAATGCAAGAATATGCCCCTGCATCATGAAAATAACTTTAAGCAACGGCTTAATGTGTTACATGGACCTTCAACAATGTAACTTAGTCCTCAGTGACTTTCATTTTTAAATTTTGCAAGGGGTGGCTTTGTTAGCCAGATGTTTTTTGGGGCTCCAAAACCTAGAGGGTTTTTTTTTTTTTTTTTTTTCCTTTGAATGTACGTAGTTAAGAGGCCACTGTACTTGTACCATAAATCAGAGTAATGAAATTGATTATATTTTGCTGGAAAATTGGTTTTTGAACCATTTAAGGGGAGCTTGTGTGCCTACTACTAAATTCATCACTACTACTATTTGGTGTTTTACCCCGTACAGTTTTACTATTTGCACGTGGTTGACAAAGATTAATCAGCTTCCATATCTTTATGTTACGTGAAAAAGAAGCCAACAAATCATTGAGAAAAACAAAACAATTCCACGACAAATCATTCGGCTTATAGTTTCATTCACGTTCGGAATAATAATGTAGCTAATCAAGTTGTAAGCGTTAAGAGCAAAATATAGTAGAAACTTCTGACATGTTATTAATATTGAAGGAGATTTTATAAGGGTTTGGTGTAGAAAACACCTTTTGTTTACAAGAAGGTATGTCATGCATAAGATGTATGCATTCTTTCTCTCACACACCATGTGACTTACGATCATGAGATGAAGAATACATATATTTAATGCATAAGATAATTAATACATATTTTATTTATATCCTCTAAGAAAACAATGCAAGTATAGAACTCAATGGTATTAAGGTCCAATCTTGGTCAAAGTCCCAAATCTATATATATAACTCTAATCAAGATTCATTATCTAATCTTACTTAGAGTGTGAACAAAATAATCATAATTTTATTTCGAGTGTAAACAAAGTAATCATAATCCTATTTGCAGTGCAATTATAGTAGCCATGTGTCATAAGTCGCGTTAAAAATATTAGAGTCCAATCTAGGCCAAAGGCCCAAATCTGATATAATTCTAATCCAAATCATTATCTAAACCTACTTGGAGGACAAACAAAATAATCACAACGGGGTCCATTTGAATGTGACAATGGAAAAATAGAAAAATAGAAAAGTGAGCGTATAAAGTTCAACTAAATTAGTAAATATTGCATCTTATAAAAGTGAACACATTCTACTTATTATATTATATTTATCCACCAACTTTATACATTAGGCCCCAGATGCTCTGTTTTTTTTTGCTGTCGGCCTAAACAGAGCATCTGGGGCTGAAAAATTTCCCCAGTGGATCTCGAGAGTCTAAGACTCGAGATCCACTGGGGAAATTTTTCAGCCCCAGATGCTCTGTTTTTTTAGGCTCTCGGCCTAAACAGAGCATCTGGGGAAAAAAAATTTCCCCAGTGGATCTCGAGAGTCTAAGACTCGAGATCCACTGGGGAAATTTTTCAGCCCCAGATGCTCTGTTTTTTTAGGCTCTCGGCCTAAACAGAGCATCTGGGGAAAAAAAATTTCCCCAGTGGATCTCGAGAGTCTAAGACTCGAGATCCATTGGGGAAATTTTTTTTCCCCCAGATGCTCTGTTTTTTTAGGCTCTCGGCCTAAACAGAGCATCTGGGGAAAAATTTTCCCCAGTAGGAACTCGAGTCTTTAAGACTCGAGTTCTTTCCAGAATTTTTTTTTTTCACCCCGGGACATGCAAAACTGCTGAATATGTGAACCAAAAACTGGGAAATCCTGGACATCAGAACTGCTGAATAGGTAAAACCAGAAACTAGGAAATTGCTAGAAATGTAATCCATAAACACTCATTTAGAGGCTCAAAAGCGAAGAATGTAAATGCACTTACATTACATCAAAAGGTGCTCTCAATAGGCACCAAACTATACAGATTTTTGCGCTCTCTACAAAGACATGGTTTTCCAATGCAAATGCACTTACATTTGAAAAAAAGACATTTTTAATATCAACATTCTAAAAATGCCCAAGCACGCTTAATTTGCAGTTCTAACCATACTACTCAAATCACAATCTTCATAGACGTACATTAGATAGAGAATTACAAGTACATTGAATAAAAACCAAAAAGTTCACATTGGCCCAATACAGCGTAGTCACATTTCCTAAGATCGGCGGTTCACACGAGGAAAACGTCATCCATGGAAGCATGCCTAAAAAACATAGAGTAATCACATTAGGAGACAAGATAGTAAAAATTAGGTAAACATGGAATGAACAACAATGATATAACTGATGCAAAACTTTTTGCTATCTACGTACCTACTGTGGAACATGACCGCTTGTGGAAGCGCCACGGGACTGCGGACATTTTCTGCGGTTATGCCCAGAAGCATGACACAGTCCACATGTCTGCTTGGGTTGACTCTCTATCAAATCTGCATCCTCCCTCCGCCGTCCTGGTTCTCGATCCTTATTCCTCACTCCATCCATCTCATTCCTTATTCTCGACCTCACTGGTCGACCTTTGGCCCGCAACAATGCTGGATTAGGCAACCACTTTGGCCCTATGGGATCCCTCCACAATGACTGCGACTTAGGAACCACAAATGCATGCTCATAAGTTTTAAGGGCATTGTTCAAACCATAGCATGGGTGAATATATGTGGTCGAATCAATATGTAAATAGTCACATACTCTAATTGCATGTGAACACGGGATCCCTATATTTTGCCATTTCCCGCAACTGCATGTTCTTTCTTGTAACCGAACTTCATAACTGTGGTTTCCCCCTCCTGCGCTACACGTGTTCAGTTGGGTAACAACTTGAAATATCAACTCTTCATTGCTAAATGGCTTGAGATAGTGTTTCTCAGATTTACACTTATTTCCATCCCACGTGGATAAGGCATATTCACTCCATTTCTTACCCTCTAACAACTGATAATGGTATTCTTTGTTACGGTCGTGGAAATATTGAACAAGTTTGTTCCAGGTGAACTCAACCAACGCGGCAATAGGAAGGCCTCGTGCACCTTTCAGTACACCATTGAAGCACTCTGATATATTGGTTGTCATTGCCCCAAAACGTCTCCCACCATCATGTGACTGGGTCCACATATCCACAGACTCGCCCATTAGGTATGTGTATGGAAGATAATCTTGATTCTTTTCCTTGCCATCCTTCCCCGTCAACTTCTTCTTATTTCTAATGGCCTCAATTTCCACCTCTTTAATGGTCTCCATTATGGCATAAAATTTCACTACCTGACTAGCATATCCCGCCCTCAATGCCGCTGACTTTAGAGTCGAGTTCTGAAAATGTGTGTTGAAGTTGCTAGCAACATGTCGAAGGCAGTATCTATGAAATACCAGTGGTCTTCCATCATCCCTTCTAGGCCAGTTTGCAATGGCGTTTTTGATACCGAGATGTCGGTCAGAAATTATGCAAATGCCTTCGTTAGGTATCACGTGGCCAATCGCGTCACGAAGGCATTGTAAAAACCATCTCCAACTAGACCCTGACTCAGAATCCACAATACCAAAGGCAAGAGGGAATACCTTATTGTTAGCGTCAGTTGCCATTGCAACCAACAACTTCCCCTGATATTTACCATACAAATGGGTCCCATCAATACTGATAACCGGCTTGCAATATTTGAATCCATCAATGCTTGGACCGAAAGACCAAAACACATAATTCAAAAATACCGTGTCATCTTCATCGGTGGATGTCGTACGATAGAACACCTGGGTAGTCGGATCCTGATCAATATATGCCATTAGCAGCTTTTGCAACCTCTGGTAAGACTCTTCCCAATTCCCAAACATCTTCCCAATCGCCTTTTGTTTCGCATCCCATACCTTGTAGTAAGATGGCTTTTGTCCCTCATATTTCGACTCTATCATAGATCGAAGATGCTTAATTGGGGTAGTGTGATCCTCACATAACTTCTGAAGGATGTCATCTGCAATAAATTTACAACTCATCATTCTACCATCATTTCTCACCCCAGTCCGTATACACGTGTGAGGACCCTTGTACACGGTGATCATCCATAGATTGTGCAACTTGGGTTTCATGACTGCACAGACATACCACGTGCATGATTCATCCACGCATTTCGCACAAAGTTTTGTCGTGGTTGACCTACTAATCATAAAATGTTTATTTTCCTTCATGGCACACTTTGTTAATACGCGTTGCACCTCCACTTTATTGGCAAAAGTCAGGCCTTTGTACAAATTCATCCCCTCTCTCCAAGTAGACACAAATGGTGTCTCAATATGTGAAGGATCAATCATATTTTCCCAAGTATTTTCGGAAAATGACAAGGCAGGTGCTGAGTACGCAGGGATTGTGTCTGTAATGTTTTGGACACTAAGAACAATGTCTGCATCAGGTTGACAACTGTCCAATGTCTCATCGTCATCAATATCCCTCTCAAAGTCCCTAAAGTCCCCTTGTTCAATCCTGTCTTCAATCTCATCTCTATCGGCAAAATCTTCACCGTTAATGGCAATATTGTCATCAACATCGTCGTCATCATCATCATCATCATCATCCTCATCCTCATCCTCATCCTCATAATCATCATCATCCTCATCCTCATCCTCATCCTCATCATCATGGGCATGAACATCTTCATCGGCATGAACATCAGCATGCTCTACATGTGTAAAATACTCATATTGAGCATCTGGAACTGTAACTTGCAAACTTGTTTGTGTTTGTTGGATTTCCTCGATACCAACTTCTCCACGTGCCTCCAACTGTATGTACAACTCAATGTTAATTACTTCCGGTATTCTCTCCAACTTGTCAAACATGATCTTCACGTGTTTGTCTGTTTCTACCGCCATATACTTGTAATTAATCCGGTGCTTCAGGATTTCATTTGGCATACGATACGTAATGTGTATGTTGTGCACAGCAGGGTTCTCACACAACTCTTCCATAACCATCATCTTCAATTCGTCAAGAGTCTTCAATCTACGATCAATTTGGGTATAATAAGTCTTTATACCTGGCCCTTCAAATGGCAATCCCTTGTTCGCATTGGCATTCTTTAACGGACCACCGTGATATATGATAATATCAATTTCAGGCATTGTGAACCTGTTAAAGTCAAGTTACTATGTTAGTTAACAAACATTTTCAAGAAAGATGTTATCTAAAACAAACTTGAAGCAAGTCTTTAACTTTCTAATAAAAAGAGGCTGTAGTACGACTATATTAAACAATTTGACATATACAAATCCATCTGTCCTTCCTATATACAAGAGGCTAATTAAAGCAGGATGGTATGAGAGGCAAACACACGATACACACTCATTCATTTTAGCCTAATGAACACACGATACACACTCATTACAAATTAAATCTGCATCAAGATTGTGACTGTTCTCAACAAAAGCCCCTTCAAAAATGAATAAGAGAACCTCTGCTATTCTGTACAGACCACTTTGGTAATGATTCCATGAAAAGTCGTTACAAGACTAAAGTCCATAATATTATTTTCACACATACACATTTATATTAACATGTACTACAAGTAGATAGCATATTTTCTAACCTTTTATCCACAAGAAGTAGAGAGAGCTTATTATTGAACAAAGCGGAAGATACCAAAACCTTAATTACCTTAAATTTCTAACCTTCCTATTGGACAAATGTTTACTTCTTACATGCTTGAAAGCAGGTTAAAAGTTGATCTTAAGAGGAATTTCCAATACGCTAAGGCTAGCAGCATGTTTAACCCATTAATCAAATACAAAGAACCATCTCGTAGAAAACTACAACTAATACCCATAGACCGAAACACACTGAGAACCATTGCAAAGTTTTCTCAATTTAATCAAACACTTCTACTCAACCATTATTTAATTCCAATCCATAAACTCATATTTTTCCAAACATTTTTAAAGCACTTGCTGCAAAATAAATAAACAAAAAACACCCTTCAAATTTACATTTATATCTACTCATTGCAAGCATGGAAATCCAATGAAAGTTATTAATTTAATAGTGCAACACTGAAAAAAGTTACACAATTCAGGTGTAATATGACCTTATATACCTTACATATGTTGGTAACTCAAAAGCCCAAAATCCTTACAAAAAAATAAATTCTGTTACAGCTATGAATAAATTGTTGAGAGGGAATGGGAACATGCATTGTGATAAGAAGTCAATAAAAAGATTTAAAGACACTAACAACCATTGGAAAGTTCTCTTTGTGGCAAAACCCATACACAACTAATACCCAACTACAATAACAATCAATTCAAAAAACCCTTACCTGAAATATGAAATTGTTGAGAGGGAAAAGCAATGAGAGAGGCAATGTGATGAGTGAGAGTGAGAGTGAGAGTGAGAGGTGTGAGAGTGAGAGTGAGAGGTGTGAGGATATGGGTGAGAGTTGAGGATGCTCTGTTTTTGGGTGAGAGGGTTACTGAGCTGAGATAGATGTGTATGGGTGAACTGCTACGTGAGAGACTATGACCTGAATATATAGTCTGGTTTTTTTTATTGAATCTCGAGTCTCAAAGACTCGAGATTCTATTAAATAACCGGTTTTTATATGTGGTTGAATCTCGAGTCTCAAAGACTCGAGATTCAATTAAATAATATTATTACATCCTTGAATCTCGAGTCTTAAAGACTCAAGATTCAAGTAAACAGATCTCGAGTTTTTAAGACTTGAGATCTGCGTGGCACATATTGCCACCTCACCAGGTCCAAAAAACAGCAAAGCGAGTCTATGAGACTCGCTTTTTAACTTAAATCTCGAGTTTTTAAAACTCGAGATGCTAGTTTTCAAAATTCTTTAAAACCATGTTTAACTTACGATTTTGATGTGCTGAATATGTCTATTCTGCACATTCCCTCAGCTTCTGGTATACTCACTTGACATGGGCACACTACTATTGCTTTTGAATTTTAAGATGTAATCTTTCAATTTTCGAGTTATAGGAGACACCATTATCAAATTAATTTGGCTATATACAGTGTCG
The DNA here is from genome assembly GCA_035136125.1 of Quercus rubra. Lineage (NCBI taxonomy): Eukaryota > Viridiplantae > Streptophyta > Magnoliopsida > Fagales > Fagaceae > Quercus > Quercus rubra. The sequence goes on from CM068732.1 coordinate 5,761,474, forward strand.
TGAAGAATTAATAACAAAGATTATTATCTATACATACTATAAAATCGAAATCTTTGACTAATAGTTGACCTTTTGAGAGTATGCCACGTAAGCTTTGATGCTCCCACAATTGCTATAAAAATTTTTTGACTCTTATCTTTCGACTTTAAATGCAATCCGCCTCTCCCTTCACCTAATAAACCTTAATCTAATTTAATAACTCATAATACACCATTACCATATTCTTTACCTCCTCTCTCTGGCTTTCAAACCAAAATCTTCAATCTTTCTAACCTCTCTTTTAGTGGCCACCACTTTATACCCTCAACTTAGCTAGTCCATCATCCATCATCCACTAGGGATGTTATGACCCAATTACAAAGATGATGTCACTCTCCTTATCTACATAAAGAGGTTAGTTTTTTGAAAGTATAATTGCTTTGAGAGATTGGTCAAAGTATAATTGTGTGAAGCGCCTCTCTAGATGGGTTTTGTTTTATTTAAGCCCTGAACAAAATAAATATTTTTAATTTCTATTTAACTATTCAGTGCATCGCACAGGTTAGTGATTAATTGCAACCTATTTTGTAGATTATTTCACTAGCTTATCAACATACCCTAGAATTTTCCATAATTTGCAAACAATTTAATTGAAATTGTAAATACATATGCCACTAGAAACAATAGTCGAAAGACTACATATAGACCAAAATAAAAGAACAAGATGAAGTTGTTGGAATGAAAATGGCATTCGGGTATTCTAAAACCTTTGACTTTGAGTGTTTCTAGCCCTTAGACTCCCAACAAAAATAGGTTCCACGATAAATTATCAATGTCTTTAAAACCCCAAATGTCTACTTGGCCAAAATACGTAATAGATGCTAAAGCCCCTGATTATCCCAAATGGGCCATCTATACGTATTTATATTTGATAAACATATGTTTCATTTAAGTTTGTTTTCTATGTTTATACATATCTTTTTGCTTAGTAAGTAAAAATGTTTTGCAATGACAATTCATAATATAAAAAAATACATATTCAACTCATATATCGTTTCATATACATGTATGTTTCCCTTAAAAGATATACATGTAATATTAATAAAATTCAAAGGTTACTAGATTAGCAATTTTGAATAATAATGTCTTCAACAAATTTTTTTTTTTTTGAACTATAAATCCAATTCAATTTAGGTGTGAAAATCCCACATAGATTAAACTTGTGTGGACATAAAACTCATCCTTGCAACAAAAACACATATAAATTTTATTAAAGATCAACTCTAATGATCTCACCAAAAATAATAATCACCCAATAAGGTTTATGTAATAAAAGTACCTCATATTCAATGACAAAGTTATCCTTTATCACATCTTCATTCAAACCTCCAAGATTATTTGAGAGTTCATCAGCTACTCTGCATGGAAACTAAAAACAAATTGTAGAAAGTGAAGGTGAAGGAACTCTAATTTAGTCAATGCACACAAAAAGAAAATATTTGTTGAAAACTTTATACGGCTAGAAAATCTAGCTCAATGCCTCAATGGCCATCAAAGGCATAATCTCAACTTGCATGCAAGCCAAAAATGTGACCCCTTCACGAACAACTTGGAATAGAATATAAGTTGGTGATGCAATTACCCGTTGTTGCTATATACAAACATAAAATAAAGTTCAAAAAGAGGGATAGTAAACACAAACTATTATAATGAGAAGTTGAGAACCAGAATTCACACATCTCAAATAAAGCACAAGGCTAGAGTTCATAACAAATCTACAAAAATAACACATTAATGTAAATGACATGACTAACATACACAAAAGACAACTATGTCTACTTGAATTATTAATTATATGCAAAACTAAAACCAATTGGACTCCAAGTAATCACAATGTTAATATAAAGCAAAAATTTCATAAAACAAGCATAAATTCTAATATCAAACTCCAAACAAAATTAAAGAAACACAATTACACACAAAATATGTACACACCACCTAAACTTCTTCTTTCTTTTTTTTATACATTTTTTTATGACATGGAACCTCGCCAAGGATTAGGCCCTTTGAACTCACCCTTAGGGTGTAAACCACAAATACATGACCCAACCCGCCAAAACCGTGTATCAGGGTAATCTAAGGGAACTCCCAGTAGGGATTAAACCCAGGATATTTGGCTCTATAGCTTATCTCAAGTCTCCAATCATTAGGCTACACCCCGGCATGTAACGCATGTTACACACCAACTAAACTTACAAACAAACAATACTCCTTTCGTCCCAATTTGTTTGTCCTGTTTGAAAAGTCAAACTTTTTTAAAAAATATCGTTTATTGTCTTGTCTGCCTTATAAAAATGTATAAGTTTTCAAAACTATTCTTAAGTAAATTTATCAGGTTTTTTTTTTTTTTTTTTTTTTTTTTTTTTTTATAATTTTTTTTAAAGAGTTATTCTTAATGAGACAACTAAAAAGGTGCCCTAATTAGATTGATTTTTAAAAAATATTTGTTAGTTTTCTTTTCAAATAGTTTTGAAAATAAAGTAGGGGTATAATAGGAACATTAGTAAATTAATAAAACCAAATAGGCAAATAAACTGAGACAAAGGGAGTAATTAATTGACACAACTTTGTTCAAAAACTTTGAATCAAAAGATATTATAAAACCAAACAGGCAAACACAAAAATATAAGGAAAAGGAATGGTGCAATACAAGGATCTAATTGTAACTATGAAATTGCTTCAAAGTTAATTTGTTATCTTTTTATCTTTTTTTGAAAACAAGTTAATTTGTTATCTTCGGTGAAGTTATTGTGTTCCAATTTAATTGAACAAAAACAGAGAAGTGAAATGGTAATAAATTGAAAATAAAAGAAAGAATTAAGATTGCCATTCACAATGCCTGCTTTGACATGCATGAGTCTTTCATTTTCATGGGGCTTGGTCCAAGATGACTACTGAAAGTTCAATTAGTGTATAAAACACTATGAACGTTTAGATCCTCAAATAATAAATTACCAATTCAAACTTAATATCAAACAGTTAATATGCGGAATATGAATATAAGCTTAACACAGAATTGATAAACAATCTAAACCAAATAAAATCACATTCACAGCAAAAATTAAATGGCAAAGATTAAGGGAAAAGAGATGCAAACACAAGCACAACACACGATGTGTTATCGAAGAGGAAATCGAAGCCTTTGGCGTAAAACCTCTCTGCCACCCTCCAAGCGGTAAATAATCAACTAAAAAATGTAGTTGGGATACATGAATAGCAGAAGACCCTCCAAGCCTAATCTACCTAGTGTACCTAAGCCCTCCAAGCTCCTACTCCAACGAGGTTGCGCCAAACCTATTTCTTCTTTAGTTTAACGAATTCCGCTATAAATCATAGCATCAACCACTATGAAATTGATCCCTTCTTAACTACTTCCCAAGCACCAAATGGCCTTCTCACAGATGTGGATATGGTGAGAAAAGGTTTTGGTAATGAGAAGATTGTGGATAAGTCAATCTTGTTTTTCTCTAAGGTTTCTCTCTCAATATTCTCTCTGGAAGCTCTCTACATTTCGTGGGTATAAGGGGTATTTATACTGGAGTGAGAATGAAATGCGAAGAGTTAGGTTTTTCAAAATAAAGCTGGCTGGCGGCTTGGACTCGCGGCTTGACTGAGTCGAGAATTCCAGCCGTGAGGTAACTAAACGACTAGTCTATACTTTTTGTCTAGTAGTGCTCTAGCTGGCATGACACTTCAACTTCTGGCATGCTTGGCATGTGTTCAACATTTGGCAACTTGCAGTCGCGAGCCACTCGTGAGATCCAGTTGCGAATCCTTGCTTCTTTGCACAATCTTGAGTATTTCTTCACACTCTCTCATTCACTACTCTTACATGAATCCCACCTAAATACAGGGTTACTAATTGCTAAAATACAAGCAAATTTGACACGGAATAAAGCCAACAAGATGGTTGATTAAATTCAACCTTACAACTACAATATGTACAGTGAATTTCATGAAAATAGTACACTTTTCTGAAAACGTTTAAGAAAACTTCCTTAGTAAGGACTTTGAGCAGCATGAAAAAAAAAAGGAACAAACAAGACCCAAAGGTTGTAAGAAATATTGATCGAAAATGGTCTTTTAATTATCACTAATTGTTGTTTTACACTAGTTGGCTTACACTACTTTACATAATGTCCAAATTTTGTAAAGCCAGATATTCACTTTTTTATTTTTAAGGATGTCCACATTTTACACTGTGTATTAAGTAGTGTGCAATAATCATTGCTCTTTAATAATAGGAAATCAAAATGGAACACGCTCTGTTTAGCAATTGTATCTATTTCAACTAGAGCAATCTGGATCTGGTTTTAACAGTTGCTGGGGATTGCATATCCATTCTCAAGCCCTTCACTCTACACTAGACCTGGAAATACTTATCATCAATCTTTCAGGCGACTTACGAGACCAGCACATGTCCAAGGAGAAGTTCAAATTAATGTCAACTACAATAGTAGAATCTGTTTGAAGCATGAGGAACAAGCTGCTCTTCCAAGGGGAGAGAGTCAATTTGATGGTCCAAAATGCTAGGATCCAGAGGAACATGGGCGGATCGATGCATTTAGGGCTCTAAGGCGAAAAATGAATTGAGGCATTTTATATATTTAAAATGACTTTAAAAAAATTTAATATTGCTTAAACTCTATTCTCTTGTTTTAAATGCAAAATTACTAATTAACATGAACCACCAAATTTTTTTTTTGAGAAAGTCTATAGACACAAAAAATTTGACAAAATTTTCCACACCTATTGATGTGACGGATTAGTAGTGGTAAGTAAAGAGTAATGTTAGTGGGAGACCTAGACGAGAACTAATAAAAGTTTGTCAACTCAACTATTGTGAAAAATGTTGTAAAATTTTTTATGTATTGCTTTTTTTTAGAAATGCTAAATTCATAACATTTTTACAACAAATCTTAAGTGTTAAGTTGTTACTAATTATAATTTAAACCCACCATTGAAATTACTTTTTTAACTACCAATAATAGCTAGTAACAACCTACTAATTAGAATTTATTGTGAAAAATGTTGTGAACATAAAATTTCTCTTTTGATAAAAAATATTATTTTATTTATTGACTAATATTTGAGCTTAATTAATACTATTACAATAAAAGAAATAGGTATATTGGTTAAAATTAGGGTACCTCTTTTTACTTGGGACCTTAGGGGAATGCCTCTCTTTACTTACATGATAGAGCCGGCTGTGCAGAGGAAGTTCGTGGAAGTGTGGAACACTTAGCGACATGGCAAGATAGCCCATCTCCCTCTTCAGCGAAAACCATGGAAAATTTTATTCTGCATCAAAAAATAAAAAATACTTTCTCTCTCTCTCTCTCACACACAAAGAGACAGCACACACCTCCTAGCTTTCAACGACTCGGATCTTTTAATTTCCTCTTCAAATCACTTTTACCTAAAATATCTTCATGACAAATTGACAATGTATATAGCTGGTAGTATAACATATACAACTCAAGTTTAAACCTCTCTCCTAAGTCCTAACCACCAAATACTATCTTTACAATTGGCTAGCTAGCCCCACGTGAACATATTTATGTAAAAATATAGGATAAAGAATAATTTGTAAAACAACACAATAATCTAAAACAAAATATACATATCTCAGCAAAAAAAAAAAAAAAAACAAAACAAAAAAAAAAACAAAAACAAAAACAAACAAACAAAATATACATAAATAAAATAAAGATTATTCTTTAGTCAAATATACATTCAGGAATTGTGTTGTTTTGGCTACATGTATATGTGCAATAAGTTTTTATTGGGTTTTTTTTTTTTTTTTAAAAAAATGTGCATGTATATGATCCAGTTAATGTATGCCCTTAAAGCACACAATAATCATCCGTTTTAGGAAGTTTTTTATGAAAATTTGAAGAAACAGTCAAAAAAATAGATTATTTTTTCACTTTCCCATAAAAAATTTCCTAAAATGGTTTATTAACACACACACATATATAAATATGAAAGACAGTTGTAAAAAACCATATCACAAGAGAGACTTGCAAACCAACTACTTCTCCAATAGTATAGATATGACACGCCACTATAAAACTCACTTTGCTCTTTCTTTTGTTTCTACAAACTCCTTATCCTCAAGGTATGTGAATTGCAAATTCATCAAGTTTGGTGAAAATTTAATCAAACTATGTGTTGTTTGGTTTAATTTAATTTTTGGCTACTTAAAAATAAGATTGTTTTAAGAAATTAATATTAGAACAAAGTGGACATATTTAATAGAAAATTATCACAAAATTTTTTAAGATCTTATTTTTATCAGTTTTTCGTGCATAGCACGAGTTATATGTTAGTAATAATAATAATAATAATAATAATAATAATACCTTCGATTGACTATTGGTAAGAAATTATTTACTATTCTATTCTCTTATGATTCTAATACACGTGTAGGTGCACAAGCTACTAGCATCAGTTGTAATTGTAAATATAATCTCATAGTGTATAAGTAAATAAAGACGTGGATAAATAGCAATTAGAATGTGGCTGTTGAGAGATGGTTAAGTTGGTTGCAGGAAGTTGCAACTGAATATAACTACCAACAGCCATGGGAATTGTAATCTGTATAGGAACTCAGAATTGAAATGATAACATATAGTTACTTTACTTTCCATCTCCTTCTCTCTATCTTTATCTTCTCTAGGAGGACTGATTCCCTTGAAGTAACAATAAGCAATTTACCATTCCAACATTCCCACTCACCCAGAAGCTTAACATGTTTTGTGTGAACATAATGACCAATATTGTGTTTAGAAACTTCCATGATATTGCAATAAATTAGTCAGGTAATTATAAAATCTTCTGGAAACACAATAAATACTTACTCTTTCCTCTCACATAAATGCGAGTCCCCAATAATTAAATTAATGGTGAGACTTACTAATCATTTGAGAAAAAGTAGTATTTATTGTACTCCTAGAATATTCTATAATCTTCTGAATCAGTATGATACTTGAAATGTTCAAAGAGTTACTAGTCACACCATAAGTAATGTAAAAGGCATTTTTATGAAAGGCTCCTCTTGCTTACTTTCATCCTCTTTCTCATATTTGTCATTCATTTTCCTTAGTTATATTATATGGACAACACCCTTCACAATTTTCTTTCTCCTTTTAGATCTTCTCAACTGTATCCTCATAGTCTCCAATGGCTCTTATGACCAGCAAAGGAGCCTCATCATCCTCTTTCACCCACCAATACAAGAACTTTGATGTTTTCTTGAGTTTTAAAGGTGAAGATACCCGTCATGGTTTCACAGGCCAATTGTATAACGCTTTGTGCCAGTGGGGTATTCACACCTTCATTGATGATAATCTCCCAAGAGAAGAACAAATTTCAACACAACATCTCAAAATCATTGAGAGCTCAATGATTTCAATAATTGTATTTTTCGAAAACTATGCATCCTTCACTTGGTGTTTGGATGAACTTGTCAAGATTGTTGAGTGTAAGAAGAATGATTAGTTAGTGCGGCCATTTTTTTACAAGGTAGATCCATCAGAAGTTCGTAACCAAAAGGAAAGTTTGGGGAAGTACTAGCTAAACATGAAGAAAAATTTAAGGATAACAAAAAGGGTACAAAGTTGGAGGAAAGCTCTATATGAAGTAGCCAATATATCTGGTTGGCATTATAAGCACAAGTATGTATTTAGTAATTACTCTTGTACTTTTATAAGTTTTAATGGTTTTGTAATGACCACAAGATTCTTTTTTTCTTTTTTCTTTTTTCTTTTTTTAGGTATAACAGGACAACACACACCCCTAATCAGGGCCAAGAACAAACCACTAGATTCTATTGTCAAACAATTGCCCTTATTCCCCCCTACGTTTTGACAAAGGACACGGCTTGTGTGACTTGTTAGAATACGAACACTTGTCCAAAACTAGACATGTGTTCACATCCTAATGTGTCCAGTGCACTAATGCACTAGACACAATCCCAACCCTTTGACAAATTATTAAAGTATTCTTTGCTAATCATACTTCTACTAAGGTAACAAGCTATATGTTAATGAATAGGAATAATTGAACTTAATATTAGGTTATTTTCCTAATTGATTAGGAATGTCTACCACACATTATTTAGAAATTTTTGAGAGACATTCTTAACAATTTTGAATTTTCAATGCAATTTCAAAAACAAATTTCCAAGGCAAAAAAAAAAAAAAAAAAAAAAATTCTAATGCAATAATAATAATCAAATCTATAAATTACATGTAAATTACTTTAATTTAAAATACTTTAGTTTTAATACAAAAATTAAACATGTTGAATTTAGTTCATGTTCATATTTATATTCTATAGTCTAATTCATCATATGTTCATATGCTCTGTGAATGATAGCTACAGTGAGTTCGAATTTATCCAAGAAATTGTCAAAGAGATCTCAACTCTAAATTAAACTGCACGCCATTATTTTTTGCTAGATAACCGGTTGGAATAAATTATCGTGTGGAGGCCATAAAGTTACTTTTAGATATTGGGTCAAAAGATGTTCGTATGGTAGGGATGTATGGCCCTGGTGGAGTGGGTAAGACTACCATCGCTAAAGCTGTTTATAACATGGTATGTGCTCATTTTGAGGGATGTAGCTTTTTAGAAAATGTTAGAAACAGGTTTGGGGTATTTAATGGTGGAATCCAATTACAAGAGACACTTCTTTATGAGATTGTAGGGGATATAAATTTGAAGGTTAGCAATGTATATAGAGGAATCAATTTGATAAAGGAGAGGCTTTGCAATAAAAGGATTCTTTTAATTCTTGACGATGTAGATAAATTAGACTAGATAGAAACATTAATTGGACAATGTGATTTCTTTGCTTCTGGAAGTAGAATCATTATAACCACAAGAGATAAACACTTGCTAGCTTCTTTTGGAAAAGGTCTTTCAGCCTACAAGATTAAGGAATTAAATGATCATGAAGCTCTTGAATTATTTAGTTTGCATGCATTCCAAAGAAACAAACCGCAAGAAGATTATTCAGAACTTACAGACCAAGTTATATGTTATGCTAAAGGCATTCCATTAGCTCTAGCAATAATAGGTGCTGATTTGTATGGAAGAAGTGAAATGGAATGGAAAAGTGCATTACATAAGTATGAAAGAATTCCTAACAAAGAAATTCAACAAATACTGGAAATAAGTTATGAAGGATTGGACGAAATAGAACAAGATATTTTCAAAAATTATGTTATAGATATACTAAATTCTTGCAATTTATACCCAGTTATTGGTATTCAAAGACTTACTAAGAAGTGTCTTGTAACAATTGATCGATATGATAAATTATGGATGCATAACTTGGTACAACAAATGGGTAAAGAAATTGTTCGAAAAGAATCACCAAAGATACCTGGAAAATGTAGCAGGTTATGGTGTTATGAGGATGCTTTTGAAGTTCTAACAGAAAATACGATATAACTTGCTTTTATTCACCTTTTTATTCTCTTGATAGGGAGAATTTAATGATTTTTTTTTTTTTGCTTGATATATATTTTCCCTTTTGTTATTAAATGAAATTCAAGTCCATTTATATATTTAAAATTTAATAGTTATTATATTTGGTGAATTATTTTGCATGATGTGATTCACTAAATATTTTGCCTAAATAGGGATCGAGAAAAATTCGAGGCATGATGATCTACTCACCTGAACGAGAAAAGTTGCAATTAGAAGCTAAATGTCTTGAAAAGATGAAAAATCTCAAGTTCCTTATAGTTAATAATGTAGATATTTGTGGGAGTATTGAATATCTTCCCAATGAATTAAGATTACTTGATTGGCCCAAATTTCCTTTCTCTTCCTTACCATCCAATTTTTGTCCTCAAAAACTTATTGCCCTCAACATGCCAGATAGTCAAGTTATGTTGGACAGACTTCACGAGGTATAACCATTTTTTTTATTGATTATTTCTTCATTAAACTATATTTTAAACTTTGTTGAAGCTAAATTTTAATTTTCTTTTTCCTTTTTTTCCTTGTAGATGGGACAGCTCAGAAACTTGACATATGTGAATTTTCTTTCCTATCAATACATAAAGAAATTATCTGACTTATCGATTGCAACCCCAAACATAAAGCAATTGAATCTCAATGAATGTAGAAATTTAGTCGAAGTTCATGACTCTGTTGGATGTCTTGATAAGCTTGAAAAGTGGGAGCTCAATTATTGCACTGAACTTCGGATTCTTCCAAGCTGTCTCATAATGAAATCTCTTAAACATTTAGATCTTTATCAGTGCACAAGGCTTGAGAAGTTCCGTGATATTCCACATGAAATGGATGGTTTAAATTATCTAACTTTTATTGGGACTAGTATTAGAGAGTTGCCTCCATCATTGGAGATGGTAGGTTCTAAAGACTTAGGTTTTATGTATTTAGAATCATAATTTGTATTGTTGGTAAACCATGATCAAAACAATGTATTTAAAATGTTTTAGAAATGCTCAAAGTTGGTTCTTTGTTGTAAAGTTGGAATGAAATACTAAGCTAATTAAAAAATTGATTTAGTACATTTCGATCGATCGAAGCTTAGGCTCGATCAATCAAAAATCGTACTTGACGTTTTTTAATTAGGTTTTTCAACTCAGCCCTAAAGTGTTTTAATTGGTTTAGGTTTCTAATTTACCCTAGGTATATAAGGGAAACCTTAGCCACGTTTTTGTGTTGCTCATATTGCGGTTTATGTGAATCTCTTGTGAGATCTTTAAGGAGGTTTCCTTCACATAAACTTAGGTTTTCAAGGAGATGATTTTTCTACACCTTGATGATCATTTCAGTTGCTGCCATTGAAGCTTAAAGAAAACACAAGCGGGTGTGCTTGTATTTAGTGGAGAATCCAAGAAAGAAGGAGTCCGTGGATTCGGAGTTTGCACGTGGTCGTGTCAATAAGTTCTACTGGTGGGTAGCAATAAGAAGTCGAGCGTGGGGGTTTGTAAGTCTTATTGTATGAACTTCGATTCTTTCAAGATAGTGGATTCAAGTTTACCTTGAGGGTAACTAGGTTAAATCCTCCCCAGGTTTTTACCGGTTTAGTTTCCTGGGTGATCATATCTTTGTGTTCTTTATATTTCCGCTGCTATACTTGATATAATTATTTGATTGTGTTAACCTAGATTTAATTAATTTGACTAAGTAACAACTTGGCTAAATTCCTAGATTAATCCAATTGTGTTTTAAGGGGTCAAAAAAACCAATAGGAGAATCTCACAGGGCTTGAGGAATTTCACCTAGGTTCAGGTCTTCTTCCAAGTAGCATATATAATTTACATCTTCAGAGTCTCCATATTTGGGGTGATGTCAAATTTCTAAAGGACAAGGAGATTGATAGACAAGCTTTGTGCAATTACTATGATGGCTTTTCCAAATATAGGTTTCAGAGCTTGACATTTCTAGCTCTTTATTTTTATAAAAATGGTCCAGAAATAGATTTTATTTTGACTTATTGTTGCCCACTCTCATTTAAACGTTTAGGCATACAAAGTGAAAATGTTACCCTCCCAAAAAGTATTATCAGATTCAACAGATTACGATGGCTTGAAATTGCAAATTCCCCTTCCCTTCAGGAAATTCCAAAGCTTCCAAAAACTATAAGAGGAGTAAATGCATCAAAATGCTTCTCTTTGAATTTAGAATCATTAAGCAAAATATTGCTTCAGGTATCTTTTTCTTAAATTTATGAATAACAATTTTGTTTACCTTCTCAAATTTTTTACTACATTTGTCAAACTTTAATTTTTGAAATCCTAATTGCATGCAGTTTGGAAGAATTTTAGGCCTCCCACAAAATATGGCATGTTTGGGTGTGAAAAGACGATATATTATTGGATTCACAGTCATCTAGCAGACTATGGCAACAAACTGATTTTTCTTCCTGGGTCCCCCGCCACAAGTTCTTTGAATTTAAATCTGAGTTTCGTAAAAGTCAATATTGGTTACGAGATTATTATGATGATGACACTCCGTGTGTTTGTCACGTTATAATACCAGGAAATAAGATACCAAAATGGTTCAACCATGAAAGCGTTGAAAGTTCCATATCATTGTGGGTTGGTTCAAAATTGCCAACATTTGCTCTTTGTGTTGCTTTTTGTCTAGCGGATGAAGATGAATATGATTTTGTTTGTGTTGTTGACATTTTCATCAACGGTCATAAAGGAACTCTCGTAAAGAAATTCTTTTTTGAAATGCATTGTGATCATCAGTGGTTTCATGGTGCATCTCATAGGCTGTTGCAGGAGGAAGTTGGAAACTTCATTCAAGGAGATCGGAATCATATTGAACTTTCATGTAAAATATCTTGTTGGACTAGTGAAACTGGTGGACAAATAGCTCCTACCATTGCAAGGATGGGAGTCCATGTGAAATGTATTTGTAGTCTTCATAATTCGGTTATCAGCCACGAAAACCGTGATGAACTAGTCCAACCACGAGGCAATCGAATTTCAAAGAGAATTGTGCACCAACGGCTCAAACCATTTCTTCCTCGATGTTGCCGTTTTATCCTGCGCAAACTGTACCATACCCTGTACCCAGTCAGGAGTACTTCTGGTCGACCAATACTAAAAGCACGAAAAATCAGTAGCAAGAGAAAGAGGCCCTTAGTAGCAAGGAGTAGCAATTGTTTGTAGGGAACTCAAGAGCCAAGACCACTGTCGGTGCTCCAACAGCCTGGTTAGAGAGATGCGGTACCATGGTGAACCAAAAATAAAAAGCCAAAGTGACTTCGCCGAAAAAAGAACGAGGCCTCTTGATAAAAAAATTGATTGAAGAAATATGCCAAGGTATTATTATGACATTTTTGCCCCATGCCTTAAAAAACCCATTCAAAAAACATCATCACTGGAGCCACCGGAACAAACCCATTTAAAAAAAACATCATTGGAGCCATCGGACCAAATCCATTCAAAAAAATAAGAGAGATGAGAGAGCAGATCGAGAGCAGAAATGAGAGAGAAAATGGAGAGCAAAGATGAGAGAGAGAGAAGAGCACAGACAAAATGAGAGAAATGAGAGACAGGGGAGAGAGAGTAGAGATAAAATATATATTTTTTTACAATACTGTGCAATTCTATCTTTAGAATTGCATTGTAGCAAGTATTGCAAAAAATTTACAATACTTGCCTTTACAATTTTCTGATGTAGATGATTTTAAGGTTGCAAATGCTAAATTTTCTTTATATATGGCATTAGCATTTTCCAATGCTAATGCTCTTACTAAGCATATTCATAATTTCATTTAAAAATTTTGCAAGCTGCGGAAAATATTGGCAATTCAAAATATTGAATCTCCAACAATGAGCCTATCACTGGAGTTGGATGAGTGCAATTTCAATTGACTAAGTTATGATTTCAGTTGGGACAAAGATTGGCTCCAAACTGATTTGGAGTTGTCTTTCTACAACTCTTATGGGTCGATTTAAAAGACTATTTATGTGTATTATTTAAACAAATCACATGATTTATTAAAAAGGTCATGCACGGATGTTTTTATAAACCGCAACATAGTGAATTGAAGGAAAAATAGCTATCTAAATTAGTTTGGAGCAAAAATTCCTTTCAATTACCTTAAAATGTAGAGGAATTAGATGAGTGTAAGTCCTTAATCTTATGTAGTTATGCCTATTGTTTGTGTAAACTGGACTAGTAGTTGTTTTATGTTGGTTGTTTTTTCAAAGTACAATTTGCCAAAAACATAATACTACTTATATTTCACAATATGTTTGAAGAATTATGCTTTTGCATTTACTTGATAAATATAATGCCGTAGATTGTGGCTTCGTACCTGATTTTAAAATAAACTTGTATGATGTTTCTGCCTAGCAAGGAATCATATGCATGGGTTAGTTGTTTGCCGGTCAAACATGTTTTTAATGAATAATACTAGAGATACAAACTATTTTACAAATCTTTTACAAAATGTTGATGTAGTGAATGATTATTGATAAATGAAAAAAGTGATATTAATGATGGGTTTAGATGAAAACTAATAAGAAGTTGGTCACACTAGCATTTTGTAAAAATATTGTAAAATAGTTTGTACTTATAACATTACTCGTTTTGAATATACTTTCTGCTTTAGTTTGCATTTTAGAGCCCATTCATAGGCCATTTCTTCCTATTATAACTTTTCAGACAATGAACTAACAATTCTTTCCCCCTTTGTTTTGATGTCTATTCTTTCTTCGTGTGTAAACTTGCACCCCAATATTTTCTTTTTAGGTTGTTCATGGCCATGTCTACGGAAAATTCTACAAGTCCAGTGCGAGCAAAGCCAATTATCTTTGGACCCATTACTTATATTTTGTAGTACTTTTATTCTTTTATGCATGACCCAAGCTCATGCAGCCTTAATGGGAATTTAAGGGAGTGTGGTTTACTGGTTTAGAGAGTAGGATTAGGCTTATTTTGGGATTTTCATGGGCCCCAACACATGGATTTTGTTAAGTGGGCTAGGCCACTTGCAAAATCTGAGGATCTATAAAGAAAGTCACATGCCGGCCACTTTCATGCAAATAGAACTTTATCCTCTCTACACTCTACTCTGTGTCGAAGTCACAACCGAACCTATTTTTAGCCCACAAAAGCAAGCTATTGCATTTATTGACTTTTGGCAAGATTTGTCACGTTAGCAGCTTTCCTAGGTGTCAATTTAGCTCATAAAGCTCAGTCAATCAGGTTTAGTCAACAAATTCCCTTAACAGTGACTAAACCAGCTTCTTCTTTACCTAAGCTAAAATAAATATGAAGCTTACCTCTTCTATAACAACAAAGCAGTCAATAACATCAATTCTTATTCAAATTCGGACTTTAGGGATGTCCCAAAGCAAATATAAAGCCTCTTCATCAAGTCTTACATTAAAACTTTCATTACTCCTTCAACTGCCATACTTAAAATCCATTTGGAATAACTTATTTAGCTGAAATTAAAATTTTTTTGTTAAAAGTATTGTAGTTAAAATTAAAAGATAACTAAAATAGAATAGTGAGACCTATAAATAGTACCAAAAATTGCAATAAAACTCATAAATAATAACAAAAATAAGCTAAATAGTAAAAAAAAAAAAAAAAAAAAAAAAAAGAAACTACATTTTTGAGCCAATGCCAAATGCAACCTTATTCTACTCAAACTTCCTAAGTCTCTTAAAAGCAACAGAATATGAAGGGTTTGGTGTTGACGTTGCAGAACAATAGATTAGAGACCTCTCTCTCTTCCTTATCACCTCTCTTAAATTCCTCATCCTGCTGTGTATACAAAAAGATTTAGATATAAAGTATCTATCATGTTTTTTTTTTTTTTCATTTTTTTGTTGTCTAGCACTTTTGGGCTTTCTTTCTGGTGCACCATTAGCCTTTACTTCAAGAATTTTTGGAATTTTGGGCTTGACTATCTTTAGCTTTACTACTATTAAACCTAATGGGTATTTGGGCTCACTTTCCTTTTGTTCGGCCCTTCACAAAATCGACCCCAACATAAACATTTATATGATCTTCTCCCTGTTGAGTTTTAATGTAAAAGCTTCTATCTTTGCAGGCTTAGGACTTGGGAAGTTGGAATCTTTTTTTTAAGGGCTCACTGGAAAGGAGTTTTATTGGCTTGATTCAGTCAATGAAGATAACAAAGAGGGAAAAATACAAACATTTTTGCAGTTTGTGATTCTTCTTCCACCCATTCAATATTTATGTTTGTACATCTTATTAATGTTGAGAAACTAAAAGTTGCTATTTACCTTGTGTATCGAGACTCTAAATTACATAGCAGAAGATAGTTATTATTGTTTATTTAAGTTCTGTACGTATGGTTGTTTATGATGAAATTCATTTGTGGAGCATCAATTTATATTTTGGTTCTTTCATCTTCTCCCATTCAACCTCTCTTCATTTGTATCTCCTAAAGAGCCCCTCTTCACACCAGACCCCCACTTCATGAGTATCACTCCCACAAGATCCACAGCATAAAACAAGTTGTTTTACTCCATAAATCTCATTCAAAGAGAATTTCAAGGTGACCTTTCATCTTTCTTGATTTCATATATTCTTGCTTAGCACTTGTTTAAAACTTGATTCCATGATTGACAGAAAATGAGAACCTCTTGATCAAAATTTGAAGAAGGTAATATTATGATTTCGAAACAATCTTCTTTTGAGTAACTGGAGAAGGATTGGCAAATCTTCTAGGCTGTAAGATAGAATCTCTTTCTGCCATATTAAATTTGTGGTTGCTGCTAGGATCTTTATCTTGGCAATTTTGGAATTTGGTGATGAACGGATGTGGACATTGAGGTATGAAAAAAATTGTATTTTCCAAAAGTGGGGCAGGACTTCTCTTTTAAAGAGTGCTCTTTTAGTTATTTTTTTGTGCACATGATTTTGTTATCCTGTTAGCTACTCAGTGATAAGAGTTTTTTTTTTGGTTTAGTTCCTAATTATCAAGAAAGATGCTTGTCTGAAATTTTGAGTTGGTTACTTAATGACAAGGGCAGTGGAAGGCTTGTACATGAAAAAATATGTGCTAAAGTTTCATGCATTAAATCAATATGTGGTTGCATTGCTTCTGCTGTAAGTTGAAAATAAATCTAGATCTTTTGCACTCTCAATGGGAGCTGCTCTCCTTTCTTAGTCCTTGTAGTTTATAGAAATTAAAGGATGGGATTTTTGGATGGAAATAACCTTTGATTATTTGCATCCAGATTGACTGGAATTTACATTTTGATTAAGTTAATTGTGGGTTTTGTGCAGTTCTCATTATAATGGTGTTTGTGGAACATCAAGAATGTGTCAGATTTTGCTTAGAGGCAGGCAAGGCTTATTAGCAGACCACTTACCACAAAACGAAAAGAAAAAATGGCTTGTTAGCACATGATGAGATTATCAGAGGTACCTATGAAGAAATTTTGTGCTCCTTGCATCAAGACAGCAATAAAAAGGTCTAGAAAAGTAATTACACCAATTTGTGGACTTAATTCAAGGATGTAAAGAATCTTCTTGATCAAAATGGATTTTCTTGGGATGATACCAAACAAATGGTTTTGGCCAGTGATAAATATACTAGTTTTTGGTTCACCTTTTGATTTGATCTCTACCTTTGGGGAGATAATGAACTGACATAATAATATACATGCAGGATCACCTGGAGGTGCAGTTGTACAGAATTAAAGCCTCGATGAGCTTCGACAAATTGTACTTGATACATGCACGTACAACATCAGATGGAAGATAACTCTGAACAAGTCATGATATAGACTTTGATGATGACATTCAAGGAGTGAAAATGGGTGAGTTTTTATATCGCATCATGGATCTTCAGAGATGTTGCATTTGTCATTTGCATTTTAATGTATTCTGCTGGTACAGTGCTTATATGGAGCCTGTTTTCAGTAGTGAATATTTTGTTGACACCACAACATTCTATACATGGCAACTATCTTTACCCTAACACACATCACAATTTAAAAATGATCTTGATGTGTCAATTTGAAATCATGACCTAACTTCAAATTCCCCTGCAGGTGTGAGAGCTCGAAATCCTTTGTAGGGACAATTAGGTAGATTCTTTAGATCCAGTTTATCTATTTACAGGCCAGGGAGGCAACACCCATAATTGAAATGTGGGAAACGGATGGAAGCGCTATAACCCCATCACAAGCACAAAAGTTCCAAACAAATATGGAGGGGGCTTTGTCTCTTGGAATCTGTCCAATTGACCATGAGCAGTTCTGCAGAAACACATAACTATATATAATCAAATTCCAACAAAAGGAAAATCATAAAAAAAAAAAAGCATCTTAAATCCTTAACCTAGGATTTTTTATGCAAGAATCTTAAAAATTCTATCATGAACAGGGTGCTCTGCTCTATAGTTGTTTGTGAACCCCTTTTTCTATTCTTCTGAGTGTAAGGGTTGCAGGTGTATCTTTGGGCCTGCAGCCCATTGCAGCTAGTGAGTTTTTGGGCTGTATGTTGTGTAAATGAGCTGTTTGTGTCTTGTTTCTGTCTAATAAAAATTCTCATTCATAAAATAATAATAATAATAATAAAAGAAAGAAGAAAAAAAAACTGGGAATTTTATGGATAAAAACAAACAATACCATTTATTAGAAATGTAACTAGTCATCTAAGCAGCATCATTTACTCAGAGCATTGAGGGTCCATTTGATACGCTATTTAAATATATATTTTCAATTTTTATACAATATTACACGTATTTATATAATTTTTTTTCAACGTATATTTTTACATATGTTTTTAAACATCAAAAACACATATTTTAAATTTTAAGTGCATAAACCAAACGCCCTGAGTTTTCAAAATCACACCCCTAACTCCGATTTGGAATGATTCTCAAAAAAGGGGAAAGAAAAAAAGCTCCCATCGGGAAAGCGCACTTTTCTTTTTATACCATTTTTTGAAAGCGCACTTCTAATTCAGCTAGCTAATAAGAAATGCGTTTTGAGAAACTTACCAAACGCACAGTGATATTTGGTATAAAAGCACTTAAAATAAGAAGACTAAGACCAATGGCTCTTCATTCTCAATCAAACACCACAAAAGAAGACCAAGACCAAGACCAAGACAGGAAACAAGCAATAACAAGTAACAAGAAGACTAGACACACCCAGTGAAGACTACCAGAACCAGCAAAAGGAGCAACCACGAAAACCACCAACAACAAGCATAGCAACAACGGAGAGCAGCATCAACAATTAAAAAACCCCCCACAGCAACAAGAGAATCAAAACAAAAATCTCAGAGGAACAAAGGTAACAGAACACTACCCAAAACATTTTACATTTTCTTGCTCCAATCCATTGAAGACACCATATATTCGTATAAAGGTATAACCGAAAGAGGTTTGTTTTGTTTTTTGTTTTTTTTTTAATGAAGAGAGAGTTTTGTTTGTTAATATATGAATAAACCGAGAGAGTTCTAGAAGGGTACCGGGTACGGGCATACATAAGGGTTTTTTTTTTTTTTTTTTTGGCTAAAATATGGACTTATTTTTTTGGTAGAAAAAATAATATGGACATACATAATTATTAAAACACTGATTGTATATTATATATAAAAATATAAATAGAAGATGAAAACTCGTTATAAATTCAAAATATATTTAAATTAATGACTAGTATAATAATCATTTATATAATAATATTTAACAAAATTAACTAAATAAATCAAATTAACATATATATATATATATATATATAACTTCAAACTAATTAAACTAACATATTAGCCAAAATAATAATTTCTTTTCATCATAATCTTGCCTAATTTATTACATCTAAGTCAATGTTATCATCATGTTCATCATTTTGTAAAATTATTTTTTCATTATAAAAATTATTTTTTTCATCAAAATGTTCTTTTTGAAAAGTGTGCATGTGGGATGAAGCTAATAATAAAAATAACAACAACAACAACAAAAACAAGTGACCTTCAATTGACTTCTAATAAGAAATTATTTACTATTTTATGTGCTCTAATGATCAATTTTGTGCCAAGAAATTTCCATGATATTGCAATGAATCAATCAAGTATTTTTAGAATACCACGAGTGTAAAATTAATGCGTACTCCTTATTCTCATATAAATGTAGGTTCCAGTAATTAAATTTATGATGTGATCAATTATTCAAGTAAAAGGAAAGAGTAGGCATTTATTGTACTCCTAGAGTAGTCGATAATTTTACAAATCAGTATGACATTTGGAAAGTTAAAGAGTTATTGGTCACACCCAAAGTAATAAAAAGCGTCTATATGAAAGGCTCCTCTTGAATGCTTTCACCTTCGTACTAATTTTTCATTCACTTTCCTTAGTTACATTACATCGACAATCCCTTTTATGGTTTTCTTTCTCCTCCTTTCAGATCTTCTAACATCTCCTCATAAAACCCAATGGCTCTTATGACCAGCAAAGGAGCATCATCAACCTCTTTCACCCATCGATACAAGAACTTTAATGTCTTCATGAGTTTCGAAGGTGAAGATATCCGCCTTGGTTTCGTGGGCCATTTGTGTAACACTTTGCGTCATCAGGGTATTCACACCTTCATCGATGATAATCTCCTAAGAGAAAAACAAATTTCTGCACAACATCTCAAAACCATTGAGAGCTCAATGGTTTCAATAATCATATTCTCTAAAAATTATGCATCCTCGACTTGGTGCTTAGATGAACTTGTCAAGATTATTGAGTGTAAGAAGAATGATCGGTTGGTGCTACCAATTTTTTACAACATAGATCCATTGGAAGTTAAAAAAGGAAAGTTTGAGGAAGAACTAGCTAAACATGAAGAAAAATTCAAAGATAACAAGAAGGTACAAAGGTGGAAGGAAGCTCTATGTGAAGCATCCAATATACATGGTTGGCATTACAAGCACAAGTATGTATTTAATGATTATTGTTGTATTTTTACTAGTTTTAATGATTTTGTGATGACCACTAGATTCCATTGTTAAACAACAACGACAACCCCTAACCGTTTGATTCCCCTCCCTTCCCCCCCCCCCCCCCCCCCCTCTAGTTTTGAAAAATTATTAAAGCATTTTTTTTTTCTCATCATATTTATACTAAGGTAATGGGCTATAGATTAATGATAGAAATAAAAGAACTTAATATTAGCTTATGTTGCCAATTTATTAGAAATTTCTCCCACGTATTATTTAGAAATTTTAAAAAGGCATTCTTAATAATTTTGAATTTTCCAAGAAATTTGTGCCAAAAGCGTAAAACTAATTTCCTAGCAAAAAAAAAAAAAAAAATCCTAATCCAATAAAAATGATAAGATCTATAAATTACATCTGCCAGTTTAATTAAAAATAGTTTAGTTTTAATACAAAAATTAAACATCTTGAATTTAGTTCATGTTGATATTTCTATTTTATACTCTAACTCACCTCATGTTTATATGCTTTGTGAATGATAGCTGCAGTGAATCCAAATTTATCCAAGAAATTGTCAAAGAGATCTCAAATTTTAAATTAAACCGCATGCCATTATTTGTTGCTAAATATCCAGTTGGAATAAGTCATCGTGTAGAAGCCATAAAATTACTTTTAGATATCGGGTCAAATGATGTTCGTGTGATAAAGGTGTATGGCCTTGGTGGAGTGGGCAAGACCACCACGGCTAAAGCCGTTTATAACATGATTTATGTTCATTTTGAAGGAAGCAGCTTTCTAGAAAATGTTAAGGACAAGTTTGGGACATTTGATGGTGCAATCAAATTACAAGAGACACTTCTTTATGATATTTTAGGGGGTATAAATTTGAAGGTTCACAATGCATGCAGAGGAATCAATTTGATAAAGGAAAGACTTTCCAATAAAAGGATTCTTTTAATTCTTGATGATGTGGATAGATCAAACCAAATAGAAACATTAATTGGAAACTGTGATTTGTTTGCTTCTGGAAGTAGAATTATTATAACCACAAGAGACAAAAACTTGCTAGCTACTCTTGGAAAAGGTATTTTAACCTATAAGGTTAAGGAATTAGATGATCATGAAGCTCATGAATTATTTTGTTTGCATGCGTTCCAAAGAAACAAACCCAAGGAAGATTATTCAGAACTTGCAAACCAATTTATATGCTATGCTAAAGGCATTCCACTAGCTCTAGCAATATTAGGTGCTGATTTGTATGGAAGAAATAAAATGGAATGGAAAAGCACATTAAATAAGTATGAAAAAATTCCTAACAAAGAAATTCAAAAAATACTCCAAAAGAGTTATGAAGGATTGGATGAAACTGAACGAGATATTTTTCTTGATATTGCATGTTTATTCAAGGGATTTTGCAGGAGTTATGTTGTAGATATACTAAATTCTTGCAATTTATACCCAATTATTGGTATTCAAAGACTTTCTGAGAAGTGTCTCATAATTGTTGATCGACATGATAAATTATGGATGCATGACTTGGTAGAACAAATGGGTAGGGAAATTGTTCGACAAGAATCGCCACGTGTACCTGGAATGCGTAGCAGGCTATGGTGTTATGAGGATTCTCTTGAAGTATTGACGAAAAATACGGTATAACTTGGTTTCATTCCCCTTTTCCCTTTTCTTGATAGGGAAATTTTAATGAATTTCTTAATTTTTGTTTTTTGCTGGATATATATATATATAATAGTTATTATATTTTTGGTGAATTCTTTTGCATGATGTGATTCACTAAATGTTTTTCCTAATTAGGGATCAGAAAAAATTCGAGGACTAATGATGTGCTCACCTAAACGAGCAAAGTTGCAATTAGAAGCTAAATGTCTTGAAAAGATGAAAAATCTCAAGTTCCTTATAGTTAATAATGTAGATATTTGTGGGGGTATTGAATATCTTCCCAATAAATTAAGGTTACTTGATTGGCCCGAATTTCCTTTCTCTTCCTTACCATTCAATTTTCGTCCTCAAAAACTTATTGCACTCAACATGCCAGAAAGTCAGGTTATATTGGACAGACTACTTGAGGTATAGTCATTTTTATTTATTGATTGATTGTTTCTTCATTAAACTATCTCTTAAACTTAATTTGTTGAAGCTAATTTTTTTTTCTCTCCCTACAGATGGGACAGTTCAGAAACTTGACATATATGAATTTTCGTTCATGTCAATACATAAAGAAATTATCTGACTTATCCATTGCAACCCCAAACATAAAGCAATTGAATCTCAATGAATGTAGAAATTTAGTTGAAGTTCATGACTCTGTTGGATATCTTGATAAGCTTGAAAAGTGGGACCTCTTCGACTGCACTGAACTTCAAATTCTTCCAAGCTGCCTCATGATGAAATCTCTTAAACATTTAAATCTTTATATGTGCAAAAGGCTTGAGAAGTTCCCTGATATTCCGCATGAAATGGATGGTTTAAAGTATCTAACATTTATTGGGACTGCTATTAAAGAGTTGCCCCTATCATTTGGAAATCTCACTGGGCTTGAGGAATTACACCTAGGTTCAGGTCTTCTTCCAAGTAGCATATATAATTTACATCTTCACAGTCTCCATATTTGGGGTGATGTCAAATTTCTAAAGGACATGGAGATTGATAGACAAGTGTTGTGCAATTATTACGATGACTTTTCCAAATATAGGTTTCAGAGCAGCTTGACATGTCTAGCTCTTTATTTTTCTAAAAATAGTTCAGAAATAGATTTTATTTTGAATTGTGGCCCAGTCTCAATGCTACGTTTATGCATACAGAGTGACGAATTTACTCTCCCAAAAAGCATTATTAGATTCAATCAATTACGTTGGCTTGAATTTCCAAATTCCTATTTCCTTCAGGAAATTCCAAAGCTTCCAAAAACTATAAGAGGAGTAAATGCATCACAATGCTTCTCCTTGAATTCAGAATCATTAAGCAAAATAATGCTTCAGGTATCTCTCTCTTAAATTTATGAATAACAATTTTGGTTATGTTCTCAAATGTTTTTCTAAATTTACGAATTTAAATTCTCTTTTAATTTTTTTTTTTAATTTCCTAATTGTATGCAGTTTGGAAGAATTTTAGTGCTTCCACAAAATATGGCATGTTTTGGTGTGCGAGATGAGAAATTATTGGATTTTCAGTCACCTAGGAGACTATCGCAACAAACTGATCTTCCTACCTGGGTCCCTCCTTCCAAGTTCTCTGAATTTCAAAGTGAGTTCTGTAAAAGTGAGTATTGGTTACGAGATTATTATGACGATGACACTCCATGTGATTGTCACATTATATTACCAGGAAATAAGATACCAAAGTGGTTCAACCATCAAAGCATTGAAAGTTCCATATCATTGTGGGTTGGTCCAGAATTTCCAACATTTGCTCTTTGTGTTGCTTTTTGTCTGGCGGATGAAGATGAATACAATTTTGCTTGTGTTGTTGACATTTTCACCAACGGTCATAAACGAACGCTTGTAAAGAAATTCTTTGATAAAATGCATTGTGATCATCAGTGGTTTTATGGTGCATCTCATAGGTTGTTGCAGCAGGAAGTTGGAAACTTGATTCAAGGAGATTGGAATCATGTTGAAATTTCATGTAAAATCTCTCTTTGGACTAGTACAATTGGCAGAGAAATTGCTCCTACCATTGCAAGGATGGGGGTCCATGTGAAATGTATTTGTGGTCTTCATAATTCGATTATCTGCCATGAAAACCATGATGAACTAGTCCAACCACAAGGCAATCGAATTTCAAAGAGAATTGCGCACCAACGGCTCAAACCATTTCTTCCTCGAGGTTGCCATTTTATCCTGCGCAAGCTGTACCATACCCTGTGCCCAATCAGGAGCACTTCTGGTCAACCATTACTAAAAGCAAGAAAAATCAGCAACAGGAGAAAGAGGTCCTTATAGTATCAAGGAGTAGCAATTGTTTGTAGGGAGCTCAAGATCATTGCCGGTGTCCAAATGATTGAAGAAAATGAGAACCTCTTGATAAAAAATTTGAATGAATAATATTCCAAGGTACTATTTTGACATTCTTGCTCCGTCCCTTACAAAGCAATTCAAAATTTCATCTAAAATTTTTGCAACCTGCTGGTTGAGTGTAACACTGAGCTGGTTGAGTGTAATTTCAATTGACTATGTTATGATTACAGTTGGGACAAATTAAGTTTGGCTTCAAACTGGTTCAGACTTATTTTTCTCCAACCCTTGTGTGCTGATTTATAGGACTATCCATGTGTTATAAGACTATTCAAAATTTCTTTCTATTATAACTTTTCAGACATTGAACAATTTTTTTTCCCTTTGTTTTAATGTCTATTCTTTCTTCTTGTGCAAACTTGCAGCCCAATATTTTCTTTATAGGCATTTATATGATCTTCTCCCTGTTGAGTTTTAATGTAAAAATTTCTATCTTTGCAGGCTTAGGACTTGAACATTTTTTTTAAGGGCTCACTGGAAGGGAGTTGTATTGGCTTGATTCAGTCAATGAAGATAACAAAAAGAGGGGAAAAAGACAAAATATTGTGCAGTTTATGATTCTTCTTCTATCCATTCAATATTTACGTTTCATTTCTTACTAATTTTGAGAAATGAAAGTTCATATTTACCACATGCATTGAGATTCTAAATTGCATACCAGAAGATAGTTATTATTGTTTATTTAACTTCTCTAAGTTTGATTGTTTAAAATAAAATTCATTTGAGGGGCATCAATTTATATTTGGTTCTTTCATCTTCTCCCATTCAACCCCTCTTCATTTTTATCTCCTAAAGAGCCCCTCTTCATACCATCACACCAGACCACCACTTCATGACCACCGGTCTCCCACAAGATCCACAGCATCAAACAAGTTGTCTCCTCCATATGTCCGGTCATTCGAAGAGAATTTCAAGGTGAGCTTTCATCTCTCTTGATTTCATATATTCTTCCCTAGCACTTGTTTAACACTTGATTCCATGAGTGAAAGAAATATGAAAACCTTTTAATCAAAAATTGAAGAAGGTACTATTATGATATTGAAATTATTTTCTTTTAAGTCATTTTTGGAAATTGGTTTGGGCAGAAGAAGGATTGGCTAGTCTTCTAGGCTGTAAGAGAGAATCTCTTTCTGCCATATTAAGTTTGTGGATGCAGCTAGGATCTTTATCTTAGCAATTTGGAAATTGATGATTGAACAGATACTGATATTGAGGTTTGAAAATTTTGTGTTTGTCAAAAGTGGGGGAGGGGAGATTTCTCTTTCAAGAGTTCTCTACTCTATGGTGTTTGCTAACCTAATTTACTCTATTTGATATGCTGGTCCATGTGGCTTATGTGAGATATATTGAAGTGCAATTTCTTTTTGTTTGGTGTGATTTGTTTCTTTCTATGTCCGGCAGTTAAAAGTTTGGACAAAAAAGCCTAATGCTCTCCAATAGATTTTCTTGCCCTGACATAAGCTTGGAGGAGGAAATGCACCATCTCTGGTGCACTTTTTTGTCATCCCTAACAACACCCTCTTAAATGTTATTGTTAGGAAGCCTTAGTTATTGTTTTGTGCTCATGAATTTGTAATCATGTTAGCTACTCAGTGATAAGGAAGAGTTTTTATTTGGTTTAGTTACTAATTATCTATAAAGAACCTTGTCAGAAATTTTGAGTTGGTAACTTAATGACAAAGGCAGGGAAAGGCCTGTATGTGAAAAAAAATGAGCTTAAAGTTCCATGCATTAAATCAAGATGTAGTTGCTTTGCTTATGCTCGAAGTTGAAAACTTCGATATTAGGCTATACAATCCTCAAATTAAAGGAGGGATTTTTGGACGGTAATGAACTTTGATTATCTGCATCCAGATTGTCTGCCATTTACGTTTCAATTAAGTAAATTGTGGGTTTTTTTGCAGTTCTCATTATATTGGTGTTTGTGCAACATCAAGAATGTGGCAGATTTTGCTTCAGTGCAGGCAAGGGTTATTAGCAGACTAGTTACCATAAAACGAAAAGAAAAAAGGGCTTGTTAGCACATGACAAGATCGTTAGAGGTACCCATAATATTCTTTTTTTGGAAGAAGTTTAGAGCTTATTATTGAGGGAGGTTTTTTAAATCAACTTGAAGTACTGATTCAATTTCTGGGGGCATAATCTTCCATCCAGACTAACAAATAAGGGGAGAAAACAACTCGTCTCGCAAGTGAATGAGAGTTACAATGCCTACATACATGAGAGTTAAAAGGCTGTGAAAAAGGAGGCAAGGTACTCCACATCATTCGCAATATGACCAAATTGTGCAAGGGAACTGCAGCCACTCTCAGAGCATTGATGAGGAACTCAGAGTCTCCTTCCAAGATAACCCGGTCAACACCTATTTCCATTGCAAATTCCAGTGCTTGTCTTGCGGCCAATGCCTCGACCTCAATGACCGTGAAAGGCAGGGGCGGAACTGTGTGTATAGCGGGGAGGGGGGAAGGCCCCTATAAAATAGTTTATTGTAGGTAAAAAACTAAAAATGTGACTCAATACCTTTTTTTTTTTTTTTATGAGCTGCCCCCCCCGTCAAGGAAATTGATCCCCCACCACCCCCCCCAAAAAAAATGTCCCTTACCCTTAAAATTGCTTTCCCAAACACGTAGCCACTACACTAGCCTAGTTTCTTTTTCATTCAACTCCAGAAATTAATTTCCATTTCCCAGTACTCTACTTTTTCAGCCATGAACCACTCAATTCTAAAAAAAAGTCTCATCTTGGTGCAATTTTTCTAGTCTCACTCTTCATTGACTTCCATTAATTTAGTAGTCTGATAGTCACATTCTTATTCACTTTCTTCTTCTTCTTTTTTTAATAAAGAGTTTTCTTAATTCAAGTTAAGGGAAAATAGTTTTAAATCTTAAGAGGTGCAAAAATTTTCTTATCTTTTTTATTTGTATTTCAGTTCAATTTCTATTTATTTTATCTTGTAGCTTATGATTTTAGTATTTTTTTTTTCTTTTTAATTTATAAAGCCAATTGATCATTCGTTGATGAATACATTTTCTTGTTATATTGGTATGTTTAGTCATTAGATTATTTAAAGAGGAGCTAGATTTGATGCCAAATGTTTTACTATTGTAGTCTAATGCCACATTGCCACTTCAAGGTCAAGATGCTAAGCAGGGATGAACCTAGGATTTAAAGTTAGGAGGGGCCCAGAGATAAGCGAAAAAAAAAAATCAAAAAAATTCACAACTGTATCCATATATGCTGAATTTGAATATATTTTTTTTAAAAAAAGAATCAAATATTGTAGTTGATTTTCTCATGATTTACAAATAAAATAAAAATTATATTTATTATCTCACAAAAGGACTAATCAAACATTGACCATTTTATATTGATAAATTTGTATCACATATATATTATATTATTTATTTCATTTTTTTTTTTTTTTATCTTTGTCATTTTCTCTCTTTATCTTTGTCATCCATTGCCACAAACACACCAGTAACCCCACTACTAATTTATAATGCATTATATGTCCTTTATCTCCTTCTTTCTCTTTATCTCTATTGCATATTCCCAATATTACCCCACTACCAACAAACAGTCAAAGTCTCAAACAATCAAATGCTTTATATATTATCACTTTATAAATCACAACTCACAGTCAAATGCTTTAGCAAAAACTATATATAAATCACAACGCACATCTTACTTTCTCAACTCAGACTCTCCTACTCATCAATTGCCAAAAAAAAAAAAAAATAGAAATTCCTACAATCATCCTCAACAAAAAAACAACACAATCAGTCAATCATAGATTCACAACACAAACATTATATCAATGTTATGTTAGGTTTTGAAGTTTAAAGAGAGAAAACTACTTGAAAGGGAAGATTGGAATTTTGGGATGGAGGCTGCACTATCGGAGATAGTGGTGGGTTGGGCAGATCAAGCTACCGGAGGCGCTAAGGACAATGGCAGTGATGTGGGCCTGTGGTGGTTGAGGCTAGGTTGCATGATGGTGGCCTATGGTGGCATCGTGCTAGGTTGACGATCTGTGCGGCGCCATGGCTGGCTGCTGACTCTAGTCAGTATTCAGTACTCTCTCTCAGTCTCTCCACTCCAATCACTCTCTCTCGGTCTTTGTCTCTCTCGACTCTCTCTCTCTCTCTCTCTCTCTCTCTCTCTCTCTCTCTCTCTCTCATTTTTTTTTAATAATTTTATCTGAATCGATTTGTAGGGTTAAAAGTGTTAATGAGTTTTTAAAAAAATTGGGTTGGGCTTAGGGGGGCCGGTCAGGGTTAGGCTAGGGGGGCTCGATAAGGGTTGGCTGGGCTTAAAGTAGTATATATAACTAAGTGTTTTTATTATTTTTTTGGTCAAGGGGGGCCCGGGCCCTTTTGAGCCCCCTACTAGGTCCATCCCTAATGCTAAGCCCTTTTTTTTTTGAATATTTTTTATACATGTGTATTGGAAACTAAAAATAATTTGTATGCTAAAAAGGATTTAGAAAGATATAATGCTCTTGTAGTACTTTGAGTTTTTATTTGAATGTTGATTCAAAATAATAGTTTAGTCTTGGCCCCCCAAGCAAAAATTCCTAGTTCCACCCTTAGTGAAAGGTACTGGAATCTGTTGAGATAGAGAGACCATAACCTTAGGAAAGGCCCATTTAGATCTTAACAAATTTGAAATTAATCAATTAAATGGAAGATCAATGGATGAATTTTTGCTTGGCTATGTATATTGAAAGAGAGGTAGCTTGTTGGATTGATAATGAAGACATCATACAACGATTTCAAAATATGAAATCTCGTACAAGGCAATTGTAAAACTTCATGTATTTCAATTTTGTTTTTTGTTTATATCAAGTTCTCTTTTGTTTTAGATTTTGTATAATTATTGTTCTTATTGATCCCCTAGAAATTAATCCTAGAGCCGTCACTAGATAAAACACATTTTTTAGAGTACATTTAGTTGCATCTTTATTACATGGACTAGTTATTACATTAGAATAACTATTATTTAAACTAGTCGCAAACCCACTCAATGCGTGGAAATATATATATAAATATTATGTAATGGGGTGTAATATAGAAAAAGTAACATTTACTTCAAGTATTGTCAATTTTTGTAAAAGATTTCTACAAGTATTTTTTATCTTTTTATCTCTACGAATATATCATTTTTTTTTTTGGGTGTTTGATTAATATTTTTTTAAGGTGAACCATATTCTTCTCACTTTTGTTGTAGTGTGTTATATTTACCTAATATACAACTAAAGTTTATAAGTTTCAAATTTATTATTCAAATTTCTCATCTCTTAGGGAAATATAATGATAATCAAAACTCATCACAAAATTACAATGTTATCTTAACCAAAATTAAAATGAAACGAAAGGAATAAAATATAGACTTTATCATAATTTATTATTCAAACAATTGGTAGTCATATTCAAATTCATAACCATGTAAATTGTGTTTTGATATAAACTCAAATTCCTATTTCCAAAAAAAAAGAAAAAAAAAAAAGAAAGGCTAAGTATTAACCCAAACCCTTGAGGCAGCTGCATGTAAACCTCTTCAGAAAGCTCTCCATGAAGGAAAGCATTGTTTACATCAAGCTGAGTTAAGCGCCAGCCCCTCACAGCAGATATGACAAGCAAGGTTTTAACAGTGGTCATCTTGGCAATAGGAGAAAATGTTTCAGTGAAGTCCAAACCCTCCTGTTGTGTGAACCCCTTTGCCACAAGGCGTGCCTTATACCTCTCCACTGTGCCATCAGCTTTAAACTTCACCTTATAAACTTCACCTTATAAACCCATTTGCATCCAATAGCTTTCTTATGAGATGGTAAGGTAGTGAGGGACCAAGTCTAGTTAGATTCTAATGCAGCAATCTCAGTAGCCATTGCATTCTGCCATTTGGGATATTGGACAGCCTCATGATAAGATTTTGGTTCAGAAATAGTAGAAATAAGGGAGCAAAAATGGGCATAAGGGGGAGACAAAGTGGAAGAACCAAGAAAATTAGAAAAGGGGTATGGTGTACCTGAGAGAAGTGAGGCTGAACCAGACTTGATGGCATGATTGGAATGACTAAACTGATCAGTAATAACTGTGCTGCATTTATAATCTTGCAGATAAGAAGGGGCTTTAGACAATCTAGTGGATTTTCTTAACAAAGGAACGGGAGGAAGAGTATTAGTGTTGGCATTGGTGGTAGGATTAGGAGTTTCATTAGAAACAGAAGAAGGCAATATACAGGAGAAGGAGAGTCAGCAAGTGAGGAAGGAGCAGGAACAGAATCAACACTTGAATTAGGAGTAGGGAGGGGTTGAGGAATGACAAAATCAACACTTGAATCAAGTGTAGCATCAAAAAATGCAGATTGAGAAGTATCTAGAGGAGGAAAAAGGTGAGGAAAAGTGATATTTGAGTGAGGGGAGGAAGAGTAAGTGGATGAAATGAAGGGAAAAACTGTCTCATGAAAAGATACATCTCTAGAGACAAAAATTTTCTTAGTGGCTAAATTGAGTAATTTGAAACCTTTGACACCAAAAGGAAATCCTAGAAAAACACAAGGTATAGATCTAGGATCAAACTTAGATCTGTTATGAGATATGGTAGAAGCAAAACATAGGCAGCCAAAGACTTTTAAATGAACAAAAGAAGGTGGTGTATGGTCGAGTTTCTCAAAAGGAGTTTTATTCTCTAAAATGGAATAAGGCAGTCTATTGATTATGTAAAAAGCAGTTAAAACATATTCACCCCAATAAGAAATAAGCACATTAGGCTGAAATTTTAATGCTCTAGCAATGCTTAAAATGTGTTGATGTTTCCTCTCCACAACTGAATTTTGTTGTGGAGTGGCAACACAAGAATGTTGATGCAAAATCCCATGATTAGCATAAAATTCATGGAGGAAGAACTCAGGAGTATTATTAGTTCTAATAGCTTTAATATTGGTATGAAATTGTGTTGAAATCATTTTGAAAAAGGAAATCAATAAAGGCCTAGTGTCAAATTTTGTTTTCATGAGATAGACC
Organism: Quercus rubra; assembly: GCA_035136125.1. Lineage (NCBI taxonomy): Eukaryota > Viridiplantae > Streptophyta > Magnoliopsida > Fagales > Fagaceae > Quercus > Quercus rubra. The sequence goes on from CM068732.1 coordinate 5,792,994, forward strand.
CATGTTGATCTAGTTGCATCATCAACAATGGTAAGAAAATATCTAAAACCATTCTAAGTAGAATGGGAAAAAGGACCCCAAACATCACAGTGAATGAGATCAAATGCATTCTTAGACAAATGATTGAAAGAAGGGAAAGGTAGTCTTTTCTGTTTTGCAATGGGACAGAGGGTACAATCTTTATTGCTGTGTATAGTGCTAACATCAGGAAGAATATCACATAAAACCTGAAGTTTAGCATCTGATACATGGCCTAATCTAAGATGCCAAAGATAGGACTTTGTGGCAATAGGGATATCCACAACATTATTTGCAAAGGAATTAAAAACAGAACCTAAGACAGAAGATACATTTGAAACCGAAGTGCAAGATTCTGGTGGTTGTAGCATATAGAGATTATGATGCAACTTACCCACTCCCATCGTTTTCCAACAAGAAAGGGCCTGTATAAAACACATATTGGACAGAAATATGAAGCAACATGATAGGCTTTTGGTTAGTTGACTAATGGATATTAAGTTGAAGGTAAAAGAGGGAACACATAGTACATTTTCAAGAACTAAACTAGATGTTACTTGAATAGTTCCTATGTGTGTGACTACAACTCTTTCACCATTGGGTAATTGAACAAAAGAAGTTATAGAACTAGTAATTTTAGTGAACAAATCAACTAAATGAACTATGTGATCTGTGGCACCCGTATCAAGCACCCAAGTATCTTGACTAAAAACTGTTTTATGTGAAGGATTGACAGCAAAAATAGAGTGTTGCATGCTTAAACATACTGAATTTTGCAGAAAAACATCAGATATACCTGAGAGGGCAGAATTGGCTGTGTGAATTGCCTCATTAGAGTTACCAGAATTGGATGGATGCGTATTCAACAGGGAAATCAATTGCTGATACTGTTTTAGAGTGAAAGAGAAATTGTGAGTCTGATGCATAGCTTCATTCTGAGATTGATCAAGATCCATCATAACCTGATTTGCCATGGGAAGCTTTCCCTTTTGCTTGTATCCAGGAGGGAATCCAACAAGTTTATAACACTTCTCCTTGATATGCCAAACTTTTCCATAGTAACTGCACATAGGCCGTCCCTTTCCAACATTCCCCTTGAAATTCTTGCCATTGTTTCCTGGATGAAAAGGGCCTTGATTGAAGGCTTGATTCTTGACAGTAAGGGCAGTAGATTCAACTGAAGGAGTGGCATGAAAATTTGAAGATTTTTGCCTTTCCTCCTTGATTACCAAAGAAAAAGTTTTGTCCACAGAGGGAACAGGTTCCATCATGAGAATTTGAGTCTTTACCTGTGAGTAACAATCATTCAATCCATTTAGAAACTACATGATTGAGTCTTGGTGATGAATACGGAAAATTTTCTTATTCACACCACAAGTGCATTTTCCACATGAACATGATGGCAAAGGCCTCAGATTTAACAATTGATCCCAAGAAGCTTGAAGATCAGTCAAGAAGCTTGTCACTGTTGAATCTCCTTGCATCACAATGGAGATTTGCTTCTGAAGTTGTGAAATCCTTGGTCCATTTGCCTGTAAGAAGCGATTCTTGAGAGCATTCCAGACATCAAAAGCTGTGTCTCTGTAAATGACACTTGTAGTAATCTGAGGTGAAACTGAATTTAAGATCCACGACGAGATCATTGAGTTACACTTTGACCATGCCATTTTCTCAAGTGGAGTAATCGCCATTGAAGCAGTGATGGAACCATCTACGAATCCAAGCTTACTCTTAGCATCTAGAGCCATTCTCATCGCTCTAGCCCAATTAGGATAGTTATCCTCAGTAAGAGGTTGAACAACTAAGATCACACCAGGAGATTCACCATGGTGCAAGAAGAATGGGCTTCGAGGATCTTCTAATGGAGAAAGCTCTCGTGTAGTAGAGGAAGTAGTATTTGACGCCATTAATGAAGGGTCAAGCTCTGATACCATAACAGAAACTTCTGAGAGCAAAGAACCCAAAAGAGAAAAGAAGCTTAAGCTAGAGAGAGTTTTGGGATGGAGAAAATGTGGAAAAACAGAATATTACTCAACTGAATGTATCTGTACATGAATCTGTGTTAAATACAGAAAACAGAGCAACTAACATCCCTAAATATACGGATACAGTTAAAGCACGTGTGTCAGTTAGTTGACTCACGTGTGAACACAAAAACATATCACTAAACTACAGCAGTTCACTAAGCTACATTGTACATGACTAAAACTAAACTACAAGAAACAAGCTGTTGTTTATATCAAATGTCATCCCTATATTTCTTCCTTCTTTTGCTTCGTCCCTTCTCCTGCTTTATGATCTATACTTTGACTTTGACATTCTGGTCGACCAATACTAAAAGCACGAAAAATCAGTAGCAAGAGAAAGAGGCACTTAGTAGCAAGGAGTAGCAATTTTTTGTAGGCAGCTCAAGACCATTGCTAGTGTTCGGATAGTCTGATTAGAGAGATGTGGCGCCATGGTGAACCAAAAAAAAATAACTAAAGTGACTTCGCCAAAAAATGAACAAGGTCGAAGAATATGAGAACCTCTTGATAAAAAATTTGAATGAAGAAATATGCCAAGGCACTATTCTATTATGACATTTTTGCTCCATCCCTTTACAAAGCATATTCAAAATTTCATCTAAAATTTTTGCAAGCTGCTGAAAATATTGACAATTCAAAATACTGGAGCTCCAACAATGAGCTTATCACTGGAGCAGTGGAACTGGATGAGTGTAATTTCTGCTTAAAGTTATTTGCAACTTTGCATTGGAGCTCATTCCTAGGCCCTTTCTTCCTATTATAACTTTTCAGATATTGAACTAACAATTTTTTCCCCTTTGTTTGATGTCTATTCTTTCTTCTTGTGCAAAGTGAAAACTTGCAGCCCAATATTATCTTTATAGGCTGTTCATGGCCATTTCTGGAAAAAAATTCTACAGGTTGAGTGCGAGCAAAGCCCAATTATTTTTGGACTCATTACTTATATTTTGTAATATTTTTATTATTTTATGCATGGCCCAAGCCCATGTAACATTAGTGAGATTTAAGGAAGTATAGTTTGGATGGTAAGTGTCAATGAAGGAAGTCAAGTGTTGGCCACTTTCATATAAATGGAACTCTGTCACTTTGTTCTATATTGCTGAAGTCACGACTGGACCTATTTTCAGCCCTCAAACGCAAGTTGTTGCATTTACTGACTTCCGGCGAGATTTGTCACATTTAGATTTAGTAGCTTTCCTAGGTGCCAATTCAGCCCAGAAAGCTCAGCAAATCAGGTTTAGTCAATAAAATTCCTTAACCGTGACTAAACGAGGTCCTTTCTTTACCTAAGCTATGCCTACCTCTTCTTTTACGACATTGTAGTCAATAGCATCAATCCCTATTCAAATTTGGACCCTAGGAATGTCCCAAAGCTGATATAAAGCCTCTTCATCAAGTCCTGAATTAAGAACTTTCATTATTCGTTCAACTACCCCACATATTTCACTATTTCACTCAAACTTCCTTACTTAAATAGCAACATGTAGCAAGGGCTTGGTGTGAACGTGGTAACACAATAGAGTTCTCTCTCTTTTCCTTAACACCTCTCTTAAATTCTTCATCATGTAGTATGTACAAAAATATTTAGATATAATGCATTATTCATGTTTTTCTATGTCTAGTACTTTTAGGCTTTCTTTGTGACGTACCATTAGCCTCTACTCCAAGAGTATTGTGAATTTTGGGCTTGACTATTTTTATATATATTGAACCCGATGGGCATTTGGGATCACTTTCCTTTTGTTTGTCCCTTCACCAACCAACCCTGACATAGGCATATGATCTTCTTTCTGTTGAGTTTTAATGTTAAAGTTTCTATCTTTGCAGGCTTAGGACTAGGAATCTTTTTCTAAAGGGCTCACTGGAAGGGAGTTTTATTGGCTTCATTCAGTCAATGAAGATAACAAAAAGAGGGAAAAAGACAAACATTTATGCAGTTTGTGATTCTTCTTCTATCCTCTCAATATTTATGTTTGTACATCTTATTAATGTGGAGAAATTAAAGCTGGTATTAACCATGTGTATTGAGACTCTAAATTACATAGCAGAAGATAGTTATTAACTTATTATTGTTTATTTAAATTCTGTACGTAGGATTTTTTTTTTTAATGAAATTCATTTGAGGGGCATCAAATTATGTTTAGTTCTTTCATGTTCATTTTTATCTCTATAGAACCCCTCTTCACACCAGACCGCCACTTCATGACTATTAGACTCCCACAAGATCCACAGCATCAAACAAGTCGTTTACTCCATAATTCTCATTCAAAGAGAATTTCAAGGTGAGCTTTCATCTCTCTTGATTTCATATATTCTTGCCTAGCACTTGTTTAAAACTTTATTCCATGACTAACAGAAAATTAGAACCTCTTGATCAAAAATTAAAGAAGGGCCAATTATGATATCGAAACAATTTTCTTTCTGAGTCATTGGAGAAGGATTGGCAAGTCTTCTAGGCTGTAAGATAGAATCTCTTTCTGCCATATTAAATTTGTAGATGCTATTAGGATCTTAATCTTGGCAATTTGGAATTTAGTGATTGAACAGTTGTGGACATTGAGGTATGAAAAAATTGTACTTTTCAAAAGGGGGGGCAGGATTTCTCTTTTAAAGAGTTCTCTTTGGTGTTTGCCAACCTACTTTACTCCTCTCTGTGATATGCTGATCCATGTGGCTTATGTAAGATATATTGAAGTGCAATTTGTTTGTGTTTGATTTGATTTGATAATCATGTTTTGTTTCTTTCTATGTATCATGTCAGACAGCTAAAAGTTTGTACAAAAAAACCTAAGGCTTTCCAATAGATTTTCTTGTCCTGCCCTGACATAAGCTTGGAGGAGGAAATGCACTATCTCGGATGCACTTTTTCAGTTTTTTGTCATCCCTAACAATACCCTTTTAAATTTTTTTAAAGGTACTTAAAATGTTCTTGTTAGGAAGCTTTAGTTATTTTTTTGTGCACATGAATTTGTAATCATGTTAGCTTCCCAGTTTTAAGAGTTTTTTTTTTTTTTTTTGGTTTAGTTTGTAATTATCAAGAAAGATGCTTGTCAGAAATTTTGAGTTGGTTACTTGATGACAAAGGCGGTGGAAGGCTTGTATATGAAAAAATATGTGCTTAAGTTCCATGCATTAAATCAAGATGTAGTTGTTTTGCTTCTACTGGAAGTTGAATATAAACCTAGATCTTTTGCACTCTCAATGTGAGTTGCTCTTTTTTCTTAGTCCTTGTAGTTTGATATTAGGCTATACAAAATACAAATTAAAGGTGGGGATTTTTGGATGCTAATGACCTTTGATTATCTGCTTCCGGATTGACTGGAATTTACATTTTGACTAAGTTAATTGTGGGTTTTGTGCAGTTCTCATTATCATGGTGTTTACGAAACATCAAGAATGTGTCAGATTTTGCTTCAGGGCAGGCAAGGCTTATTAGCAAACCACTTATCATAAAATGAAAACACAAAATGGCTTGTCACCTGGTGAGATCATAAGAGGTACCTATGAAATAATGTTGGTGCTCCTTGCATCAAGGCAGCAATAAAAAGGTCTAGAGAAGTAATTACACCAATTTGTGGACTTAATTGAAGGATGTAAAGAATCTTCTTGGTCAAAATGGATTTTCTTGGGATGATACTAAACAAATGGTTGTGGCAAGTGATAAATACACTAGTTTTTGGTTCACCTTTTGATTTGATCTCTACATTTGGGGAGATAGTGAACTGACATAATATACATGCAGGATCACCTGGAGGTTCAGTTGTACAGAAATAAAGCCTTGATGAACTTTGACAAATTGTACTTAATACATGCACGTAGAACATCAGATGGAAGATACCTCTGAACAAGTCATGATATAGACTTTGATGATGACATTCAAGGAGTGAAAACGGGTGAGTTTTTATATCCCATCATGGATCTGCAGAAATGTTGCATTTGTCATTTGCATTTTAATGTATGCTACTGGTATGGTGCATATATTGAGCCTATTTTCACTTATTATTATTTTTTTTTTGTGCAAAGTTCTAATTACGTATTTATTATTCTAGGGAGTGCATAAAACAAGAGAGTCATCATAGACAACCAAACTCCCCTCCCCTTTCCTTCTTATTCGTCTATGCAGAGATATCTGGAACTCTATCCCCACTAGAATTTCAAAAATTTTGAAAAAAAATGGCCTTTTACCATCTCCAACATTTATATATCCCAATCTTGCTTTTGGCCACTCTTTGGGTTGTCAACCATGGCCTGCTTTCTACATGAATCAGTAATATGCTTTCACCTGGTTGTATGCAAAGCCAGTTATGACCTAAGTAGCACCTAATGACAGGATTTGTCTGCAAACTTGTCTATATTAGAGGAGAAATAAGAACCTTTAACCCCCCACACAATAGACACAAACATTAAAAACAATAAAATAGTGTTGCAGAGAAATGAGCGCAAGCTACATGGCCTTGTGAATACTTGATTGGACTGGTTCTGATGGTTTATTTTTCTTTGTTTAATTGATATGGCCCTAATGTCTCTTTAAATTTCATTTGCAGATCTCAAGTATAGGTCATAGGTGCTTCCTCTTTAAAAATATTGCTCCAAAAACTGAGTAGATGAATGCACAGCACAAGTGCTTAAGGCATTTTTTTATGATTGTGTTCTGGATATCCACTACTGCTGGGGAAATGCTTAAGGCACTTCTGGAATTTCTGCTAGCACTTTTTGGGCCCAACCCAAAGTACTTCTATGAGGAAATTCAGTGGGGGATCTGGTTTCTGATTTGGTCAACTACTATGTTGGGCCAATGTTTAACAAGCTTGTTGGGCTTGGTTGGAACAGTTTTTGTCATACAATTTTTATCCAAATGCTTATGAACTCCATTTCCATGTGAGAATTGTGACTGCATTTATCTTCCTTTTATTGAATTTGATAGGGTCTCTACCAGTGATTAGTTGATACAGATTCCAGGTGCCCAAGGTTCTGGTGCTTGTCTTGTTGGTCTGTATGTTATTTTATGACCATAAGCTTAGTAATTGCCAAGTTTTCAGGGTTATTCCAATTATTCGAGGTATATGTTGATTGAGGCTCTACAACATGACACTTTTGCTCCCCAGGTCCATTAAAATTGATCACATCAAATATTAAGCTAGTTTTGGATTCTCTCTCTTGATGGGATTTTGGATTTGTTCGTAAAGAAACAAATTTTTTGCTCACAATTTGATCCGTTGGATGGCAGTTTGTAATTCTGATGGGTCAAAATGGATTTTTCTCTAATTTTCTTGAGATTACAGATGGCCGGGCCCTCTGTCTCCCTTACTCTCAAGAGTCAATACGATATGTTTACTCAATAAAAAAAATAAAAATAAAAATATCAAAGATATATGGTCTTCCACTATTGTTTCATGCTGCATGTCGAAAGCTGTGCCTTGCTCAGTTGCTTGTGTGTTTTTTTTTTTTTTTTGAAAATGAACTTATATTGCAAAGCAAAGCAGAGGAAACAAAAGGAAAGCCTGCTAAGCAAGAAAGAGAAGCATATCAGATTGAACAATTGGATCTAAAAAAGGGGGGTAACCCCTTTCCACAAGTTGACAGAGCCATTCCTACAGGTAAATTGTGCCAGTTCGTATGCTGCAGAATTAGAGATGCTTGAAAGAGCAAAAATCAAAGGATGATTGAGCATGAGAGATGTCCTGAATGATGTGCCCGTAAGAAGTCCCAAATGTAGAGTCATTTATGGCATTGATCACTGAGAGAGCATCACTTTCAAGCATAACCCGAGAGAGCTGTAACTCCCGAGCCAGAGAAATACCCTGCTCCACAGCAAACACCTCCGCCAGCTTAGCCGAGAAATGGGACTGAAGAGGCTTGCAGAAGGCAGCAACTGTTTTACCTTTGCAATCCCGAATGATGACACCAATGCAGGATGAATCCTCATGATCTGATGAAGACCCATCTACATTGATTTTGAAGACACCAGGTGGGGGAGGGGACCAGCTATGCAATTGAGAAGGACTGGGAGTGCAAAAATTTGAAGATGCCGCATCATTAATATCTTCAAGTAAAATTTTTGCCAACTGCCAAACCTGAGAGGGAGAAAAGGACATATCATCATGAATGACTTTGTTTCTGTTGAACCATATTGCCCATGCTACAGTGAAGAAAAGCTCCAAGTCATGAGAAGGCCTATGGACAAGGAAATGCAAGGCCGAATCCTGGAAAGACCAATTATATCTAAGGATCATATGCAGCACATCAGACCAGCAACCCCAAACCCGATTAGCAAAATCACAGTGAAGCAAAGCATGATGAACATTTTCTGAATCCTTTCCACAAATAGGACATTCAGAATTAGAAAAGATGTCTCGAGAGCAAACCTTGTCCCTAGTAGGCAGCCCATTGACACAAGCCCGCCAAATAAATATCTTAACCTTAGCAGGAAGTTTGAGGCGCCATAGGATCTTCCAAAGGGGGTTAAATGGGTCTCCATTAGAGCATTCCGCTTCTTCCCTTGGTTCAACCAGGCAGTGAGCCAAATGGTACGCACTTTTTACAGTGAACTCACCCCGGTTGTTACCCATCCAGATTAGTTTATCATCCGATAGACTACGACTGAGGGGAATTTTTAGAATTGCATCAGCTTCAAAAGGGAGGAAGGTGGATCTAATCATTTCAGTTCTCCACCATTTTGTAGCCGGGTCGATAAGTGAAGACACCATTGGAAAGATAGGAAGGTTAGTGGGGGGGGGGGGGGGGGGAGATGACTTTGTGAGTGGATGGAGTAGGGAGCCATTTATCATCCCAAATGTGAATTTGTTTGCCATTGCCCACACGCCACCGGGAACCCTTTCTAATAATACACAGGCTATTGAAAATGCTTCTCCAAGAGTAGGATGGTGAGGAGCCAAGAGAAGCACAAAGAATGTCACCAGTGGGAAAATATCTTGCTTTAAGAACACGAGCAATGAGGGAGTTTGGATTGGTGAGAATTCTCCAAGCTTGCTTCGCCAACAAAGCAAGGTTGAAGGCTTGCAAGTTTCGGAAACCCATGCCTCCCCTTGACTTCGAAACACACATTTGCTTCCAACCAACCCAAGCCATATTTGCTTCTTGGTATTTTTGGCCCCACCAAAAGCGCTTCATCATGCCCTCAAGCTCTTCACAAAGTCCTTGTGGGAGCTGAAAACAGCTCATGGTGTAGGAAGGAATTGCTTGGGCAACCGCTTTAATGAGAATTTCCTTGCCCCCCATCGAAAGAAGCTTACCCTTCCAACCGGCAAGCTTTTGTCCCACTCGCTCCTTGAGAGTAGAAAAAACTTGCTTTTTTGATCTCCCAATAAAGGATGGAAGGCCAAGGTACTTAGTGTGTCTTGAGTCATTCATCAGTCCCAATATGGAAAAGATTGCATCCTTGGTGTTTTGGGTAGTATTTGGGCTAAAGAAGATTGAGGATTTTTCAGTGTTTATTTTCTGTCCAGAAGCATTCTCGTACAACTGAAGAATAAGCTTAAGCTCTTGGCATGCATTAGAATTTGCCTTACAGAAAAGGATGCTACCATCGGCAAAGAAGATATGAGTGACACTAGGACTGCTTCTGCAAATAGAGATGCCTGCGAGAGAGTGATTCCTAACCGCCTCATGAATAATAGCCGAGAGACCCTCGGCACAGAGGAGGAAGAGGCTAGGAGAGAGGGGATCTCCCTGATGAAGGCCTCTAGAAGGCTTGATAGAACCATAGGCAGCCCCATTTATAAGGACTGAATAGGAAACTGATGAGATGCAGTGCATGATGAGATTCACCCATTTAGAGCAAAAGCCGAGTTTTTCCATAACTCTTTTAAGGAAGCACCATTCGACCCTGTTAAAAGCCTTGCTCATATCGAGCTTGGCTGCCATGAAGCCCTCATTCCCAACCGTTTTGTGATTAAGGAAGTGCATAAGTTCAAATGCCACCAACACATTGTCTGTGATAAGGCGATTCGAGGTAAATGCACTTTGATTCTCTGAAATGATGAAGGGAAGGAAGGATTTAAGCTTGTTGGCAAGAATTTTTGAGATGAGCTTGTAGATTACATTGCATAGGCTAATGGGACGGAATTCAGTCATTTTTGTGGGGTTGTTCATTTTTGGGATTAAGGAGATATTGGTTTTGTTAATTTCAGAAATTGGCAGGTTGTTGTTGAGGACATTTAGGACCATATTGGTTACACTACCTCCCACAATGTCCCAGTATTTTTGATAAAAAATAGCGGACATACCGTCAAGTCCTGGTGCTTTGGTTGGGTGAATTTGTTTGAGGGCTGTGACAACTTCTTCTCTAGTGAAGACACGAGTTAAACTTTCATTCATATCCTCTGTCACCCTTGTGGGAATGGCCGCCACAACATCTTCAACCCAAGTGGGAGAAGCAGTGGAATAGATGTTTTCAAAATAGGCAACAGTAGCCTGAGCAATGCTTTCCTTCTCCCCACACCATCTACCATATTTGTCCCAAATCCCCAAGATTGTGTTTTGTTTTCTCCTATCCGAAGCGTGAGCATGGAAGTATTTAGTGTTTCTGTCCCCCTCTTTGAGCCAATGTGCTTTAGCTTTTTGACCCCAAAACAATTCCTCATCATCTAAGAGTTCATTCAACTCTCTCCGGAGAGCTCTGATTTCTACACTCAGCTCACCAGAACTATCCTGCTGTGTAAGAAGGCTCAGGGCATTTCGCTTGGATTGAATTTTCTTTGGAATGTGCCTGTACACAGAGGAGCTCCAGCTGGACAGATCAGAGGCACAAAGTTTTAGATTCTCCATTAAGCCTTCAGGGGTGCTCAAATCACTCCCCACCGCCCATGAAGAATCAATGATTTCTCTACACTCTCTATTTTTTGTCCATAGGGCCTCAAAATGGAAGCGTTTAACGTGTGGTGATCTATGAGGAGGAGAAGAATTGAGAAGCAGGGCACAGTGGTCAGAGGTGGAGTCCACTAAGTGATAGACTCTCATCTCTGTGAATTTCACTCTCCACTCATGGGTTGCTAAAGCTCTATCAAGTCTCAACTGAATTCTATTCTCCCCATCTTGCATGTTACACCAAGTAAAATCATTTCCATAATAGCCTAAGTCAAAGAAACCACAAAAATTCACAATATTTCTAAAGCCACCCATTTGTTGCTGTGACCGGACAGGGGCCCCAGCTTTTTCATGCATTGAAAGTATTTCGTTAAAATCCCCTAGGCATAGCCAAGGGAGTTGGAACTGACTATGTAAAAAGGAGAGAATGCGCCAAGATTCGTACCTTCTGTGAGTTTCTGGGTGGCCGTAGAAGCCAGTGATTCTCCACATTGAAGAGTTATCTGCCTCCCTGACAATGGCGTCGATGTGGTTCCCAGAGAAGCTCTTGATTTCCAGATTAATTTCACGAGTCCAAAAGAGGGCAACACCTCCACTTCTGCCCCGACTGGGTATAATGAGACCATTAGCAAATCCGACTCTGTTTTTTATTCTTTCCATACGCTTAACTTTTGATTTAGTCTCCATGAGGAAGACAATATCGGGCTTCCAACATTGCACCATTACATGCAGCGCTCTGACTGACCAAGGGTTCCCAAGCCCCCGGCAATTCCAACTAAGGGGTATCATTGCTCCTCTTGCCCAACACTTCAACACAACAAACCACAGCACAGCCAAACAACTTGTAGACCAAACACCCATAGAACAGGATACAGGTAAGAGGCTGTGGCCGTCGAACAGAACAACATCCAAAACTGAGACTTTGCAGATGACAATGGAATCACTACTCCAAATCATCAATTAACCCACTAAAAGCTAGGGAGAGACCCATGCTGGCCAAGAAAATACCCACCAACAAGGCAGAGAAAGCTCACCAAGGAGAGGGAAAAAACCCCCAACTGGGCAGAACACCCAAAAAACGCTTGATCCACTATAGATGAAAGCCCTACCCACCAAGGACATAGAGACGGCCACACACTAGAGAAGAGCTCTCGAACGCAACAGGGGAGGGTTTGACGAGCGGCAAAACAATACCCACACCGAAGACTAACTAAACCCTTGGTGAAGAAGGAAGACCCACAACGATGAGCTCGTACGTACACAGGCAAAGATCAAATCGTGTGTCGAGAGAGAGCTGGAAGCGTCACTATCCAGAGAAAGTAAGAGATAGAACTCTCTAGAGATACCTGGAAGCCTTTTGGTCCAGAGAGAACAGACTCCTACTAGGGAGAGAATTTCTTGTGCAGCTTTAGTTGCTTGTGTGCTTGGTACTTAGTGATAGACTTTATAGATTATATTAATCACGTAATCTTCACTTAGTAATAGACTTTGCAAATTGTGTTTAGGCTATAATTATCTTTCAATTGTAACTTATAGTTGTAATTTATCTATATTTTCTGTATATTTGAATATAAATACAAAATGTGGACAACAGTAGAATGTAAGCTGCCACTTCCAATTTTACAATATTTTCTTTCAAAAACTAGCCAATTAATTTGGAGGAAATCCTAAACATTTAATGTGACTAGCATTTACATTAAACTAAAAAATTATACATAACAAAAGACTTTTCTATATACATAAAAAATAATACTAGAGAAACAAACTATTTTACAAACTGCTAATGTGGTGAGTAATTATTGGTAAATGAAAAGTGATATTAATGGTAGGCCTAAATGAAAACCAATAAGAGGTTGGTTACGTCAACATTTTGTAAAAATATTGTAAAATAGTTTGTATCTATAGTATTACTCATATATAAATCAATCATAAACACAACAAAATAAACATTAACATCATAGAAGTATTGTTAAGAACATATCAAAGGTAGGTTGGATTTCACCCTTTACCTTAGCAAGTCATTACACCAAAGAAAATTCTAAAACTTGAAAAGGAATTCAAAGAAAACTTAATTTCATTATGAGGCTAGCACTCTTAAATTTTGACCTATTACAATTAAATTTCCCTTCTTTTTTTTTTTTTTTTTTTTTTTTTTTGGCTAAATGATTTTCAGACTTCATTTAACCGACTATTTTGACCCATTAACATAGAATTTGGACTTTCCATAATCTTAAAGTTGTAGTCTTTTGAGTTATCTTTTTAACCCAACTTGAATATAATCATCACAATTCAATATTTGAGCAGAAAGTTATGCTCAAAATACTAAAACTATATGGGCTGTATTCTTAGGTGAATATTTCTGATAAAATCCTAAGGTGAATTGGACTTGGAGTTAGTGTGAACCTTTGATTTCTTGCTCCATTTGGGCTCAAATTTAATTGGGTTGAGATCTTTTAACCTCATTATGACCCTCATCAAAATTTAGTTTATTAGTCTTCTTCTAATATGCTCGTTTCATTCTAGATAAATCTTGCTTGAATCAATTTTATTCTCCTACAAATCAAAGACATATTCATGCATTGAAATTCATTTTAAGTACAAAATTAATTATTCAACATTACTCCAAAATTAAATATAAAATTCATGAATTAAGACAATATAAATAAGATAATAATCTCTAATAATAGTATAAATATGCAAAATTAAGCTATTATCAATCAACCCCAAGATTCTCAATCTCAATTATATATATATACAAATTAAAATTTTAATAAAATGAGTAAAATTATATCCATTAAAAGTAATATAATTTTTCTATAAATTTATGTTGAGAGATTTTTTTTTTTTTTAAATCACAATGAAATTATAAAATTCACAACACTTCAAAATATTATTTTGTAAAGTTGTGATTTACAACTATATTTTATGTTGGCTTTATTCCATGACAAAAAATATTGTAATTGCATTAATTTTATTCCTTGTATTTTGTGGGATTTTATTGTATTGGGTTTAGTATTAAGTTGGTGAAGAACCGAGCATAAAATGAAGAATCGGTGCAATTTCGCTACTAGCTCGCAAGAAGATCGCAAGTAAAGGTTCCCACAAAAATGGCACATGAGAAGCACATGCTAGAAGTTGAAGAGTCATGTCAAGCTGTCAATTTTGCGAGTGTTTCACGAGAAGGGCCAATCGGCGAGATACCCACGAAACTATATATACCCTCATTACCCTTCACTCATACTATATATACCCTCATTACTCACAAAAGTAAGAGAGGCTATTTAGAAAGAAAAACCCTAGATAGGTTTTTACAACACAACACACCCATCTTTTAGAGAGAGAGAACTACTCATCTTTAGTGAGAAATCATTGTAGCATTTTCTCCTTCCCTCTTCCATTGTCAGACCTTGAGAGGAGATTTGTACCCAAACACAACTCACACATTTTCAAAGTGTGGAGAGTATTTTGGAGTTTGGGAGGTTTTGGGGATTTTCCAAAAGAAACTGGTGAGGCTTGGCAGATGCAATCGGGCGTATTACGGGATCCGGAAAATTAGAGAAGACATGACTCCGAGAAGTCCATTGGTAACAGGAGCTTGGAGGGCTCAAGTACATTGGGTAAACTAGGCTTGGAGGGTCTTTTGTTATTCGTATACTCTAACTTTATTCTCCAGTGGATCAATTTCGACTTGGAGGGTCGCGAGAGGTTTTTTGCTGAGTTCTTCGGTTTCCTCTTCGATAACATGTCTTGGTATTATCTTGTGTTTTCATCTCTCTTTCCTTACTCTTGTACTTTACATTTATTGCTTATTATTCATGTTTGTGTACTAGAGTAGTTTCGATGATTGCGTTTTACTTACTCTTGTTCTGCACTTAGATAAGTTAAAGTAAAAGCAATCTAGCCGTATTTTTAATTTGGGGTCTAAACAAGCTCTTGTATTTTTACACAAATTTGAGCTTTCATATTTAATCATGAATTACATATGTTATATAGTTGACTTCAATGAACACCAAAAAAAAATTATGGGTTAACAACCATTTAATTGTTCTCGTCTTTGATATAAGTTCTAATGGCTACAATATTATTGTCAAGTGTGGAAATTCTTATTATTATTATTATTCCTTGACTACATCATCTATAAGATGATTGCTTGTTATCTTTATTGATTCTCATAATAAACTTTTATTCCTCTTTCCAACCCACTTAATAAATATTTATTCATATTTGTATATATTAAAATAAACAACGTATGTTTATACTTTTGTACAAAATAAAGGCGTAAATGCACTTTTAGTCCCTATATTTTGACGTTTTTCCATTTTAGTCCCTATATTTTATTTTTACCACTTTTAGTCCCTAAACCAATTAACGCGTGTTATTTTCTTCATTTCCGTCAGTCAACCGATGGAAATAACTGAGATGGCAGTCGAAGGAATTAAAATATTATTAAAAATTCCACATCAGCATCTATTTTTAAAAAAAAAATACTATCAATTTTAACTAAATAAAAAAATAAAACAGAATTAAAAACAATAAAATCAAAATCAAATGCCTATGAACACAACAACACAAACCCAGAAAATCAAACCCAAGAACATGAATCAAATACCGAGGAAATTTAAAAAATCAAGAACATGCCAACATGGAACACGTAAAATCAAAGGGCATAGATATACAAAATACAAAGACCTTCAAAGATTCAAAACACAAAGAACACAAACCCAAACCCAAACCCAACCCTCAATCTCTAGCAAACCCAGAACATCACATGAAAAATCAAACCCTCTATACAAACATCAAACCCAAAAACAAACCCATAAATTTCAAACCCAGAAAAATTTGAGAAATTAACCCATAAATTCGAGAAACCCAGAAACAAACCTATAAATTTCAAACCCAAAAAAATTCAAGAAACTAACCCACAAATTCGAGAAAGCATCACAGCCGCCACAACCCACCATCCCAACCGCCACAACCAAACCCAACTCGGTCTCAACCCCAGCCACCCCGATCTCTACCCACCCCAGCTGACTCATAACCCACCTACCCCAACCCAACCTCAACCCCAACCACCCCTACTCAAGCCACCCCAACCTGACCTAAACCCAACCCGACCTCTACCCACCCCAACCAGCTCACAACCCACCCATCTCAACCCAACCTCAAACCCAACCACCTCGAACTCAACCCCAACCACCCTGACTCAAGCCACCCTAATCGGTCTCAGCCCACCCACTCCAGACCAACCTCAACCCACCCCACCCTAATCTCAACCCATCCACCCCACCCCGATCTCAACCCATCCACCCCACCCCGATCTCAACCCGTCCACCTCGATCTCAACCCACCACATCCACCACGAGCCATTGCACCACCAGTTACTACGAGTGAGAAACACGAGAGAGAGAGAGAGAGAGAGAGAGAGAGAGAGAGAGAGAGAGAGAGAGAGAGAGAGAATTCGATAGAAAGTGAGACACGGATGAGAGAGAGAGAAGAAAAACTAATTTAACAAAGTGAGATGGAAGAGAAAATAATTTGAACCCAATTTGTGATGTCTTCCCAGAGAGAGTCAAGATTATTTTTAGATCTTAATTTTAGTTATTTTTGGTTTTATTTCTGTTTTTTATTTAATTAAAATTAATAAATTAATTTTTTAAATTTATATACTGACGTGGCATTATATACTATGCAATTATATTATTTTTTAATTTCTCCAGCTGCCATCTCAACTATTTTCGTTAGTTGACTGACAGAAAGGACAAAAATAACACGCGTTAATTGGTTTATGGACTAAAAGTGGTAAAAATAAAATATAGAGACTAAAATAGAAAAACGTCAAAATGTAGGGACTAAAAATGTATTTACAACCAAAATAAATAATATGTAATTAGCATTTTAGTCCATATATTTGGTACTTTTAATTTGGTCATCAAGTTTATATAACTTCATTTTAGTCCTTATATTTATAAATTTGCTATTATTTTGGTCCTTAAATGAGGGTAAGCTAGAGATTAAAATGACAGTTAATTTAAAAATATAAGGACCAAAGATGAAGTTAACTTCAGCACCAAATTGAAAATACAGCTAGAATATAGGGACCAAAAAGGTAATTTTCCCTAAATAATACTCATTGCGTCATTGTTCAGCTTCACGTGGATAATTTGTTGTCGATAGAATGACTTGCCCGAAAAACAATCATGATGAATTTAGTCACATTATTTCATTTTAGTTGTACTTTCGTTTAAAGTTAACTTATACGGTTAGTGTTATTAAATTGTACCTAACTGAGTATTCACCAAGCTTATATTATTAGGATTGTACTTACAATAAGTAGTGGTTTCACTGTTGTGAAGACCTTTGAATGTGTAACAATGCAAAAAATGGGGGTTACCTCCATTAATATATTAGATTATATTAATAACTGTCCTTAGGGCAACTGTTAATAAATCATAATAAAAAAGTTTTGACACTACTTTCATGAAAAATATAAAAAAGTTATCAACAATATTTATTTTTTTATCATTTTTCCAATAAAATGTTTTTAAAAATAGTTCCTAAATTAATGCCCTATGTGGTTAACATTTCCCAATTTATTATATGTTTCAAAAATACTTGAACAATGGTGATGTCTCTATATTCAGTACTTTCAATCATCATAATCATAGAAATCTACCTATAGCTAGAAATGCTCAAAACAAAATAAAAAACACAAAAATGGTACCTAAGGTGTTCAGGAGAAAGAAAGAGGTAAAAAGTAAATATGGGTTATTACATACATTGTCAAAATAAATAAAAGCATAGAAATTTATATTTATTAACTATTTACCATATTTAATTACCATTGTGCAAATTCTATAAACATATGTTTCACTATATGTGTGTTTTCTACAAATATATGTTTCATTATATGTTTGATTTTTATGTTTATTCATAATTTTGTGGCATATTACACAATGTTTTGGAATGACTATTGATAATAAAAAATTACATATCTCATATATCATTTCGTAAACACGTGTTATTCCCTTAAAAAATATACATGTATTATTAATAAAAGCCAAATGTGGATTTTGGGTAGAGTTGTGTATGCTTTTATGTTATTAGAACCTCTTTTCTTTTCCCTCTTCTTTGTGTGTGTGTCTAAATAATAATAATAATAATAATAATAATAATAAAATTTAAAAAAAAAAAAAAAAAAAAAAAAAAAAAAAGAGAAGTCAGTCCCAAATTTGGGGTTGGCTCATCAAAAAATTAATTAGGGGTGGTCATATGTATTATTTTCCTCCAATATATAAAATTGCTATAAAAACTCAATATATAACTGCATAAAATTCAAAAAATTTAATGTACAAATTATTTGTTACCTGAACGAAATTTTTTTAAAAACTATAATAACAATCCAAAATGAAATAAAAGAAAAAAATTATATAATTTTTCATAATTTAATATTATCTAATTAAAATTTGGAAATACAAATGTTATATATATATGAAAAAAAAAAAAAAAAAAACTCAATCGTCTCACGTCTGAAACCCAAACCTTTATATTAATTTTAGCTAGTTATTTTAGGCATATAGATCCATTCTTCTCTTTTTTAAGTAAAATAAATTAGAAATTGCAACAAATAACCCAAATAATTTTTTTTTTTTTAAATTGGATACTTAAAATTTGGGAATTTCAATATAGAATTATTTGTTACATGAACTAAAAAAAAAAAACAATTCAATGGAATTATTTGGGAATTTAGTCAAAAACCATAACAATAAAATCCAATGGAAAAGTAAAAACAATTCACTTACAAAATTATCCACAACTTGGAAATTGGTTAGCACTTTCTAGTGTTTTCAAGACATCTAGGGTTCAAATCCCCTCCCCCTTAATGGCCTTTGGGAGTAGTAAAGTGTAAACCCTTGGACTTTGAGTGTTTTTAACCTTACAGCTCCAAGCAAACATACATTTTTATTTTCAAAATTATCCATAACTTGAAAATTATTTAACTAAAATTGAAAATATAAATGTACTAAGAGCCAAGAGTCGAAAGAGTGGGAAATCCGAAGAGATTCGAAAACAAAATATTGCTTTCAAATGATGCATTTTAAAGAATTTTTCTAAGGATGGAAAACCATTTTTAAGAGATGCAGAGAAATTTCAATATCTTATGAAATTTTTTAGGTAGTATTTTTCAAGATAAAAATCCCATGATTTTTCTTAAAATCATTTCAAGGATGAAAATTGCATAGCTTTTTACAAAGTAGTTTTCAAGGAAAAAAATTCCATGGGTTTTTTGAAAAATCATTTTCAAGGATGAAAATTTCATGGGCTTTTAGAAAGTAGTTTTCAAGAAGAATATTCCATTTTTTTTGGAAAACGATTAATCATATGGGTTTTTGAAAATTTATTTTTCAAAAAGAAATTCCTATGTTTTCGGAGATGCATTTTTCCAAGAATGGAAAATCCTGCGAATTTTTAAAAAATTATTTTGTTTTGAAAATAATGGGTTTCATTGGTTTTCTTTGGAAAACCAACTCACTTTTTAGAAGCACTTTTGGGAAATATATATATATATATATATATATATTATCAACGGAAATGAATGGTATGACCAATATGAAAATATAATTTTTCAAACATCAATGACCAAAACGAAAATTTTGAAATGTAAAGGGTCAAAATAAAAATAACTTCAAACCTGAAAGCCAAAAGAGTACTTCAGTTTATATCTACAATGAACAAAAACAAAACATGAGAATAGACATGAAAAACCATCTATTCTCTCTAGAAATAATAAAAATAAAAATAATGTTAGCGATGTCAAATTGCTCCATTGTGTCCTTTTCATAAGCAAAGCAATGAGATTTTTTTCCCCTTTTTTTGAGAAAAATGATAGTGTAATTTTATTAAGAATTATAAGTGTTATACTACAGTGAGTAAAATATTCGAATTACATGGGGCCATGGAGGTATATCTTCCATCCAGTATACTCCTTTATCATGATTATGAGACTCTTTAGCTTATTATCCTTGCACCCAATAAATATTGGAATTTTACATGTCTAAGACCACTTAGTAGAATCTTGATATCATGCAGAAGGTGACCGAGATTTATCATGGCATGGTGTTTGCTTGTGTAGAGAGCTCCTTCAATACACTTTGAAAATGATAATCTATCTTCAATTCTCTAATTCCCATATCTATTGCAAATTCAATCACATGACGCAAGCCCGGAATTTCCCATCTCCAAAGACCTTAATGCAGACAAGAGAATAATGAGATTTTAGTACCGAAAGAATATAGAGTAGCATACATATCTAGCATACATATCTAACAAGAAAAATAAAAATTTACCGCAAAATATATATATTTTGTCCCCCCTCCTCCAAAATATTTTTATATTAACCCATAAAAACCAAAAAAAAAAAATTGCTCCAACCTTTTGCCCGTTGGATATTGATTCAAGAATAACCAAAAAGTCCTCTGATTTAAACAAAAGAAAGTTCCCCAAGAACAACATTAATAACCTTTAGACAAACAAAAATTAACTACAAAAACAAATCCAGTCTAAACAAAAACAATCACAAATTCCCAGTTTTACCCATTTAATTTCTCTCTCTCTCAATCTTGCTGCTTTCATTCTTCCTCCATTCATCACTGTCTTTGACATCAGATCCACAAACCAGTCACCAATTGCATATCATAGGCTCACTGTCGCAGGTTCTCAGCTTGGTATCCTTCGGTCTACTTTTCACACTCGCACATGAGTTGAATCGACTAAGGTATGGTCTTCTCTTCTCAATTGATTTCTCTTCACTAATCTAAGTTTATTTCTCAATCTATGATGTCATCTCTCACTAGTGTGTCTGTTCTTTTGTTTTGACGGAACTAATTGGATTTTCTTTCAACTTTACCTATTGTAGAAAGGGAAAATTCCCGACCTATCACAAGCTGACACGTCACACTACCAAGTCCACAAAATACAGCCAATTACAAAGCACCACGTATTACTGCTAGGTTTTGCTATCACTACTCAGAAACCAACAGAAATTTGCCAAGTGTAATGCAAGAACCAATCACACCTCAGCATGTGTAAGCAATAACACAAGCACCTCAGCGCGTGTAAGCGATGACACAGGCAGTCCAGCGCGTGTAAGCGATGACACAGGCTATCTAGCACGTGTAAGCGATGACACAGGCGATCTAGCACATGTAAGCGATGACATAGGTGGACCAATCAGGCTGTGACATGTGTCACCAATCAGGCTATGACATGTGTCACCAATCGGACTTCGCCACGTGTCGCTCACCCACCCCCAAACTCCTATAAATAGAAGCCTTCCTAAGGCATTTGGAGGGAGAGAAGATTCAGAAGTACAAAAGCTCTGCAAAAATCAAGTCTCAAAGCCTTCAAGAACTTCAATCCCAAAATTGAAGAACACTCGAAGCAGAATCATCCAAAATATCTACCTAGATCCTAAAGTTTACGGGAATCAAGCTCAAAGGTTCGAAAAACATCAACAAACCACAAATCGGTGAAGCTCTACGGATTCAAGCCTCTAAAGCCCCGAAGAACTCCCACCATAAACCTTCGAAGATGAAGAACACACGAAGAACGCGAAGAACAAAGGATTTCTAACAAGCTCATAGCCAGAGATTCATTGCAATTCCGTTTCAACAATCTTCGATCCATCCCTCAACCAAATTGAAGGATATTTTGTGTTCAAGTCAAAATCACATTACCACAAATCCAATCAATAATTTTTGCAAGGAGATTAAATCAAAGGATCACTCTTTTGTAATCACGGAGAATTGTACCACAATCATCAATACAAATTCGCATTTGTGAAACTATTTTACTTGTTTGATTTATTTCGAATTAGAAATTTAGTCGCTCTACACCTATTTATACACACACACACACACACACATATATATATATATATATGGGAACAAAAAGTAATAACTTGCAATGAGAGAACCAAAGAGAATAGACCCTGAAACAAGATGGTAGAGAAAGAAAAATTGCTTGAAACACACATGCAAGCTAAGCTACAGGGCATTTGAGTTCCTCTGGCTTATGTATCCAACAATGGAGAAAACTCAACTTTGTTGTTCTCTCTCCCTCATTTTTCGGGAACCCCATATTATGTGTCATCTTTCCCTATTTATATCAGTGTAAGTAATGGGCTTGTAATGATGGGCCCTTACCCTATCAGGTGTCCCATTACCTTTTTAGAATTATAGCGGAGATATGTGTTTAATTCACTGCTTTGGCTCGTGATTTGTGTCATTTCTTTAAGGGATGTGCTTGGCTAGGGATGTATTCCCAAGTATTGTGATTTTTCAGTCACATGCCTTGGAGAAGTTATTCTCGGCAACGACAGCAAGCCAATTCTAGTGAAATTATCCTCAATGAGTGTAGTTGGTCCGAACTAAGCTCCTTGATATATGACTCTTGGCTCGATAGGACTAGCCAGAGCATGCCTTTTTTCTTTATTGGGCCTTCTCCATTTTTCATCAGGCCTTCAGCTAACGGCCCAATATTGGTAGGACAATTTATTACACCATCTGTATCATGGGAATATACAACACCCCACTCACATTGGAGTGGACCCCGGCCCACGAGTGTGGGATCGAGTGATTGACCCCTATGCAAGTGGGATGTTATATATCTTGTTGATAGAAAATACTGTCTCTCTACTTAACAAGTTCTAGACAGAGGTGACGGCCTTAATTGTTCAGGGGTTCATATGAATCCTGTGACTTCAAAAAAAATATTATATATAAAAATTTTTTTTTTTTTATTAGTTGATTTTACACTTAAAATATTTTTGCATACATTGGCTGAAATCTTGCACACCCTGATCACAGATCAGTACAAGCTAAAACTAAACAACAATTAGACATTTAGTGTATTATGTATGTTAGTGCATAACAGAAGAAAAAAAAAATAGTAAAGTTAGCAATTGTTCAAATATTTGATTGGTTAAGTAGACACTTAGTGTAATATTTATGTATGGATGAATATGGACGTGTGGGTTTATAAATGATATAGTGTCAGTGGATTGCATGCTGTCATTTTAGTTTAAAATATTTTATAAAAATAATGACAATTGCATAAAAATAAATAAATGTTATACAAACTTAAAAAAATCAAATGGTCACACCTAGCCACATTGACAATAGATGATAAAAACTGATAATGAATTATCCTGTTACGATTTTAAAATATGAAAACTTGTAGAAATTGTAAAATTTTATATATTTACATTTTTTTATGAATTGATATATTCAAGTTTTTTTTTTAAATTAAATTTTGTTTAATCTAAATTTTTTAATGACTCTCTAAAAAGAATTTCTAGAGCTGCCACTAATTCCAGAGTCTAAGAAAATTAATATTTGGTAAAATAGTAGCAGCCAATATCCTTCTCTATGAACTATTTCATAATAGAGAAATTTATAACCTTGATGGTAGCATAGCCTAATAATGTTAGGCAATGGCCACTAAAAAATGTACCTTTCTGCGAGCATTGCAGAACCCTCTTCAAACAACTCCTCCACAACCCCAACAGCAGAAAGCTTATTTGTTAATTTATTTATAAAAGTCTGCTCTTTCTTCCCAAAGAGTAGAGAGCTGAGCATATTATATGATGCAGACCACTTTAAGAAATGGGGGAGGCAACTAAAAACTCTATACAAGAAAAGTGGGATTGGGATCTCATATTCTCATGTTATTTTAAATCCCACTTTTTTTACATGTGCATCTGATAGCCATTAACTGTGGTGGGTACTGGTTGGCAAACTTTCTTAGTTGTCTTTCTTAGAGCACTTTTGTACTAGCTTATATATTCATATTCTTTCATAAATTTTATCAGGACTTTTATAAGGTAGGTTTTCATTTGATATCCTGTCCCAATCATAAGTTTCATAAAGGGTTGAAGTAGAAATCATGATCCATTTTGTGGTGACCTTAAAGATGTTGGACACCATTTTTTTGACCTTGTTGATTATGTGACTCTTTGTGTTGGCCCAAATGATAAGACTTTTTTTAACATGTAAAGGATTGTTCTTATTTTAAACATCTCCTTTCTTTTTCCATAGTCATGTTGCTAGGAATTAGGGAGTTTGATAGTTGACGAGGACAACCTGGCCTCCAAGAACAGAGGAAGAGTAGAACAGAGAGATAGAGAAAATAGAGAGAATTGAGAGGGAAATTATGGTAAAGAAATATCAATCCAGTTCATTCCCTTTTCCCCATCATCTTCCTAGTCTAATACCCTCAATAACCAACTTCCTAACTGTTCCAAGCCAGCTGTGTAACCTCCTTGCCCGCTAAGCCATCCAACGCACCCTAACTAACTAACTATATTAACTAACTCTAATGCAATACAAGGCTGATGTAGGTGCACCACCAATACAAGTATATCTATACTAAAATACAAGTATACAATGCCAGCTAGGCAATTACAACATCATCTTTAGCACAGTCACATTGTACACTGGCAGCACTGACACACGCACCCCTCATCAGCAACTCACGCACACCCCATCAGCACCACACACATGCAGCACCACATGCATGCATGCCTCATTATCACCACACGCACTCATCATCAGCACCCCGCACATGTAGCATTATACACATACCCTCACACTCCTAACACATGTCTGTCTTTTTATCATTGGCTCTAGTTAAATGACAGTTACAGCATACCTAGTTTTGTATTCACCGACTCTTCTCGTCATGGCTGTATAGGCTAGTATAAAATTGTTGGCCAAAATTTTCTTTACATGTTAGTATCTTAGGTTATTCAATCAAATTCAATTATATGGTTGTATTGACCAATACAGTGCAAGCAATGTATTATTTTTTCCAAGGATGAATAAATTCAACTATATATTCGATTTATTGACCAATGTAAACACATAATTAAATTTAATTAAGAACTTAAAAATACAATACCTAAGGAACTGTGCGTAAGTGAGTAGAACAGCTAACTTGTTTGCTTCAAACGTCACGTTGAACTCGGTAATTATTTTATCATCTCTATAAGTGGGGGAGTTGTATATTCAATGCTTCGTTAGCCTCTCCAATAAAAGCTGAAGGAGGGGCACGCTTCTTACCGCTCATAGGATAGGTGGTAATGCACTTCCTTTGGATTTCTAGATTTATGGGTTTCAATAGTGTACTATTTGATATTTTTATATTTTAATGGTCCCCCAAAGGTTTACTTAGGACTGAACTTTGTGAATTTCTATATATATACACTTTCCTCTTTGAACTTCTTGCTTCTCTTAAGTGTTTTCCCTATAGTCTTAACAATGAACACTTTAGTGAGGATGATTATTATGTTTCTTTTTCTCATTTTAGTAACCCATGTGTCAGAAGCATACAATACTTGCCCTAAATGTGGCAGCATTGATGTTCCATACCCTCTTAGCACTGATGACAACTGTGGAGACCCTAGGTATAAAGTCTATTGCAACAATGGCATTCTTGAGTTCTTGTCAGCTAGAGGGTTTTACTACAAGATCCTCAGTATTAATCCAAGTGCTTATAAGTTCATTATAAGCCCACCCCCAATACAGAAAGACACATGTTATTCTTCTGATCTCAGTTCAGGAGGGTTAAAGTTTGATGAGAACTTGCCCTTCAACATATCAACTCATAACACTGTCATGTTGTTTAATTGCTCTGAACACATTATTCGGTCGCCTCTGAATTGTTCTTCAATCAGCTTTTGTAGGCAGTTTGAGAACAATGTGGAGGAGGGACTTGGGTGTAAGAATACCCTTTGCTGCCATTACTTGAAAGATTCTGCCATGACTTCACATATGATTAGGCTCAGGGTTGGAGGGTGCACTGCTTATACTTCAATGGTGGATATGAAGCTTGGATCTTCTTTTGATTCATGGACCTACGGTATTGAGCTGCAATGGGTGCCCCCTAATTGATTTTGACTATAAGGCCTCGAAGGTATATTGTGCATCTGACATATATATTATCTCTCTTGTAAATATGTGAGGTACTCACAATATAAAACTCACATATTATAAGAAAGATAATGTATCAAATGCATGAGATAATTATTTGATAGGCAACATGAATATTTAGAAGTATCAAATAAAGTTGTTGGTATTTTAATTCTATGCTTTTATTGTCAGTATTTAGTGGACCAGTGTTTTCTAGTTGGATTTTGTGCTTCATGATTGGTCACAAGCTACATTAAAGTGGGAAATAGGGGAGCCAAAAACTTAGTATTACGTTGGCTTTCGCAATTATGTAGTGTTTGATGTGTTAGCTATTGTGTCTCAATCACGTGGATTTGTTGCTTCTTCCCACTTGCTCTCTATAGTCTATAGTATGGGTCTTCTTGTTTGGCTTTTCTTAATGTTGGCAGTCAAATAAATTACTATTTCCTTCATAACTTCTTGTGTACTTTTTAATTATATTATCAGAGTGTGCATTAGATGATCTATGTGCTGAATCACTTCCACAATGCATGGGATTATTTCTCTAGTCTTTATCACTGTTATCATTTGACAGATGGGCTAAAGGAATTGGGTTTTAACATCTTTGCACTATTACATATTTGTATAAGAGAAGATCTTGTTACACACTCATTATTTCACATTCTGTACATACTTTCTTTGAAATCATGTTTTAAAATACGATTTCAGTTAAAATTATAAATTGGTGAAATCATATTTTGAAAAAAAAAATATCTCAACTCTAACTGAAATTGTGTTTTCAAAACACAATTTCAGTTCACATGATAATATGTGTACGATGAGTGTATAATAATAAAAGTGTGATAACTATTATCCTTTGTAGAACTATAGTCTTGGTCTGCTATTTTTGTCATGGTTTCAATTCTTTCTTTTGTCAAGGTTTCCATTGTTCAATTTTATCTATCAACCCTCAAAATATATTCAATTTGATAGGGAAAATTTCCATTGAATTGGCAAGAAATTTGGTTTAATGTGAAAACATTTTACTAAGGTCATGCACCAAAGATAAATAAGTAAACAATGAAAAAAAATTATGGCTTTTAAAGCGAAATATTTCCCTTCATTTTCCCTTTAATGCTATGTGGTGTTACAAAAAAAAAAAAAAAAATTTGAGTAAATAGTTATACTTATTAGAATACATACAAATATAGTAATACTAGTGTTTTAACCTGAATTTATGCATTACATAACTAGAGTAAGTTATATTGATTCTAAAGTTTACAAAAAGATTGCAAAAAAATATTCCATGTCAACCAAGAGAAAGTTATATTGCATTTATCAAACTCAAAAATGTATCCAACCGCGGCAATGTTATGATTAACTTTTCATAAGGTATTGAATAGTTACAGACTTACAGCTAAATGATTTGCGAGAGAGAGAGAGAGAGAGAGAGAGAGAGAGAGAGAGAGAGAGAGAGAGAGAGAGAGAGAGAGAGAGAGAGAGAGAGAGAGAGAGAGAGATGATGATGCTTAAGATAGTTTCTTCTTGGTAGGGCCCATTTATTTCACAAAAATATGAGGCCCAATATTGCATATTTCATGTCCAAATGTTCCTGGGCCCATTATTCTTATTTTTATCTTACCTCTCCATATGGCCAATGCTCACATGAGAAGTCTATTGGAAAATTTGGGGAGATGTGGTTAGGAAGGTAAAAGAGAGATTTTCTTCATGCACCCTTGGGCTCAAGGAAATAAGTTGTAAATGGGCTTGGAATATTTGCAAGACTCATGAGCTCATTGGTGATGCAAGTGCAAGCCTAGTACATGGTGATGTTGGCTTAATTCTATTGACCCATGAATTTCAGCAAAAATACAAAACGCCCTAATGCTTGCCCATCACTATTAATGCTTACTTAACACAATCCCTTGAATTTAGTAGCTTCATAGGGTGTCAATCATTTTAGGGAAACAAACTAAGAAGAATTTAGCAAACTAATGTACCCAAATTGGCATCAATCCATATTGTTTCCATCTCTCATCAAACCTACTACTCATAATTGTAATACCCTTAAAAAAATCCAGGAATTATAAACAATCCTTACTTCTTGTGATTTTTGAATTTTTTTTTTTTTAACTTCTATAAAGGCATGGCAAATGGAAGCATTAACTCAAGATTTCACTTACCAAACATATTGCATTTACTCTCTCTTACTAAGATTTTCCTCTTTATGGTCTATTAAAGCAAATCGTAGCTGTTAGTGGGTTATAGGATTAACTCCATCATTTGTGAGCTTATTGTGGCTTCCAAGATATGTCATTAGCCTTCATCACTATAAGTGTTGATGTGAGTAGTAGGCTTGGCTCTCCAGTTTAAACTTAGGTCCATAAACTAAGTCCATCTAAACACGACACATGAAGAGGTGACAAAATGACCCTAAAATTTATAATATATGTTCATTTATTTTATAGGAACCACTAGGATTTTGGACGTTGTTGAGATAAAACATCAAAGCCAACAATTCTATGTGACATTTATCCTCTAAGTGATCATGATGTCAATTTTACAAAGCATCCTTACCTAGTCAATCATTTCCAAAAGAAAAAAGAAAAAGAAAAAAAAACATGTTATTATACTCTACATAATATTGAAGGTATTTAACACTTGTAACCAAATAATAATTATCTCATGCATTTTGTATGTATGCAATCTCTTTTATAATATGTGAATCTCATATTGTGTATAATCCACATATTTGTAAAAGACATAATTTATATATCGGATGCATGAGATACTTTCTCCCTAACCGTGACTATACATTTTTTTTCTCCTTTTATATAAGAAATAATAATAGTACGTCAGGTTTGAGGTAAGTCTAGGCAGGTCTCCACAGTTCAGATTTAAATTGCCATCGCTATAGACAGTCACTATCAAATACCCTCATTGACCATTGGCTGCAATTGTCAATAAACCCAACAATTCTGAATTCCTCACGAACTAGAGGAGCTGCCCCATCAGTGTACCTCTTTACAAATGTGATTGCAGAGTAGTCTGGCTATTACTAGGATTGGGCCCGAGCCTTTTTGTTTTTGGAACAGATTTCCTTATGGATAGGAATCTGTGAGTGCATGACCCCAGGATAATTGCATAACAGGCTTTATGGGCCAGTCTAGTACTTTGACATTTTCACAATTTGAGAATTGTGCTACACTTTGAATGGCAATGAGGATTGAGGAGGACCTTAATGATCTCTCATTTTTCCCCCTTACAGATGATAAAATAAATTGATTTTTTTTTTTTTTGGTCTTTCCATATCTTTATAAAGGACATAGATAGAATAAAATGACAGAGAAAATGCAAGTGACATAGAGATATTGCACCATGCAATATGGCTAACAGAGATTGGACTACATTCTTTTCCTTTTATTAAAAAAAATGGAAGAGCTTTGAAAAAGAAATGAAACGAAGATAAAGATAAAGAAAACATGAAGGCCTTAACGGGAGATTTGGAAGAAGTGAATGTGGGCATATAGGGACTGCTTTAAATTGAAACCGTTCAATTTAAATCTGAATAGCAGAAGAGTGAAGAGAAGAAGTTTTTCTAAAAAATATTAAATTTTGTAAGAATGTGTAAAACTCATGTTTTACCCCTCCAATCCAACATGCTATATCATCTTATTACATATTTAAAAATAAGTACAACCGCACCCAAACAATTCTATTACCCATGTATGTATCAAAAAAAAAATATATATATATATATATATTACCCATGTATAAATCCAACCAAATTGGGAGTTTATTTAGATGTTATTAGGTGTGATAGAATATATTGAACTTTAAGTAAAATACTATTGTAGCAATCTCTTATTAAGTTTTTATTTTTACCTCAACTTATGTTACACACTTTCCTCAACTGGAAGAAAAAAAAAAAAAAAAACGCACTTCTTTTTATAAAATAATAGAAATTGGACTTTTCAACTGTTTGTCCAACAATCTAATTTACGTGAGCAATACGTAGGTTCTAGTTAGCTTAATTGGTAAAATTTTTTATGGTTGAATAAGAGATTTATGGTTCAATCCCCTCTTATACCAAAAATTAATTGGTGTCTTAATCTAATGATAAAAAGCTATCATTAAGGGTGGATACTATAAGTTGAAACTCTCTAAAAAAAAAATTTATGTGAGAAATATTAAAATATGGCCTCGATTGCATTTGGACTGTGCACCCAACATAATAAACATTAATAATAATTGATAATTTGTTTTCTTTTTCAAGGTTAACAATTGAAAATGTGTTTTTTTCTTCTTTAATGTTTGTTTGTTGATTAATCCAATAAATTATCATCATTAATTTTATTGTGACTTTGTGCAATATGTTTGGCTTCTTTTTTCTTTTCTTTTTTAAGACTAACTTATGACACAATAGAACTATTTAATATGGAATAATGAACATTTATTTTAATTTGTATTAAATTATGAGAAAGTCAATTGCAAAAGTTTGATTTATTTTTTCAAAAGAAAAAAATATAAATAATTCACAAGCCGATGTTTGATGTTCAAACATTGCCAAACTCTATTATTAATGTCCCAAATATTGAAAATTCTTCAAAGAAAATTGAAAAATCACCACAGCACCAAGTACAATCTAACTTTGGTTTACACTTTGGCTCCCCTCAAATTCAAATTCTGGTTCCGTCCATGTTAGTACCTTTGCTAGCTGCGGAACTCACTGCCTGCTCCACTAGGAGACAGGAGGGTACTGTGCGGCACCTTATAATGGAGAAATAAATTCATACATGTTGTGTAAAGTTTAAGTAAATGTTTATTTAAGAATAAATATTTTCCTTTTACCTTTTGAGTTCTTGAATTTAAAATATTTTTTTTTATTTTCGTTTTAATAATGGAGAAATAACATTTATAAAAGTAGTTAGGAAGTAATAAAGATTATGCTTTAGAAATATAATAAAATTGAGCAAAAGAATATGGCCGACTTTGAGTAATCTTTTAAGAATTCATAACTGACCCTAAATCTTGAGACTACGGGTGTGTTTGTTTGGAGGTGAAATAGGGTAGATGGAAAACTTTAGAGAGAAAATGGAAATGAAAACTTTTTTGAAGCGTGTTTGGTTGAGTGGGGAGGAAAGAAAATAAATGGTGGACCCCAGGTGTTTTCTCCCTTGGCCCACCAAAAATTTTTCTCTCCAAAATGGTGAGAAAACTAAATGGAGAAAATGGGGTTACTTAATGGATGAAAATGCCCATGAGTAAATTTATCCAAACTCACTTTTTAACAAAGGTATATGTGTAAATTTATACAAACTCACTTTTCTCATCCTTCCAAATTTCCATTCCTAACCAAACAAAAATGAAGGAAATTAAAATCTTTTCTATCCTCCCACTTTTTCACCCTCCCATAATTTTCTATCCTCCAACTTTTCTACCTCTCCAACGAAATGGACCCTAAGAATTTGATTTTGTTGTTGTTGTAGTATTTTAACCATGCAGATTTTGTTTTATAAGTTGTTGTAGTTGAAGCATTTTCATATCAAATAATTAAAATGAATATATTGGCAACTTAAATGTAAAATTGTGGGAATTAATATAAAAGATAAGGAGTTAATCAAATGTGTACTCTCACATTAATAAGGAGAGAGAGAGAGAGAGAGAGAGAGAGAGAGAGAGAGAGACTCCTTTATTATTTCTATGTGGTGTTTAATGAATTGAAATGTATTGGAGGAGATAGTGAAGCAGATAAATGAATGAGGAAAATGAGGAAGGTAAAGGGGGAAGGTAAATATGTATTTTTGTTTTCATTTAATGTCTCTCCCCTAAAAAAATTACTATTGGTAAAAATATTTATGGAATGTGTAGCGCTTGTCATGTTGGTCTGTATGTTCTTTTATGACACTTCTGCTCCCCCAGGTCCATAAATGGATCACTTGAAATGTTAAGCTAGTTTTGGATTCTCTCTCTTGATGGGATTTTGGATTTGTCCGTAAAGAAACAAAATTTTTACTTACAATTTGACCCGTTGGATGGCAGTTTGTAATTCTGATGGGCCTTCTCTCATCTCCTCTCAACCTCCATGACCATGGATCCTTCCCTTGAGGTTAGAGATGGGCCGGACCCTCTGTCTCCCTTTCTCTCAATACTGTATACTCGTTAAAAAAAAAAAACCAGTAACAAAGATATATGGTTTTCTGCTATTGTTTCATGTTGCATGTTGCATGTTGCAAGCTGTGCTTTGCTTGTGTAGTTGGAACTAGTTAATCTGTCACAGGTACAGGTTTTATGTATTTATCCCTAAGACATGGATAGTGCCATTGAATATTTCTTTCTAATATTTGTATCATTATATGTTTTGGAAAGTTATAGAGAGGTCAAGCTCTTTTTGAAGCAATAATCTCATCTGTGAAACATTTTAGGAGAGAAAAAAGTGCAGACACACAAGAAGAGAGTTGACATTTTCTCTTCCTAGCGTGGAATAAGAGCAATGTTATAGAATATTTTATTTTTCACTTTGATAAGGTGATAAGGTTGTGGTTGGAACATCGCGTACAAATAAACCCACTCCACTTTTATTATAACTAATAACAACCAGATCAACAATAGTGAGAAAGTGTCATTAGAATTATTGCTGTTCTTTGCAAGTCTTGGACAAGGCCTGAGAGTTAAGTTCCATTCGGGAATAAGTGAACTGAACCATTTGCTTCCTGTAAGCCCTTTTTTATTTGTAACTTCTCTGAATGTGAATATTACAAATCTTTAAAGGAAGAGATAGCAGCAAAAAGTGTATCCATATTTCCTACATCCTTCTTTTGTGTAAATTTTCTCGTTGATTGTAGTGAACTACTCTTTCATCAAGCAATCAAATAACAGTGTTTTGATTTTGAAGCATGTTGGATCAGGCAATCGAAAGTAGATAGTAGCATACGACAATATTCACATGGACATCATTTCTAACCAAATTGATCTACTACTCTCTCACATACACAAAGAAACCGCATGCTTGAACCCCCAAGCTTTTGAGAACACTGTTGCCATTCTACTCCTTAATTTTCCTTTTCATATCACTTTCTCATAATATATCTCCATGACAAGGTACGCTGTTTTGTATAACAAAATCAACTAAAGTTTAAATCACTCACCTATGTCCTAACCACCAACCAACCAAATGCTATCTAACAAATGAAGTTACAAATGAAGATATTGCTAGAAATTCCAATGATCTTGATGTGTCAAATTGAAATCATGATCTAACTTCAAATTCCCCTGCACGTGTGAGAGCTCGAAAACCTTTGTAGGGACGATTAGGTAGATTCTTCAGATCAAGTTTATCTATTTGTAGGCCAGAGAGGGCAACACCCATAATTCTAAACGATACTTGAAATGTGGGAAATACATGAAGGCGCTCTAACCCTGTCTCAAGCACAAAAGTTCCAGACATTGAAGGGGCCTTGTCTTTTGGGATCCGTCCAATTGACCATGAGCAGGTCTGCAGAAGCACACCAACTATATATAATTAATTTCTAATAAAAGAAAAATCATAAAAAAAAAAAAAATGCATCTTAAGTTCTTAACCTAGGAGTTTTATGCAAGAATGTAAAAAACTCTATCACATGAACAGCATGCTCTATAGTAGTTTGTGAATCCCTTTATCTGTTCTTTAAGTGGAAGCGTATCTGGTTTATCTTTGGGTCTGCAGCTCATTGCTGCTAGTGGTATTTTGTATTGTATGTTATGTAGTTCAGCTGTTTGTATCTTGTTTCTGTTTAATAAAAGTTCACATTCATCCAAAAGGAGAAGAAGAAACTAGGAATTTTATAAATACAAGCAAGCAATACCATTTATCAGAAATCTAAGAGCCTGTTTGGATTGAGTTTTTTGATAACTCAATTCTCTGTTTCCATAACTCATAACTCAAAAATGGTGGGATCCATAGCAAAAAGATTGTTTGGCCAAACGATAACTTTATTTCCATAACTCTGTTTCCATCACTCAATTCTCTGATTTTTGAGTTATGAGTTATGGAAACTGAAAACAATGAAAGGCTGTTTTCAGTTTTCATAACTCATAACTCAATGGCATTTTCGTAAATAAACACACATGGAGGGACCCGCATTTATAACTTTTGACCACCTTTTGACTTTTTTTTTTCTTTTTTTTTTTCCTGGGTTGGCGTTGGCTGTTTGTGTTTTTTTTTTTTTTTTTTTCTTTTCTTTTCTTTTACTGGGTTGGCCATTTAGTTTTTTTTTTTCTTCTAGGTTGGCGTTGGCTATTGGGTTTTTTTTTTTCTTTTTCTTTTTCTTTTCCTGGGTTGGCGTTGGCTGTTTGTGTTTTTTTTTTTTTTTTTTTTTTTCTTTTCTTTTCCTGGGTTGGCCGTTCAGTTTTTTTTTTTATTTTTTTTATTTTTATTTATTTTTATAATATTAGCTTCAGTGAGTTGGGTACTGAAAAAAAAAAAAAACACTGTACTGGCTTACAGGCGTGGGACCCATGAATAGTGTGAAAAAATTGAGTGATGAAAATAAAAGTTATGTTGCCAAATGAGTGTGAAAAAATGAGTGATGAGTTATGAGTTATGAGTGATGAGTGATGAGTGATGAAAATTGAGTGACGGAAATTGAGTGATGAAAAATGCTTACCCAAACAGGCTCTAACTAGTCATAGAAGCAGCAGTGGAGATGTATATTCTGATTTTCTAGACAAGTGACATCATGTTATCTACAAGACCATACACTTTTGGCCCTTAAAGTTTGGGTTTATTTTCATTTTGACCCTTCATGTTTGATTCTGTTTTAGTATTGGCCCTACCATCCATTTCCGTTAGTAATCTAGTGACACTTGGCATTATATTGGTGATGTGGTTTAATCTGGCACTTAATGGTCAGATTGCCAGCAGAAATGGACGGCAGGGCCAATATGAAAATGGAATCATATATGAAGGGCTAAAATAAATTTTTTGAAATGTAGTGTCTAAATAAAAACAACCCCAAACTTTAAGGGCTAAAGATATACTTTAGTCTTATCTTTGATGAACAAAACAAACCATGAGAACATACATGAAAAACCATCTCTTTCCTCTGGAATCTACGTGACAAGTTTAACACCAAATAATATAACTAAAAGAAAACATAGAGTACCTTATTAGTAAGGATATTTACTGTTCCATGATTTGAAGTCAGATCAGCTGATAAAATGCAAGGAGGCAGTTTAAATTGCACGGTTATTGAGTCAATTGTCTTTCCAGGATCGTTTCGTATTCCAACCATCACATTGACACGACATGTTCCCGCATCGGATGTTAGCTGCGGTTTTACATATATAGGAGTACTCTTCAACTTTTTAACCCTGTATAAATATAAACAGATTGTTTAAACTAAAATACAAATATACAAGAACTAATTGGCAGATTATAAAATTTGTGATCGTCCTTGCTTCCCCAAACCCACCCATGTCATTCATATACATTTCTGTCTGGTACACAAATTATATAACTCTTCTCAGTAAAAGATAAAACTATAGCAGAACTCCACCGCAGTCAAAAGAATTAATTATTAGGGGATTAATATCTCCTCAACAACACACCTGTAACTCATGAGCTTAAACTGTCCATCTGGAGGCACAAATGATAGAATTTGATGGGACTCCCAAGGTCGAAACCGAACGCAGGGATGGAATCTCACATCATCCAAGATGGAAGGGTTTGCAAATGAAAGAGTTAAATCAGGAAGACCTGAGAGATGGGAGTTCACTTGAACTTCACCATAAATCTCGCACTTCACCAATGCTCCATCCCTGAGTAGAATTCACAAGCAGAATTTTTTTTTTTTTATGGAACAAAAAAATATTACTTAGCACATCTCAAGTGTGAAACAATGCAGTGTAGATATATCAAACATACTGATTGAACTACTAAATAAGAAAGTTTTTATAAGACATATGTGGGACTCCAATAGTCAACGTAACCATAAAATGCTAATATATTTAGATTTGAAAAAGTCATTATCACATCAAAAACTCACATAAGCAGCATGAAGAAGCAAAACTATATGAATGTTCAAAAAAGGAATGTGATGCTAGATGATACACTTTAAAACAAGAATTAAACAACAATGCTTCATTAATTACCAAGAAAATGTGTTGCCCTCTCTAACACACCAACAATATTTGGCTGGCTGAATCCATGTGTAGCAAATTATTCATTATTCTAGAATTGACATTTCAAGTGGATGGAATCTAATCAAATCTCATTTTTCCAGCAGTCTAAAGGTAAGAACCTAATTCTCCATATCCAAATCATCAAATAAAGTATCACTTGAAGAGGCCATGTTTAAGCCAAACCTACTCTCATACCTGTTAATAGTTGCATCCATTTCTTCAACAAGATCAACATAAACTTCATTATTAGCATATTTTGGTTCTGAAGTTCTCCATGGAACACAGGATGCTGTTGCACCTGGAAGGGTTTCACTGACATTGGAACTATTACCAGTCACAACACTCAACACTTTGCTAACAATGTTTGGCTGGGCTATCATCTCTCTCAGAATGTTAGGCTCTGTAGTTAGAGGGAAGCCATTGTCTATCATCTCATCCAGAAGCTGCAAGTACAAACAGACATGGTGTATTCAACCCAAGACAAATCTAAACAATGTGAAACAACCTAAATGATGAAAATTAATGGCAACATGGATGAAAGGGGAATAGTCTGAAAAGACAATTAGAAAAATTAAAGATTTATAAATAGAATATCCAATTATAAAGAAACTTCATTTTTTAATAAAAATTATAAAAAAGCTTCATTTATCAATAATGTTATTATCTCTTTAGTTTGATCATCCAAGATGCAGAGAAGTTAACCCATATCAGAAGTATGATTCATACTTATCGGATATCTGTCCATTTGAAAGATAGTATTTTAACCAATTCTAAAGTGGAGAACTGAGCCATTTCTTCATGCCTTTCTTTTGAACCATAAAATGAACATTTACAATATCAAGTTAAAAGATGCTATTTCCTCATTAAAGAAGAGAGTGACAATAT
Organism: Quercus rubra; assembly: GCA_035136125.1. Taxonomy (NCBI): domain Eukaryota; kingdom Viridiplantae; phylum Streptophyta; class Magnoliopsida; order Fagales; family Fagaceae; genus Quercus; species Quercus rubra. The sequence continues at coordinate 5,829,856 of CM068732.1, forward strand.
TAACCTCAACGAGTAGTCCATATTCTAACCACTAAACAGAACATGTACGAAAGACAAATCCATAACCTAATGAATGATAACTTTTCTGCGTTTTTTTAACTCTAAATCCAAATCAAGTATAATATGAAAATCCCACATAGATTACACTTGTGGCCATAATAAAACTCATCCTTGCAACAAATGTACATACAAATTCTACTGAAGATCAACTCTAATGATATCACCGAAAATAACAATCACCCAATAAGGTTTATGTAATAAAAGTACCTCATATACAATGACAAAGTTATCCTTTATCACATCTTCATTCAAACCTCCAAGATAATCTGAGAGTACATCAGCTACTCTGCAAAGAAACTAAAAACAAATGGTTGAAGGTGAAGGAACTCTAATTCATTCAATGCACACAAAAAAGAAAATATTTATCAAAAACTTTATACAGCTAGAAAATCTACCTCAATGGCCATCAAAGGCGGCATTTCAACTTGTGTGCAAGCCAAAAATGTGATCCCTTCGCGAACAACTTGGAATAGATAATGAGTTGGTGATGCAATTACTGGTTGTAGCTATATACAAACAGAAAATAAAGTTCAAAAGGAGGGACAATAAACAAAAACTATTATAATGAGAAGTTGAGAACCAGAATTCACACATCTCGAATAAAGCACAAAGCTAAGAATTCAAGAAAACCAAAAAAATTTATTACAAAAACAACACATTTTAAAAGACATGACTAACATACACAAAAGGCAACCATGTCAACTAGAATTATATGCAAAACTAAAAAAAAATTAAACTCCTGAAATCACAATGTTAATATAAAGCAAAAATTTCATAAAACAAGCATAAATTCTAATATAAAATTCCAAACTCAGTACAAAAACACAAACACAGTATGCACACACCACCTAAACTAACAAATAAACAATAATTAATTGACATTGACACCCAGAAATTACAATCTAAAAATGAAGCAAACCTTGTTCAGAAACTTTGAATTCAAAGAGATCAGAAAACCAAACAGGCAAACACAGAAAACAACTAAATCCAGCTCAAACTATTCACAAAGCTGAAATTTTGATGATAAAATAAATCCAGAAACCAAAAGAAGAACATAAATCTATCCAAGAATAACAACAACAAAAAAAGAAAGTAATTTACAGGTACCTTGAAGGAATCACCTTGAGAAATGGCCTGCTCCCAAAACCAATCACATATAGACCGATCCACTCGATGCCCAGTTAGCTGTTTCTCAAGCATTACCTCTCTGTGCAATCCAAAATTCACAAAAAAAAAAAAAAAAAAAAAAAACCAGTCTTTACAACTCAGACCCATCAAAGAACTCACAATCAATCACCAAAAGAAAACACACAGACATCACAAATAAGATTTTGAAATCCAAAAACTTTTATGGGGTTTATATGATTTGCAAGTCTTAGTCTTTGTAGCCAACAAATCTAAAGAAGCTTGGAATTTGAAACTGCTTAAAAGTAAAAAAGAAAAAATGGGTCTTACCCAGAATCTGATAGAAGAAATATGCACTGCAACATCTCTCTCTTTACCAGAAGAATTACGAGCTAAGTTGAAATGGGTGCGTTGTGTAGTGTTGTGTTGTGTTGTTTTCAGCTATGCCTATTAGCAATTCTTTTAGCCTTTCTATTGTGTAGGAAAGGTGGGAATGAATGTATTACGATGAAAAATTTTTTATTTTCAATTATAAGACGTTTTATGCGTATGGACAATGGATCAGCACTGCCAGAGTAATAAGTGCTCAAAGGTTGGCCCTTTTTTCCTTTTTTTTTTTAATATATTTATTTTATCCTTCCTTAGTTTTTATAAAATTGTATAAAAAATATTTTTATATAGGAATTATTTATAATTTTTGAAATTTTTTTATTTAATTATAATTAAAGAAAAAAAGGTCTAAAAAGAAGGAACCATTTGTACTTAAAATTTTATCTTTTATTAATTAAGTATTAAAGACAAGTAATACTTGGTTTTGAAAGGGCAAAAAGAGAGAGGAGTAACTAACCATACAAAAATTTAATGCTTTTTCACTAGGGTTAGTGTGGAAAGTTAAGATTAAAACAACATCATTTTTATATGGATGCATTACTAATATCATTTTTATTAATACTAATTATGAAATGACATTTCACAATTATATATATATATATTATGAACATTTTTGTGCCTCTAAATTTTCTTCTTCTTCTTTTTTTTTATTTATAAATAAAATAAAGAAAGAACCAGAATCTTGCTTAATCAATATTGTAAATGAATTCAACTAATGGGTTGATTTTCATATTTGATTTTATCAATTAAATTATACAGAAACAAATACTTCCCCCTTTTATTTTCCTAAATAGTGAGGAATGTTTAATATTAAAAAAATTCAAGAGCAAGAGAGTGGAAGAAGCACAATCTCCTTCTGAAGGGAACAAAACAAGTTCCGTAATGGAGTGTGGGAATCCTTCCTCTTAGATAACAAAAAGAAGCTTGGCGTGGAATTACATAGGCAAGATAAAAGGCTTTCATTGTTCATTTTGCTCCATCTACTTATGAAATTATTGCTTCCTTTACATTGTCCTCTTTTTATTTTTTATATATATAAATGAAATTGATGATTAAGTTGTTCCTAATTTTAGTTGTCATTTCTTGGTTAAGTTGTCCCCAATTTTAGTTGTCATTTCATGGTTAGTTGTAGAGTTGGTACTTTTTGATATTGCTAAGCCTACACTTACAGAACAAATATGTATAGCTGCTGTGATACCTCCCCCCAACAGATTTGACGCCAATGATCACAAGGTTGGGCTAACTTTTGCCTAGCGGGTTCCAATGAGAGCAGCCCCCATATGAGAACGCAAGGCAGAATGGCAGATAAAAGTCTTGCATAATGAGTCATGACCATGCCCTTGGCCTCATTACAACCCAAAACTGAAATAAGCAAACAATTTACAGGCAAACTAGCATCTCATCTTTCTACTACTGCATTTCGTATGCTCTCAATACAATTATACAAACCATTAGAGATTTTTTACCAAAAAATAGAAGTCAAACAAAATTTCTAAGCTGCTGTCGTCTATACCATAACACAGTTCAATTGGATTCCAATTAATGGCCAATATAATGAGCATTTACATGACTCTTCTCAAAATCTCTCACAAGTGCATTTCCCTTTTATTTCCATCTTCCCCAGTGAATGATTCAGACAACACTGAATGCTGATTGTATGGTGGATGAGAACTGAGATGCAATGGTCTGAGAAGCAAATTGTTGAATCTTTTGCTTAGCATCTGAAAAGGAACACCATGTGTTTTCCATTGTAAATGTTAGATCTTGAAAAAGATATGAATAGTTAGATCTTAAGATAGATAAGTATCTACAAATGATAAAAGGTGGCAATAACACTTAAAGTTGCGGCTGTAATTTGTGTACTCATTAAACCACTCCTTTGTGTTCCACTTATGTTTCAAATAGGTATATCAAAATGATTGCATTTATAGGAACATTATTTTGAATTCATGTAATAGTTTCTAGTAATAAACTTCCTGACTTATTTTTGGGGCATTTTGAACCGTAGCATTGTAAATGTTGCATAGTCTAATCCAAAATCCTTTTGAGAAAAAGAACGCAGAGCTTTATGTTGACGCATACACAAGCACAAAGCTCAAGAGGAATTCAGAAACCCCCCCTCTTTTATTAAACAGTTGTGCCAAAATAGACTTTGAAAAAATTAATCATCTTTTCCCTTTCAAGACAATAAGTTAGAACTCACCCTTGAAAACACATGATTAAACTTATACTTAATCCATGTGAGACACTAGGATCATAACATACTACCACACTTCAGTAATTTTAACCTAGCCTCTAGGCCGCCCCTTCCGAGATCCAACCACAAAGCCTCAACTCATTTGATCCCATACTCAATGAGTTACGCCCGATTAATCGGGGTGATGATTGACTCTGATACCAAATGTTACAAACCCATTGATAGAACTCATCCTTGAAAACCGGCTTGCAAGGGGAGGGTGCCCAATAGCTTATAAACACATGGTTAAGCTTATACTTAATCCATATGAGACACTAAAATCATAACAGGATCTTTGCTTGCTTACTAGAATAATTTAAGCTCAACTCATCATGAAGTCATAAACCAACACACTGCTTCAAAACCTAAACATAATTCTTTCAGGCCATGGATTTTTGATTGAATAATGAGTAAAATCTTATGTTGAAATTCTAAGTCTCATGTTAACCACCGAGTCCCCATTCAACCCCTCCCCCCCCACCCCAACTCAAAAAAGAAAAAACCTCCTACTAAGGATAATTATCTTCCACAAAAATATTGCTTAATATGATATATATTTTTTTATTGTAAGATATGATAGCTTACTATTGAAAATCCAATATTAACTCATATTTAGGAAAGAGATATTTTATAGGTCACACTTAACAACTAATATTAGAAGGCTATAAAATTCTGGAAAATAAACTGCTTGCACACCTTTTCGGCATTTGGTGAAGCCAATAATATTTGCAATACTGAGGGTCAAACAAACTCCTATAACAAGGAGATAATCAGCTTGAAGCCTTATGAGAGAGAATATTGCTAACACGATCCACAGAGCTGCCTATAAATCAAACAATAGCAGATTTAGATACTGAAACAAACTACAAAATAAAGCCAAACTACAAACAGAAAGGTCCCAGCAATACTAACTTTAAAAATCTTGTCAGCTTTAAATTCTAATCTTCAAATGCAATTACAAGTATATTCATATTCAGTTATCGCACAAATTTCAGATCTTTATTATTTAAAATCTAGCAGTGGAACATTCCACATTTTCTTGATTTGTGTAGATCTACACGACCCCCTCCCCCCCCCCCCCCCCCCCCCCCCCGGGGTTTTGAGAAACAATAAGGAATTATGTAGGTTGTGAAATGCTATAATAAATCATAGTACTTGCTTACCGTAAGGTATAGGGTCCACCAGAACAGCCACGAATCTTTCTTGTTCATGCGGGCCAATGACTAAAGCAAAAAAGAACCATCATATATGAGAATCAAGAACTGACAACAAATGGTATATATTCTTAAAAGGCTGGACCATGACTACTAATAGATGGTGATGAGACCAAATGAAGATAAGTTGACATGAGAAAAGCATAAGATGTAATACTAACCTCTTGGTCAAGAGATTCAAATTTCCATACACTTTCACCAAGATCGTTTATTTCATTCCACCACCTTAACCCAACTAAAATACGCCCACTCACATTCTTGACTACCCAAAAATCAAGAGCAGCAAGAAGAACAGTCACCACAAAAATGATGACAAAGTTACTAACAAATAGGGCAGAAAGAATGTAAAACGCCAATGAAGCAGCCTGCCAAATTCAAAAAGAATGAGCTTATGCATTGAAATAAAATTTTTCTTTTAAAAAAAAAAAAAACTGAAAAGAGGAAGATAACCAGGTATACTAGACCTTGAAAATAACATGAAAGAAACATGTCTTCGGGTTGGCATAATTTTCTACTGCAGTCTGCACATGAGAGTAAGATTGCATTATCTAAAGGGAAGAACATCTTTGAAACAAGCCCAAAATAATTAAATAGGCCTATTTAAACATTACTCTGACTTAACAAGATCCTGTACAGACAATACTAGAAATTTTTAAAAAAATTATCAAAAAGATTTCTATAGTCCATGTCAAATGCCCAATCAAAATTGAACTCTTTCTTAATAATGTGAAAGGGATTCAAAACTAGTTCTTCTTCTTAAAGTACCTGAAAATTTTCCCTCTTAGAGATTGACCTTTCAAGTTTATTTCATGATCTTAATGCTGTTTGTCCCCAACTAAGCCAAATAGTTATATTAGCCCTAAAAGAGTCAATTTGAATGCCTTCTTGGCAAGTCAACAATGAAAATTTTCTTCTAAATCCAATCACCTTCCTTCTTCAATTCCAACTCATTTTCCTTTCATTCATTTTCTCAGAAGCCAAAAGCAAACCCATTACGGTTTTAACAAATTCTCAATATGTACAACCCAGCAAAGCCAAACTTCCCACTAAACCAACCCAATTCAGACATTTTAATCAATTAGATAAATTTGTATATTCCTTAGTCTTTAAATTACAGCTAAAACAAAACAATATATTTGTAGGTTTATGTGTGTGTTTAGTCCACAATTACATCAAGTTTCCTATTATTTTCTTTGTCAATACCATCAGAACCAAATGTATAATTAACTTTCTCACCAATCAAACAAAAGGGTAAGCTAAAAAACCCAAATCCCAAATCCAAAACCCAGATCTAATTACCCGCCAAAATCATATTTTTCACCACATACACATATATACATGCATATACATATACATGAATATAGAGAGAAAAAAGATACTATTACACATAAAAAGAAAGTGAGTCAACTCACCGGGTTGAGATCCACGCTGGCCATACCGGAAAAGCTTGAGAAATCAAAAAGTTTTGGTCTTTTGGGAAATCAATCTCTCTTTCTCTCTCTCTCTCTCTCTCTCTTGAAATGGGGAGAGATTTTCAGAAGGAAAATGTTTTTCTTTCTTGGACCGGGTTTCCTTTTCGCAGATCCGACATTTTTTGAGATTTGCAGAATAGCCCCGAAATATAAAAATATTACTGATTTTCTCAGTTCTAATTTATTATGGTTCTCTAAATTTTGGGTCACAAATACAATATTTTTCACACTATTGGCATGATTCGTTGTAAATTTGTGATTAATACGTAATAGAAGTGGTGTCGGTATGGACCCAAATGAGAGTGAACATCACAACATATCATGTCAACGGTTATAAAAAGGGATGGAGGGAGACTTGGACTAGGGGGACAATGGCCCCTCCTTTCTTTTTTTTTAATTAATATATACATAGGTACTAATTTTAACAATTTTGTTATATAAAATCATATTTTTCCCACTTAACATTATCATTGATTCTTTTAAGATTACTATTGTATCCACAAATTTTTCTATAACATTTTTACAAATTGTTGCAGTAGTAAAATTTTATTGGTTTGCATTTGGGTCCATCACTTATATCGTATTTTTACTTACTAATAACCACTTACCACATTAATACTTTGTAAAAAGTTTGTAATTCTAATATTTTCCTATTTTTAAAGGCCAGGTCTAAAATTTAAAGCAAAATAAACAAGCCAAAAAAATTATTCAACAACAAAATTTACCAATAAAAAAGCTAAAAACAATTAAACTCGATCAACCAATTTTACCCAAAACAAACAACCTGACCTGTTAAAAAATTTTAAACAAAATAATTTTGTCCATACTTGGACACATACATAAAAAAAAATAATAATAAAAAAAACAAAAAAAAAACATTAGTTGTTAAGCAAACGAGTCAAAAGCTAGAGTCACCACACGCAACTAACAGCAAAGCTGCCCCTCCTAACTTTAAGTCCTGGCTCCATCCTTGGTTATAAAAAAGTAAAAAAAAAATGTCTGGTTAACATGTGTAGAATACATGAGTTAAAGTTTTTTTTTTAAAGAAAGAATACATGAGTTAAAGTTGATTTTTTTAATTATAATTTATTAGTATTTTTTGAGAGGTCAAACAAATTAGTTAGTGTATATTTTTAGCTACTTTCTTCTAATGTAATGAGACCCACTTGATTCTTCCTTTAACAAGTTCAATCGAGTACCTATTGACATATTATATCGTGTTCTTAACAACTTATTGTTAATAAGAAGACTCTAAAAACATTTTTTTTTAAATAATAATTTGATAATTATAATGAAGATTGAAGAGGGGTATTTGAACTCTGTATATTTTTGTTAAAAACGTAAGAGGAGTCATTGAATAACAATTTATTTGACCATTTCCTTGTACCATTTGCTATATGACAGAATTTATTCATATGATTAATTGAGATTACTTAATGGTCGTGGAATGATTTAATAAATCATAATTTTAATAAAAGAACAAGGGATCCTCTTTTTAAGTTATTGTAAAATATAAATATTTTTAATCTAGAATAATAAATCTAAACTCATTCGAAATAAAATAAAGTGTCAATAATCAGAACTATCACAATTCGTACGTGTAAACATTTTCTCAATTCTACGTTGTTTATTTTACCTGGAAAAAAATCAATAATGTTGTTACAATCTTTTTTGCTAAGGTAAAGTGGATAATTCTTCTAAAAAAAAGAAGAAGAAGGTAAAGTGGATAAAATCTATGAATAGGCTTTGTCTCACCCTTTTTTTTTTTTTTTTTTTGGTTACATAGTAGGATTTTTTTCATTTTTCTTTGGTAAGCTTTTTATCATGTAAAATTATTCACTCCTATAAAAATAGTCCTCCTTCCTCTCATAACTCATACTTGTTGTGAGAGAATGAAGGATTCCTCCTAAAGGAGTGAATAGTCATTGAAGGATGTTAGCAAAATCAAAAATCAAAGGAATTTTTTTTTTTTTAATGCAAAAAAATCAAAAGAACTAGAGGGTTATAAGGCTTGGTTGTGTCTTTTAAGGGTATGGTATGGTATTCAATACGACATATCTAGGTATTTTCAAGTATTTTAATTTCCATTTATTCCTTCATGAATATAACAAAAGATTAACAGGCCTCAAAATTACTAAATAAGAATCATTGGTCATGTGATCAAAATTTTATGTATATAAATAGTCATATAAATTATCGCATAGTAAGTTGAAAGAAATTCAAACTTTATTTGTTAGTTATTCCATCTAAACTTGTAGCGAAATTAAAGCCAAGCCAAACTTGTTGAAGTTTGACTTATTTTAGTTACATTAAAAAGTTGGAGCTTTAGATGGAGTTTTGCTTTAGGTGTAAGCTTGAATTTTTAAAGTTTTAAAACGAACTTGAACTTCTTCACAAAGTAAGTTGCATTCATTGTTACAACCGTCAATTGAAAGAGACTTGTCTTTTCCAGTAACGTAATTGAATACCAGCTTAGGGGTTTCTCAAAAGAAAAAGGAAAAAAAAGAATACCAGCTTAGGGATCAAAGTATATACTGAAAATGTACTAAAATACTTGCTTACCATTTAATGGTATTATTTAGCAAATGGGCTTGGTCATCTCGTCATTGGGTTTACCTTTAGGTCCAACCTCTTGGGCTTTAAGATTACTACAATGTCAAAATACAGAATTTTGGAACCGAAAAGCTATGTCAAGTGGGCTTGAAATTTGGTTCAATCTGTTTCTCTTTGGTTTCTAGTACACATAAGGGGTCAACAGAAGAACTAAGAAGAAGAGGAGGCAATGACCGTTTATTTAAATGAGAGGTTAAGGATACAACCAATGTGAGTGAGGTGGGTCACTGTCTTATCCTAACTGCTAGACTGAGAGAAACCCAAGCCAAAGAAGTGATGTCTGGGCAAAGAAACATCCTTCAAAAGTTCAGTTCCCAAGAGTCACAAGAAAAAGAAAAGGTGGATAGGCTATATTGGGTGGCATGGCAAAGTTGGTGGTGGTGCAACAAAAACAACCTTCTTTCTCTCTTCTTCCTTCTTCTCTCTCTGACTTCAATGGCACCAGACTCCAATCTCAAATTCAGGTTCCTCCTATATTTTTATGTGTGTGGATTTAATATAAGTTTTCTTGGAAAAATGAAGGACTTCTGATTGGTTATACTTATACCATAAGTCTATGTATAAATTGATTATATATCAGTAATCAATATGCTTGGTAAATTTCACTTTCTCAAGTATCTTTGTAGTTTGTACAAAGTGAAGGGAGAAATGGATGACATATTGACATTGTGTCTTTTTGTGTGCAAGATATTAGTTTGGATATCTTTCTTTCTTGGAAAAAAAAAAAGGACTTCTGCTTGGTTATACCATGAGTCTATGAATAAACTGATTTATATATCAATAAGCATTTCTGTTCTTATATTTTCTCTAGGAGGATGCTTGGTAAATTTCACTCTCTAGTATCTTTGTACAAAGTGGAGAGAGAAATAGATGACCTATTGACCTTGTGTCTATATAATATAAGTTTGGATGCCTTTCATTCTTGGGAAAATGAAGGACTTCTGATTGGTTATGCCATAAGTCTATGTATAAATTGACTATACATCAATAAGCCTTTGTTCTTATATTTTCTCTAGGTGGGTGGGTGCTTGATAAATTTCACTTTCTCAAAAATCTTTGTACAAAGTGGAGATAGAAATGGATGACATATATATTGACATTGTGTGGTGTTTTTGGTTATAAGTTTTGCCTGGTTTTGTTGGAACTCAGTTGTCAATTACAAACTTAGCAAGAAACTACAATTCTAGGCTCACATATGGATCACTAAACAGACCAGCTACATCTGCAATCATGGCACTTGCTTTAGTTCAATTTGAATGAACAGACTGAATGCTTTCCAAGTTTCCATCACTTTATATAGTATCAACAAATTCAGAGTGTACAAAAGATTGGTGATGATGCAAGCATAAGTCTGTCAACAGCTACTTCAATAGAGAAGTGGTTTGTCTTAAACATTAGTCAATAGAGCTGTTCCTTATCATAATTGAAATCTCCACATCCTCTTTATGCAGCATACTAACTAATGCATCTCCAAACTTTCTAATTCTGGTTACAGTTAAAAAGAAAGGTATGGAAGCCGAAAGGAGCATTACATGTCTCAGCATCAAGTGCCAAGAAAATTCTCATTATGGGAGGCACCAGATTTATTGGTGTGTTTTTGTCTAGACTCCTTGTTAAAGAGGGTCATCAGGTAGTTTCCCCCCTTTGTTTTTCATTGTCTTCTTTCTTGTTCCGATTCCCTTCCATGTTTCTGTTTCTGATAGCTTTGAATCTCTTTTGGCATATATCCATATAATCACTATATGGATGCTCAATGAAATCTGGGACACCTTGTTAATTTTAAGGGTACTTTTAACTTTTGGCAGGTGACTTTGTTTACCAGAGGGAAAGCACCCATCACTCAACAATTGCCAGGTGAATCTGACAAGGACTTTGTTGATTTTTCTTCCAAGGTATGCTTTCACTTAGGATTGAAAATATCTATTAGCCAATATGAAATGCTGTCTGAATTTCTGGTTCTGGTTTCAGTAGTTTCATCTTTGGAGAAATAAATTACTGTGCTGAGTAGGTACTAAACTTGACTATAATGCTAGATCTTGCATTTGAAAGGAGACAGGAAGGATTATGAATTTGTGAAATCCAGTCTCTCAGCTGAAGGCTTTGATGTTGTTTATGACATAAATGGTGTGTACATTCTCATTTCTGCACCCTTCCACTATGATAAAACTTTTCACCACCAGAGGCACAATTTCTTACTCTTCAGCTTTAAGTAATTGTTAAATTTGGGCAATTTTTCAGGACGAGAGGCAGAGGAAGTTGAACCCATTTTGGATGCACTACCAAAGCTAGAACAGTAAGTTCTCAACAGCTTGGGGAGGAGATTTCACACAATCTAATTAACCATACATTTAATATTTTCATTATGATCTTTAGATGCTCCACTGGTATTAAGTTACTAGTCTTGAACTTGATTAAGACTAGTTCATGCTCAATTTGAAATTTTTTATGTTAATTTTTGAAATTTGTTATGTGATTCATACTAAATCATAGGTCTAAATATTACTGCATAAGCAAAACATTGATAAAACTAAATAACTTGATACACTTAATATTTTCATTTATGAGCTTTGGATGCTCCATTGGCAGTGAGTTGCTAGTCTTCACTTAATTTTAAGACTAGTTTGTGCCCAATTTGAAATGTTGTGTTTTAAATTTGGAGATTTGTTATGTGTTTCATCCTAAAATTTAATTACTTCTCAGGTATATTTACTGCTCTTCGGCCGGTGTTTATCTCAAGTCTGATTTACTACCCCACTTTGAGGTAAGTTAGGGATTGTGTTGCTTAGGTTACTGTTCACTTGTATCCATAAATGCAGTGAGGGTAACAAGAGATTATAAAATTACCAAAAGGAACAAGCCTTTTAGATCAAAGACAATTCATGTATATGAAGTTTTTCAAATGATAGAGTCTTAAGGAGAGGCATTATCAAAGTTAAGAGAAAAAGACAGCTTCAAATTATTTAACCTTGATCTAAACCAATGAATTTTAGGAGCTCAATCTCCGTTCAACCCAGATGCATCACTTTCAACCTTACCTTTAGTGTGACAAAAATAATTTTTACCATGTGAATGCAATCATTAAGCCTTCATTGGTTGCACTAGATGACAACACAATTTCTAACTTGTTTAATTTTTTTTTTACTTATTTCTGTTTTCTAGATTACTTTAAAAAAATATTTTCCATATCTTTTCTAACTTGCTGGTACCTTGACCATAGACTGATGCAGTTGATCCAAAGAGCAGGCACAAGGGAAAGCTTGAGACAGAGAGCTTACTAACATCAAAGGGTGTTAATTGGACTTCTATAAGGCCAGTCTACATCTATGGACCGCTGAACTACAATCCTGTTGAAGAGTGGTTCTTCCACCGATTGAAAGCTGGTCGTCCAATTCCAATTCCCAACTCAGGGGTTCAAATAACACAACTCGGTCATGTTAAGGTTAGATAAATAACAATCATAATATGTATTGGCCTCTCTAGGTTCAGTAGTCTAGACAAGTGCCCCAAGTATGCTGAAGCAATTCCAACAACTCACATAAGTATACAACATGCCCATGAGCTTTGGCTCAAATGAAACTTCCTGATCTCATAAAAATTGGTAGAGAATGAGATTGTGAGTTCAAAACACACAAAGAGTATGAAGCTTACCACTACAAAAAAAAAGTACATGACGCACCTTTAGCAAGTTGCACATGATATTCTTGAGCTAAGAATTTGTAGAACGATATATACAGCTTTATAGAATTCAATGTATTTGAATGTGAGAGGATGTTGATGTGACATAGTTTTGCAACCCAGGACTTGGCTAGAGCTTTTATTCAGGTGCTTGGAAATGAAAAGGCCAGCAGGCAAGTCTTCAACATCTCTGGAGATAAGTACGTCACCTTTGATGGATTAGCAAGAGCATGTGCAAAGGTAATTCTTGCAAAAATATGCAAAATGGACACACAATTAAGGAACTTTATGACTTGCTGATATGTAGAAAAAAAATTTCCATGTACTTTTCCTCTTTTGGTTATTTATTATTCACTTGTTTTGACTTGGGACAGGCTGGTGGATTTCCTGAGCCTGAGATCATTCACTTCAACCCTAAGGAATTTGATTTTGGTAAAAAGAAGGCATTTCCATTCCGTGATCAGGTACATGTTGACATATATAACGCATAGCTGAAAATGTGAATAAATATAGATAAGGGCATAAGCAACATTAGTTGCTTTACCTTAGGTTCCTCTATTAAATTAAAAAAAAATATGGCTGCATTGGATTTAATTTTCATTGGGAAAAATAACATTGTTTGCGCTTCATTGATCAATACAACTATGTGTATGAATTTAATTGGGAACCTAACATACAACAGCTAAAGAACTAACCTAAGTCTTGCCCTATTGATAAATAGCCTGTGATATACATAAAAGGACCTCATATTTGTATCTTACTAATATGACACCTTCTTTACCACTTGTTACTGATGGTATCATCATTTTATTAACTCAATGCAGCATTTCTTTGCATCAATTGACAAAGCAAAAAGTGTGCTTGGGTGGAAACCAGAATTTGACCTAGTGGAAGGGCTTGCTGACTCCTACAACTTAGACTTTGGTAGGGGAACATTCAGGAAAGCGGCCGATTTTTCAACAGATGACTTGATTCTGGGCAAGAGTCTTGTTCTTCAGAGCTAGACCATTCTTCTCTTTGTTTCCTTTGTGGTCTCCTTTTCATTCAAATTCCCACTCAAGTTCATAAGGAATAACTAACCAAGTGCCATGTTTTGTAATGGGACAATGTTATCATTAGTAAAAGCAAAATTGAAAGTTACACATACTAGCTTTAACTTTTAAGTCTCTATGTATGCTGTATGCTGTATGCATAAAGAAAAAATATTTTCCCATATGGATCTTATTAATTTCCAACCTATCAATCACCACAAACTTGAAGAATTTGTGAATCTAGGTTCTCCTCACAAAGGGAATCAGGCAATATCACTAAGCTACTAGGCTCTTGGTGTGAAAATGGTTTTGTTAGTCAGGTACTTATGACTGATAAGACATGCATTGAGAGGGGGAAAGGAACCAAAACTCTAGCCACATTATTAGTGCGGAGCCTGGGCTCTGATCCTACATATAAAGCCCATCATCCATTTTGCTCTCTGGACACCTACTTGATCTTGCTTGGCCCAGAGTCCAGTGCAGCCTTCCACACATGGACAGAGGCAGCCAGCCTTAAGACTTGAGGAGCAATGGCATTGCCTCCCCCCACCCCCGAATTTTTTCTTTAAAATATTAGTATATAGATAGGTATTAATTTTAACAATTTTATTTTATAAAATTACATTGTCTTCTTAATAATATTATTGATTCTTTTAAAAATAATGTTATAGTCATATTTTTCTACAGCAATTTTACAAATTGTTGAAATAGCAAATTTTTATTAGTTCGTATCTGAGCCCACCACTTGCACCATTTTTTTACTTACTAACCACTCAATCACCAATTTATAAAAAAGTTTGTAACTCTAGCATTTTTTTTTTTTCCTTTTAAAGACCATGAAAAAATCTATAAATCTAAAATTTAAAATAAAATATACAAGCCTAAAAAGATTAGTCTAACAAAAATTAGCAATAGTGAAACTAAAAAAAATTAAGTCCAATCAACTAATTTTAACCGAAACAAACAAAATAATTTTGTCATTATCCAACAGCTTGCATCAAAGTCACACGCAAAAAAAAAAAAAAAAAAAAAAAAAAAAAAAAAAAAACCCTCTTAGCAACACACAACCAACAGCAAAGTCGTCCTTTAACTACAGGTCTCGGCTCCATCATGCTTCCACAGGCCAACACAAGGGACGGAGCCCAAGCAATTCAAACTTTCTTCTTAACCTAATGGCCGAGTGAGCCTTTTAGTTCCTACGTCCTAAACACAATCCAGATATATGGATTTCCAAATAATAATAAGTAGCAGGAGGCATCAGAGTGATCCTCACTGTCTTCAACTCTTGTCGCTGTTAGGCCCATTGGCTCTTTCTGGGCCATGAATCAATCTTAAGCAGCCATCTACAACAAGCTTGTTACATATGTGGTGCAGAGCCCAAAGGAATGACTCAAGACAAGTACCCCTTTGGGCCCTTCACAAAATTTAAAACTCTTTGGGATCACATCCAAATCCATCTATTAAAAAAGAGCAAAACCCAAGTGCCTTTTTTTAGTTTTTTTTTTTTTTTTTTTACTGTACGTTAACTGTGAAGTGATAAATTATAATTAGAATAACTTCAATTTTATATTTACTCACTACACACACAATAACTTACCATTTAAGTAATTATGAACAAGTTTTTTGAAAATTTCTTATGTAATGACTTGTCCATTAAAAAATATAGAAAAAACAATGTTGCCTCCTTCATTCCATCAACTACCATATCCTCTTTCTCAAACAAAAACAAAAAAAAAAAAGAAAAGAAAAGAAAAACCTACCAAATCCTAATCTATCCATGTCTTTATTTATTTTTCTTTGGATAGGTATATGAATAAGACACTTCCTTGTGACACCTTCATTTTAGTGTGTATTTGTTGTACCAAACCAATCTAGTTCAAAAGTCGTGGCAATTTGAGGATGAATGTATGACATATTACAATGCTTTTCAACACCTTCCTCTCACTTTCCTCTCTATATATTTTAAGAATTTTTTGTTAGGAGGTGCTGTTACTGCAAAAAAATAAATGGTATTATGCTGATATGGCAAAAAATAAATGGTATTGTATCACCGAAAGTGTAAATAAGGTAAAATATTTGCATCATGGGATACGAAAGAAATCTTATTTTGTTTCCGTTACTACACCAAATATTTTATGATATTGTCCCTACGATTTAGATTGTAAAATATATGAAAAGTGTTTACAAATTAGTGGCTGTAATCAAGGATTAGAGTGGGAGATTGACTAAAAAAATAAACATAGAAATTCAAAGATTCTTATATTTTAAGAAATGTTATATCCACAATACTTTCACAACAAATCATAAATAATAGACTGTTACGATTATTATTAATAGACAAAAAAATAGTTTTAGTGTTAAATTTAAATTAAAACCAATAACAATTTATTATTTATAATTTATTATAAAAAAAAATTGTAAAAATATAGTGAATATAACACTTCTTTTGACGTTTTAATACCCACAATTTACTCAAAAAAATAAAAAAGAAATATTAATAAAAGTCATCCATGTTTCAAGGAATAGAAGATTCTCCAATTAGAGAAAAAATCAAAGAATCCCACCAAGAATATGATGGAATATTCTCATGAACGTAGTTAGTCAAATTACAACCGTTTTAATGCACGTTAGGTCGGTTTTAGTCCAAATTTCCAAAACATTATCTTATAAAGTTTTAGTACAAAGTCCAAAACATTATCCAAAGTAAAATGGTCGGTTTCAGTCCATAGTCATAAAACATTATCATATTCAATATTTTATCATATTTCGTAGTCTTTAATTTATTGCATGACCCAAAAAAAGTTCTTAATTTAATATTTGATAGGTCCTAGACTTTTCGACCAAATAACAAAACTAGAACTTTCTCAAAAAAAAGAAAAAAAAACTAACAAAACTAGAAAAGTGAACCCTTTTTGCCAAATGGCAAGAATCAGTCATCTAAATAATATGGTGACACATGGCCCCACTAGGAAAAAAAAAAATTATAAATCAAATAGATGTCCAAAGTTATGCCACATGGCTATTTATTTTCTACGTGAAAGAATTCCATGGACCCACTTAGGACTGTTTATTATTTATTTTCTAAATAATATGTTGCTTCTTCTTCTTTGTTGCTAACATGGGAGTTTCATGTGTTGCAAGTTAGCTTTGTTAGATTCTTGAATTTTAAGAAATATTATGTTCACAATATTTTCATAATAAATTATAAATGGTAGACTATTTCTGTTATTATTAATAGATAAAAAAGTAATCTCAATATTAGATTTAAATTAAAACCCACAACAACTTATCATTTATAATTTGTTGTAGAAAAAAAAATGAAAATCCGAGAAACATTGCACTTTCTTGACTTTTTAATACTCGCAGTTTCCTAAAAAAATAAAAAATAAATATTATTAAAAGTCATCCATGTTTCAAGGAATAGAAGATTCTCCAGTTGGAGAAAGAATCAAAGAATCCCACCAAGAATATGTTGGAACATATTCTCATGAACGTAGTCCCTAGTCAAAAATTTGACAACCGTTTTAATGCACGTTAGGTCGGTTTTAGTCCAAATTTCCAAAACATTATCTTATAAAGATTTAGTACAAAGTCCAAAACATTATCCAAAGTAAAATGGTCGGTTTCAGTCCATAGTCATAAAACATTATCATATTCAATATTTTATCATATTTCGTAATCTTTAATTTATTGCATGACCCAAAAAAAGTTCTTAATTTAATATTTGATAGGTCCTAGACTTTTCGACCAACTAACAAAACTAGAAAGTGAACCCTTTTTGCCAAATGGCAAGAATCAGTCCTCTAGATAATATGGTGACAGAAAAAAGAATTATAAATCAAATAGATGTCCAAAGTTATGCCATGGCTATTTATTTTCTACGTGGAAGAATTCCATGGACCCACTTAAGACTATTTTACTGTTTTGCCCTCCTTTAGCTTAGAACGCAAGTTAGCTTTGTTTAATAAGAAAAACATTGACATGACACAGAGATATCTATGGAAGTGCCATGTGTTGCAAGAATGAGTCTACGTACTTCAACTTCATGGGAGTTTCGTGTGTAGTAATTAGATGATGTTGCTTCTTCTTCTTGTTGCTAACATGCTAGGCCATCGTCAGCTATGATCACTAGGCAGTAAATGTATTTTCTATGATGGGGTTTGCCTTTTGTTAGTGAAGAAAATCAAAGGAAGCTTCGTGATGTTGAATTTCTCATTTTCTTTTTAAAAAAAATATAAATTATAAAAATTTTCACAACTACTTGTAATAGAATGTGATTAGTGAAGAAAAATAGTAAATTCAAATATAAGTAATAATTATGTTAAAATCGTGATAAAAAAATTGTGAAATACTTTATAATCTCAGACCTCTTTTCTTTTTAATTTGTATCCATAAAGTCACACCCATGTGTAGAATACAATTGGGATCTTCGGAATTGTGTGTTTGTTACTTGTTTGTTTAGATGAGGTTTTATTCACACTAGGAAGTCAAAAGACTCAAAACTGACATATATTATACTAGTTATCAAAGTTTGATAATTGGGTATGTCTATCATGAATTTTAATGAAAAACCAATGATTGTGATAAATTCTACAACTCTTAATCCTAGCTATGATTGATTCAAAAGGTCATGACTCGGGATATATAGATGAAATCAATAACACTTTTTCGAACGGAAAGACATATTCAAGAAAAATATCTTGAATAATTGGGATTCAATTTTAAATTTTAAATAGAATCTTTTTTTTTTCCTAACATTTTCAATAGAATCTTATGCATTCACAATTTTCATAGTTTCCATGGATTGATTGGCTACTGATTAAATATTAATGGTTAGGCTTATATTATATAACTAAGCTCTTAAAGAAAACTAGCCTCATCACACACGCTTTGTGCGTGCGATGAGTCTTTTTTTTTTGTTAGTGGTCCTATTTTGTAATTAAAAAAAAACTATATTTTTTTATTTTATATATATAATTTTTATTTTGAAAATTTAATTTATAAGTGAATAAATCAATTTGAAAATTAATAGGAGGATAGTCCTATTTTTTAGGCAATATTTTAGTAGGAGTAGGAGTTAGAGGCAATGTCTCTATTTAAACATAGGATTGTAGGGCCATTATTGAACTAAAAAATGAGGAATTCAAATAGGGAAAGCTTCTTAAATAATAGTATAGATGAAATATACATCAGATTTGTTCGCAAGTAAACTATTGAAAAATTGTGGCTTGTCTTTTGAAATTAGAGAACTATTCTTAAAATTTTTAGTTTATTAGAAATTTATTACAAAATAGTTAAAACTTAATTTTTTTTATCAGAATTAATGTTTTATTTTTATATCCAAGTAAATAAGTGAATATGATATTATTCAAAAAAAAAAATTGACTATAATTTTGTTATGTCACCCTATTTATATGAATTTTTCCATAAATTTAACATTGGCTATTAACTTGTATAATACATGTGAAAGATATACAAGTAAAAGAAATATACATTTGTAGCATATGCTGGGATAGAACAAAACTCTCAATAAAAATTTATATACACTAGAATACAAATACAAGAAAATTTTATCAAAATCAATAGAAGAATAAATATAAATTGAGTGACCAAAAAGAAAAAATAAAACAAAAAAAAAAAGCTCTCCAATTATCCACCTTAAAGCCAACAAAGCAACCTTAGGGAAAACGAGTCTGTTTGATAAGAGATTTTTATTAACGTTGTTTAAATATTATGAAAATATATATGGGTTAAAAAGTATTGTAGAAATACATGTTATATTGCTTAAACATTGAAAATTCTTATTTAAACAACAATACTAAACTGGCCATATCTGTAAGAGAGAGTCCACCTAGTCGTGAAACATAGATGCTTGGTATCCCATGAGTTAGAATCCATCTAGTACTAAAAAATCTAGCCTTGAGATCCAAACTTTTGTGTGTGAAAAAGTTTAGATCTAAGTCGATTCAATGTAAATCTGGATTAAAACCACCTTGTAGTGGCTACTACGGGTGGCTTGATCACCATCAACGGGAGAGACATAGCCACGTAAAATGGGCTCAAGACCTATATAGGGGAAGAAAAATATTGCAACAAAGGGCAGAAAAAAAACCCCATAAGCGGCACAGAGAATGCCCTTTGACAAGGTGAAGAGAGGCTCAAGTCAAAGCCGAGTTGAGGAAAACTCTCTCTCTCTCTCTCTCTCTCTCTCTCTTTAGATGCTCACTTGCATGGTTCATGTTTTATTTTTATTTTTAATATATAATTTGATAATTGTAGTGATTATTAATAGACATTTATTATGAATGTGTTTGTATATTAAAAGAAGTCTACAAAATTATTTTTTGAAACCAAGTCTAAAAAAAATTTAAAGACTTTGATTTTATATATATTATAGATTACATATAGACGTGGAGTGTAAGTAATAGATACCAAATATTATACTTATTATAATTACATGAAATCAATTTTTAACAAGATGATAGTAAAAACCTAACAGTGTACACAATCTCTTTCCACTACAAAAGTCAAAATACACTTGAATGGAATTAAAGATGAAGATTAAAGTGTATTGGTGAAAGAATGTTATATATTAAAGAGAGATAGAAAAGTTATTTTGATAACCTTTTTAATAACCTTTTTAATAACTACTATAAGACCAACTTTATAGTATTGAATGTTGGGCGGTTAAAAAGCAACATATTTATAAAAAAAAAAATTGTAAGTGAAATATGAACGATAAAATAAATAAGTGAAAATACACGAAAATATAATTTCTAAATGAAGATATTTACTTAAAGATATGAGTGGTCTCCAGTAGCGGCTCTAGGAATTTTGTTTAGGGGGGCCATTAAAAAAATTTTAATAAAAAAAGAATTTAACTATATTGAGTTATCAACAAAATAATAAAAATAATAATACAGGAAGTTTTACAAATTTCTTCTACAAGTTTTCAAATTTTGAATTTTTATATGATAGTTCACGAGTATCAATTGCCAATGTGGGTAGCTATGAGCTTATGACCATTTTATTTTGTTAAGTTTATCTAACATTTTTATTTTTATGCAATTGTTATTATCTATTTGTTATTGTTTTTATAAAAATATTTTAAACTAAATGGCTAAACTAAACCCATTAGCTTTGTATTAATTATTGACGCACACAACTACACTCATTCATACATATAAAATTATACACTACGTGTTTACTTAACTAATCAAATACTTGGACAATCACTAACTTTACAATTTTTTTCTTGAATTTTACTAAATTTATAACAAAAAGTTATTATAATATGATAACAATACACACACATGTAATAAACCATATCTATTTCCTAATTATTAAATTATATGAATTTATATTGTACACACAAACATCCACACACATCATAATTCACACAAATAACATTATAACAAAATGTAAGGCATACAATCAATATTAGACACACTCACAAATATAATATAAATTTATAAAAAAGAGTGACACTTACAATTCACAAACACTTATTCTTTACTAGAGTTGGAAATACTTGTAATAAAGTTGTGCAAATTTTAAGTCAGGGTGTGCAAAAATATTTTTAAGAATAAATTAAAGTATTAAACTAACAGAAAAAAAAAATATTTTATATATATAATTTTTTTTTTCCTGAAGTCAGGGGGTTCATTTGAACCCCTTGAATATAGTATTGCGCCACCTCTGATCTCTATCGATGAAAATATGAGATAAAGTCGCTTGAGATGGTTTGTTCATGTTAAGAGAAGAACGACTAATGCATCGATAAGAAATATTGAGTTGATTTAAGATTGGGAAATGAAAATGGGTAAAGGAAGACAAAAAATAGCATGTGTAGAATTAGTAAAAAAAGACATATCAATTAAGAAAATAAAAGAGTATGAATTCAAATTGAATAGAATGGAGGAAAAGAATACACGTGACCAACCTTAATTAATTTGTTGTAGATTTATAACCAACCCTAAAATTTAGGACTAAGGTTTTTTTGTTGTTGTTGTTTCTTCTTATTTCACTTACAACATATGAATAGAAGACTTTTTTTTAGGGTAAATTATGAGATTGGTCCTTAACCTTTACATTGAATGTCAATTTGGTCTCTAACGTTTCAAATGTGTCAATTTAATCCCTAACCTTTTGATATTGTGTCAAAATAGTTCCTACTATTAAATAAAAAATGGAAAATGTTGAGGCGGCTAACAGTCATAATAAAAAATTATTTTTATGTCACATTAGATGACATGTGTACTGTTAAATGGAATAAATTTTTATTAAAAAAAAAAAAAAATGCTTTTGTTAAAACTAGGATCTCAAAATCGTTGTACCCCATACAAGTGACCTATGATCATCTGAATTCTAAAGCATCAAGGTCAAGAATGTGGACCTCTCAATTGCTTTCCAATTAGACTACGAGTCACCAAGAAAGCTTCAAGCTTTGGAATAACTTGTTGGTTCTTGTTGGTTTTGGCAATCAAACTTGTAAAAAAAGAAGGAATCGGCAAGCTTTTGTGCTTCACTTTCTTTGGCTTGATTTTTTCCTTTTGAGCGTAGAACACTTGGGAGTGGGGATTTGGTTAACCAACAATGAAAAATGGTTATAATTAATAGATTTATTCCATACATTTATCCCTATCATTAAACTTACTGAACAATATTACTTCAATATGAACCTAACGCAATCATATTGTAGATCTATAGCTCAGTTATCTCAGGCACAGTAGAAGAAAACCTTCAAATTTTGAAAACATGGAAAAATCACAAAACAAATATTCAAGACCGTAGTTTCCATTGTTTTTCTCAAGTTTCTCAACAACCAAATAGATGTCTGTAAAAAGTTGCGGTCTTTTTCACAAGGCTCGAGTAAAGATTTGATTTAGTGATTTATTAACATAAATTGGTTTTGAGATCCCAATTTTAAAATAAACTGTTCTTCAAAAAAAAAAAAAAAATCCAAATGGTAGTACACATATCATCTGATTTGGCATAAAAATAATTTTTTTTTATTTTAACCGTTATTCATGAAAGCATTTTCCATCAATCACTTGATGGTAAGGACTATTTTGACACAATACCAAAAGGTTAGGGACTAAACTGATATATTTAAAATGTTATGAACTAAATTGACATTTGGTGTAAAGATTAAGGACCACACTTATAATTTACCCTTTTTATTTTTTTTTTATTATGATTCGATAGCTGGGGAGAAAGATTTGAGCCTTAAATATCTTTATTGGAAATATCAGAATATATCATTTAACCAATTAAATTACAAGACTCTTCACACATGAATATAAGATTTAAACCTTTGTGAATGCTATAATTACAAAGATTTTGGCGGTTGAGTATTTATTTTATTTTATTTTTTAACTTTTAGTTATAAAACCTTATCATGGGTTTCAATTAGTTCAACCTTATCATAGGTTGAATCTATCTCTCAAAAAAAAAAAAAAAAAAAAAAAAAATTGAAACCTTATCATATAAGGATCTCATTTGATATGAAATCTTATCATAAATCACTTTTACCTTAAAAATCACCATTTTTTTTTTTGGCAAACTAAATTGGAAATGTTATTATCTTATAAAGTATCCACCATTTTTGTCACAATTATATGTGTGTGTATATATATAGAAACACATACTAGCCTCATCACATGAGCTCTGCACGTGTAATAAGGGTTTTTTTAGTTTAATATCATAATTTCCAATTTGAATTTGTCTATTGTTAGTGAGGTTACATGGGAAGAGATTTTAAAAAAACTAAAATTTAGCATTTTGAAAAGGAATCAACTGCTGAGTTTAGAGTGTACTAATTTTTAGGGAAAAATGTTTCAAACATGTGTAAGATATATTTAAATTGAGAGTATGTGCTAATTTTTAGGAAAAATGTTTCTAGCATTTTGTTTTTGAATTTTGTTGAATTACAATTTTAATCTTATTTTTTATTTTTTAGGAATAAGGATTATTTAATTAGATTAGAGGCATTTTTGACATTTTCTGAAGATATAACTAACTTTCTGATTTTTGAATCCTCTTAATATATAGACTAGAGATAAAGTGTCTAATTTTACCAATACATTAACTATTGTTTGCGTTCATCCAAAACAAAAAAGAGTAATTCTACAGTCACAAACTATTTTGCAACATTTTTATAAATTATTGATGTAGCCAATTCTTATTAGTTCTCATTTGAACCCACTATAAATATCATTTTTTCACTTATCAATAACCACTTACCATATCAGCTGTTTATACAAAATATTGTAAAATAGTTTGTATCTCTAACATTTTCCAAACAAAAATCTATTGGTGAAAAAAAACTTGAAATTAGGGTTTTAAATGTCTTGAAAATTTGACTTATTAAGAATCTTCTCTCTCTCTCTCTCTCTCTCTCTCTCTCTCTCTCTCTATATATATATATATATATATTATATTAAGAGGATTCAAAAAGTTAATTATTGTCTTTTTTTACTATGAAAAATACTCATAATTTAATTAACTTATCATTATTTCATGGGTTTAAAATAGTAAATCAACAAAAAATTAAAAATATTCCTATAAAAGAAAAACCACCCCACGTCCCTCACTTCTATATGAAAAAAAAAAAAAAAAAATCCTATTAGAAGTTCCTCTATACTTCCACTACCCCATGTTCTTATCTATTCTATATCTATATCTATACTATTATTTAAGAGGCTTCCCCTGGTTGGGATCCTCATTTTTTAAATTCAAAAATACCCCTACACCCCTATATTTATGCAGAGATAAAACTAAAGGACAATTCGATAAAAATACAACTCTAACCCCCACTAAAACATTGCCTAAAAAATTGGGTTACTCTCCTGTTAATTTCCAAATTGTTTTATTCACTTATAAATTAGATTTTCAAAATAAAAATTATATATATATATAAAATAAAGACATAGAGTTTTTTTTTTTTTGCTAAAAAAAAAAAACCTCATTGCACGCACAAAGCGCGTGTGATGAGGCTAGTTACTATTTAAGGGACTTTCCCTGTTTGGATTCCTCATTTTTTAGTTCAAAAACGCCCCTACACCCCTATGTTTAAGTAGAGACAAAATAAAAGGACAATCCGATAAAATGCAACTCTAACTCTTACTAAAACATTGCCTAAAAAATAGGGTAAGTTTCCTGTTAATTGTCAAATTGATTTATCCACTTATAAATTAAATTGTCAAAATAAAAATTATATATATAAAATAAAATCACAGAGTTTTTTTTTTTTTGCTAAAAGAAAAGCCTCATCGCACGTGCGAAGCGCATGTGATGAGGCTAATTACTATTTAAGGGGTTTTCTCTGTTTGGATTCCTCATTTTGTTTGTTCAAAAATGCCTTGATACCCTTATGTTTAAGTAGAGACAAAACTAAAGAACAATTCAGTAAAAATATAATTTTAACTCCTACTAAAATATTGCCTAAAAATAGGATCACTCTACTGTTGATTTTCAAATTAATTTATTTACTTATAAATTATATTTTCAAAACAAAAAATTATATATAAAAATAAAAACACATGTTTTTTTTAATTAAAAAAAAAAAGCCTCATCTCACGCGCGAAGTGCGTGTGATGAGACTAATATAACTTAAAAATTAAAAAAATTACCTGTAGTTCCTATCAAAAAACAAAAACTACACACTCTCACGTAATATCAAAAACACAGAAATAAAAAAGCATCATCGCACACACGCAAAGTGCATGAGGCTAGTATATATTATTTATTATCCCTACATTTCGTGCACCGTCCAATTCATGAAGCCTCTTTATAACCGTCAGATTTAGGTCGATTCCACACGTAGGAGTCCAATTTCACTGTGATTGAGTAACGCATACCGTAAATTTTGAGGTCAAAGATACCATGAATTAGCCATTACTCCTAGTTACGTCGTCGTTTTGAAAATGGGTGTCGGGTGATTCCTTGTTACTTCTTATCGAAACGGTCTTGGCCAAAAGTGGGACCAATCGGACCCACATCTAGCTTAATTTTCTTTCCATACCGACAAAGATTTTTTTATTAATTACCAATTAATCCCAATATTTTACCATAATCAAATCAATCCCAAACTCTATATAAACACCCCCCGGTACCATTCCAAGTCCATCACAAAAAACCATTCAAAGTACAAACTTTTCTTCTCAAGCAAACACAAATTTCCTCTCCTACACTCATCCAAGACAAAAACACTTAAAAACCCATTTCTTTCTCAACCTTACAATCCTTAAACGTAAACCCTTCTTCTACTTTTCCTAGAGAAACCCATTTTCTTTCTAGCCAAACACTCTAAATCCTTCTCAAACCAAATCACAAGCACTCAAACCTTTGTTCAGTTCTCACTTTCTTTCAAAACCCACTTCAAATGGCTCCTAACATCACCACCACCACCACCACCACCACCACTGTTACCACCGAACCCGTTAGCAAGCCTAGCAAGGCCTATGTCACTTTTTTGGCTGGTAACGGTGACTATGTGAAAGGTGTGGTTGGCTTAGCTAAGGGCCTGAGAAAGGTCAAGACCAAGTACCCTCTAGTGGTTGCTATTTTGCCTGATGTCCCAGAGGACCACCGTGAAATATTGATTTCACAAGGGTGCATAGTGAGGGAGATTGAGCCCGTGTACCCACCTGAGAATCAAACCCAGTTCGCCATGGCCTACTATGTCATCAACTACTCCAAGCTTCGTATTTGGGAGGTATGTATATTAGTTGATGTTACCATTCTTTGCTTGCATGTGTGACTACTTACACGTAGTTTCTGCTTTCTGTGAGTGAAAAGATGTTTGTTTTTGAAACCGTGTTGTGGCTGTGGGCTTCTGACGTGTTATGTCAAAAATGCATGTGAGGGTATTTTTGACTGCTTTTATGAGAAAGTGTGTGTCTTTCTCCTAAATATTTGGGGAAAAACTCTTCAAAATGTACAATTTCACTCTGTCCCAACAGAGCCTTCATGTTTTATGAATTTTCCTAGTCTAGTCTAAGGGCATGCTTTATCTTTAAAGAAATTTTTGTAATCTGTCCTATTTTTATTAATTTTTTATACTTAATTGATGTAATATTGTGACAAGGGAAAATATAATGACAAAGATATATACTTATAAGATAATTTAATCTCTTTTTATTCAATTATTTGATTTAATTAATAGGATGTTTTTGATATCCAATTGAATTATTCCAATTCTTTGTGTGCAGTTTGTGGAGTACAGCAAGATGATTTACCTAGATGGAGACATTCAAGTGTTTGAAAACATTGATCACCTCTTTGACTTACCGGACAACCACTTCTATGGTGTCATGGACTGCTTTTGTGAGAATAATTGGAGAAACACTCCACAACACAAGATTGGCTATTGCCAGCAGTGCCCTGACAAGGTTAACTGGCCTGCTGAGCTTGGCCCCAAGCCTCCCCTATACTTCAATGCTGGCTTCTTTGTATATGAGCCTAAACTATCCACATACCATGAACTCCTTGAGACCCTTCAAGTTACCTCTCCTACAACTTTTGCTGAGCAGGTAAATATTAGATTTCACAGTAATTGTCACATTAATTCCTTGCTTGTGTATGACCCATTTTGGAGGTCATGTGGCTTGATTTGATAGATTCATATCAAGCTACTTTCTAGCTATTGGACTATTAAGTTGTGGATGTGCTTCATTGACTTTGAAGCACATAAATCTATGACTTTTTTTTTTTTTTTTTTTTTTAAGGTGAATACTAGTAATATAAAGTACCTTACTAAAATAATTTGTAATTCTTTCAGGACTTTTTGAACATGTTCTTCAATGATATTTACAAGCCAATCTCTCCAGTTTACAATCTTGTACTTGCCATGTTATGGCGTCATCCAGAAAATATTGAGTTTGACAAAGTTAAAGTTGTTCACTATTGTGCTGCTGTAAGTATCCGCTTTGTTTATAGTCACAATCTCAAATTTTAATAAATTTCAATTTGCTTTTTGATATGTAAGACTAATGAAATATGTCTTTGATTGGTTTACAGGGCTCTAAGCCATGGAGGTACACTGGTGAGGAAGAGAACATGGACAGGGAAGACATCAAGTTGCTAGTGAAGAAATGGTGGGACATATATAATGATGAGTCATTGGATTACAAGAACACATTGGCTTCTGTAAAGGCTAAAGCTGGTGTTGAGAAAAAAGGCTTGAAACGATTCTTGACAGCAGTGTCCGAGACTGTTGGTCACTACATTAATGCCCCATCTGCTGCTTAGTGCTTGTTTTAAGTTCAACGGAAATGAAGCT
Source organism: Quercus rubra (assembly GCA_035136125.1). Classification (NCBI taxonomy): domain Eukaryota; kingdom Viridiplantae; phylum Streptophyta; class Magnoliopsida; order Fagales; family Fagaceae; genus Quercus; species Quercus rubra. The sequence goes on from CM068732.1 coordinate 5,857,956, forward strand.
TGTGTTGTGTAGGACTATAAGTAATGGGTACAGGATTGGTTTTTATTTGTATGGTTTGGAATTGTCTTCTGTTTTAAGTTGAAGACTTTCCTATTACATATGTTACCAATTTTCAATTTGTTATGGTCTTCTGTTTTAAGTCGAAGACTTACACTCCTATTATTATGTCAGGAGTTTCAGGACCATTGGTCTTGCTTTTGCTTTGTTTTCTTTGTTCATATTTTCAATTTATAAGAACAAATATTTTGGTGTATATAAGTTGTTAATTCTCTCTCTCTCCCTTCTTTTTTATTTTTTATTTTTTATTTTTATGGGAACTTTGTTAATTTTTTTATGTCAGTAAATGTCCGACCTTGTCAAATTGAACCGTTTAAATGCACGTTAAGGTCGGTTTTAGTCCAAATATCCAAACATTATCTTAAAATTTTAGTACAAAGTCTAAAACATTATCCAAAGTGAAAATGGTCGTTCGGTTTTACCATTTTAGTCCAACTAACAAAACTAGAAGAGAGCACCTTTTTTTTTTCTCAAAGAAAAAATGTTAAAATGTGAAACTGACTCTCTAAATTTTACCTTTTGTCATTTCCGTCTTCTAACTTTAGTTTCGGTCAATTCACTCCTTTAAATTTCAAAAGTATTTCAATTCATGCCTTCCATTAACTTTTGTTAATGCTCTACCATTAAGTGTTTTTTTTTTATCTTCTTCTGTTTTTTATATTAAAAAATGCAGAAAACTAATTTAAATTAAAAAAATAAATTAAGAAATCCTATAACAAACCACAAACCCAGCACACAAACAACAAAAAATTTCTTTAAATTGATCACCAAAAAGAGAAAAAGAAAAGAAAGCAAACTCACTCACGTCGTGTAAATATCTTTTATTTCTACATTTCTCACTTCAATTTCTCTCTCTGTTTGGTTCCCGAGAATTCTAGAGAAAACATTGGGAAAAAAAAGTGAGAAAACGGAAATTCTCTGTTTGGTTACTTTTTAGAATAAGCTTAGACTTTGATTCAGCTTCTTTTGGAGTGAGATCTCGTCAAACTCAGATCTAAGACTCCATTTTTGTTATTTGTTTCGTTAGTGTTTGAATTAGTTTCTATTGATCCTTTCTTTGTTATTTTTTTTTTTTTTGTACATGTTGTGAATTTAGATTTGCAGATCTGAGATTGGCGGTGCATAGATCTCTTAAATATGTGTGTTTTTTTTTTAAGCCTTTTGTGTTATAGTTTAATTTGTTAGGCTTTGTTTGTTTCCTAGGAAAATTTCTTTTGATTGAGGCTCTATATATGGAAATTGTACTATGAGTCTAAGATCCCATTACTTGAAAATTGCAATGTTGCCATTCTTTGAAGAATGTGAATAGTTTCATAGTACTCTGGGTTTGATTTGGAATTCCCAATTTGGTGTGTTGTGAAATCTGTTTCATTTGTGGGTTTATGGAATTGTATTATTTGTAATAAACTCACTCACTCACGTTCTGTTCTTCGATTTACACGACGTGAGTGAGTTTGCTTTCTTTTCTTTTTCTATTTTTGGTTATCAATGTAAAGAAATTTTTTGTTGTTTGTGTGCTGGGTTTGTGGTGTGTTATGGGATTTCTTAAATTTTTTTTTTTAAAAATTTAAATTAGTTTTTTGCGTTTTTTAGGATCTGTTTGGATAGAACTTATTTTGCTGAAACTGAAAACTGAAAACTGAAAACACTGTAGCAAAATAATTTTTAAATGTGTGAATAGTGCTGTGGGACTCATTTTTAATGAAAAAATTGATAAAAAATGAAATTTGTGGGTCCGTAAACAGTGCACGGATGTACTGTTCATGGAAGAATGGTCAAAAGTTGTGGCTACTGTTCATGTACTGTACATGAACAGTACCGCCTGTTGGGGGAAAAGGCATGAAAAAAAAAAAAAAAGGGAAAACGCAGAAACATAAAACGTAGCAAACGTGGATCCAAACGCCTAACGATTGAGCATTAACAGAAGTTAATGGAAGGCCTGAATTGAAACACTTTTGAAACTTAAAAACTGAATTGACTGAAACTAAAGTTAGAGTACTTACATGACAAAAGGTGAAATGTAGAGGATCAATTTTACATTTTAGCCAAGAAAAAAAAAAGAAAAAAAAGTAGGGAAAAGAGCACCCTTTTGCCAAGTGGCAAGATTAAAGTTCTCTAAATAATATGGTGAAATGTAGCCCTCACAAGGAAAAAGAATTCTAAATCTAGGTGCCAGCACTTATGCCACATGACTATTTATCTTCTACTTGGAAGAAGTAAGGTCCCGTGGACCCACTTAACACTGTTTTAGAGCATTTTTATTGGCTTATGCATAAAATTATGCATGTTGCGTTATCAAATACCATTTTATTTATTTTATATATTTACTTTTACAACCCATTCTACATCTCATTCTTTATTTTTCCAATAAATCATATTAAAATATTATAAAATAACTCTTCTATAAAGTAACTTGCCCGAAATCTATATCGGAAACCCACCTAACCCTACAACAACTATCACCGCCACCATGACCAAGTCCTAACCCACTCCCAGAACGTGAGAGACAAGAGAGTTGAGATAGGTATGTGTTGGGGAGAGAAACATCTTGGGAGACTCTTGAGTAGTTAATATAACATATAGAAAAATGGGCTTAACTTACCTCAAGTATTTTTTTAATCGGAGGTCTTCTTTTATTTTAAATACATAATAACAAGTTATTTCAAAAAAAAAAAAAAAAAAAATACACAATAGCAAGTTACTTCAAAAAAAAAATACACTAGCAAGTGTTAAACTGGTAGTGGGTTATAATATTCACATTTTATTTAATTAGTGGGTGATATGACAGCTTCTCATCTATACTACTATTTAAGGGGTTTCTCCTATTTGGACCAGATTTTTTTTCCCAAAATACCCTTATAGCCTACGTTTAAGTATGGGTAAAATTTGGTAAAAATGCTTCTTTAACTCCCATGTAAAATACTATTTACAAAATAGGACTACACTCTCATTACACTCACGTTAGTTTTCAAACTCAAATTGCTTCTTTTTCAGTTTTCCAATTCTCTTAATTCTGTGTTAATCTTCTTTTTACTATTATCATCATTTTTTCTATTTGCTCTGCTCAAATTTGCTCTTGCTCAACGGTATGTGTATGTTAATGTATATTGGTCTTTTCTATTTTGGTTTTCTAATTCATGAACAATTTCTTATATTCTAGAAACAAAGCAAATATTCGTGTAAAATAACCCTTATATTTCAAACTCATCTATAATTTCTTTCACACATTTCTTCAAGGAACGTGCACTGGGGTGTTTATCTTCAAGATTTTCGTATCTAAACTTCAAGGAACATGCACTGGGGTGTTAATCTTCAAGATTTTCGTGTTCTCTATCCTCTAACTCTAACGGACTGTTTGGACTTTGGACTTAAAGTGTAGTCAACGGCAAAAATGAAAGTATCTTTGATCACCTCTATTTAGATGCCTCATGCGTATTGGGTTCTTTGCATTATGTTTGCTTTTATGAGTTGCCATTCAATATTTGTTTTCCTGTATTTGGTTTATATTTTGATTTCCTTACTTTGTTATTATTATCCTTTTCATATCATTATCTTATCTTTTAAATAAAAAAAAATCACTCACATTTTCTTATATTTCTGTTACACGGCCACATATTCTTATATTCCTATTGTTTTGTTCAAATATGATCATCATGAAAGCAAGATCAATTGATGTTTAGCTTATTGAGTGAGATCTAGCCAAAAAGAATATCAACGTAATGGTTATATTTTGATTGAGGTATTTGCCTTTGAAAATGGGTACATAAATAAGAAGAAGGATAATTATCATCAAGTACAAGATGTTTTACTACTAACCAATGTCCATTCCTCCATGTTTGAGGTGCGAGATGGTGAATATAAGAGAATTTGTGTTCAAATAGAACTGATATTTGAAAATGTGAATATAAGAAAAAAAAATTTAGCTGAATGTTAAATTAGAGTTTAGAAAAAGAAAAAAAAATCATTTAACTCCTACGTAAAATACTGCCTATAAATAGGACAACACTTTTCTTTTTTAATATTTTCTATTATTTGGTCGATTTGATGAATGTTTAATATTTTCTCTAATTAATGACCATTTTTTAAAGAGTGGTAATGATATATATTTTTTTCTATTTTTTTGTGGTTATTGGGTTTGACTAATTATTTTAGTGTATGTGTTCTAAGTGGTGCCCTCTCTTTCTCCTATTACTTTTGTATGTTGTTTTTCTTACGTTTATCCCTTACTCTTTATATTTTTGTATTTTGTTTAGGGTGATATATCAATAATTTTGTTAGATTGCATAGCAGTCACATTGGATGAATTCGGGTGAGTGAAGTAGTAGTCAATTTATCAAGTAGTTGTTAAAAGACCAATTTTTGTGAATATCCTACCATATGAAATTTAATATTGTCTTTTGTTATGTCTTTCATTGCACATTTGATGATTTATTAAGCAATTACTATGTACGTAATTTTTTTTTTTTTTATGAGAAACCTATATACGTAAATCTTGAAAAAGAAAAATGATTATGGGGAAGTTATCTTTAAAGATAAGATTTAAAAATCGTGGAGAAACCTAAAACGTGGGTTCTCTCTCTCTCTCTCTCTCTCTCTCTCTCTCTCTTCTTTAAAGATAAAATTATAAAATCATGGAGAAAATTGCTTCTAAATAATAGGCAAACTTTTAGGAATAAAATACCTATTTTTTTTTTTTTAATGTAAAACTTGTTAGTAGGCTATTTGTAGAGGATTCTAAAATCCTAAAATTTGGGATTTTCTTTTCTTGAAATTGTTAAAAAAAAAATGGTGGTCCTATTTTGTAGGCAATCTTTTAAAAAATTGAATAAAAAATTTTTTGAGTTTACAACATGCAATTTTTAGCATTTGAAAATTTTGTTATGCATGTGCAATAACTAGCTACCTTTTAGCCTTTAGGACTAAGTGGCTGCCTTTTAGGATTTAAAAAAAAAAAAAATTTGATAACCCTTATTTTAAAAAAAAAAAATGATAATTGTGACACTCTATGACTTGAATATCTTTTAATGTCATCACAAAGTTCACAATCCAATTGAGATATTACTAAAAAAAAACATTATATCACGGCTAAAATATTGTGTTTACATATTTTTAGTGTCAAACTATCACAACTCAAAAATATGGTTGAAATATTATTTTGCAAAACTTTTATATAACAAATTATTGTGTACTATTGTTATGTCCATAAATTTTAACATAGCACATGCTTCCACTTTTACTAAAATTTTATTAGAATTGCACATATTATTAAAATTGATGATAATTAGGCTCTTCTATTCTTTTGGATAAAAGTTAATAGTTTACATGAATCATAATTTGAGATTAATATATTTTCCAATCACAAAAAATACCTAGAGGTGTGATGAAAAAATCAGGAGAAAATCAGAATGGCTATTTCATCACACTCCTAGGTATTTTTTGTGATTGAAAAATATATTAATCCCAAATTATAATTTATGCAAATTATTAAATTTTACCCTAAAAAATAGAAGAGTCTTGCGCACGTGCTCAGAGGTTAGTTAAAATTAAAGGAGATTCTAGTTAAAAAAAATAGTAGAGTTAAACCAAACTCTAGAAAAACCACTTGACCTAAAAAGTTTAAGCCTAATGGGTAATTACCTATGAGCTTAACTATTTTATATTATGACAAAACTTAGGTACAGTAACTTAGGTGCTGGTTCTTATGTTCTTCTCTTAAAATTCAGTTATGTGGTTATTTAACTTAAAAATACACTTCTATCCTATGAGAAAAAATTCATTTGACAGAATTTTGAAAGGAAAATCTAAGGAACAGCATCTAAATACTGTACCTAAATCTTGCTTTTTATATTAATCACTTACTCTTTTCATTAATATCTAATGTGAGATTTTACTACTTAACCAATTGTACTACTCACACATAATTATGTAAGACTAAATTGTCTTATTTGACAACGTAGCATTTAATAACTCCAAATTTCCGAAACATTATCTTATAAAGTTTTAGTACAAAGTCCAAATAATTATCCAAAGTGAACTGGTCGGTTTTAGTCAATAGTCATAAAACATTATCATATTCAATATTTTATCATATTTCATAATCTTTAATTTATTGCATGACCCAAAAAAAGTTCTTAGTTTAATTGATAGGTCCTACTTCCTACACTTTTCGATCAACTAACAAAACTAGAAAAGTGAACCCTTTTGCCAAGTGGCAAGAATCAGTCCTCTAAATAACATGGTGACACGTGGCCCCCACCAGGAAAAATAAATTCTTAATCAAATAGATGTCCACAGTTATGCCACATGGCTATTTATTTTCTACGCGGAAGAATTCCATGGACCGACTTAAGACTGTTTTACTGTTTTGCCCTCTTTTAGCTTAATACCCAAGTTAGCTTAGTTTAATAAGAAAAACATTGACATGATAGATATATCTATGGGAGTGCCAAGTACTCCAAGAATGAGTCTACGTGCTTCAACTTCATGGGAGTTTCGTGTGTAGTAATTAGAGGATGTTGCTTCTTTTTGTTGTTGCTAACATGGTAGGCCATGGTCGGCTATGACCACTAAGCAGTGAAAGTATTTTCTATAATGGGGTTTGCCTTTAGTTAGTAAGAAAATCAAAGGAAGCTTCATGACGATGAATTTCTAATTTCCTTAAAAAAACAAAAAGAAGTCTAACATCATAAAATTTTTCACAACTTCTTGTCATACGTGTAATATGACAGAGTGTGATTAGTAAAGAAAAAAAAATTTATATGTAAATAATGAAAAATTACTCACAATTTGCTACATCAAAATAATGATAAAAAAATTATAGAATAATTTGTAGTTTTACACCTTCACTTCTTCTAATTTGTATTGAGTGAAGTCACACCCATGTGTAGAAGAAATTTGGGATCTTGAGAATTGTTACTTGTTTGTTTAGATGAGGTTTTAACTTTTAATTCACACTAGGAAGTCAAAGCTTTTATATATATATATATATATATATATATATTATATACTAGTTATCAAAGTTTGAGAATTGGGTATGACTATCATGAATTTTAATGAAAAACCAGTAATTATGATAAATTCTACAACTCTTAATCCTAGCTATGATTAATTCAAAAGGTCATGAGTCAGGAATATAGATGAAATCAATAATACTTTTTCGAATGGAAAGACATATTCAAGAAACAAATCTTGAATAATTTGGATTCAATTTCAAATTTTAAATAGAATTGTTTTTTTGCCCTAATATTTTCAATAGAATTGTTGAGGGTTCTTTTTTTTGTGAAACCCAAATGTAAGAAAGAAAGCCCAACTCAGCAACACAGAGAAGTTGGTAAGAGATAGAGAATAAAAAACCATTAAGCCCAAACGACAGGAATAATAGATCACAGGTCCATAAAATAAGTAAATGGGCCTTGAGAAAACAAGTGGGCTCAAAAGAGCCTAGAAAGAAAGAAATAGTGAGTAACAAACCCATGGACAGTGTGTGATGTGAAAAAAGTAAGAATGGGTCACGGTAGGCCTAAAGCAATGCAAGCAAAGAGAGTAGGGGATTGATGGCAGGCCTATGAACCCCAAGGATGAGTATGAAGTAATTGAGCCGGAGAAACCCAATGAAGTTAGTAAAAGCCCATGGGAATATAAAGTTAGTAAAAGGGCCAAGGAAGCCCAAGGCAAACAAATGGGCCAAGGATGCCCAAAGGAAAAAGGGACACAGGAGCCCATAGGTAAGAAAGCCTATGGTCATGTTAAGCCATTGGGAAAAGAATATACAGTAGGCTCAAAAGGGCCTGACAGGATCAAGTCATTACAGTAGGAATGACAGGACACTATGGTAGAACATGATGGCAAGCAAGAAAATGGGTTGGGAGAAATGTAAAGCCTAGTATCAAAGGGAGCCCAACCTCTAAGGTGGGCAGAGAATTATAAAACAACCCACGAAAAAAGGATGAAGAAAAGCAGCAGACTGTGCAAGCAAGCCTCCAGGCCGTGGCAGACGCATGAGCGGCAGGCAGATTTTGGACATACGTGGAGGGAGAGTACGCGTGAAGCCCAAACACCACCAGTCTGTACCCAGCCAATATGAGACTTGGTGGGGTCATGAGTTAGAGGTAAAGGGGTATGGTTTGATGGTGGGGAGAGGAGAAGAGATCTATTTTGTGGTTCCTACCCAAGCTCTTTTGGGAGGTATGTCCTGCTAGGATGGCAGTCCACCTAAAAGAGGCAAGGTTGAGGGAAGAACCGTTAGGTGCATGCCATGAGGGTTAGAGAGAGAAAACGCCTACACCGTGGCAGGAAAGGGCACCACGGTAGGCCAATAAATAAAACAACCTTTTCTTTGTCTGGAGTGGGAGAGGGTGATGCAAACGAACCAGTGGTGGTCGGTAAGTACACCAAGACCAGACAAAGGTAGTTAAAGGGCAAAATAGTAAAATCTAGTCATGGCAGGTCCTATAAAAAGACCTCCCTGTGCCTAGAACAAAGGTCGAAAAAACAAGAGAAGAACATGAGAGAAAAAAATAAAGTAAAAAGAAAGTAAGAAATCAAGAAAAAAGGAAAAGATAAGAAAGAAAACAAAAAAAACAAAAGAAAGATAACACAGTGGGCATGCACTAGTAGATCGATTTTCCTCTCTTCCCTTCAAAATCTTACCCCCTTCTAAGAAGGGAAAAAAAGTTTTTCTGCCGAGGACATTAACTATTCAGGTCCGATTCCCTCAAAACCATTAATCTCCATGCCAGGATCTCTTTCCTAGGAGGTTAACTGCATTGAGAGGAAAGATTCTTCCTTTTTGGTTTCTTCTCTACTCCTGCGGACCAAATTTAACTTGTTTTTATATTTTCTTCTTAACTAACTCTTACTGTCACTTACCATTCTTTCTTCTTTGTAAAAGTCATCATTATTATTGTAATTATGTTTCATTAGTAGGGATTATCCAGTCATTTTTTTTATCAAACAAGGAAAGAAGACTTTTTTTTTTTATTTTTTTTTTATTACTATGTTTGCCTGTCATGACTTCCCTGAAATAACTCTGCCTGTCGTAAGCACACTCCTAGCAGACGAGGCATAGTTTGTGCACAAACTAGTTCAGGGTGAGTTGTAGCTGGACTGGTCTCAACTCCCTTACCCAGCATACTCGGGCCCATTACCGCAGAGAGCAGCCCAGCCCAATGCACAATATACAAAAAAAGGCCCCTACAAGAATCTTATGAGTTTATAATTTTAATTGTTTCCATGGCTTGATTGGCTTCTGATAAAATATTAATGGTTAGGCCTAATTATATAACTAAGCTCTTACTGAAAATGAAATATACAGTCAGATTTGTTCGGTGTCAGTTTTCCTTCCCCACAGTTTGGTGTCGGTATCAAATATGGCAAGATCAAAAATTTCAGTCCAATTGAAAAATTGCCATTCACACTTACCAAAACCAATTGATTACACCCCTAAATTAAAACTTAGAGAGAACTAAGTATAGTATCAAATTACAAACTATTGGTAATTGTGTTTGGAACATTCAAGCCAAATCTTGTCAAGATCTCATTTAATATGAAATCTTATCATAAATCAATTTTACCTTAAAAATCACCGCATTGACTTCGTAGTATTGCAAGCTAAAATAGGAAATGTGATTATCCTATAGATTAGCCACCATTTTCTTCACAAATTATGCATATATGTAATCTCTAATTTCGCTATATGCATTAACTATTGGGTGCGAAAAATCCTGAAATTTATGTTACAACCAAAGAAATAGATCATAATATGTTGCCTCTTGTTATTATAAACTAATCAGTTAGTGTTTTAAATGTCGTGAATAGTTGCCTAAAATATATTTACTATCAATTACTACTTTATTGGATTAAAAAAAAACTACTTTATTCTATTCTATAATATATTTATTATCCCCCATTTCGTGCACCGCCAATTCATGAGGCCTCTTTATAACCATCAGATCAGATCGATGCCACACGTAAGGATCCGATTTATTTGGGATTAAATAACGCATACCGTAAATTTTGAAGGTCAAACTTTGAGATAGATTCAATGAATTAGCCTTTAGTCTAAGCTACGTCGTTTGATGCATGTGCTAATCGATAATCTATTTAAATTGTGTTGGAAATAGTGGGCCGATTGGACCCATATGGGCCATATCCAGCTTAATTTTTTTTCCATGCCGACACGGAATTATTAATTAATTACCATTAATCCCAATATTTTACAATTATTAAATCACCCCAGGCTCTATATAAACACCCCCACCATACACTCCAAGTCCATCACAAAAAAACCATTCAGAGTACAAACTTTTCTTCTAAAGAAAACATAAATTTCTTCTCCTTGCAAACCTTAAACTTACACTTCTTCTAATTTTCCTATAGTAACCATTTTTCTCTCTAGCCAAACACTCTAAAATCCTTTTCAAACCCAATCCCAAAGTTTAAAACCTTTGTTCAATTCACATTTTCTCCAAAAACCCACTTCAAATGGCTCCTAACATCACCACCGCCACCGCCACCGCCACCGCCACTGCCACCACCAAACTTGTTAGCATGCCTGGAAAGGCCTATGTCACTTTTTTGGCAGGTAACGGTGACTATGTGAAAGGTGTGGTTGGCTTAGCCAAGGGCCTGAGAAAAGTCAAGACTAAGTACCCTCTTGTGGTTGCAATATTGCCTGATGTCCCTGAGGACCACCGTGAAATATTGGTTTCACAAGGGTGCATAGTGAGGGAGATTGAGCCTGTGTACCCACCTGAGAACCAAACCCAGTTTGCCATGGCCTACTATGTCATCAACTACTCCAAGCTTCGTATTTGGGAGGTATATATGTATTTTTGTTAATCTATACTACTATTTAAGGGGCTTCCCCTGTTTGGATTCCTCATTTTTTAGTTCAAAAATACCCCTACACCTCTATGTGTAAGTAGAGACAAAACTAAAGGACATTCTGGTAAAAATACAACTCTAACTCCCACTAAAACGTTGCCTAAAAAATAGTATTACTCTCCTGTAATTTTTCAAATTACTTTATCCACATATAAATTAGATTCATTTTTCAAAAAAAAAAAAACAATTATAAATTAGATTCACAAAATAAAAACACTTTTTTTTTTAAAAAAAAAAGCCTCACCACACGCGCGTAGCGCGTGTGATGAGGCTAGTGTTATTTACCGGTCTTTGCTCTTGCATGTGTCACACGTAGTTTTACTTATGTGAGTGACGAGCGTTTGCTACCGTGTTTGTGGGCTTTTGACACGTGTTATTTCAAAAATTGCATGTGAGATCAGTGTTTTGGTAATTTTCATTTTAAGGATCTATTCGGTGGCAGATAACGCGGAGTTTGACTGCTGTTATGAAAAATTGCGTATCTTTCTTCCAAAAATACAATTCCACTTGGTCCCTTGAATCTTGCTTTTCCTTTTGAAATGGATTTTGTCTTATCTGTAACCAAACAAAGCACTTATTATATTTTATAAATTTCCCTAGCTAGTCTAGTCTTAGTTTATTCTTTATCTTGAAAGAAATTTCAGTAATCTATCATATTCCTATTAAATGTTTGTACATAATTGGTACAATATATACTTCTATTTGATTATCAAAAAAATATATATACTTCTATTTTTTTGAAGATATAAAATATAATCTCTTTTCGATTCAATTAGATGAGTGATTAGCATGTTTTTGTTACCCAATTGCACGATTTCAACAGTTCTTTAAATTGTACTTACGTTTGAATTTTATGTATGCAGTTTGTGGAGTACAGCAAGATGATTTACCTAGATGGAGACATTCAAGTGTTTGAAAACATTGATCACCTCTTTGACTTACCGGACAACCACTTCTATGGTGTCATGGACTGCTTTTGTGAGAAAAATTGGAGCAACACTCCACAACACAAGATTGGCTATTGCCAGCAGTGCCCTGACAAGGTTAACTGGCCTGCTGAGCTTGGCCCCAAGCCTCCCCTATACTTCAATGCTGGCTTCTTTGTGTATGAGCCTAAACTATCCACATACCATGAACTCCTTGAGACCCTTCAAGTTACCTCTCCTACAACTTTTGCTGAGCAGGTAAATATTAGTTTTCACAGTAATTGTCACATTTATTCCTTGCTTGTGTATGACCCATTTTGGAGGTCATGTGGCTTGATTTGATAGATTCATATCAAGCTACTTTCTAGCTATTGGACTATTAAGTTGTGGATGTGCTCCATTGACTTTGAAGCACATAAATCTATGACTTTATTTTTTTTTTTAAAGGTGAATGCTAGTAATATATAATACCTTACTAAAATAATTTGTAATTCTTTCAGGACTTTTTGAACATGTTCTTCAATGATATTTACAAGCCAATCTCTCCAGTTTACAATCTTGTACTTGCCATGTTATGGCGTCATCCAGAAAACATTGAGTTTGACAAAGTTAAAGTTGTTCACTATTGTGCTAATGTAAGTATCCGCTTTGTTTATAGTCACAATCTCAAATTTTAAAAAATTTCAATTTGCTTTTTGATATGTAAGACTAATGAAATATGTCTTTAATTGGTTTACAGGGCTCTAAGCCATGGAGGTACACTGGTGAGGAAGAGAACATGGACAGGGAAGACATCAAGTTGCTAGTGAAGAAATGGTGGGACATATATAATGATGAGTCATTGGACTACAAGAACACATTGGCTTCTGTAGAGGCTAAAGCTGGTGTTGAGAAAAATGGCTTGAAACGATTCTTGACAGCAGTGTCCGAGACTGTTGGTCACTACATTAATGCCCCATCTGCTGCTTAGTGCTTGTTTTAAGTTCAACGGAAATGAAGCTTGCGTTGTGTAGGACTATAAGTAATGGGTACAGGATTGGTTTTTATTTGTATGGTTTGGAATTGTCTTCTGTTTTAAGTTGAAGACTTTCCTATTACATATGTTACCAATTTTCAATTTGTTATGGTCTTCTGTTTTAAGTCGAAGACTTACACTCCTATTATTATGTCAGGAGTTTCAGGACCATTGGTCTTGCTTTTGCTTTGTTTTCTTTGTTCACATATTTAATTTATAAGAACAAATATATTGGTGTATATAAGTTGTTAATTCTCTCTCTCTCTCTCTTCTCTCTTTGTATTAATTATTTTTTATGGGAACTTTGTTAATTTGTTGTGTCAACAAATTTCCAACCTTAGTCAAATTTGCAACAGTTTTAATGCACTTTAGGGTCGGTTTTAGTCCAAATATCTGAACAATATATTAACATTTTAGTACTTAATCTAAAACATTATCTTCTTCTCCAAAAAAAAAAAAAAAAAAAAAAAAAAGTCTAAAACATTATCCAAAATGAAAATGGTCGGTTTTACCGTTTCAATTCAACTAACAAAACTAGAAAAGAGGTGGGAGAAGCACAGAGGTTCAGTGGATTTAACCCTTTGTCCATAACGAATGTAGGTTTAAGAGCATTCCCATCAGTAGGTGCAAAGTTGTGCAAAATGGAAAAAGTAACAGATTTTACACATTTTGAGCAAAAAAACAATCACATCAGTGGGTGTAAAGTTATGCATAAATGCACAATTGCTATAGTAACCGTACATATTGCTATAGTAATCGTGCATATATGTACAGTTACTATAGCATGTGAATTTAATATTTGAACAATTTTTTCTCTCTCTTTGTCTTTGTTGCTTTTACTCTCACCTCACTCTCCATGATCAACATCAAACCACTGCCGCACAAAGACCTCGCCTGATCAACATCAAACTGGCGACAGAGAATGACGATAATTGGAAAAACAAAACATTAAGGCAAGTTGGGTTAGCTTCTTCCTTGGTCCTAGATTCTGTTATGGTTTTCAAATCTCAATTCTTCAAAGACCTTGCCACAACATCTTCGCATCCAACCTTGCCATAACGTCTTCACATCCCAGAACTGTCCAGTTTCGCATCCTAGTTTTGCATCCCAAAATGATGGTGTGTCGAGAAGTTGAGTGGGTGGGTGGGTGATGATTTGGGTTTCGGATTGAGTGGGTTTCGGCTTGAATGAGTTTCTGATCTTGGGTTGGTTTGATCTTGAATGGTTTTTGATCTTGGATTGGTTTGATCTTGAATGGTTCGCCGATCGGGTAGTTGATAATGCCTTAAAATGTATACTTGTTATATGTTTATGTGGGCGTTATCTCCTTATTACTATGCTTAATTTGTATAATTAAGTCATGATTTGCATTAGTCCCTATTATTTATCTTTACATAATTTCTTGAATAAGATGCTATTTATTGTGTGTAATTTTCTACTTTCAGGAAATCATGTGAGAAAGATGAGTTTATAGAAATTTGTGAGAGAATGGAGGCCAAACTAGAATTAAAGTGGAGCTAAAGGACCATGCTTAAATGTTTAAGGAGGTGCAGCTGGAGTGCTAGGATCGACTGCCATGATTGGAAACTTCAAATAAGGAAATAAATCAAAGAGGCAGAATCTGAAAAGTAAAAAATCTAATTTGAGCACTGATCAGTATTTTGGGCTTATCTCTCTCCTCAAAAATCCAATTGATACAAGGCCAGATGGGTTGGAATCGTGACTTAAATATCTACAACTTTCCAGTTTGAGTTTTTCGAAATTCTCAATTTTTGAAGGCCGAAATTAACTCACAAGTTACTGCTGTAAACTTGGACGGAAATTAAAATAGTAAAAGTTTTATTTTCTTTGGATACTTAGACATTAGGGTTTTGGAAGGGAGGCTGTGTAGAACGAATTTTGCAAAGAAAACCTTGTATTTTCCTTTCTCTAATGGCAGCCTAAACTCTTTCCTAGGGCTAGGGGTTATGTTTCTTCTATATGGTATGAATATTCAATATGATTCTTTCTAGGATTTTATTAATAACATATTTGATTGTTCAATTAGATTTCTTTTGATGTATTAGTTCTTCCTTACTTTCAATAAGTTCAATCATGTTTTTCTTATTGTTTAGATGAATTTCTAATAGTTTCAAATAGAAATCAAGTTTTAAAGTGAATGAGTTTTTCTGAAAACTTTTTTAACAGCATTATCAATTGAGGTTATCATGCGTTCTTGAATTGTCTCAGTTCAACCGAATCATAAGTGTTTAATTGTATAAGAACAATCAATTATGAAATAGATATTTTCCTAGATCACAAAGAATTTCATATCGATATAGGGAAACACCTCGATGCTCTAATATTTATATTATTGATTTAAATCAGTTTTTATTATTATTCATGTTAACAATTAACAAACACAAGTATTTTTCTTCTTCACCCAAATTGTTTTTTTTATTACATTGTCTTTGAATTTACCCCGCTCTTTGTGGTTCGACCTCGGTACTCTGAGAATTATATTGCTACAATCTCTTGCACTTGTGAGAGAGCAAGCATTTTTGGTGCCGTTGCTGGGGAGCTGCTACATGTTAAGAGGCAATTTTTGGGAGCAAAGCACAACCGGTGGAAATTCTTCTATTGGTAACTTCGTTCCATTTTTTCCCTTATTTTGTTTTTATTTATTTTGTTTGTTTTTAATTTATTTTGTTTGATTGGCATTCATTGTTGCATGAACATTTGGGTTAGAAACAAGAGAGGCAGATTAGAAAATTTTGAAACTTACTTTGGCAATCTTTTTGACACGCCATCACCTTCACCTTCTTCATCAATCATGGGTGATGAAACACGTAATAATCATGAGGAGAATAGAAGAACTATGTATGAATTGTTGCATCCCACACAAAATTCTGTTCCTTCATGCATCATGTTTCCACCTAATGCACCACATGTAGAACTGAAACAAGGTTTATTAGCAATACTTCCTAACTTTAGGGGACAAGAAAATGAAAATCCTTATGTCCATGTTCGAGCTTTTGAAGAGGTAATTAGTAGTTTCTATGCACAAAATGTTATTGAGACTGTTAAGTTACGTTTCTTTCCTTTTTCATTTAAGGATAAGGCAAGAAGTTGGCTTTACACCTTGAAACCTAGGTCTATAGGTAGTTGGGGGGAGATGGCCAAAGAGTTTTTTAAGAAACATTTTCCTCCCCACAAAGTCCAGCAAGTAAAAAGAATAATAGCTAGTTTTGTCCAAGGAGAAAATGAGATCTTATACCAAGCTTGGGAAAGGTACAAAGATCTTTTCAATTTTTGCCCAACTCATGGGTATGAAGATTGGAGGTTGGTTAGCTATTTTTATGAAGGACTTACACCTGGGGATTGACAGTTTGTTCAACTCTCATGCGGAGGAGACTTTTTACAAAAAGAACCCGAAGATGCAATGGATTATCTTAATGAGATAACGGAAAACTCTAACACATGGACTGGACCTAGCCTTATGGACTCCACTGATAGGATTAGAACTAACACTACCACTTCTAGTGGAAGTGTTTTCAAGTTGAGGGAAGATGATAACATGAGTGCAAAAATCAGCATTTTAACTAAAGAAATTGAGGCACTCAAAATGAAAGGAAGTAGGAGTGTTAGTGCTACCTTTAGAGAGGACCCAATGGAGGAGTGTGAAATCTGTCATGAGATAAACCATGCTACAAGGACAATGTGTTGAATCCTCCTGCTCCAAGGAATTTTAATTCACCACATGCATCATCATCATCATCATCTAGACCTTCCTTGGAGGATGCACTTAGTACTTTCATTTAAAGGAAAAATGAGCAAAATCAAAAGTTTGAATCCATGCTCACTAGGCTAGATGAAGAGGTAAGAGAAACCAAGAGTCATATAACTAGGCTTACAAATTCATTGAGTGGGATAGAGAGAGGGAAGCTTCCTTCCCAAACTCAACCCAATCCCATCAATCAAAATCTAAAAATTGGCTTTAAGGATAAACACGAGGAAACAAGAGTTGTGACCATTTTGAGGAGTGGTAAAGAGATTAATAAAAGTTCTCATTTAGTAACTAAGAAATCTAAGGAGACCCCAGTTGAAAAAGAGAAGGATGAAACTGAGTCACTTGGATTTGGTGAAATTGAACAATGTCCAATCTCTCCACCATTTCCACAAGCCTTAAAATTACCTAGGAAATTGGACACCACATTTGAGATATTAGAGCATTTGCACCAAGTCAAGATAAATTTGCCATTATTGCATGTTATCAAGTAAGAGCCTGCATATGCCAAGGTAATTAAGAACCTATGCACCATCAAGAGAAAGCATCATGTGAAGAAGACCGCATTCCTAACAGAACAGGTAAGTGCAGTTATCCAACATAAGACCTTACCAAAGTATAAGGATCCAGGTTGTCCTATGATCTCTTGTACTATTGGAGATTACATCATGGAGCATGCATTGCTAGATCTTGGGGCAAGTGTTAATTTGATCCCTTTCAGTGTATATCAAAAGCTTGGACTTGGTGAGTTAAAACCTACTTTAGTAACTTTATAGTTGGCTGATCACTCTGTAAGGGAGCTGAGAGGGATTGTTGAGGATGTGTTGGTGAAAATTGAACAATTTTATTATCCTGTTGATTTTATTGTTCTAGATTACCACCCAGTTTTACATCCTAGTGTTCATACTCCTATTATTTTGGATAGACATTTTCTTGCCATAGCTAATGCTTTAATTAATTGCAGGAATGAAAGGATGCAACTCATTTTTGGTTCCATGACTTTGGAGCTAAACATATTTCATGTGGCTAAACAACCACATGAGGATGATGATTGTGCTTATGTGAACCTCATTGGGGTGGTGGTTCAAGAAGAGTTTAATAAAAATTGTTTTTCTGATCCTCTTGAAACTCTTCTTAATAATTTTGTTGGTTCTTATGATTTAGAATGTAATATTCATGTATC